>QUOP01000281.1:0-600000 GCA_003675405.1 Hericium coralloides | reverse complement strand
ATTGAATGCCTCGGTCGACGTTCCCTTCCCGCCGCATTCCATAGGGCGTCCCACCTGCGACCGTGGCCGAATGGACACTCCAGGGCGACGGAAATAGAGACTTCTACGATGGTATTGTTTCCATGAGACCTTGCATACCGTATTCGACACACGTCTACGATCATAGTTTCCCTGGTCGATGGCTACAATTTGCCTATGGCAATCACGAACAGCGCGAGCTGTTCCGTGGCTGATTGCCCCGTCGACCTTGGCCCCAACTGTAAGCCACGCCGGTCCGTCGTCAGACACTTGCACCCACATGCCTTTTTCGTACGCAGGCCCTGCACCTTTGAAAGGGCCTCTCGACTCGACAGGCTTCCCTGTGGGATGTAAAAGCGCCTGCGCTGCTAATTTGGATGGAAATGCTAGTAAGCATGTTCAATGCTTCGCACAGTGTGGACGATAAATCGATCTCCTATAGGTGATTCCCCGAACTGCTGTAGCGGATCGTTCTCCACCGCCCAGACATGTCCGTCTTCTGGAGTGGCTTTCTACAGCTACTTCAGTACGTCCATTTATCGTCTATCTATCTTTCAGCGTCTCATACGATTCGTGCCCTCGCAGAGGGAAACTGTCCAAACTCGTATGCCTACGCGTTCGACGAAAGCAGTAACACTGCTCTTTGGACTTGTGATTCAGGCCTCAATGTTGATTATACCCTGACCTTCTGCCCGTGAGTGACATGGTGTCCCAGCTATCCTTTATGCTGAGCCCAACGATTTCGATTTCACTAGGTCTACGAATAACTCATCTTCGTCTGCTGCCTCGCCTACCGGTGGAACTGCTCCAGGTGCGCGACACTGTCTATCACGGACGTCCCTGAGCTGACGTGCCTTTGCAAGCCTCTTCCGGGAGTACAGCAGCGAATCCAGGGGGATCAAGTACCCCGATGCCCGCACGACCGAGCAATGTCGCAGTGACCGTGACGGAGTACTCGGGCATCTTAAACTGGTTGGCCACGGTTTTCTCGGCTGCCGCGATGGCTCCCCTCATGATATTGTGATGAGCAGCGGGTACAATGGCCCCGGACTAGGCTTGCGCTTTCAAATCGGACATCCGAATGGAAATCACTTTGGATTGTACAATATACATGTTATACCAACAGACTTAAGGAAAAAAAAAAGAAAACTTTCTCAAAGTGAGATGTCCCCGAAAACAGGCCGATGGTCGCTTGCGATGACGCCGTCGTCGGTGAGGGCCGTTTCCACCTTGATAGCTTCGCCCGTCCTACAGCACCGCCAACCCCATCAGCACCGAGACACAGAAGAACGATCATACAAGACGCACCACCCGCCATTGCTCCCCCCAAAAATGAAGTCGATTCTCTGCCGAGTCACAGCGTCAGCTCCCGCTAAAAGCCGCAGTCACAAGCCGCACCTGATACTGCCTGGTGTCGTTGGGCGCATTGAATCCAGTGAAAGACGCAAAGTTGCCGGACACGCCGAAGCGCGGCACCTGCTCGCGCAGGTCCAGCGCGGTGAAGTTCGCGAGCGCGCGTCTCGGTATCGGGAACCGCTTCTGGAACGTGCTATTGATCGGCACGGGCGGGATCGCACCCGTGATAATCTGGTACGCGCCAGAGCCGTTCCCGGTGGACGCACTGACACACAGTACCAAGGTCAGAATCTGGAGGGCACGAGTGACCGTGGAGCGGCGTCACCTGTTGAAGTCACCGGTGACAAGCACGGTGCTTTTCCCGCCGTTCTGCGCGGCCTCGAAGTGCGCGCGCCAGAGGATCAGCGAGGCGCCGAGGCGCCGCTGGTCGTCCGACTGGTCGTCCAGGTGCGTGTTGATGTGCGTGAACCGCTTGCCAGTAGCCTTGATCTTGAAGTGCGTGACTGTCGCGATGCGCACAGAGCCGGCGCCGGGGAACTTGGATCCCGCATCGAACGGCATGTCGCTATCGTTGGTCCTCAGGAAACTGAGCTGCGAGAACAGAGTGTCATACGCACGAGAGCCAGAAGGTATCATTGTTGATCAAGTTAAAGACGGGTCTAGCAATTGTCATTGAGGGTCGTGGAGAAGGAGCTCCGTAACGTAGACGTACTTGTGGAAGAAAATGGGGCTGAATTCTCCAGCGGCGACACCATCATCGCGGCCGACTCCGACCTGCATTTAAATGGCAGTCTAGCTCGTGTCGAACGCGATAGTCATGACCGGGCACGCACCCAAGACCAGTCAGAACCTAACAACGTCGCCATGTCATTCACCTGTCTAACAAGCGCCTCCTGGAAACCTGAGGGCCGCAAGTATGACAAAAACGTTAGCCCCAAGCTCCGTAAACGCGTAAAGTGAGATATGGGCAGATGGAGAACGACGTCCTCATCGGAGCACAAAAGCTAAGCAACATCGCGCTTACCTGCGAGAACGATCTTCTCACCCAGCAGGCGCTGCGCGACCCGAATCCTACGCGTACTCCACGGTTGTTCGCCCGACAGACCAAGGAACGCAGGCTGCTGCAGCGGATCAGGAAGCGCTGCCAGAGACTCCTGCACGGTAATGTTGTCCGGCTTGGAGTCGAACCGCAGGTTCCACGAGGCAAGACGTATGCCCGTCGTCGCTGCCGCAGTCGCGGTCATGGTGGCCAAGGCCAAGATGGCAAACGCGCGGCTAAAGAGAGGCATGGGTACAGCTGCTCACACACCAGAGCGCACAAAACATGTCCTCCGCCCCCGTCAGCTAAATATGCGAACGCCATAGTTTGCTTTCGCATGATCCCAGGCTATTAGCGTAGCACGTTGGTGAGAACCGCAAGGCCGCATGGACATTGGACGGGTCGCTTCCTCGAAGTTCTGATGGGCAAACAGATCAGCGAATGCAAATATGAGCTCAACGATGATGGAAATAGGACGGCCCGTGCGCATGCGTGGATGATGAAATACTGGGTCATCGATTCATCAGTCTATATGGGTTGAAGAAATGCCATACTTGGGCCAACCGTTCACGTCAATGGCTCTTCTTGGATGACACAGGCTAGCAGAGCGGTGATAGTCTTCCTTAGTCTCCGTTACAAACTGACCTCGTGTCAAGTATAACATACACGACATGTTCAAGTTCTGAATTTCACTTGAAGGAAATCGTAAGCGTGGGAGACTAGGGGAGACTATCTCGCAGTAAATATTATGCGGCGACCGTTGCCAGCTTTGCCAGAGCCCACGTTCACCAGTTTGCAATTGACGTCGACTTTTGCAAGTCCCAACACGTTCTAACGTGCTTGAAAGATCATTTCTCAGACTCATTAGGCTAATATGTCCTCATCTGGTGCCTTTTCGAGAACCAGACCTATCGGATGAACAGGGAACGACGTCGGCTGGCTCCTCGATCGGAGTCGAGGCAAAATACCGCGGCTTTGACTTGCACCTCGATCGGCTTCAGGCTACCTCGCAGACTGTCAATCTCCGTCGCGGACCGCTGTGAGGGACACATATGTCAGGCCTTGTTGTCAACGCCGATGTGCTAGTCAGACTCTTCCACGGACGTGTGGACGTCCATGCATGCATCCCCGACTTTTGACCCGATTTGCTGACTCAAAATGCTTCCGCTACGGTCAGTTCACGGTCAGTGGTTCTCAATCTTTGATTTTTGCGTCATGGCCGGTGCATGGCCTGTCATTCAATGGTAACTTCGCCACTGTCGGCCTTCCCATAGTTATAACCCATTACCCACCAACGGTATATAGGATGTCTGCTCTGCTTCTAGCATGACATCCCATTCACACAGTTTTGAAGATGCCAGTATCACTGAGTTCTGCTCAGAGACCACTGTCGAGGACTAGCTTGAAATATGTCGTGAGGTATGTACTTGACACGAGGTCTGGGTCTAGTCTTCAAAGACTGACTGATAAATGCAATCGTAGGAACTTCACGCCAGCATGGTTCGGTGTTATCATGGGTACGTCAACGTTCGCATTGTTGATCTATAGGGCCTTTCGTTGATCTATCATCCTCATACAGGGACCGGGACTATAGCGTCACTTTTCAGCAACTTTCCCTACGATCGATCTGCAGACGCATTCAAAGCACTCTCAGCAACAGTGTTCTTCTTAAATCTGAGCCTTTTCATCCTTTTCAACGTGCTGAGCATCTGTCGATATATCATGTTCCCGACAATATGGTCAAATATGATTCACCATCCCGTTCAAAGTATGTATGTCGCTGCTTATCCAATGGGCGCGGCGACACTCCTCAATGTCTGCGTCAATCTCTTCTATACCGAGTACGGTTTTGGAGGGAAGACATTCTTGTATGTCATTTGGGGTTTCTGGTGGGTGTTCGTCGTGCTCTCATGCATATGCTGCTGGGGAATGATCTACATGGAGTACGTGAACCCCTGACATAAAACATTGAACCTGCCCCAAAGCTTATCAATCTATCAGGTCTACATCCCAAAATCACTCTCTGCAGTCATTTAATGCTTCAGTCGCCTTACCTTTTGTACCGCCGACTGTCATCTCCTCGACTGGGGGCGCCCTTGCTCTCGCCATGGCGCCGATCGCACCAGGAAAGGCTCTCCTTACGGCCACCATCTAATCCTCCTCGCCATAGGCCTCGCATTCGTGACCATGGCAGTGACTGTCTTACTTCTTCGGCTCATTATTCATGGACATCCGCCGGGCATCTCAGTGATCTCCACCATCCTCCCCATCGGTGCCTTCGCCCAACCCGGCGTTTCCGTCCTCTACACCGGCCAGAATTTCGCGGCGCTGCTCCCAATCGCGGGGAGCACCTCTCCGTTCCTGGGGAGCGAGGCCGCCGGGGAAACGGTGTACTTCGTCTGCGTAGGGATCGCTGTCATCCTTTGGGCCATGACGACCGCTTGGCTCGTCATTGGTCTGCTCGCCATGCAGGCTGAAATACGAAAGCACGCTGTTCCTTTCAAGCTGCCGTTTTGGGGCCTCATCTTCCCAATTGTGCGTCGGGCCCTTCTTTCCTGACTACGTGATGCTCATTCGATGTATTGTAGGGTGTCTATGGAACTCTGACCATCAACCTTCACCGCCAGCTCGACGCTGGCTTTTTCCGCGTGTACGGTGCCATTGTCGCAACTACCACGCTCGTGTTGTGGCTCTTTGTTGTAGGGAACACGCTGGCCTTACTCCGGGGCGGAGTCATATTCGAGCTGCCTTGCTTGGAGGACATGGACATCGGGCAGAGACGCCTTTTCCGCAGACGTGATATCGAAGCCGTGAAGGACAAGACTCAGTCAGAGGAAAAGGGCGGCACTAAGGACGTCTCGGTTGCAACCGGAGGGGGGAATGATACCCACTTGGAACAGTAGGTTTTTTGGTTCGGCTGCTGGAACGATGGATCACGACGAGAGTGCCAAACTAAATATCATAGTCTTACATGAGATTTCTGTAATACAGTCTCTACTGTAGTGTACGAGCCAATCATATTAAGCAGACTTGGTCTGGAGTAAGAAGTCACTGCGGAACCCTCGGAATATTTGGCGCGAAAAAGGGTGGAAAGAGTGATGCTTTTTCCATACTTTTTCGAGGCATGTGATGTGACCTTTTTAGATAGAGAAAGGGGTGAAAATTGCAGTTGATTTCGACTTTTCACTCTAAGAATATAACCTTTTTCGATGACCTTTTTGACGTGAAAAAGGTAAATCTCTGACCGTTCGAGCCTCGTAGCAGCCCTTTTCAGACATCGAAAAATATGATCAAATTAGTTTAATGACAGTCGAAAAAGTAGTCGAAAAAGGCCAGGATGGTAGGTATCCCCCCCGCCCTTTCTTCCCCCCCCTCCCTGCCCTCGTCATCTAGAACGCCTAGCACGCCCGTACGGACATAGCGCCCCAAGAGCCTCCAAAAATGTGGTCGAACATGCAAACAAATCAGCAGCAGAATGCTGCTCCGTTCCAGGGACCTACGGTGGTGCGCGTTTCGTGCCTTATTTGACAGACTATATGTGACTATATGCTCACAAAATCAATTAGAATATGCCTGGTCTCGGTGGAGATCAAGCATATAGCCTTACCGGTGGACTTGATCAAGGTCAGGGAGGACTTGGCATGCAAGCATTTCTTTCCCCGACCGCGCAACAAACCCACACGGGACCTGTCGCGAAAGGCGCGATGACGGTCAGTCTCTTTAATTAATTGACCTCACAATTTTACTCACCGTGGCAATGGCATAGCAGCTTCATCAATATCAGAACTCCGGCGGCCAAAACGCGTTCACGATGGCCCCAAATGCATTGGTCCCCGCATTCGGTGGTAGTTTTAGAAGGGGTCGTTCTAACTTCTTGAAGCGTTCGGCGCAGGCGCGGCGGGTGTGAGGACTCGCGAGCTTCCTGACTGCTTGCAAAACTAGTCCAAACATCAGGAAGAAACAACTTGGCTACGTACCTTTACTTGTGAAGGACGATTCAGAGGGGCCGGGTGTGGCATTGCGAGCTAGAAAGATAATTAGACGGAGCATGTGGTTGTGCTAACAAGCGCATATAGTCGCACTTACCGGGTACCGAGGCTTCCCCGGCACGCATGGCATAGGGGCTGATAGGCGTGAGCAAGGCGGTCTCCGTGGCCTTCTGGGGTGCAGGCGAGGTGACTCACAGAGGCAAAGACGCGATAGGCGTGACAGGAGCCGGCGCCGACTGAGACGCACGCGAGACGTGCTGAGCGACAGCCCTCGTTGCATCCGTGACTTCTAACTTGGGCTTGGATTCCTCCTCGCCCTTCACACCGGTGTCGGTGGCGCAAAGGATCTCAAAGAGCTACAGAAGATTAAACGACTTAAGTTCGATACGGAAGAAATACCGAATCACTTACTACAGGCCTGTTGAGCGGGGCCCTCGGTGTAAACATAAAGTGGGTGACCTCGACCACCTCATCATGTATGATACAGATCTTCAGGATGTCACGGCCGACGTTGGACATGTTTGGATGGAACATGGCAGGATGCGACAGGGGACGAGGCACGGGAGGCATGGGTGGACGAGGTAAGCCGCGCGAGACGACTTGGGCGAAAATTCGTGAATTCGCCGAGGCCTTATAACCCAGCACCTCCCAGCACCTCCAGCCAAGATCGCTTTTTCGAGATATGAGGGGTGAAGAAGGAAGAAGAGGCGCACTTTTTCGAGCGAGAAAGTAGTCGATAGAGGTGAGATCTTTCGACCTCAGAAAAGGGCGGAAAAATCCGACTTTTTCAGTCCGAAAAGGTCCCAAGAGACGCGGGCTCATCGACGTCAACGCCACATCCCTCCTCACGACTTCGCGATCGAAAAAGGGTCGAAAAATAGTGCCCCGAGGTCTGAAAAGGTGGAAGAACTCGATTCTTTCATACCTTTTTCGCGAAAAGTAATCTGAGGGTTCCGCAGTGAGTGTTTGTGCAGTCCTGTACAAGCACGTACATACTGGATGTGACCTTGGATGTGACAGTGCTGGTTATACACGACCTTGCCGGCGACGCGCTTCGAGTACGACCGTGCCTGACCGTGCGCGCGTCTTCCAATTCGCCTCGCGTAAATTACGAACTGCATTCCTTGGCTAGATACCCTCAACTCTCCGACTGCGAAGAACTTCAAAGTTGCGCATCTCAGTCTGCTTGAATCTCTTGAAATTGACATTCGAGAACTTAATACACGCCTCTGAGTCGCCAAACATGTTTGGGAGTTCAAGCTGGTCGCCCAAGGACAAGGTCGGCTCCGGCGTATCATCTGGGTCTGGCATTCACTGAACCATGCATCCAGCACTGCTACGTGGCGGGTGGAAGCTCAGGCCTGGGGCTTGCAGTGGCGAAGGAGCTTGCGTCCCAAGGAGCGCACGTCTCGATAGTCGCTCGGGACAAGGGCAGATTGACCGCGGCTTTGGGGGAGCTTGAGGTGCGCTCATTCTTCACATTGGGCTCACAGTCGTTGCTGAACCGGATGACACCTAGTCTTGCCGTGCATCCGAAGATCAAGTCTTCCAGTCGTTCTCTCACTCGCTTTTCACTGCAGACGAGTCCAGAGCCGCGCTCGAAGACGTCGTGGCCAAGCATGACGGTCTATCGCCGGACGCGATATTTCTCTGTGCCGGGAAATCGGTGCCCAAGTTCTTCCTAGAGTATACCGACGAGGAGTTATCCCAGGGCATGGACTATGGTTACTGGTGCCAGGCATGGACCGCGAGGGTACGCGCTCGAATTATAGCCGAAATCCTTAACTAACGATTCACGCAGGCTGCAACGCGCATGATGGTCCAGCAAGGACGCAAGGGCAAGATCGTCTTCGTGTCCTCCATCCTCGGCATGATGTCTATACCAGGCTACGCATCCTATGTCCCCGCGAAGCACGCCCTGCGGGGCCTCGCCGACCTGCTCCGGATGGAGCTGCTTCTGTACAACATTGATGTGCACATCTTCTTCCCCCCGACTATGCACGGGTCTGCACTGGACGAGGAAAAGAAAACGCGGCCGTGGATAACGACTAAGCTTGAGGAATCAGACGAAGCGCTGACTTCGGAGCAAGCTACCGCCGCACTGCTTAAGGGTTCGCGTGCCGAACTTGTCGATTACGAGGACATAGAACTAATGCTTCCATGCCAGGCATCCGCAGAGGACAATATCACATAGGCGGTAACTTTATCACGGACCTCTTCCGCGCGTCCAGCCGAGAATCCGCACCCCGCAACAACTGGTTCGTAGACGGCGTGTACGACCTCATCGCTTATGTTCGTCCTCACCTTCTGCTTTCCCTCCCCGTCTGACGTCCTCTTCACGTAGATTTCGGTGCCATTCTGGCTATCGGGGGTTGACAAGCAGGTTCGGGCCCATCGCGAGCAGCACCTGCAGTACCTTGCGGACAAAGGGCTCCTCTCAAGATCCTAAGTCCCTGTTGCATGCCATTTATTTATCCTCTAGATATGTATAAGGAGGTCGCATCGTGTGATCTAACCCAGTACCTTGCCGTAGCTTCCCTGCAGTATTGTCTGTTGGACATACCCGTTCTTATGGAACATAATATAAAATTGACAGTGTTTTGTCTTTTCAGGCGCTTGAGCCTCAGGCCTCAGTGCTCAGTAGTCTGTAGACTGGTCTCTTCCTGTTTTTCGAGCCCCATAAGGCCGAGTAACCTCGCAACAACAAGAGCTTATTACAGTAATGATATTACAAATCTAAATCAAGGAAAGATTGCCCATAGTACGTACCAGACTCGTCCAACGCGACCTAAATCAGGGTCCAGTATCCATGAAGAAGACGTTTTCCTTCTCGACTGCATCAGCAGCCTTCGTGACTCCATCCACCCACTCGCTGACCGAAATGGTGCGCCGCAGGCGGCGGTCGCGAGGCGACTCGTTGTTAGGGTGATGACAGCAGGACGCGCCGGCACAGAGGATTCCATCCCCCAGGTTGGAGCTGGAGGCGGGGAGGAAAGACAGGGAGGGAGCGATAGCTGTGTCCGCTGGTTGATTGAAGAAAGGTGCGGAGAAGGACTGGAAGCCAGTAAGCTCCGCTGGGAAAAGTGGAGAAGGAGGTTGGACGAGAACGCGGGGGCCTGCGCTTGAAGACGGGATGGCTGGAGCATCAAGGGGCTCGAACAGTTGCATGATATTGTCCGGCAGCATGATGTCAAACTGGGATAGGTCAACATGAGAAGCAGATGATTGCAGGTCGCGGAAGGACGAAGACTGCACTACTCCTGGGTTCTGGGGGTAAATCTGAGATTGAGGAGGCCAGTGTTGAGCTGCAACAGGATGTGGAAATCGTGCGGGAAGTTCAGGTGCGCAATCGAGCGAGGAAAAGAAGGCTGTTGGATTCATTGTGGCCGCGGATAACAGATCCTTTGCGCTATCAGAAAGCATGAGTCCTGGCTCATGAATGGACGGATACGTCTTTAGCTGGCTCAATGGAATCGGTGATGTCATGCTCAGGTTCGTACGCGCATTGGAGGTGCCGGGCGTATTGTTCACAGAGTTTCTCAACGGAGAAAGAGAAGCAATAGAGCGAGACGGCATGAAGGACCCTGGGAAGCATCCCGCGCCCACTTCGGAGCGATGACTTGAGGAGCTAGACATAGTTGGACCGATAGAGGCTTCAAGCAGCGCCCTCCCGGAGGATAGACTTTGCGATGCCACCATAGAACGGGCTGCACCACGGGTTTCTAGTGCTGCGACTGTTGTTCCCTTCTGTGGGTCTGGCAAGAACAAGGAGAAACAAGGATCTGAGGCCGTGTCTCCGTACATACGCTGTTCAATGACAGCTAGACGAGCCATCAGAGAGGGGTTGCCAGAGGCCTTGATGCGTTTGTCTGCGACACCCAGGACGTAGATGATAGTCTGAAAGGCAGGCGGAAATTCCAAGGTCAAGTCGAACATCCAGGCATTAAGTGCCCCAGGGAAGACGTTGATAGTGAATTCCTTGATGAGGAGCTTCTCGGTCGCGCACCATTAGGAATGCAGCTACAAAGGAGGAGGGATATAACTCACCTCTAGCAGATCTAGTATCTGGCATAGAGTAAGATTGTGAAAACAATTCAACGACGTAAAACAATATAAGCTCACGAGTACATGTTCATCATCTGAAGTCTCGTCTGAGCTCAAAAATAGGAAAGCCAGCATTTTGCTACAGATGATAAAATCATCGACGTTCCTGTACGAACGTAACTTGTCAAACACGAGGCGTAGGTTGGATTGTTGCATGCTGTACGTCGCAGTAGAATGAAGTCGATAGAATTCAGCTGGCCAGAGCTTGTTGGACCTGCCAACACGAAGTGAACGAGACAAGGAGGAGGGACGCGTTGCGGCGCAAACCAAGTTCGCGGCCACGTGATGTACGCGTCGCGGTATTTGCCACGGTCACGGGGCATGTTGGAAAGTCGAACATGAACTTCGGTTTCGAGACGGCCACCAGGAGCGAACCACCACCTCAAGCGACATCCCCCCGCATTTGCGTCCACCCTCCCCTCTCCCCCTCCGGCTTGACGACTTCCTCTTTTACGCTATTGTATACGTCGTCAGCATCTATGTGGTCTAGGTTAAGTAGTGCGCTGAAGCGCCAGCCCGGGGAGCAGAGCGACGTCGAGCCCTCACACCCCAACGTCATCTCTGGTGTCCTCGAACAACACCCTAACTTATCTGTCTTCCATAATAACGACAACAATGAAGACCACGAAAACCACCACCCTGGAGAACTGCCCTTCCCAACACCGAGTCCGCCTAGCTCACCGTCGAAGAATGGTCGTCGTGGGATGTTCAAGCGAATGTCGAAGGGTCCAAAGGAGGATGGGTCAGAGGGTCCTGCCGTTATGCCATTGAAGTTACCATTGTCACTACCGAAGAAGGTCAAGTCCCATCTTAATCTTCATACGAACACGAACGGTACGGTCCTTCATGTTGTCAACTGGTCGTCGCTGAACCTATCCTCAGAATCTCAAATGTCATTGAACCGTCAGCCAGATTCAGCAAATGATAAAGGCCGTCCTTCCCTGGAGAGTGCAGTCTCTCCTGGCACACCTATCGACGGCAGATTTGGCTCGATCCGGTCCATCCTGCGTGACCGCAACACGCCTGGCACAGGCCAGAGCGTACGTTTCTTCTCCCGGGACGCCTACAAAACCATCAGTCCGGATGTCTCTGCTGCCAGCGAGCAAGAGGAGGCCGCCGCCTTTATTGACCGTTTGCAATTTACAAGTCCGGAGTCGAAGGGCGAGCTCTCGCGCTCGCGGAATCGTCCCCGTCCAGCAGCTCAAGACCTTTTCTCACCTTCGAAGAGTTCCACGTCGCCGCCTTCTACGCCCCACGATGGGTCGATGATGATGCCTATCCCTCCGCCTGACATCTCGAACATATTTGATTTGTCGCGAAGGGACATCAGTGCCATTCCCCCTAATACGGGACATCCGCTCCTGGACAACGCTGTCGAGCTCATCGAAAGCGACACGTCGCGCGAGGAAGCTATGCCGCCTACCCCACCCCCCAAGGCGGACGAGACGACCTTTCAATCCATGGAAAGGTCGTCCATGTCGATGCACGACCGCAGTCAATCTTTCAGCTTCGGCCAGAAGGTCTTCCAGGCTATGCCGAAGAGCTCTTCTCCGATGACTAGCACTCCCGTTGACCAAGCAAAGCTGTCTGGTGGCTTACCTATTGATATCATACGTCCTCCCAGCAGAAACCGTGCCATGAGCGACACCGTCTTCCATTCCCTGTCCCGTTCCTCGCCTGCTCCAGAGGCCGACATCAACGACATGTCCGGCTCTTCCCTCCTCGTATATTCGACCCCCGCATCCGAGCGCGAACAATCCCGAGAGCGTGAACGTGAACGTGCGGAACCGGATCCGTTCAGTGCGCACGCGACGACTTATTACACGCCTGGAACGATGATCCCGCCCACACCGCCCCACAGCACGCACACCCGCAAGGCGTCGCGCGAAGAAGACCTGATATGGAACTTGCGGACGCAGCTGACTCTCCAGCAGGAGCTTTGTGCGCAATACGAGTTGGACCTCGGCGCGCGCGACGAGATCGTCAGCTCCCTGAGCACGCGACTGGAGACCGCCGAGAAGGAGGCCGAGAAACGCAAGGGTGTTCTACGCGGGTGGAAGAAGAAAGTCATGGAACTGGAGAAGCTCTGCCGTCACCTCGAGAACGAGGCGGACAGCAGCCGTCAGGAGAGCTTTGAGCGCAGCATTATGGACGAGGCCAGTGGGGAGGCGCTTAGGCAGCTTCACCGCCAGATCGCCGAGCTCGAGCGCGAGAAGAGCGATGCTGCCAAGCGGAGTGAACAGCTCCAGGAAGCCAAGGATCGGGCCGAGGGCTGGGTGCAGGAAAGAGAGGAGGAGATTGTGAAGTTGAAGGAGGAGCTGAAGAAGCAGGATGAATCTCTCAAGTCGGTCACCGCAGGTGTCTTGGAGTCTCTGAAGGACGAAGTCAACAGCTCGCAACTCGAATCAGATAGCGCCATCCTGCAGCTCGCCGAGGCCAAATGGGACGTGGAGCGTGCACAACTGTTGACGAATGTCGACGAGCTGCGCGAGGCCAGGGATGATATGGAAGCCGAGTTGGAGATCGTGAAAGCGGCCCTTGTGCAACGAGACCAGGAGACGGCGGTCATGAAGGCAGAGCTCGAAGCACAGTGGAAGAACACCGAAGAGCAGGGAGACCAGATCAGCATGCTGAAGCAGGAGAAGGACACACTCCAGAATGAGCTTGTTGCTCTCGAGGCCAAGGTCGAAGCCATGGAGCTCGAATGGAACGAGAGCGAAAACCAGAAGCAGGCGCTGGAGAACGACGCGCAGGAGGCTTGGACGATGAAGGAGGAACTCGAACGCGAGAAGGAGCAGGTGTGTATTCATCGACATGAACGATGTTTCGCATCGGCTGATTCATCGTGTAGCTCGAAGAGGAACTTCGCTCCGAGCAAGAGCATGCCGACCAGCTTACACACGCTCTGCAAGAGCGCGAGGACCGCATCGCGTCTCTCCAGCAAGAACTCAAGTATGCTAACGACAACGCGAACCGCCTGGAACAGCAAGTCCGCGATCGCAATGAAGAGGTCGAGAAGCTCGCACACCAAGTCGTCGCACGAGAAGATGAGGTTGAAGAAGTACGCAGCGAACTCAAAACACTCGATCGTCAGCATTCGCATGCTTTGGACGAGCAGCGCAGAGCTGTCGTTGACCTTACCGCTCGCGAAGAAGAGGCTCGTGTCCAGCTCGAAGCTGCCATCAAGGAGAAGGCCGAGGCCGACCTGTCGACGACGACTCTGACGGATCGCGTTCACTTGCTAGAAGGCGAGATCGAAAAGTTGAGGAAGCAGATCCACCAGCTGCAGGCTGAGAGCGCGGACAAGGACATGCGTCTCATTCAGTTGACTAAATCGAAGGACGTTCTCACCGAGGATTACGCCAGTCTGAACATTGCCTTGGACTCGAAGCAACAGGAACTTGAATTGGTCAGTCGATGCAATGTACAACTTCCATTTGAGCGGATACCTAACACGTTCTGCAGTTGAAACGTCGTCTCAGTCTGAAGGGTACCGCAGGCGCGACTCCGGCGCCAACGAAGACCATGGGTCATCGCCGCGAATCATCTATAGCTACCCCCAGCTTCTCGCGCCCCGCGTCACGTCTGTCCGATGCAAGCAGGGACGGCAAACTCAGTGACACACCTTCGACCAGTTCGAAACCGACCACCCTGGGCAAAAGCATCCGGACGAACGGGTCTGGATCGAGTACACCTTCAACCGCCGTTTCGAACACAAAATCCAATGGCTCGATGGGACCTCCCGCATCCACAAAGCCGCGAGCATCCATATCAACGCCGACGCCTTCGCATAGCCGCGTGCCTTCCGCACCGCTGGCACGCACTGCTATGAAGACGTCTACTGCTACACCGAAGGCTAGCACGCTCCGCCGGACATCCTCGGCGACTGCAGCAGAGCCATCACGCATGGCCAAAGCGAGCGCACCACCGGCCCGCGGCGTCACCAGCCCCGTTCTGAGCGAAGTCGACGAGAAAGAGAACACGGAGCCGAGCCTCAAGCGGAGATCGCTTGTCGCTGCTTGAAGGAGCAGCCCGGCACGATTATGTTTTCCGCCTCCACGTACGACTGCAATGAGAACGTTGACGACATCATATACGGACTGTGACTCGTTGGTCTGATATTGCTCCTCGCTTTCGCCGTGCTATGTCTTGCTGAATCCTCTCCCATCTACATGCATCCTCGCTATAATTACTTTGCAGCATGTGCTGCCCACGACGTTCTTATCCTCACTTAGTGCTGGGGGCACGCGATGTG
This sequence comes from Hericium coralloides, assembly GCA_003675405.1. Lineage (NCBI taxonomy): Eukaryota > Fungi > Basidiomycota > Agaricomycetes > Russulales > Hericiaceae > Hericium > Hericium coralloides. Next base: position 585,239 of record QUOP01000281.1, on the reverse strand, counting down.
CTCCTGAGTTGCCGACCCCATTCACACCGTTCCGATACCCTTTTGTCCCGAACCCTTTCTTGAAACCTTATGCCTTACATATCCTCCACGCACCGAAACGTTCGCATCCATAGCATCCAGTCTCGATACCTCATTCACGCTGTATATTACCTAGGCATGGCCTGACATTGCTGCATTGGCCCTCATGCTTCCTCAGTTGTGTTTTACGATCAATGGCTCAATTATCTATATTATGATTGTTCAGACAGAACACACGGCTTGTCCATCTTTGGCATGAATATTATCTGGCGCCTCTAATCGAATAGCAACTTGAAAGAGGCGAGCGGACCTTGAGCTAATAGTAATAAGTAGTTGTCCTCCTCCCTAGCCTCGGCAGTTGCCGCGCAGCATCTTCGACATCAATCGCAACCAAATTTCTTCCGCGTCGAACCTATCTCCTCGTTTGCTCAATCTCTGTAGTGCCAATGTTCCAACAACAACAACAAAAACGCAAAAAAAACAGGGCCTATTTGGGAATTGAACCCAAGACCACACCGAGGGATTTGGGCACATTAAAAATAAATTCTTCTGTTCATTTCTACAACAGTTTGGTCCAAGACTACAGAGCTTCACATACTTCACTCGTACAAGCCGTCCCCGGTGTATGAATACACATCTAGAGTTTCGGCGCTTTGATGAAGTTTACGCCCTAGGTAGAAGGGAAAGATGAGTGGGTTTCTTATAGTCGAGGCCAGCGACATGTACCTTCTCGATGTTGCCAACAAGTTCGGGCACGGCAGCCTTGATGAGGGTCTGCTCGTGCTCGGTGAGCAATCCAAGAGGGTAGATCTTTGCAACACCCTCAGGCTAAAGCCCACCGCGTCAACGAATCAGTTCAAGTTCATTTCGGTCCGGGGAGAGACGCACCCCAATCTCGACGTTGCTCGAGAAGAACTCGAGATCCGCACCGATCTCTTTCTTGAGCGCGTCGCCGCCGGCCGGGTCGGCAGTGAGGTGGACGTAGCTGGGAGTCACAACGCCCTTCTCGCCGGCCACGGCCTTCAGGACCTTCGTGGCGAACTCGGCACCGGCGTACGCCATCGAGAGCGTCGCGGAGCCGGCGCCGTCCTTGGCCTTGACGACCTCATCTCCACCGAATTGGATGCGGTTCACCAGCTTATCGCGCTCATCCGAAGAGAAGGACGAGGGCAGAGGGTGCGATGCCTTCGAGAGAAGAGGAACAATCTACATACGGTGAAAATACGCGTAAATACGCGCGCCTCGGACATTATGCATCTCGGAGGCTTACCGTAACGCCACTGTGGCCGCCGACGACAGGCACGCTGATTTCAGGCGCTTTGCTCAAATCGCCGAGGACCTCGGCCACGAATGTCGAGGCGCGAACAACATCGAGCGTAGTGACACCGAACAGCCTAAGGAGTGGAAATGCCCCGGTAAATTACAGCATATAGCTAGTGCCGTATAAACGTACTTCTTCGGGTCGAACACGCCGTGCTTCTTGAAGACCTCGGCAACGATGGGAACGGTGGAGTTGACGGGGTTGGAGATGACAAGAACAAAAGCTTTGGGCGCGGTTGTTGCGATTCCAGTTGCGAGATCACGGACAATGCCAGCGTTGATCTGTCGTATATCGGGATGAGCAACGTATTTAGCAACGAGAGCCAACCTTACCTTGAATAAATCATCTCTTCATGAAAGAAGAACGTGATGAGCCTGATTGGCTGCTGCATCTTCCGATAGGCAGCACTGAAATGCTCACCTTGTCATCTTCGATATAAATGGTCATCAATATTTGCAAGCCGAAGAGCGAAGGTGGAGCCACTCACGCCGGGCTTGCGGGGAACACCAGCGGGGATCACGACGATGTCCGCACCAGTCAGAGTCTTCTTGAGACCATCGTTAGGAGGCAGGTAGCCCTCAACCTTTGCCGGAGTTGAGATGTGGGACAGGTCGGCGGCAACACCAGGGGTGTTGACGATATCATAGAGTCCAAGCTGACGGCGAATGTTTTTTGGTAAAAATATGCAATCTATTTAACTAAAGACTCACCTCCGTCACGAGAGGGTTGGATTTGAGGAGCAGAGCCAATGGCTGGCCGATTCCACCTAATCGCGATGATCAGACGCGATCCCGGGCTCCAAAAGCTCAACCCTACCTGCAGCGCCGAGTACAACAGCCTTGGGCATTATATTGGTTAGAGGGGTCTCAAAGACAGAGATCAGGGATGGTGGTAGATACAGAAGATGACAGAGACGCACCAAGAGGACTGAGGAGGTTATATAGTGGTAGGAGAACCGCTTACCCTTACCCCGGAATCATATCACGAGAACAAGCGCGCAGCGACTCGGCAATCCCCGAACCACCGCGGCACGTGCTCGCAACAAATGTCATTTTCGAAATTTCAGTTTCGTGTCCGTCGCGCTCACCGTTCAGCACCACCACCCCGACGACCAGCTCTTGTACTCGGTGCATACCTGTTGCAGTCAACCACTGTTTAACCTCACCGTGAACCTGTGGAAGTGCATAACATGGCCAGACGATCACCGTTACCTCCTGGTCTGTTGGATTTAACATGGAAAGCAGCAACGGAGCTCGGCCTCTCACAGGCAGCAAAATCAAGCTCAGCAAGACCTCTATGTTTCCATGTCGTTAGGAGAAGGATGCACCAAGCCGTGATGGCCTCGGCGCTGCCTCCTCTCGAGCCCTTCGCTCTTGCTGATGCTCAGACGAGGTACGCGATTTTAGAAGTCTACTAGAACCGCATCCTAATCATTCTTTCAGTACCAGATCACGGAGACTGCCTGGAGGTTCTTTGGCCGTACGAAACGGTGAGGCTAATTCGCCGACCGGAGAGTTGTCGCGTCGCGTCGAGGCGTTGGTAAATATTGCTTCTGCCAAGGTGTGTTGGCTTCAGTCATATTATCTTGACATAGCATCATCCTTCCCCCATTTGAAGACGTCCGCAATTATACCAGAATTTACCGAGGAGGATCTCCTGGCATTCTACGAAGACGTTCTGGCCCTTCCTGAAACCCAAGACTCTGAGGCAGATGCGCCAGTCGAGGCTTCTCAGCAAGCCATGGACTGGGAGGCTATCGAAGCTGTCTCAATGAGGCTTGTTCCAAACATCGCTCAGTCGGTTTCAGGGACGGCTACACTGTCAAAATCTTTGCTGCAACGCCGGCAGGCTTCAGACGAGTCTTCTCAACTTACTACGGGACTTGATGGTAATTCCGACTCGGGTCAAATAGATACCATGGCCATTCCACCACATCAGAGAGTACTTCACCGGCTGAGAAGTATCGTGCCGAGACTGGAGAGTGTCCGAAGACCATTGAAGCCGATGTTTGGGGTGCAAGCTGAAGAGCCCGTCCGTGCAGCAGTATTGTCGGAGAACGAATGGAGTTCGCTTGTTCGTGTCAGCGTGAGTATCTGAATTTTGCGCTTCGCGCAAGCCCTTGATTTAATCATACCGTACGTTCCAGCTTCGAGCACAGGATCCAGACTCAGCAGAGGAAACCCTAGACCTCATGAGGGTAAGTCGAATATATTCCATCGTCAGATTGATTTTCATTGAGATTTTCAGCGAGCTGGATTCTCTCCCGCAGAGACTTCTCTCGATGCTGTCATGGAATATCATGCTGAGCGTGGCGATACCTCACGAACAGAGCGATTTCTTCAAACATTTTTGACCGGTCAGTACCTTCAGTCGCGGTTCAGCATGGGACTCATAGGCATACTTTAGCCGAGCCTACGGAGCGCCAGAGACATCTACATATCAAAGCATATCGCACGTCCGTTCCCGCAGGGACCGTGCCTACGCGCGCTTTGGAGCTGCTGCATCGCTATGAAAATCAGTCGCTTCCTGCACCAATGACGACCTACAGCAGCCTTATCACATCCCTCTTCTCTGTTCATTCGTCTCTTGCACATGCGCAAGCATGGGACCTTTTCGCCCACATGCGTTACGTCGCCCACCCGAACCCAGATGCGCTGCTTTATACCCTTATGATTCGCGCCTGTGCATCCTTCAATTTTGGCTCAGCAGAACCTGAACGTGCACTGGACCTCTTCACAGAAATGACTGTAGACCATCGCATTCCGCCTACAGCTGGGGCCTATTCCGCTGTCATCCTCGCTTGCGCGCGATCAGGCTCAAAGGATTACATCAACGAAGCTTTCCGTCTGGCAAAAGAAATGATCGACTCGCATCGGGATGCAAGTGGCCAGCCAGCCTTCCCTCCTGAGGGTCGGACTTTCGCGGCACTGCTTGAAGGTGCCAAGCGGATTGGCGACCTCGCACGCGCCCGGTGGATATTGGCAGAACTTGTTAGAGCGATGCAGCAGAACTCAATCTCTGCACCGGGGCATCAGGAAGCAGTGATAGATGAGGAGATCATGATGCATGTGTTCCATGCATATGCGGCCTACCGTCCCCCATTCAGACCCTCAACAGCGCCAATAGTTGACCGCAATGGTTCCCAGCCCCAGGCTCATGCCGCCCCGCAGGACCATGCCAGAGATTCCTCCTCCTCATCGACCGCATCTTCGGCTCCGCATGCTTCAAATACCCCAGTCAAGACTGATTCAGATCCCAGTTTCAAGCACCTGCCACCTCAGAGCCGTGCGAACCTGATCCACGAAGCGAAGACACTTTTTGCTCGCATCGTAGAGGATTCCTCTCGCGCAGCAGCTGACACCGCAGGCCCTGCTGATTCTAATACACCCCTCTCCCCTTTCCGGGACGTCCGTCTCACCGCACGGCTTGTCAACTCATACCTTTCTATTCATTACGCCCATTCTCCTCTCGACACCAGTCGTGAACTCTTTGCAACCGTATTCTCAGACCTCGGTGTGCCGAAGAACGCCCGCTCTTTTGTAGATGCCCTCGAGCGATGCGCTATCGCCCAGCGCGGCCATGAGCGCGACGTGGCCGTGTCCTTCGCGGACGCAGTGTGGGCGGAGTGGCTGAGCCTCGAAAACAGCTCGCGGCTACCAAACGCTCGCCCACTCGAACCGAGGCTCGTCGAGCGTGCACACGCCGCCATGATCAGGACCATGGCGCTGTGAGTGCATTCTCTCACCGTGCATTCCATGACACATTGATTGACTGGTTCTGCTTGTCCTACAGCACGCACCAACTTGATCGCGCGCTGGAGCACCTCAAAGACTTCGTGTCGCATTATCCGCCCACAGCAGTCCGCCAACCGACCGCTCTTCCCGCGATGAGGTCAACGCGTACCGTGCTCGTCGGCGCACGCCCGCTCGTCCGTCTCAGCTCCGCCACGGAAGTGTCGGATGATAACGTGCCGCCCGTGATTAGTTTCACCGACCTGGAGATTCTGCACCATCGCCTCGTGGCGACGGGTAGGAGGGATGGGATTGGGTATGTGAAGTATGTCTGCAAGGCGTATGCAGGCGCCTTGCGGAGACGGAGGAACGATACCTTGCAGAGAGGAGTTATTGCAGATGAAAAAGCCGAGAAAGAGGAGAAATATTAGGATCACATTTATCAAGTATTTGCATACGAGATGCAGCAATATTGCGTCCCCTGATCATCCCCACATCCATCCCCACATCCATCATATCTACACTATCAATATACGGTAAAATGTATAATACTCTACATCTACGGTACATTCGGTGATTGTTGTCGCTGCCAATTACGATCGCTATCCCAGTTCACCTGCGACACCACTGTCTTCAGCTTCTCAACGGCAGTGTCCTCAATCCCGTCGCCGCATATCCACAGCTTCTCTAGTTTCAGCGAGCGGCGGGCTCGCTGGGTCAAGATCTCCACCAGGATGTCCGACGGTGCTCTGAGATTTGAACGCGGGCAGACTCCATACAGCTCGACGTCCACAACGTGGAGAGAGCGCAGCTCGGGATACTCCGCCGCGCACGAAGGCAGATCCGCCTCGTCGGAACCCGACCCGTCGCCGTGATACGACGGGTCCCAGGAGATATACGCCCTCCACGCGGTGAACAACGCCTCCATCATGCTCCAATCGCGTATATGGATCGCCTGGAGCCGCGTCAAGCGACCGAAGCACGCAGCCCAGTCGAGGGGCGTCGCGGGGCCGAAGTACGGTGGGTGCATGACGAGCGTGCGGACGGGCTGCACGGGCACCGTGGCCATGAACTTCGCGATGAGCGGGATCTCGAGGCGCTCGCCCAGCGTCTCGGTCCACCAGAAGCGACAGGAGACGACCGGGTCTGCCGCAGGGCGCAGCCACTCGTACGTGCCCGCCAGGGGGACGCCGCTCCACCCCTCGATGTGCAGGCCAAAGGCGGTGTCCAGGTCGCCGATGCGGAGGCAGTGCAGGGGCGTGTCGGGGCCGCGAGGTCGGCGTGTGCCGCTGACGATTTGAGTGATCTTCTCAAATATGCCGTCTAGATCCAATGCGCCCGGGGCCTCGATCTGGCATTTCAGCGAGAGCGAGGTGAGGGCCGGCATGGAGAGCTGGTTCATGACCTCGTCGCATTCGATAGCACAGCCTGTTAGACACAGGCGCGACAGCGAGGGAAGGACGACCGTGGGCTGGATAGGCAATAGGGAGTTCAAATCCGGGGAGATGGGAGGCACCGAAGGCAGGGAGTTTAGCGCGAGACTCTCGAGCCTTGTCATGCTGGATAGCGCGCGGAGCAGGGTCCCACTGGCTGGCCGTTCAAATCGGTAAGCTCCCATCACCGTGAGAGAGACAAGATTCTGCGATAAGAGCGGAGAGTCCCAGGCAACATTGCAGTTCCAAAGTGTTACGTGGCGCAAGAGCGGGGGGATCTCTCCAGTGAAAATGTTGGGAGGGACTATCATCTGTGGACCGCCCTGGGAAGTAATAGATAGGTTGGACAGCAGCGGTGCTCGCGCAGCACTCAGCTGAGCCATCATTTCCTGGAGCATCTCCCAGTGGCCAACAAGGCTCAAACGACTGACACGGTGGAGCTGCTCGAGTGCAAGCTTCGCAATAGGGAAAAAATTCGAGGGGCGTGCGATGGTGTTATTGGGGACTGGCGACGCGAGGTCGAGTATCAGAGGTGCGTTTCTGGACCGTCGCAACATCTCCTGCGTCCAATATTTGTGGATCACGACGTCGACCCACAGAGCGGGGAATTCCAGGGCTATCTGGCGCCACCGGCGACATATATAGGTGACGTTGAGCCAGCTGGGGACAACGAATTCATTCTGCTGCGATCCCTTTGCGGCCACCTTTTGCATGGCTTGGTAGTAGAAGAAGATCAAGGCAATAAGCTCTGCCGGAAGGCGGGAGATGGACGCGAATGAATTCTTGTATTCTCGCAGAGTAGTCAGCTCGTGCACGAGTGATTCGATACGCTCGTCGATTGTCTGACATCCTGCTACGGCTGGGGGCGGGGGCGACCTATGGGATATGCACATTGAAGGTGGTGCATTAGTTTATTCAAGATTTTGTAATATTTTCACCCATACCCGTTATCATCCGATTTCGACATGGCACTTCGAGCTTTGCAGCGTTTGTCGTTGTCCTTGAGAGAGAAATGAGAGGTGAGGAGATGGAGGGCAATAAAAAACGATGGTAGCCTCTCTTGACGTGCGTGTTGGTCGGCATTTATTGGTTACAACGTGTCTGGGTGACGCATAGGATATCATGTCGTGAACGGTTTCAAGGAGATCCATCCTCGATTGTTCTCGATCCTCCTACCCAAATGCGGAAACCACTGTAGTTATGCGGTCACGTGTGTCTCTTAGCTCCATTCGTCTTCTTTTCTTCCCGGAAACCTCGAGGCCAAAGTCAAGGAAGCTTTAATCCGCCGAACCTTCGGTCTCTTGTACCACCTCCGGGCTCCCCCGTGTAATAAGACATCAGGTTGCCACGCAGACAACGTTCTGATGGCAGTTTGGGTGCTAGATGCCATCTTCAGACAAGCCAACAGAGCACGGGCGCCGAAAGGACCCTGGACAACTGTTATTCATCACATACAAGCAGCATTTCGCACCCCGCTACCTAGGCGTTCAAGTCGCAAAGGTTTGGCCTCAAAGCGCACCACTGAGGCTGGAGGGGAATCGCGTTCACTCCACGCTGTACCATCCTATACGCCACATCATGCAATCGGGGAAGGGCAGACGTCACATTTCCTCCTGGACCTGACCAAAAAACCTCGGCGCCAGCCGCTGCTCGAGGCCATGTGATAGGGTCCAGGTTGGATGCTGATGATTGTTCTGTCCACAGCTGGTGTTGGCCTTGCCAAGTAAACGATGCATTATCTCCGGGAAGTCAGGAAGAACTCTAGGCGACATACCTCCCACGACGAAACGAGCCTCATCTTGAGTTAAATTGGCTAACGGATCCGCGGAGTATGACTGCAAGGATAGTGAGTCGTTTCCTTTATGTAAATGCCATGTGCATACCAACCTTTTGCCAGGTCTTGAATGGATCACACCAGCTCACGCTTTAATGGTACGGCTTGAGTTCCTGGAGAACATACTCAGGCAAAGCATCGGTACTAACCTGTCTACGTCATCTCCAAGGAAGTCGCCTGCACCGCAATCCTGACGAGAACGCACGAAGTCAACGTTATTATTATAGCACACCGATTTGTAACCGAATCTTACCAGGAACATGTAGTCAGAGGCCGCGAAGATCGCACGAAAGCCTTTCTGAACGACAATTGGGATGTCCTCGGAAGATTTCCATACGCTATAGACAAGGCTTTAATCAGTAACAAGTCGGTTGAGCGCGCTGGAGCATCACAGACATGATGATGGTTTCATTAGAAATGGTCAGATTGTTTCCTAAGACCATCTCTAACGGTATAAAAAAGCTCATCAGAGCTGTGACAGATTTATTAGCGTGCAGAAGATTTACCCTCGGAAATCAGAGGCGTCTTGCCTGCATCGAGCAGTGCGCCCTGCGTAAGCTGGATGAAAGCGTTAAGCGACTCGTTGAGGCCGAGGCCCGTGGAGTTCCAGTATTCTTGCATCTGGGGGTCCTCGGCATAACAAGGCGTGTTGACTTCATCGCCGCCTAAGCTAACCATTGTTGAAGGAAACATCTTCGCGACCTCAGAGAAGATTCCCGCCGTAAAGTTTGCGGTTGACGGAAGAAGACGCAGTTGCCCAGACGGGGGCTCTGAAGAGCAGCGGGTCGTAAGTCTGCGGAAACTTGTCACTACATCGCGAGCCTTACCCTCTGCATACTTGGACCAAGGACTGAACACTGGGCAAGCGACGTGTTCTGGATGCGACTCAGCAATGATGGCCGTGTGGCCTGGCGTATCGATTTCCTGAAGAAACCAGTAAGCTTCCGATTTATTGCGTAACGACTGTAGACACTTACAACGACGACATCAATTCCGCGCTGTCATGAAACCGCATGAATGTTTCGAGATTGTCCATCTTTGGACAATGACTCACAGCAGCAGCATACGACGTAAGCTCCGTCACGTCGTTCGGCGTATAGATGGAGTCCGACGAATATGCACCCTTCTCGGAAATCTCCTCAAAACCAGGAATTTGAAGAGGGAAGCTCTGGCTGTCGACAACATGCCAATGGAACGAGCTCATCTAGATCTTCGTTGAGGGGTCAACGCTGAGAGATGGACACAATTCGTACCTTCACCCAGCTCATCGCGTCAAACGTGCGTTTAATATCATCGATCGGTATACTTGGGCTAGAAGTCAGTACACAAGACGAGCAGCCCATTCGCAGCTACTGACAAGTTTCGACAGGTGTCGAGCATCAAGCCCCGCCATGGCTATTTGCAGGTCATCAACTGGCCGAATGTTGCATGTGAAGGCTGAGACTCACGAAGGCGGGAGCATCCTCGATGTGGACCGGCGCTCCGAGCGTGTACGTCTTCCCGTCGTGGTAATACCACAACTGCCCAAAGGTCGTCAAGCCTCTGAACAGTCCGAGCGTCGAATTCGCAGACAAAGTCGCGTGGGCGCCGCCAGTTGGGATGTCCAAAACGTAGGCCTCGTCACGATCCTCCAATGGAAGGAGAGCTTCCTCCGAGATAGACCGGACAGAGCGATCGCCGCTCAAGCTCAAAACGAGCCCGGAGAGTTGCTTTGCTCCTGTGATGGTGGCTGCATCTGCAGTGCCGCGGCCCACGATAAGGCGCTCCAATTTGTCTTTCTCGAGATAGGACTTAGCGCGAGACACGGCATCGACAAGGTCGCTGGGTGCATCGTGGATCGACAGGGTGATGGCGAAATCGTTGGAGAGGAGTAAAGGCGTCGTTCCCTGCTGGAGCTGGCGCGGAAGAGGCCAAAGAGCTGCCACCATACAGGCATAGCAGGCCAAAACCAAGAAAATTCGACCAGACGCCATATCGAGGGGAGCAAAAGGCCACCAAAAGTGTAGCTGTCCGCTGGCGGCCTGGGGCTCGTAGATAAAGGCAGCCCTCGTACCTTAAGCGGCCTCTAAGCGACTTCGCGAATCTGAGCATCGCGGTCGACGTTGTCTTCTGGCTGCTACCGCACCTCATGATGCGGCAAGGTGACGGTGCTATCAGGAAAGGAGATAAGACTACGCGCTTTCGATATGCGCTTCGATGCCTGCGCTTCGATGCCTACCTAGCCCCCCGGGCCGCGGGCAAGAGGGTCAGAAGCTGTCAGGAGATTGAGCACATGTCGGCGAATCCACGCCAAAAGCTCCATCTTTAAGTTGATATCGGTAAAGATGGAATGGATGGACCGCTCAGTTGTGAGCATGTGCAGTACTGAGCAATATGTGAACCGATAGCGATGATTATGCGCGGAATAAGATGGGCGTGGGGCTTGCGTGGGACAACAGAAAATTGGGCGTCTCCCGTGAGACCGATGCTTGTGAGATGCCGTACGGCCCCGTACGGCACACATAGCGAAGGACAGTGACCCGTACTCACGCACAATGTTCCGCTTCTGTGTGACCAGCCAAACCAACTCGGAGCGATGATCGGTGGAGTCACTATCACCTCATGGTCAACCAGAGAAGACCAAGAGATGCCCGCATAACATTCGTAAATCACGTGTTGTACACTTTCAAGAAAGAAAACCAAATTCAAATTGAATCGCCTGATCCCGAAGCAATGTCTTCGTTGCTTGGAGCTGTGTCGCTCACGGGCAGAAAGTCAAAGTGTAGTCGGCATTGAGACCCGAGTCGCAGGTCCAGATAGCAGTGTTGCTACTTTCGTCGTAGGCGTAGGCATATGCGTTCGGGCAATTCCCCTCTGTCGAGGGAGATGGATGCATGAGATGGTTGGACCGAAAAGGCAACAACAAAGACACATACTGAAGTAGCTGTAGTAGGCCACACCGGACGACGGGCAGGTCTGAGGGGTGTCATACTGGCCGCTGCAGCAGTTCGGAGAGTTGGCTATGGGAGACTGATTGATTACCCGCTCCAGGTGAAATGGAGCAGCTATTCATACCCTGGTTTCCGTCCAAGTTGGCAACGCAAGCACTCTTGCATCCCACAGGGAAACCCGTCGAGTCGAAGGGTCCTTTCAACGGGTCAGGGCCTGCACACGGACCAAAGGATGAGATAACCCCGCAAGTTGGGATGGCTGGTTGAGATACTCACAGTTGGGGCCAAGGTCCACGGCACAGTCGGCCACGGGGCAACCCTTGTTGTTCGTAATTGACATGGGCAGATTGTAGCCGTCGACGAGAGAAACTGTCATCACGCACATGAATCAGCGTGATGCGATGTCAAATCTTCGAGCAACCATACCATCATAGAAGTCTCGGTTTCCGTCACCCTGGAGCGTCCATTCAGCTACGGTCGCAGGTGGGACGCCCTACGAAACGTGACACCAGAATGCAATGTCGGCGAATGCACGAACAAGTGATTCATAGAAAAAGGACATATGGAAGGGATTTAGTGGTAATCTCAAGATATGTTATAGGCAGACGTACCGTGCCTGTGTTTGGGTCACAAAGCAAACCACCATTGCATCCACCATCGATGCAGGAGTTGGGTCCTGGGTTTGTGCTGAAGTCACAGTCCCTTCGGGCCTTTGAAAAAGCGTTTTGACAAAGAAATTGTGTGGAAATGTGACGAAACGTACCCAAATACGACCGGCCTTCCAGTTATCCGGGACGGTGAACGTGACAGATGTGTACGCCGCTGCTTCCCAGCTGTGAAAGCCCATAGATTAGCCCTCGCGTGATGATTTCTAGCATGATTGAAATGAACATACCCGGTTGCGAAATCTGGGACGTTGGGCGCAACATGGAGGTCGGTGAATGTCTTGAATGCATCCAATTAGCAATTAATAATCGCTATCTATATCCTGAACATACCGCAGGCCTATCATGATACGTTGCAGAAACATTTGAGCCCGTTCAGTTGAAAAAACAAAATGTAAAGAGAATGAATACGCACCAGATCGTGAAAGGGCACGCATTATAGACCGTGAAGGTACGTGCAGCCGTCTTCTGTGCGAGGGACGCCCCCAAGATCAACGCAAATTTGAATGACAGCATCATTAATATCAGAAACTGAACAATCTGTTAAGCTCAGTCGAAGACAAGGGGTAAGAAAACTCACCTCAGTCACAGTCGGAGGGGAAGAACGACTACCGTCAATGAACAGAAGCTTGCATTTTATAGACAATTTATCGTGTTAGTATGGTAGCAGCGGCCCAAATTCGGATCATATGGAGCGATTTATGTCACCATCGGAACCACATCGTCTTTGGGCTGCTACCGCTCCTCGTGGCACGTATGAGGGAGCAGCATGATGCTGTCGCTGGGAAAGGTGATAAGAGGATGCATTAAGCATGCGCTTCGCCTACTTGGCAAAGACAGCAGCGTCAGAAGACAGCTGAAGAATGGACCTCCCCGAATACCTCGCTTCATAGTCAGAAGACTGATATTGAGCAAATAGGATGCATTCCGACTCGGAGCATGCGCTTCGACAACTTAGCGCGCACAGGAGGGTCAGAAGATTGAGCACATGGGTTCAAATCCACGCAGAAAGGTCCAGGGCAAGTCCAGTCGATGGAACACTGTATTTCAAGAAGACAAAGCGTCCGGCGCCACGAGAAGACGAGTGATCGATTGGTCTCAACCTCAACGGTACCGATGACGAAGGCGGTCGTTCCTTACTATGATTGACCAATTTGAGTTGTTGGCGGCGATGATCGCATTTGCGAGGTGTACCGTCTTCCCGAAATTTTGACCTGTAAAAAAGCACGAGGAACGGAAATCATGCTGCATCGCGGCGACCCATGATATGTATATGAGGGGTTGCATGGTGGTGACCGGCAAGAACCGGAAAGTGAACAACAGCGCTGACTTTGAAGTTGAAATAGGAAATTAGCCTCTTGCCACCAACTTGCCACCGTATTCCACCATCAACGATGCATCGTGCATCAAACACATGATTCTAGGCATTCAATGCGTCGTCGAGACATACCTATGTTTCTGCACAGCGATTTGTTCAATGTCCAGATCCAGAAGTTCGCTCACGGCTCTCAAGAGGCTATCCTTGAACCGCGTTGTATCAAACCGAGAATCTCGATTATTCGGACTACTACTGCCGATATTGACACCACGGTGATATTATCCCACCTTTCGCAAGCAGAAGTTTCTGCTCAGAAGTTTCACACAGATAGAAGCCACATATCGCCGTACCATCGAGGCTCCCTCATGACCCAAATCTCTCAGATTTGCCGCAAGGGAGGCGCTTGATCCCATCAACTGCTTGCATATTTTTCAAGGCAGATACTACAGAGTAGGCCAGATCCGTTTGATTTCCAATCATCTTCCTGATCACAACAAACACCACAGGCACCTTTTCCCTCAGAATGTACATCTCGGGCTCATCGTCATGCAGGAAGAAATTATGGTTGTCCGTGCAATATCCTAAAATATGGACCTAATGCTCAGGCTGCTACTTCACGGCAATGACAGACTAGCTGCACTGTCATGGTGCTTCGGACAGGTTTGCTGACCACAAATAGGATATCACATCGGAAGAGGTGTAGGGCGCATAGCAGCTGTTGTTGCAAGTGTCGCTTGATGGACCAGGAAACAATTCTAGGCGGCATGGAGCTGTATTCTATTCGCCTCAGCCCCCGACTGCGCTTTAAACTTCTGGCATCAGCGACAACAATATCTATGTTTCCTGCGCGGTTGATTGTGGTTCTTTTTGCTATGCTTAGGCCCTAGGAAAGTATAGCCCGTCTCGCAGGCTAACGGTGATGCGAGACGACGGTGGCAAAATCACAATTCAGTCGATTGTTTGTGTTCGTGAATGCTTGTCTTGGCATTTTTTTTCAAGCCGCTATAAAGAGCCTTGACCATAGACCACTCCAAAGCAAGGCTGGCCCTTCAACTTCATTGATTGAGTATCCTCACATTCTTTGCTTCCCCCACAAAATATTTTCCCTCATTTTAAACATGCGATGCAAGCAGACAATCTCGAAGCTTTTGGAAGCCATCGTCATCGCGCTTTCCTTATCTGCAGACATATATGCCATCCCGACCCATGCGCTTGATTCCCAGCTCGATGTTCGCCAAGCTTGGCAGAATGGGACAGATTACAACGTGACGGAAGTCATGTAGGTCTTACCAACCTCTGGAATTTTCGACCGGTTCATCTAAGCCATTTTTACAGAAATATATTCCCCCGTGTCAATCCTGTCAATGTCCCTCTTCAGGCTTACCAGATAGAGGGACAAGATGCTTATTACGTGGCGGGTTTCAGAGTGGGAAGTCATAACCAGCTCATGGCCGCCCGGATAGATACTGGGTCGACCACATTTTGGATCGTATCAGATACCTGTCCCCAACGGGTAGGCTTATGAACACGTACTTTTCCTCAAACCAAGGCAGCTGACCTAGCGTTCTATAGGGTAATCGACCCGGTTACCACGCGGGCCAGTCGACGTCGTTTCGAAATCTGCATCAGGCCTGGCGGATCCGATATGCGGACGGCAGTCGGGCTTCCGGCGACGTCGCACGAGACAGGGTCACAATCGGCGGTATGGCCATGGCTGGCTTTCCGATTGGCATGGCGGACACGCTGACGGAGAACCTCCTCACGAGCCGAGACTCCGGTGTCGCAGGCTTTGCGAACGGCGTGAGTCAAAAAAATCATATGTTTATTGAGCCACGTCTTACGACATGTTTATTACAGCGCAGAGCTGCGACCCGTACAGGTGGTCCCGCGGTGCTTGACGCCCTCCAGGATATCGGGCACATCGACCGGGGAATGGTGGGGATCAAGTTAGGCCGCGGTGCGCACGGCGCCGCAGGCACCGGCCGGCTCACCATTGGTGGATACGACGCTACTCTGTTCCATGGAGGAAACGACATGGTCATTGTACACAACACACACGCTGGTGGGCTCTGGCAGGTGACGCTCTCCAGCATCAGAGTGGGCGGTACGACCGTCGCCCACGGGACCGGGATCCTCGACACGGGCGCGGCGCGCATCACGACGTCCCGGGATGACGCAGAAGCTATACACGCACGCATCCCCGGTTCGGCTTACTATCAGGGGGTCTATGGCCTGCCATGCAACACCCACGCCGTCGTCTCGTTCAGGATTGGCAACATCCGGTGGGGGGTGAACCCACGCGACCTCGTTGGGCCGGCAATTAACAGCCACGGAACCGTCTGTTTATCGCAGATACAAGCTTCAGAAAACAAACCTGTTGGGACGTGGACCCTCGGCATTCCATTCTTGAAGAACGTTTACCAGATTCTTGATTCTGATAACAACGAGATTCGTCTCGCTAGATTGGCATAAATTGTGTGAAGGTTTGAATAGATACAAATAACCACTTTTGTGTAGTGAGCACACTTACGCAGATCCTACTCTACACTATCCTCCGTCTAGTCTATAATTGTACACTACCCATGATTCCATCATAGAATGACATACGAGGCGACAAGGGCCGGAAAGAAACCGGAAGCCAACGAATGAACCGTTTTGATTGACAACCCGGGGCGCTATCAGCGGAAGTCCTCAGCAAAACCATATTAAGAGCTAGTACACAGTTCCTCGCGAATGCGACTTGCCAGTAGCTTTCCCCAGTACCCAGGGTAGCAGGCGAACGATCAGCCTACGATCATTTATATGATATATCGACACCAGGTCCGCAACGATGCTCTTGAACATATGCCATCTGATGACGGGACGGCCAACTGAGCTGAGTTCATCATGCCAATAAGTACATTTACCGCCAAGTCCGGAATGATAACCCACCGGTACCGTCACGTCAGTAAGCGTGCTCTATGTGATCCAGACTCGAGCGTTACCTATCTGCATTCCCGAATCATAACAACCATCCCGCCACGACGTTCAATTGCCGAGAGATGTTGGAGAGATGGCTCAAAAACATGAGATATACAGTCCAACCATGTCCGACGTTTATCCTGCAGCATCGATCAGACAACTCATGGCGTTGAGACGATACTCACCTCAAAGCAACGCTCAAAAATCTTCCAATTCTGCAAGGGTCCCAAGGAGCGTCAGATGCTCTGCCGTTCCAACGTCCGCGTCGATCTCAACAACTAATTCATTCTCATGTCCACGGTCAAATGCTTCTCGACAAAACCAGGAAATTGCCGGGGTGTACGAGTTCGGCCCCCACGGAAACACGCACAACTGGAGATATCCCAGAGACGGGATAGCATAGAACCCATAGAACCAACGCGCGGTGCAGCGTTAAAGTCATAGCGTGTAGAACATATCACGCCCGCGCGCCAAGTCGGCCTCAACTGTAAACGGAATGCATCAGGTACGGGCCCATAGACGAAATCAACCGTACGCACGAAACTATCGAGCTGTGGCGCCTCGCTTTCCATGGTGGGTTCCACGTTCAGCGCTAGGAGACGTATATGCGGGCGCCGACGGACAGATCTAAAAACAGAGATCTGAGGGGAGGATAGCTTCCGAAGGAAACACTGTTCAGGTCCAGCGCCTCCAAGTTCGATTTCTGTGCCATCCTGAAGAACTTGTGCATGAGCTCGGTATGGCCAAGATTAACGTTCCTGCGAGGCCCGAGCTCGCTTGTCTTTCCTGTTCTGCAACCCAATTGTGAGAAGCTGCGCTGGATAGCATTAGGAGACGTTGGGAGGCGGAATTTTTACGGCGAGCCTGTCAGTACTGCGCTTGCGGAACAGTTGATGAAAGACAGGCTGCGAAGTTTACAATGCACGCAACCATCTGCAATTTGCATGATCATTTCATACATCCAACAGTCTACTTTCCAAGGTCATTTTCAATCCCGCTGGTATTACCTCTCAGGTATTCGCTTGCAGGTATTGGCTCGTAGATGTTCGTCTCGTAGATATTCGTCTTGTAGGTAGGTATAATCATCCGCGCGTTTTCAAGATACCGATTTCTTCGAGTCCCGCTCCGTCGCCTCGTCCATGCCCGCCTCGTCAAGGGCATCCGTGCTGGCGTGCTTGAGGTTCGACGCAGGCCCATGGTAATGCCGACGACCACTACACAACAATCAGCACCTGCCCGTCTGTCCAACCCGCAGAAGAAGACATACTCGACAATGTACCAAATGCCCGCCAATATAACCACGCTCCCTGTGATGACCTAGAAATCCATGAGTAATGCCCCAAGCTCCCACCGCGCGCACATACCGAGGCATAGTTCATGGTGTCCTTCGTCACAGGCAGCACCGTCGGCAACGAGAAGATCACGGATACGAACAGCGTCCACAGGATGCAGTTCACGTTGACCGCCCACCCGAGCAGGCCATCGCCCATGTAGAACGGCCCGGGCGTGAATTGGACCTCCGGGTGGTTTTGGAACACGCGCCGGCTTCACCTGCACATCAGTACCCCGCCCACGACAGAATGCGAGAAGGAACGCACAAGAAGATCGGGATAATGTAACTAAGGTCGAGCGCCATCGCTGTCAACGAGAAGATCGCGCTCGCGGCAACGGGCGATGCGAATTGCAGCAGCCCCGGGAGGATGCTCAAGATCGTCGTGAACCAGATTGCACGCAGCGGGGTCAGCGTGTACCGCGAGACGTGGCCGAAGTAGCCGCCGTCGGGCAGTCCTATTTACATGTGTGGGTAAGTTATCGGGTAGAAGACATTTGAGACTGAACACACCGTGATCGCGGCTGAATGCGTACACGGTGCGCGAGCACGCCTGTAGTGCGGTCTGCGAGACGAAGAAGGCCGTGAGGCAGACGAACGTCCAGAGAAACAGCGCGGCGGGCTTGCCCATCCGCAAGGCCATAATCTGCAAAAACAATCCGTCATGAACACTTGTTCCGCGGCTGAAGACAGAAAGCGTACCTCAAGGAAAGCAGAGTTCGAAGGTCCGGGCAGGTTTTCGCTGGAGGCCGCATTGAAATAGTAAGATCAAGTACAAGCATTGATGGTGCATCACGCACAATGGTCCCGAACAAAGTACCAATACGATGTTAAGCAGCCAACCTCCGAGCCCGGTGCCAATGACTATATACCATTAGCCGTCAGCGATACGAATGGAAAGGCAAGATACACACCTGCGACAAAGATA
This sequence comes from Hericium coralloides, assembly GCA_003675405.1. Taxonomy (NCBI): domain Eukaryota; kingdom Fungi; phylum Basidiomycota; class Agaricomycetes; order Russulales; family Hericiaceae; genus Hericium; species Hericium coralloides. The sequence continues at coordinate 566,770 of QUOP01000281.1, read as the reverse complement.
GCGACAGGTGCTATGGAGCATAACAAACACAGGACCGTCAGCTTCGGTTGTTCTCTTCTCTACGATCCGCCTTAGGTGCGCGAATAGGGCAAGGGGAGGTACTGTACCTGCATACGCGGCGCGTTTCACTTCTTCGCTGTTGAGTTGAAAATAAAGCTGTCAGCTAAAAGAGCTGGCCCTGAGAATGGTTACATACGAGATATGCGCCGTTGCGTCATAGTCCTGTCGTGCAGATTTAGTCTACACACACGATGAGACCAACACTTCGGGACAAACGTACGGTCATCTATATTTTACAAGTCAAAATGAGGCTCATCGATAGATAAACAGGCTCATCAACATACCGTCCATTGCACACTCAACAGCCCGAACAAAAACGCAAGTCCGTTATTCCACCCGCCTGTTTGGTTGATTACGCCTTCTGAGCCAAAGACGTAACTTCCCGAGTGCATCTCATGGCGCGGCGTCGTAGCCAACAGCACAATCACGATGACTGCACGAGCGTAAGGCATTAGCAGAGCGAAGACAATGCTCCGGACACACCTAGAGTCGCGCCGAGGTTCACGAAGACGAAGCTCGTGGTAAAGCGCGCGAGATAACGCGTCGCAAGACAGTTCTAGAAGTATATGGGATGTAAGTAGGAAATCTTTTATGAGAGCATAGGAAGAGAGCTGACCAAAATTCCGTGAAAAACCAGCAATCCTGCGAAAAGGCCGACTACCTTCCCGTCCGTCACGGTATAATCGCCGTTCTTATTGAATTCACCAGGTGAGCACACAGCCTGTATGGACAACCGGCAAAAAGCATACCCTGGCTACAACGACTGCAGCCCAGATCATGTTGGACAAGCCAAACTCCGTGGACGCAAGCCCCGCGACTTGGCCGAGAATATTCAGCCATCCTACCGTCCAGCCGACCTGCGAGACGTGTGTAAACGGCGACGCGTAAAGTCACGCGAATGACGTACAATCGGGCGATGTTTCTTGGGAACCAGCTGGGCCGATGCGGTGTATCTGAGATTTCAGAGGTGAATATCTGGTGTGGACACTCCTGATGGATAGGATAACTCACAGGCCACCGCAGGTTGGGAATGCGCTGACGATTTCGGCAATGCTCGCACCTGCGATAGCGGCACGCCCAGATTAGCATGTCGTCTTTCCAAACTGAATCGTTGACAGATAGAATGATGGCTGCGGGGCGCGAATGACAGGGAAGCAGACGCGAGAATCACGTTACCTAACGTGAAACACATGCAAGCGCCGAGGATCCAGCACCAAGTGACCTATCCACGCAGCACCAGGAGTGTATCATGATTCCAAGACGGGACATTGGGCGCGATAGATAGCGCAGTGACGATATGAGTGGTGAGATAACGTATCAATCGTGCTGAGCGTGGGAGAGGACGTACGGAGGAGGGCCCACCAAGCGTGAGTGGTGTGTTGAACGTCGTCGCGACCGACGAGCAGAGACCCTACAAACCGAATGGCACACGACCAAAAATTCAAAGTCACGGCAAATTCACAGAGTCAGACCGACCGCCGACATATTGACTGCGACATACCATAATGCTGAACGCAAAGCTAATCTGCGCGCCTGGTCAGAGTCGCGACGCCATGGAAGCGTGAAAACACGCACCGTCGCGAGATTGCTGAACTCGCGCTTGAAGGACGGAACGTAGCCCAGTGCCTCCAAGTTCCTATCGTCATCGGGAATCCCCTGTGCATCCCCTGTGCCATTTTCCCGACTCGCAGTACTCTCCATGTCGGTGGTCGTCGTGGTCTATGCGAAAGGAGCGAGCTGATAATCCGGTCGGACCCTTCAAGGTGATAACAGCGGCGAGCAAGCGAGATTCAAAATGCTGATCGAGGCTACGGGATTGGAGAGAAGCCTGTGATAGCTCCTTCAACCGACGAACGTGCAGGGAGCTATGGGGAAATGGGTATATAGGACCCACAGCAAGCGCTTCAGTGGAGAGAGATAACTGGACGTGTCTGCAGACGTCGGAAGAGACGCTCAGCGAAAAAAGCGAGTCCATGTTGTTTTCCATTTTACTGTATTGGTGTCTGTAAATGAGCAGGCCAGGAACCATCAGTCAAGCGCCCGACGAAGGTTATGCTTCTGATTCTCACGAGATTAGCTTCACTTCAGAATTGCTTCAGAAAGAGGACTCGAGGAATCAACGTATCGTCCTGCAAACATTGCTGCTGTATGCATCGTATATCACTCAAAGAGTGTATTGATGCTAGTGTTAGAGTAAGACGGAGATCGAGCTGTGGCGATCGACGTGTCTATACGTACTCTAATGTTGCACGTCGCAAGCTTATCTTGTCGAGTCGGTACATGGTAATCAGAGCTTTCCACTCGTAGCGCATAAGTATATACATATGCTCATGACACTAGTGTGGGGGTTGGTAGACTGGTGGCCATTCTACAATACGCGCGGGGCCAGCTGGGATCCGGAGAAGCACACCGGCGCAATGTCTGGCTCACAGGACCCTCACCTCCAGAGCATGCCCAGCAGCCCCATGAGAGATGATTCAGAAACAATTTAGGAAAAGTTCACACAAATTTCGGTTTTCGCCAGAGTTGAGCTTGCATCAAAAGTAGAGTGTCCTGCATCGCGAAGATTGTCAAAAAGCAGCCCACCGCAAGGGTCGGATTCCTAAGATGATCTCATGCATAGGAGAAATCCAAATAGGAATCGTTGCTTCTGTGGCATCCTGCCACTTCTTGCAATGCGTAAGTACATGCACTCGTCCGCGAGGACATCTGCACTAATTAGCAAGTAAGGCAAACGATCAGGAAAAAAAGGACAGTAGGATTGATTGTGTTCAAAGCCCACCGCGGGACTCGAACCCGCAGCCTTCAGATTGGATTACGCATGTTCCACCCTCGGAGTGGGGCTTGTACATTCCGATATTTCGTAAAAGTCTGACGCTCTGGCCAATTGAGCTAGGCGGGCTTGTATTGTGAGCGATAAAAGATAATTATATTAGGTATTTTCATCACTGACACTTGAAGCTTGACCGACATTGCCAGACACTACATAGCTGACTACCTCACAGCTCACGACGACTGCCCAGATGGCTCTTCATCAGCAGCATCATAGAGCAGTCGCAGGACCCGGCTCGATGGTCCGGGTTCGTCCAGATCCCGATACCACACATAATTGGGACGTCTGAACAATTCGCCTTCCCGGGGTGCCACGAGATCTATGCAAGGCGGCAGATTGGGGTCGCGCTTCGCAGGGTGAAGCATCTTCAGCAATCGCAGCACTACAATGCGTCTCCCCGCGTGCTCCGGGAGAGTCGAGCGCTCGAAGCGACACAGTGCCGATCCCTCTGCGGGACAATAAGTGTCAGCTCCCAATGAGACATGCTGTGGCGCAGACCTCTCACCTGTATAGACCCTGAAAGAACGGCCATGGTGAGCCAGGAGCAGACCTGTCAAAAGGTATTGCTCGAGCTGGCCTGCGACGCGCACGGTGAGCGGCATCACTTTCAGAGGAAAGTCAACAACGAATGGCTGGCCGAGCGAGCTGATAGGACGCCTGGTCCGACTGATTTCGTTGAGTCGGACTCCATGGGCGGACGCAGAAACCTGCAACTGCGCGAGCAGCCCGCTATCGACGAGCCCGTCGCGCAGGAGCAGGTGGCGCAACTGGGTCGACTGCACGCAGCGCACGAATGGTATGTACCACATGTAGCCGTCGTCATTCCAGAATGCAGGGGACGTAAACAGGAGATCGGCTATGCTATGTTTCTCAATGTCGGCGCGCCAGGTCAGAACGTGGCCCTGCAGGTCGATAACTGTCTCCCGCGGCTGGATAGCAGCAACAGTGGGGGACCCAGTACGACGATGGAGGCGCCCGACCAATCGGCATCGACACCGTGCAGATCGGCAGCAAGGTGGCGCTCAACCTGGCAATAAAGATTAAATTTTCAAAATTATAATCATTATATTCTCAGTTGACGAGCAGCCTGGCCACGGAGAGTCACTCCGGCATCATTGGCTTCGGCAACGGCGTAAGTCCCTCCCATGCACGTCCAGGCCGGGGTTCATTGCGCTTCCGTTACAGCAACAGGGCGGGAAACGCACACGCGGCCCCGCATTCCCCGAGGCGCGCCGCGCCGCGGACCTCATCCCCGCGAGCCCGCCGAACATCAGCCGCCCGACGCCCAGCTTGCCGCCCGCGCTGCGCCCGAGCTGGATGGGAGCATCGGCTCGATACGACGCTGTTCGGTACGGCGCGGTGCGACGTCGCGACCGTGGCCGACGCAGGCGCGGGCGGCTGATGGCAGGTCAAGCTCGGGCCCTTCAAGATGAGCAGCGGATCGCGCTCCTCGAAACGGGCGCATCGCGCATCCTCACATCGCAGGAGGACGCGGCGATCGTGCATTGGCGCGACGCAGGACACGAACGGGGACTTCGTGCCGCCGTGCAATACGGATAGGGTCCTGACGTTCACGGTGGGCAACATCGAGCTCCCGATGGCCGCGGGCGATCTCGTCGGCCAGCCGATTGCGGCGGCAGTAGCATCTGCTTGTCCAATGTCCAGAAGTCGAGCAGTAAGAGCAAGGGACAGTAGTGTTTTGGAGTCGTCTTCCTCAGAAACGTGTATCAGGGCCTCGACTCGGACAACAACCGCACTACCTTTGCGAAGTTGTTAGAGCCATGTGTGGAACTATTGGGCGGCACATCGAGGTGATGTTTGATTTTGAGCGCGGCTGTCGATATAAGTAATGGATACCGGCCTCTTGGTAATTACGATAATGATGTCTTTCGGTGTTGGATGCCAGATAAGTAGATCAAGCCGTACTGTAGGAGCTTGACTTGAGGCAACACTTGTCGAAACGACCTGGAGCGGAATGCGGAATGATATGGAGTGTGGCTGACAATCTGCAAGTCGTTGTTGTGCCAAGCCAATTGATGGAGGAGTGGATGGATTTGGCAGGTGAGACGGTTAGCGCCCGGACGACGTCATGGTGAGATCACTTCCCCATCGGCTGCAGGCCTTATAACCCTGTCTGCTCCCTTCCTCTTCTTCATCCCACCATGCGTCTATCCATCCTCCTCCTCTTCGCCCTCGGCGCACAAGCCTCCTGGTTCGGCTCAGACACTCCAGGTAATCCCAATTCACCTCTCCGCCGAACGCACCCCTGACTCCTTTCACAGCGTACCAGTCCTGGGACACACAGCAGCTCACCACCTGGCTCGAGCAACACAACATCGCCGTGCCCTCTCAGGCGCCTACGCGCGAGCATCTCATCGGCCTCGTCAAGACCAACTGGGTGTCTGCGCAGCAGTACACCGACGAGACTTTCCGCGCCGCGCAGCAGTCCTTCCAGCACCTCTCCGACGCCGCCTTCGAGACTTGGGACGAGAGCACGTTGCGCCAGTTCCTACTCGATCAAGGCGTCGTCGCGCCCTCCGGCCCGCGCGAAAAGCTCGTGCAGCTCGCGCGCCAGCGCTACAAGGACTACCAGTCCGCCGCGTCGAGCCTGTCATACCAGGCGTCGACGAATATCTACGGCTCGCCCGGCCACCAGGCGACGCAGTCGCTCAGCAGCAAGATCGCTGCCGCGACCGCGGACGTCGGCCGCCGCCTCGACGACTCCAAGGACTATGTCTACTCCACCTGGGATGATAATCGTCTGCGCACGTTCCTTGAGGACAAGGGCGTTCTGGAGACCAAGCAGCAGGCGACCCGCGTCGACATGCTGCGCCTCATGCATGAGTACTTCTCCAAGACGACCATGGCTCCGTACCATGCATGGTCCGACTCGTATCTGGTAGGCTCCTCTGCTGTATGAGATATGAAGTTTTGTTCATGTCCCACTCACGCATCTCAGCATGAATGGCTCGTCTCGCACGGCCTTGCAGAGCCAACAAGCGCGCCTCCAGCACGCCCCTCGCTCCTGGAGCGCATGAAGCTCTATTATTACGACTTCACGGAGAAGGTGTGGCACACATGGTCCGACTCGGAGCTGCATACTTGGCTAGTGCACCACGGGCTCATCAAGAGCGACGAGCAGGTTGTTCGCGAGCATCTTGAGAAGCTCGTCGCGTGCGTCCTGCCCCTTTTCTTCCTCCCCCCTAATGCTAAATGTGCCTGCAGGGAGAATTACGCGGATGCGCTTGACACAGTCTGGTCTGCGTGGCGCGATTCAGACATCAGGGATTGGCTTGTCGAGCACGGCTATGTCGACGACGCTAAGGCACGCACGATGACGCGCCCGCAGCTCGTGAAGATGATCAACGCCAAGTTAGTTCTCATCCCGGTCCGTCCAGTCTTGCAGAGCACTAATTGTATGCGCAGGTACACCGACGTTTCGGCGCGCACTGCGCCGTATCTCGTCTGGCCCGATGCCCGCCTGCGCGCGTATCTGCGTGAGCACGGACTTCCCGAAGACGCGCTCCCAACCTCGCGCCCGGGCCTGCTTCGTACGTCCCCACCATTCTCATCCCACAGTCTGCATCGCTGATGTTCTTTGGCGAGCAGAGGAGGCGCGCATCAGGTATACGATCACCACGTCGCGCGCGGAGGCACTGTTCCAAAAGCTCGTGCACTTGCTGAACTCGGGCATGGAGATCGCGGAAGAAAAGCTTGTGCAAGCGTTCGAGATCTTGTCAGGCACGAGCGAGAAGACTAAGGAGAAGGCGGACTCGGCTAAGGCGAAGGTGGAGTCCGAGCTCTAGGCGTGTGGAAAGGAATCGGAAAACGAAGCTCTGTCATTGGTAACATGGAAGAGTTGGCTGCAGAAGGTACTGTATGTATAGTTGGACACAGGTAATTGTTGTACACCATAGTCGTAAACAACTATATATAGCTCCCGTCGCCGCAGATAGCGGCGAGTAAATCAATCGGCATATTAAATCCAATCGGTCAGCCGCCTGATAAACGCAATTCCAGTGGCCTGAACCGTACCCAGAAAGCTTTAACGCTCGCCAAAGATGCGCATCTTGTGCCCTCGCTCGAGGCAGCGTTGCTTGTAGGCCGCGGGGACGCGAGACTATAACTAGTCACCTGATCTGCTTTTTCGATCATGTGACGGTCCCGGGTAAACCCGAGTCTCAGTCGTCTGGACCAACCACTATGCGCGACCGCCTCGAGATCCGTCATGTCTGATACTTCCAGTGTTTTCAGACTTCTATTTGTTGTTTCTGTCAGCCCCGAAGCTCGTCCAGAGCCGTACAGCTCGAGCTGATGTTTCTCGAGATCTAGGCGTACGCCATCACGTGTTCTGGCAGGACGCGTCGCGTCGCGTACTCGCTTTCCAGGCTGCAGTCTGTCTCCCGAGTCAGTTCAAGTCTACCTCTCAAGTGCTGCTAGACGTTCTGCATGCGCATTTTGCACCCACAGCCTTGCTGCTAGATACAGCGATGGAAGAACGCGTTGTCCAGTCGCATTTTCACTCGTCCCGCGCGGCATTTCATTCCAGACTGGTCTCGGCGGCTGGCAGTTTGAGACCTGTCTTTGGGTGTCAGCCGCACGGGGGTATATAAGACTGCGTCTCGCACTTTCTTTCCTCCACCGTCTCTTGATCAGCTACTTTCATCGTCTTGCCTTCCGTGGTACATCTTCTGTTCGCTTCTTCTTTTGCCCTCCACTTTGTCCCACTCACTCCCCTCCCGTCTTCTCTCTCATCCCCATCCTGTATCCCACCCCTTTCCCTGCCTCATACTCCTTCTCCCATTCGAATTTTCTGCAGCACTGAATGATGGCCCTTCACACGCATATATGCCGTTCTCCCGCCCGCATGCTGGCGGGACTGCGACAACGTCTTCGTGTATGGTGGGTCACCACATATGTAGTCCCTGTTCCGCTTCTTATTGCTAATCTTTGATGCCATTGCATATCCTCTATCTCCCTGTGCGATGCTCTCGAGCGCCGCCATGGCTTCAGTAGAGCGTGCCTTCCGTGGGCTGACCACTCTACCTTGTCTGTCTAACAGGCGTCCTTCAATACAACTCAGTTGCTCGTCAAGTCTCTATCATTTCTCGAGGCTTTTTTAGTATCTCTCTATAAATTCGCTGGTCACTATATTGCCCAGAACAGGAGCCCTATCACAACCCCATCTTCGGCTCAAGACTTGATCAACCCACCCAACAGTGCTGCGGGTCCCTTCGGCCAGCGTGCCTATGCACGATCTCCGTTCCCTGTCGCATACCTCTCGGAGATTCTCAAGCTTTACTGCATATCAAACTCCTGCCGCGCATTGCACTCGTACATCACACACTTTTCCAGATCTAGACGCCCCGCCCTCGCCTCGTTATACGTCCAATGTACGAGCAAGCTGTCGCTATGATAACAACGCGGCAAGCATCCATTATAGACTAGCCAAAAAGCTTCAATATTCGTGTACCGCTGGACATTGTCCCCGACAACCTGCTCACTTCACTCCAGATGCCGTAGAGATCTGGACCCTTCGATTTTGAACTCGACCTACTCCTGAAACCTTCGCGTAGCCTCCAGCATATTTTGCGCCCAGTCGTCCGCTCGTCATCGGGCGCTGAGCGCTGAGCTCTGCATCCAGCGCTGTTCGCTTGCGCGCTCCGCACAACATACTTTTCGCCAGTCCAGTCCGCCCTCGCGCAGGCTCTGTGCCGATTCGGAAATATCAAGGAACAGCCAGATTTGCTGGCCTATCAAATTTCGAAGGTTTCGCCTAGCTCGTGAATTTGGGACCACGGCCTTTCACTGGCTCCCAAGTAATGAGCTAGACTTCGCGTTGGTTCAGACAAGTAGCGCTCATACAACACCATTCTCGATGCTAGTGCGGACGCTTTGTGCTCAAGCGGACATCGGCCAGACGAAACTGACCGTGATCCAGCTTGCGCCGGTACTGATGAGTGCAACGTTGGACCCCTAGACTCGTACCTACCTGTATGCACGTCCCGCGCACGTACATGCAGCGTTTGGAGACATCTGTTGAAAACCCAATCCACACAACCCGACGACGACCCAGAAATGTAGAAATTGAATATCTCCTTGCCACAGTAGGCAGACTCGGGTGCACACCCACACACGGACGAGACAATGCGAAATCAGTATGGCTACAACATGACAGCAATAATACATCAACGTTGACGTCGTAGCACTCACGCCGCCGACGCGCGCGCGCCCGCATAGCGCGGCAGGCTCTCAAGCGGGCGCGAAATCAGGAAGCCCTTCATCCCCGCCTTCTTCTCGCCCTGCCGCCCGAACCCAAACCCGCGCCACCGGTCGCCCGCGCCCTCCTCCTTCGCGTCCGCGCCCGCACCGGCGGTCTTGTCGTACACCGTACTCGCCAGCGACGACGCGGCGCTCGCGCTGCGCGTGACGCTCGAGGGGAGCACGTCCTTCGCGCGCTCGCGCCACGCGCGGAGACTGCGGCGCGTGCGCGCCTTGTCGCGGAACACGAGGCCGAGCAGGATGTTGACGCACCCGAGCGCGAAGACGAAGAACGCGGCGACGAGCGCGAAGTCGTCGACGTGGTGCGAGAGGACGGCCGCGCCGAGGAGGCACTGGATGACGCCGAGGGGCCCGAGCCCGAAGTCGGGGCCGAGCACGGGGAAGAAGCGCGCGAAGAAGGCGGAGAGGAGCGAGAGCTCGGAGAGCAGGAGCGCGACGATTTGGAAGGTGATGAGCAGGCGGTTGAGCACGGCCCAGAAGGCACCGGCGGGTTGGTTCGGGACGGTGCTGCCGCTGCAGGAGGGGAGGGTGTCAGCGCGTCGCATGAGAAGAAAGGGAAACGACGCACGCGATGTAGTCGCAGTCGAGCAGCGCGGTGGCGTTGCCGCTGTCCTTGCCGGCGGCGACGAAGCGGTTGACGGCCTCGACATCGTGCACCATGGTGACGATGCTAGACGAGAAGAGTAGCAGCAGCCCAATGACCGAGAGCGCGCGGACGGCGTTCAGGCCGATGAATACGTCTGCGCGCATGCCAGTGGATAAGCTCGCATTCCCGGTGTGATGGAAAGAGGACATACATGCGCGTGGAGGAAGCATGGCGATTCTTGTGTTAGTAGAGTAGTGTGAATGCAATTAGAGTGCGTGGTGTGGTAGAGATGTGCGATTCGTAGAATGCGTGCGTGCTTGCGTGAGGCGGCGACACCAGGTCGGGGTGAGATAAAGAGCAAAGGCGTGAAGCTTCAAGAGCCACTGGAGACCTCAAGTCTTATAGAACGGACGTCAAGTCCTAAAGGAGGGCAAGGAAGAGGGAGGGGGAGGGGCGGGGGCGGGGGTCGCTGGCGGACGCTCGAGCACGGTGTCGTTGCTGGGGAAAAGGTGAAGAGACGGCTGGAGGGCCATACCGACCTTATATACGTGCGCACAATACTGTTCGCCAAGGAGACAGCCATTGTGGAAGACACTAGCGAGCTCATTGTTGTTGGACAAAAGCGAGCACAATGGCTGCTGCACCGCCATACGCGCGCTTGTCCGTGGGAATCCACCTTGTGGGTCCGCGCTGCTGCAAAAGTCACTTTGCCCTTGTTCTGATCTCGACGCTCACTCCTCCGTGCGGGCATCGAAGGTACGCATGCTTGAACGAGTACAAGGTGCTGACCGATTTAGCTCGCCACACTCTACGCGTCGGTAGGTCATATGTACAGCTGTTTACACCCCATCGTCACTACCAGCATGCAAGACCATACGTTCCTTCTGCGGCCCTCCATATGGGCGCAGCTGCAGCTGCTACCGCGGGCAGAACGATATCTCTGCCGAAACACTATCGGGAAGCTTAAGTGCCAGGCCGTCATAGACGCGCAAACAGGGCCCATGAATACTTACGTGCTTAGAGGTTGCATCCATTTTTTGGCCCTTCCATCAGCACAAAATTCATGCCCAAAACGTCCGAATACGGGTGGGACATCGCTTTTCGAGGCCGATTCGTCAGCAAAATGGATCGGAGTGTGCCTGCTTGTTCATCTGCCAAAAGTCCAGTGCGGGCGGAGGTGCGGGCGCGCCGAGCGCGTGCTCTGCCGGCGCGCATGGCGTGTATGGGGGCGGCGCGGGGTGCGTAAGGCGCGCGAGGCCTCGTGCGACGAGCCACGCATGCTGTGGTTCGTGAGCATCCTTCCACCCCGCGATGCAGCAGTCGTACCGGATACCCCGATACGATTCTGTCCGCGCGCGGTACGGGGCGCGGCCGACTCTGTGAAGTACTCGCGCATGGGATTGAGCATTCCGTTATGAGACATCTGCTGCTTGTTGTCAGGCGTGTGTAGAGCGATAGGCTTGCGGGAGCAGTCCTGTGGGTACCAGGTCTGAAGACCTGAAGCTTCACCCTTAACGGGTCGGATGCATACCGGGGTTTAAATCTCGCAACTGCCAAGTTACGCTCGTGCCGAGCCATCGCAGCAGAAGACACGGAGCGCGATAAGGCGGGATATGGAGGGCAGAAACGTACCACAAGAGGTAGATGGCTTTATGGCAGCTGTGCGGCACGGTCTATTCAGCACATACTGACCGTGTAGTCAGCGCAGATGGACGGGTCGAACTGAGACAATAGTCCTCTCATACCATCCGCACGTCGTGGCACCTTCAATATCGCGTTCGCGCCGCACCGAAGAATCATATGACATGTACATTCCGAAAATCAGTTGAATGATCGAGTGAAACGAGCACAGATATGCAGGGGTAAGTAAGCTCAAAAAGTGTAGTCCGTGATTCCATTACGCGCGAGCTGCCTACTGCACTGCGCGCACGCGCAGGCCCATCCACGAGCCATGGTGCCCCTCGACGACCGGCAGCATCAGCGCCGCCGGCTTGCGCACGACCTTCTTCCGCTCAGCGCCCTCGGCGAATGTGAACTCGAAGTTCTCGAGGAACGTGGCCACGAGGGCCTGCAGCTCAATGACGCTGAAGCGCCACCTAGTCTACGAATCAGGACAGAGGGAGCAGGAAGGTGGGCGGCGACGTACCCGATGCAAGCGCGTAGACCAGCCGCTGTAGGTAAAAAGTTAGCGGTGCGTTACTTCACCCGGCGCGTGCAAAAGCGGACGACGGCTTACAGAAATTGAGTCTGTGGGAAAGCGTCAGTTGGTCAGGGGAAGCAAGTCGTCACAAGGAACTTACAGGTTCGCATAGACACCGACTGAAGCTTGCTTGGCCTTGTCCATCTCGAGGAATCGCTCCGGGTGGAATTTATGCGGATCAGCGCCCCACACGGCCTCCAAGCTGCATCCCGAAGCGAAGATGAATGAGCGCATGGAAAGGGGAAGCAAAGACGGGACGCGCGCACCGGTTATATCCCGCAATGGAGATGGTGACAGGCTGGCCCTTCCGCACGGGGATCTGGCTGATCTGCTCGCCCGTCTTGGTCGTAACGGGAAACGCGAGTGGGAGGACGTCATCCTGCCCAGCCTCCCTCAGCAGCCGGAATACGATCGGGTGCAGGCGCATCGTCTCCTGTAGCGGCGCATGCGTGAGCGGTTCGAACAGTCATGCGCGCGACGCGGGACGTACCTTCAAGCACGCATTCATGATGCTCATCCCCTCGAGGTCCGCGATCGAAAAGTCGTCGTCCCCGCGCTCGACAACACGCGTGCGCGCGGCCGCGAGCTCCTCCCGGATCTTGCGCTGCCATTCCAGGCTCTGCGAGATCTCGTAGAAGAACCACATGAGCGCGTTCGCGGTTGTGTCGTGTCCCGCGAGCAGCAGCGTCCTGCCGGCATCGTGAGCCGCGTCAGGTAGGGAAGGAGGGGGGAGGGGGGGACGTACGACATCTGGTCGTGGACCTCCGTATCCGACAGGCGCGCCTTCGGGTTTGAGGTTTCGTTCGCGCGCGCCAGCACGCTCACGATGTCCTTTCCGTTGCCGGAGGCTTCATTGCGATTAATGATGCGCGGAGCCAGACTGCGCATGACATTTGTATAGTGGAGGAAACGCTTGTATTCTTTCGTGGGCAGGTAGCGGATGAGGTGTAGCGGCTCTTCTGGGATGTAACGCCAGAAGGCGCGGAAAAGGATGTCAATTTTCGAGGGATAGAGCGTGGAGTCCAGGCTGGTGCAAAGGTAAATGAGCGGGTGCAATCAGCAAGTGGAGAGCGATCCTTACAAGAGGTTCTTGTACACTGCGGCGATCTCGTTCTTCCCATCATCCAGCGCACTGAAGTCGTAGTTGAATCCCGCTGGCAAGGAGACGGACATATCAGACGTGCCCCAAGGCATGGTGTCTGACGGAGGGTACATACCGAGACCAATGATGTCAAGCGTCACCCGCGAGAACCAGGTCGCGGTGTTGATCATCACGCCCTCATTCGGCGAATTGCTTGACGCGATCTCGTCCTTCCACTTCTGCACAAGCTGAAGGGGGGAATACAATAAGACACACCAAGGATAGAAGGGCGTAGTATGCATACCTTCATGCCATGCTGCTGGAACAAGGACAGGAACGACTTGAGTTGAGGCGTCGTGAACGCAGGGTTCATAATCTTCCGCTGCCGGCTATGGGTTTCACCTATTCGCGATAACAAGATGCAAAGCGACATCAGAAAGAGAACCTTCTTCGAACAGCAAAACTACTCCTACCGTGTGCCCATAACATGCCCTGGCCCATTATAATCCTAGCGGCCTCCGTCGAGATCGTCTGCTTTGGCCACCTATATCCAGATGTCTGGAGGATATACTGAATGGCCTTGGGATCTACGAGCATCAGGTTGTCCTCCTACACGAGGCCAAACTCAGCTCGTGCACCAAGATACGATAGAGAGAAAGGCCTTACGCCCATGCACCCGGCAGTGCGCCACGCGCTGCCGTAGTCGCGCATCCACTGGAACTCGTAGTCCCCGACTTCATTCTGGTAGCGGAATTCTACCTCGTTGCCTGTGTAGACCATGAGTGGCGCAGTAGGATAAAGATGTAGGTGCACTTGCCAAGCCAAAACGAATGCGACTCTGGTCCACGCAAATTCTTCACCGTCGAACGACGGCCCACAGCGCGGAAGAGCGCATAGCTGAGGAACACGGCGAGAGCGACCAGGCCGCTGTTGATGAAAGGGGTGGAAGACATTTGATGTAATATAAAACTGCTCTTACCGTTGGACGTGCGACGACCTATATACTGGCCCCCGTACGTATCGACTCCGGAGCTTCCATGCGACCGACCTGCACGCAACAGGAACGGGACGCTGCTCTGACTGTTGGAATACTGGAATGCCCAAGTGCGTGCGTGCAGGGAACGGCGTACGAGGACGCAGACCCCTGATGACACGAAAACGGTGGTATCAGCTCACCTTGTGCGTGGAGCGTGGACAGCATATTATGGGCTGTCGCCTACGTCATCTGAAGGGACTGACATGGTCGAAACATCGTAACTGCCTTCAGGGTGACAGCACGCCTCACGGCGTGGTGAGAACAGGGGATAGGCGTGAGGGACTTTCAGATGTATGACCATGTTTTTGACGCGTCAATGATCTTTCAGAAGGCGAAAACGTCGACACGTGAGGGGCCTGAGATCAGAAGAGATGTCACAACCGGCCGGCTGCGTTGCTTCTACTGGCCAGCCTTTGCTCCCATGAAGCAATATCCGCTTTGTACGGCGCAAATTCTGTTAGATATACATACAGAGAGCCTCAGCAAGCTGGACATCACTGCATGTGTCAAGACAACGTACCAGCTCGTACCAGCCGAGGTGCACACACTGGCATCGCGATCGGGCCCCGTTTGCACAGACCGTTACCATGAGCCAAGCGTGCAACACTACGATGTCATCTTCCTTGGAAGGTACGCCAAGAAGCAAACGATCGTCAAGTCACCCCAGAGCATAGCGAAGTGCTTCATGCGTCTTCATTTCAAACCCACATGGCAACAGTAAAATCTGGAATGTCTCAATACACTGGCGCGGATCCGGCCGCCGTGCGATTGGACCTGATTGAAGACAGTCAGTCGTTATCTGTCTCGATGTCAGTCTTGGTGCTTGTGCATACAGGAGTCTGCAGGCCCAGGCGTCTCGAAAAGCGCGCGGCTTGTCAAGAGGTCTGGGGTGGTTGTGATGCGTTGGTACGCCGGGATGCGACTGGCCTATTGAATGAAAATGTATGTGAACGCAGCTGAAGACAGTCGGCGCAAAGCGTCCGAGCGACATTCATACACAATGGGTGCTTGATGTTCTCCTCCGGTGTCTGCGATGCCATCGTGTCCCCAGGGTCTGCCTGAAAGATCTCGCCAAAACAAACTAAGTCTCAAAACCTGAGCGCTATTGCAAGAATAGGGCACCGCGGCGCTTCCATTGCGTCGTTCATTGTGAAGAACTGTCGTGTCAGAGCAGGGGGATCGATGTTGATGGACACCGCAAAAGGCGGAGAGAGCATTGAAGCAAGTCGACAATAGTTGGCCTCAAGCCAAATTACCTCAAAAGGAAATTTCTGGCGTGCCCCGTCCGGTGCCCGAAATCGAGGCCGGAGAGGCATAAAGCAGCCGGATGATATGAGTTATCATGTCAACGATTAGGTTGCTGGGCTACAATAAACGGTTCTTCAGAGGTCCTGGAGTCAGACATAAGGAAGAGCGAAAGGTGCGGAAAATGATTTATTGGCTCAGAACAAAGGGTAAGTCTAATGTAGAGTTATGCCTAGGACGAATGTCGGTTAGTGAACAATGGACGCACGATCGTATGCATATTATCTTTGGAATGTCCCACTGTAGTCATGGTAAGATGATCATGTTCGTATCCCGCAACAAAGACGTACCTCAAGAGGAAGATGGTTTTATAGCCATTGTGCGGCATGGTCTAACACACACTGGCCGTGTAGTCGGCGCAGATGAACGGGTCGCACTGCCCAGGCTGTCTATGAGACAAGAATCCTTATTTACCATCTTCACGTCGTGGCATCTTCAACATTGCGTTCCCCCTGCACTGAAGAATCATATGACATGTACATTCCGAAAATCGGTTGAATGATTGAGTGAAGCGATCAGAGAAGCAGCTGGTAAGTAAGCTCAGAAAGCGTAGTCCGTGATCCCATTTCGCGCGAGCTGTCTACTGCACCGCGCGCACGCGCAGGCCCATCCACGAGCCATGGTACCCCTCGACGACCGGCAGCATCAGCCCCGCCGGCTTGCGTACGATCTTCTTGCGCTCGGAGCCCTCGGGGAATGTGAACTCGAAGTTCTCGAGCAGCGTGGCCGCGAGGGCCTGCAGCTCGATGACGCTGAATCTCCACCTGTGTACGGGTGAGCAAAGTGGGCGCAGGAAGACGGGCGGAGACATACCCGATGCAAGCGCGCAGACCGCCCGCTGTAAGTTAAAAGTCAGCGGTGGATTGCTCATGTGGCATGTGCAGGTGGCTTACAGAAATTGAGTCTACAGGACAGTGTCAGTTCGTCAGGGGAGACATGTCAATATTATGAAACTCACAAGTTCGCATAGACACCGACCGAGGCCTGCTTGGCCTTATCCATCTCGAGGAACCGCTCGGGGTGGAATTTATGCGGATCAGCGCCCCACACGGCCTCCAAGCTGCAAAAGCGAAGATGAATGAGCGCATGGAAAGGGGAAGCAAAGACGGGACGCGCGCACCGGTTGTATCCCGCAATGGAGATGGTGACAGGCTGGCCCTTCCGCACGGGGATCTGGCTGATCTGCTCGCCCGTCTTGGTCGTAACCGGGAACGCGAGCGGGAGGACGTCGTCCTGCCCGGCCTCCCTAAGCAGCCGGAACACGATCGGGTGCAGGCGCATCGACTCCTACAGCGGGCCATGCGTGAGCGATCCGCTAGTGTCGCAGGCAATGTAGGACGCTACCTTCAAGCACGCGTGCATGATGCTCATCCCCTCGAGGTCTGCGATCGAGAAGTCCTCGTCCCCGCGCTCGACGACACGCGTGCGTGCGGCCGCGAGCTCCTCCCGGATCTTGCGCTGCCATTCCGGGCTCTGCGAGATCTCGTAGAAGAACCACATGATCGCGTTCGCGGTTGTGTCGTGGCCCGCGAGCAGCAGCGTTCTGCCGACGGCGTGAGCCGTGTCGGGTGAGAAAACCGGGCGACGTACGATATCTGGTCGTAGACCTCCGTATCCGACAGGCGTGCCTTCGGGTTCGAGGTTTCGTTCGCGCGCGCCAGCACGCTCACGATGTCCTTCCCATCGCCATTGGCCTCGTTCCGGCTGATTATGCGCGGGGCCAGATCCCGCATGACCCTGGTGTAGTGGAGAAAACGCTTGTATTCTTTCGTAGGGAGGAAGCGGATGAGGTGTAGCGGCTCTTCTGGGATGTAACGCCAGAAGGCGCGGAAAAGTGTGTCGAGCTTGGAGGGATAGAGAGTGGAGTCCAGGCTGGTGCAAAGGTAAATGAGCGGGTGCAATCAGCAAGTGGAGAGCGACCCTTACAAGAGGTTCTTATACACTGTGGAGATCTCGTTCTTCCCATCCTCCATTGCATCAAACTCGTAGTTGAATCCCGCTGGCAAGGAAATGGACATGTCAGACATGCCCCAAGGCATGCGGTGTCCGACAGGGGGTACATATCGAGACCAATGATGTCAAGCGTCACCCGCGAGAACCAGCTTGCGGTGTTGACCATCACGCCCTCAGTAGGCGAATCGCTTGACGCGATCTGGTCCTTCCACTTCTGCACAAGCTGAAGGGGGGGAAATACAATAAGACACACCAAGGATAGGAGGGCTCAGTATGCATACCTTCATGCCATGCTGCTGGAACAAGGACAGGAACGACTTGAGTTGAGGCGTCGTGAACGCAGGGTTCATAATCTTCCGCTGTCGGCTATGGGTTTCACCTGTTCGCGATAACAAGATGCAAAGCGACATCAGAAAGAGAACCTTCTTCGAACAGCAAAACTACTCCTACCGTGTGCCCATAACATGCCCTGGCCCATTATAATCCTAGCGGCCTCCGTCGAGATCGTCTGCTTTGGCCACCTATATCCAGATGTCTGGAGGATATACTGAATGGCCTTGGGATCTACGAGCATCAGGTTGTCCTCCTACACGAGGCCAAACTCAGCTCGTGCACCAAGAGACGATAGAGAGAAAGGCCTTACGCCCATGCACCCGGCAGTGCGCCACGCGCTGCCGTAGTCGCGCATCCACTGGAACTCGTAGTCCCCGACTTCATTCTGGTACCGAAACTCTACCTCGTTGCCTACATAGAAGATGAGCGACGCAGCAGGATAAAGACACAGTGCACTTGCCAAGCCAAAACGAATGCGACTTTGGCCCACGCAAGTTGCTCACCGTCGAACGACGGCCCACAGCACGGAAGAGCGCATAGCTGAGGAACACGGCGAGCGCGACCAGGCCACTGTTGATGAAAGGAGTGGAAGACATTTGATGTGATATAAAACTGCCCTTACCGCTGGACATGCGACGACCTAAGTATATACTGACCCCCGTACGTATCGACTCCGGAGCTTCCGTGCGACCGATCTGCACGCAACAGGAAGGGGACGCTGCTCCGACGCTGGAAAGCCCGAGTGCGTACGTGCAGGACAGTGCGTACGAGGGCGCAGAGCTCCGATGACAAGAAAACAGTGGTATCAGCTCGCCTTGTCCGTGGAGCGTGGACAGCGTATTATGGGCGGGCACGCGTGTCACCTGGCGGATTGACACGGTCGAGCCATCGTAACTACCTGCAGAGTGACGGCAAGGCCCAGTGAGAACGGGAGATAGCCGTGAGGGGCTTTCGGATGTATGACCATGTTTTCGACGCGTCAATGATCTTCTCAGAAGATGAAAATATCAACCCGTGAGAGGACCTGAGTTCGGATGAAATGTCTCGACAACCGGCCGGTTGCCCAGCCTCTGCTCCCGACAAGCGAAGTAGAGCGACATCTGCTACTTATGTGCGGTGCAAATTCTGTTAAATATAGATACAGCAAACCTCAGCAAACTGGACGACACTGTATATATCAAGACGACGCACCAGCCGAGGTGCATCGCGACCAGGTCTCGCGTGCGCGGATCGTAACCATGAGCCAGCGTGTCACTACGACGTCACATTCCTTGAAGGGTACATACAGCAAGCTAACGATCGTCAGATCAATCCAACGCACAGCGAATCGTCTTCTGACTCTTCACTTCAAATCCGCATGCTCATATTAATGCAGCAGCGCACATCCGGGGACCGGATGATTTGGACGGCCCAAGCCAGACCTGGACATCGCTCGTTATCTGTCTCGGTGTTAATATCGGTGCCCGTGCATATGAGAGTCTGCAGGCCCAGGCGTCTTCGAGAAGTATGCAGCTTGTCAGGAGGTGCGGGGCAGTTGTGATGCGTTGGTACGCCCGGATGCGACTGGCCCATTGAATGAAAATGTGTGTGAACGCCGCTGAAGACATTCGGCGCAAAGTGTCCGAGCGACAATGGATGCTTGATGTTCTCCTGCGGCGTCTGCGATACCAGTGCCATCATGTTCCCAGACTCTGTCTGACAGATCCCACCAGAACAAGCCAAGTCACAGAACCTGAGCGCCATTGCAAGTAAGTATAGGGCGGCGCGGCGCTTCCATCGCGTAGTATACCGCCAGAAGAAATTGCCGACAGTGGAATCGATGTCGAAGGGCGCTGCAAAAGACGGAGAGAGCATAGCAACAAGTCGACAAATATTCCGTCTGCCAGCAAAGCGAACAAACTGGAATAAACACGCTGTCGTGACTCGCACGTGCACCTGAAAACGCATCAGGTGACTGAATAGGGACTAACGCGATTAAACGCGTGCAGGCCCCAGGGCCACTGGGCGCTGCGACACGAACACTACTTTAGCTTCGATCATGGTCTAAGTATACTGTACGCGCCCAGGTAGGCCCAGGTCCACTATACGGTCAAGTTCACGATAAATATACAAGCATTGCGTCTACCAGTCCCACAGGAACTTACACCAGAGCACCCCCATCAATGCCCTCCGTTCTCAAGCAGCTGTCCGACCTCATCGCGGCCGCAGTCGACCAGATCGACGCGGCCACCGAGGCAAAAGGCTTGCCCTTCCCTTCGCTTGACGAGCCCTTCACGCCCGAGTCCGAGACGCCGCGCCACCAGCCCGAGGTCTCCGCAAATATCCCGCTCATTGTCGCCGCCGCGAAGCAGCTCATCGCGACCGCGCAGCTGCCGGGTGTGACTCTCACAGAGACGCCCCTTTCGGTGCGCCATCCTTCTCCGCGTCACAGCGTGATCCCTAGCTAATTTGGTTTGTCTGGCCAACAGTGGACACTCATTGCGAGCCTCGGGACCGCGAACGACGCGAACATCGTCGAGATCCTGCGCGACGCGGGCCCGCAGGGCCTGCACGTCACCGACATCGCGAGCAAGTGCGGCATGGATCCCACCCGGACCGGTGAGCGCCTCCACTTCGTGCGCTGCGCGCACGCTGACTGCGCGCACCAGGGCGCATCCTCCGCCTGCTGGCCACGAACCACATCTTCCGCGAGCTCGCGCCGGACGTCTTCGCGAACAACCGGCTGTCGTCGTTCATCGACACGGGCAAGTCCCTCGAGGAGATCGCCAAAGAGTGCGCAGTCACTGTGCCTGCCATGCATTTCCTTCCGCACTAACCTTCTCCGCAGCCCCGAAGCCAAGTACGACAACACCTCGGGCACATCCGCCATCATCGCGTCCTTGTGCGCAGCCTCCTGTCTTGCGCACACGCACCTTGACTGATCAGCTTCTAGCACGGATGAGCAAGGCGCCATCGCCAACGTGCTCTCCAAAACGCTGCGCGACCCCGTCTTCGGCAAGTCCCAAGAGCCGAACGAAGCCGCTTTCCAGAAGGCGCACAACACGACGCTCAACGCATTTCAGTGGTTCGAGCTGCCCGAGCACCGCGCGGAGTTGCGCCGCCTCGGCGTGGTAATGACGGGCCAGAACAAGATGCAGCCGCCCGACGCCATCGTCGCAGGTGCCGCACGCCTAGCTCATCCCCTCCGCGATCCATTGCTGACACAGTAATCGAGCGCAGGCTTCGACTTCGGCACGCTGAAGAAGGGTGCGGTCGTCGTGGACGTCGCGGGCGGCCTCGGCGCGGTCGCACTCATCCTCGCGAAGGCGTTCCCCGACCTCAGCCTCATCGTCGAGGACCGCCCGCCCGTCATCGCGCAGGCGACCAAGTACTGGAACGCCGAGCTGCCCGGCGCGCTCGAGAGCGGCCAGGTCCGCCTGCTCGGTACGTGCCACCGCCCTTCCTGCGTCTCTGCAGCTGCACTCACGCCGCACTCCAGCCACGGACATGTTCGCTCCCCAGCCGGACGCGGCGCGTGCACCCGCAGTGTTCATCCTGCGCTCGGTGCTGCACGACTGGGCGGACCGCTACGCGGCGCAGATCCTGACGCAGCTGCGCGCGGCCGCAGGCCCGCACACGACGCTGCTCGTCATCGACTCCGTGCTGTCCTACGCGTGCGCGGATACCGGACCCGCGAGCGCGGTGCCGGGCGCGGTGCAACCCGCGCCGCCGGCGCCGCTGCTCGCGAACGGCGGGGGCGCCGCGAGCGTCGCGTACATGGTCGACGTGCTGGTGCGTGTGCTGTGCTGCGTGTTTTGTGTGCGGGCGCTGATGGGCGCGTAGATGCTGGGGATTGCGAATGGGCAGGAGCGCACGGCGCGGGAGTTTGTGGATTTGTTGGGGAGGACGGGGTGGAAGCTGAGGGAGATCAAGCGCACGGGGCCCGGGGGCGTGTGGCATCCCGTCCTCGTTGCTATCCCTGTGTAGATCGGGTGGCGAACGCATGCACGCACCCATGGCGTGTTAGGTATGAATGGTTGGTATCAGAGGCTCTGTACGATTAGGGAGAATATGGCTGCAATGTACTGATTTGTTGTATCAGAATGTATGATTGATGTCAAATTTTGGATCTTACCATCATTTATTCCCCCCGAGAGCGTGCGCGGACGGACATTCATCGCTTTATTGACCGACCCCAGGGTTTCGTGTTCGACGTCTTTGATCAACCTATGATCTCCTATGATGGACACGTTTGCCACCAATTTCAAGTCAAACTACCTCTCATTATAGGAATGCAGTCGGCTGGGAAGTCTGCGCTATACAAGGTAGGAAAGGTGGACGCAGTGCGCATACCAGATGTCTCCAACATCATCCTGGAAGCCGACCGTAGAATAGATGGATGCAATATTGTGCACACTCGAAGTCTTTGGTGAGTACTACTTAGCTGGAAGGCAACTGGAAAATTGTTGTATCAGAACGAATGGTTGATATCAACTTCTGCATCTTACACTCATTTCCCACAAAACATGCCTGTAACGGAAATTCATCGCTTCAGAGACTTGCCACAAGTCGGCGGGTTCGATGCTTTTTTATGTCTTCCCTTGGCTGGAGCCTGGATGTACGCGATGAACCCTGATGGACAGAAATGAACCTGCTTGCTAAGGGTTCTAATTCTATGGTCGGCATCGCACGGTATAACGCTATACGTGTTCGGCTAGCTCCCAATACAGGGGATGACTGCCCGTGTCAGCAATAATATTGGGGACCGCATAGCCTACCTTCACAGTCCGAGGCGCCAACGGAAATTGTGACACGGCTTCCGCGCCGCCCCTCATCGAGTCCGCGCGCAGCTGTCGGTCGGCGTTGCGTTCCGAGTGGCGTAGCCCTCATACTCGTTTCATGAGCAGGAGATTGGAAAGCCAACGCCATAAGCATCTCCGAGCTCATCGTCTCGGCACCCGAGCGGCGCATATGGAGCGGACGACGAGTCACGACTCACTGCCCGGCCGCGTCGTGATTACATGCGCCCGAACGCGCGGCGGCGCGGATGTGTATCCGCAAGCGAGTAGATGCGCAAGTTTTCTGACTGATGGCGCGCAGATAGGTACATGGCGACGGGGAAGCCAATAGGAAAATGCGTTGGGGAAGGTGCGATGGGGGGAAGACGGGTGCGATGGTGGCAGTACATGCATCTGTCTATGTCCGAGATTGTAGGAGCGCACGTTGTTCGGGCGATATGCATGGCCAAGGGCATACTCGATATGTTTTTAGAGGGCGAGTCGCATAAAACATACGATGGCCGGGTGAGAATGCAGAGCATCGAGTCAACGTCTGGGCTGTTTCGTCGGCGAGGGCCAGCCCCAAGCAGGGCGGATCGCGTCCCCGACAGCCAAACAGGCGCCGACCGAAGCTCCGATCAATGATAATCTATGCTCAAATCGACGCATATATAAGCTCGCCCCTCCTCTTCTCCTCTTCTCCTCCGTGCCCTCATATCAGCCCATCCACTCCACCTCTACACATCTCAATTTCGCGAAATGGTGAGTATCGTAGCCTGCAGCCGAACTATATGCTGATTTATATGCTGCCTAGGTCAAAGTTGGTATCAACGGGTGAGTATTCCGGAATAAGGAGTATCGATTTTTTTTTGACTGATCTGCTCGGATATCGTCGTCGCGTTTGTGTTGCAGTTTCGGTGAGTCTCTTCGCCCTTGGTCTCCTATGTACAGCGTCTCATCGCGACCACAGGTCGTATTGGCCGTATCGTCCTCCGTAATGCCCTTCTTGACAAGCGCATCGAGATCGTTGCCGTGAACGAGTGCGTATCATGGTGTTCACGTTCACTTACCCCTGATGCCATCTAACTCTCATGATTCCAGCCCCTTCATCACCCTTGACTACATGGTGAGCTCATTTCCCCGGGCATGTTTCCACCCGCAGCGATAATGACGTCAATGCGCCTTCTCCAGGTCTACATGTTCAAGTTCGACACCGTCCACGGCCGTTACAAGGGCAAGGTCGAGCACAAGGATGGCAAGCTTTATGTTGATGACCGCGCCATCGCTGCCTTCAACGAGAAGGACCCCGCTGCCATCCCGTGGGGATCCGTCGGCGCTGACTACGTCGTCGAGTCTTCTGGTGTCTTCACCACCGAGGCCAAGTGAGTCTACCCTTCTTTCACATTCCATATAGTCCCAATTGACGCTCCGTCAGGGCTTCTGCGCACTTGACGGGTGGTGCCAAGAAGGTCATCATCACCGCTCCTTCCGCCGATGCCCCTATGTTCGTCTGTGGTGTCAACCTCGACTCTTACGACCCCAGTTACAAAGTCGTGCGTACATATCGCTCGCTGGGCAGAAGCTTGGTTTGCCGAGTTCTGATGTGCCTCATCTTATCGGCTAGATCTCTAACGCGTCGTGCACGACCAACTGCTTGGCGCCGCTTGCCAAGGTCATCAACGACAACTTTGGCATTGAAGAGGGTCTCATGAGCACCATCCACTCGACCACTGCCACCCAAAAGACCGTCGATGGTCCCTCGCACAAGGATTGGCGTGGTGGCCGTGGTGTCAACGGCAACATCATCCCCTCCTCCACCGGTGCCGCCAAGGCTGTCGGCAAGGTCATCCCCAGTCTGAACGGCAAGCTCACGTACGTTCACACGCGCCTGCTCTCACAAAAGCTGTCTCACGCTCCGCAATCAGCGGTCTCTCGTTCCGTGTCCCCACCAACGATGTCTCCGTCGTCGACCTCGTCGTGCGCCTCAGCAGGAACACGAGCTACGACGAGATCAAGAAGGCCTTCCAGAACGCCTCCACCGGCGAGTACGCCGGCATCATCGAGTACACCGAGGAGGCCGTCGTCTCGACGGACTTCATCGGCAACACCAACTCGACCATCTTCGACGCATCCGCCGGCATTCCCCTCAACCCCCGCTTCGTCAAGCTCGTTGCGTGGTACGACAACGAGTGGGGCTACTCCAAGCGCGTCTGCGACCTGCTCGTCTACGCCGCGACCAAGGACGGCAACGCATAAATGCCCTCCTTCGGTGTATTTCGTTAATGGTGTGGTGAGCGCACGCACGCGGCCACGCGGAGAGATGTACGTTGCCTTCGAGCATGTGTTGTGCAGTTCCTGGTATAGAATTAGTCACGAAACAAATGTTGTAATAGTTCTCGAAGGAATAAAACGATGTACTTTTTCTAGAGTTTCACAATGACCCCGAGAAAGCAATCTGATGCTTCAGAAGAGTGTGCACACCGCTGAATCGGCCCGTGTACGGTGTATGTTGCTTCGACTTGTAGATATTACTTTTGCACCTTTTATCCCGACTACCCTTCGCCCACCCCTTTAAGCTTCATCCTCAACCCGCAAAATTTTACTCTGAAAACCCCTCCGCCCACCGACCTTTCCCTTCAGTGAGTCACAACATTGAACTCACTCCACTTCATCTGACGAGATGAAACCAAGCCTAGACGCATAGATGCCAGATCCCCGAGATCCTTGATTCGGCAATCGTGCCGTGACGGAACGAAGACGGCGACATCTATACCGGCGTGAACAACGAGCGTCACGCGGGGATTCGGAGCTGTTGCAGGGATATAGTGCGTACTTGATGTAAATATGCTCGCACCACGGTTTCAAACATTCATCATGACCATTGGATGAAATAAAATCGAGTCGGGCGGGTATTCAAGTAACATGCGCCTTTATAGATGTAGCCCATTAGTATGCAGCTGCCCAGATCTTTCCCGCCTCTGCCAAAGCTTCCTCGCTAACATCCCGCCAAGCCTTGTCCCCGCCCCCAGACCCCTCCTCGGGCACCCACTCCGCCTCAGCGACGATATCGAAGCGGTGCCCGGCCCAGACGCCACGGTGCAGGCGCGGGCAGCTCTTCATCGTCACATCCATATCGGACGACCAGCAGATGCGGAACCCGCATACATGGCCGAGGGTGACCCCCCTCACCCCGTACAGCGCCTCCTCTTTGCGCTCCTTCCATGCCTGCAGCGCCGTCTCGCGGACGTACTCGCGGCTCGTGAGGTCGCGCAGGACGAGTGGCGTCGCAGACGGCGCGGCCCAGGGCTCCTGGAGGTGAGCCCACAGCAGCCCGTCGCGGCCCTTGAGCGCAAGCCCGCGCTGCGCGAGGGGCCGCGCGAGGCTGCGCGGGGTCAAGTTCTGCACTTCCTCCCAGGCGTAGCCGATGTAGTAGAGATTGTCCTCGCCGTCGCCGTCGCCGTCGCCATCGGAGGCTGCCAGTGCTTCGAGCTCGCCCTCGGCGAGCATGCCTTCGGGCAGGCGTCCCGCGTAGTCGCCGATGCAGATAATGCGGTGGCCCGCCCAGCGGGATGATGCGGGGTTGAGGCGTGCCTCGAGGCGCGGGCGGGTGATGTTCCAGAGGCGCCTGCTGCAGAGCCCGAAGCAGATCATGTCGAGCACGTTCTGCTCGAGGTGGTCGATGACTGCGTCAACCATCTCCGTGGAGAGTCCGTCGAAGACCGGTGTGCTGTTCATCGACATGGTCATTAGGGAGTGGACGAAACGAAAGAGTCAAGATGCTTACGATTCATCACCGCCTATGGCTGTTTCATCAGAGATGCCTACGGCGTTCAAGATTTCGCGTAATACAGCAGGATCTGGCTCAGATCGCAGCGAGACCTCCTGGGATTGAAGCATCTTGTTCAGGGCCATTGGAAAGGACGAGATGCATTCGCGAAGCTTGCCCAAATGCCCCGTATGCGCGCGTCCGTCGATGTTTAGAAGCTTCCAGTACTGTCCCATTCTTCGACACTTGCGTTCTTGCTGGACTTGGACGGGTTTTTGTAGTGTCGTCGGATGCGGCGCAGAACGAAGGGGAGGTGCTCGCACAGATAGTACATGCTGGCATATTTAAGGCTGGAACAGATACGGTTTATTAGTACCCACTGCACACGCGAGTCATTGCGGATGTTTTCCACTGGACTCATGGCAAGATGACCATGCTTGTAGGTAATGATTCTGAAAGTTGCGGACTTTGGAAGTGTGCGCGCCTTCGGTGCGCCGGTGCGCCGGTTTCTGAACACGTGGGGAAACTCGATCACATGACCACGACGCGTGAAGTAGTTGGAGCGCGCGTCAGCCGCCGCCAGGCCTTCTTGTCCTCCTACCACCACATTACTATCGTATGTACTGCCCATTTCCTCCTTTTCTTTTTTTGTTTTGCTGACTGTTTGTTTCCTGCAGTTTACGAACAGCATTCGCTAATCACGACACTCATTTTTACACTACGATCATTTCCTTAATTCCTCAACATGTCTGCAAGCTCGCAAGAGAATGGTCAACTCGCGACCCGCCGCACCCGCTCTTCTCCAACGAATAGGGCCAAGCCTTACGCAAGGTCTGCTCCCACCAGCTCCGAAGAAAGCCTGATCGGCTCTGTGGCGGGCTCCCCCTCCGATGCCCAGAGCCCGCCGTCGCCCACCGACACCGAGCTGGACGCGCCCTTCCCGCTCCTGCAGCAGCGGTTCAGTGCAAAGCCGCTCGATATCCCCGGCTTCCCGACCTTCGACGAGTACAAACGTCTCGAGGCCGCGTATATCACCTCGCTCTCGGAGCGCAAGCAGCACAAGGCGCTCATCTCGCAGGCCATGTTCGAGAAGATCTGGGACGTCTTGCACGACCCCGAGTGCCACGCTGGCAGCGCGCAGTTCCGCTTCTGGGTGCGCAAGATGTTTGTGCTGCGCTATCCGCAGACCGCGCTCAGCGGCCCCGCGAGCAGCACTACGCTGACGCCCGTCGTCCTGCACGACAACCGCCCCGTTGCAATCCGCGAGCAGCTCTATGAGGTCCTTTGCTACTGCCACGCACTTGCGCGCCACGGCGGGCGTGACAAGACATGCGCCGCGATCCGCGCGCACTACTCGTGGGTGCCCAAGGAGCTCACCGCCAAGTTCGTCAAGGCATGCCCGACGTGCACGCTCAAGCGCAGCGGCAACCCCGAGCTGTTCGCACTCGTCAAGGATCAGGTTGCTACTAGGACGGCGTCATCTGGCGAGATCAGCCCCGTCGACTCCGAGAGCTCCGCGTACAACTTTCCGCACTTTGGCATGGGCCCGAACGACCCCGAGTATCTCAACCATCAGAATGAGAATGAGGACCTCAAGTTTCCCACTCTGTCCCTGCCTGGGCCTGCACTCCTCGCTGTCGCCAACGAGCACGTTTACCGCATGCCAGGGCACACCAGCTCCAATCCGGACGTGGGTTCTGATTCCGACGCGGCCGCCCGCCACCCAACGCAGTCGTTCACCAGCCCTCCGACGCTGACGCACGCCGACAGCGCCGGGGGCTACCCCATGGTGCGCCAGCCCGCCCTCTTCTGCGGCCTCCCGAACGCCTGGCACTTCCCCACCGACGATGCCGAGATCCGTCGCGTGCACTACATGGCCATGTTCGGCGACCCCTCGGGCTGCGCGTCCTCTGACTCGAGCGCGGACGAGTCCCCGAACTCGTTCGACTCCTCCCTCAGCGGCGGCAGCGCGAGCGCGAGCGCGAGCCACGAGCACGACGCAGGCCTGGTCCTCCCACCGCTAATGCAAGCGCTGTCCGACGGTGCGCGCAGCCGCGACGTCGGCATCCTGCGTGTCCCACCCGCGCACGCCTACCCCGAGACGCACACGCAGCACTCGCCGCAGATCGACCCCGCGCTCCTCGCCGACAGCCCACCGGCGCCGACCCGCAGCCCGAACCCGAACCTGAAGCTCGAGCTGCCCGCCGCGGCGTACGGCCCCGGCAGCGCGCACACGCCCTCGAGCGCGGGCGCGGGCACGCCGGGCTACGCGTCGAGCGCGTGCACGCTGAGCGGCGAGCCGTCGCCGCTGACGCCTGCGGACGAGCGCGCGGGCACGGGCGCGCTGCAGGGCGCGAAGCACGAGTTCCCGAGCGGGTGGGACGCCGTCGAGGCGTCGTGGTTGGACACGTCGTTCGAGCACGGCGCCGGCATGGGTGCGCAGGACGAGACGGGCGGGGGGCGTTAGTTGACTCCTTCACTTCGATTTTGGTGTCCCTGGCTTGCATGTAGCCTTTGCGTTCCCGCCTGCGTTTCTTGTACCCCTACTCGTTCTGTAGCCTGCACTATGTCCGCTCCCAGTTTGTAGCCTCCAGTCTCGGTCCGCACCGCACAGTCCTTACGTTCACTGCTTCGAGATCAGACAGTCTTTACTTCACGCCACGCACACCTGCACACATATACCTTTTATAACGCTAGCAGCCCGCCGTCCGGCACTACCAATACACAAACGAATTATGTCCATTTTTCCGAACGGGTTCCGCGATGACAGATCCTCCGGTGCCCCGGCGCGCGTACGGCGCGCCAGGGGGTATGTACGCCGCACGGATGCGCGCAATAGGTATGATGGAAGGACATGGCCAATTAATAACAGAACAGAGAGATTGGGGCGGGGGGATATAACGGAGCCTGAGAATCAACAGACGCAGAATCAAAACACGAAGACGGCGTCAAGGGACACGGGAGAGACAACGAGACGGCACGTGAAGAGGGAAGGACCGGGAGAAACGAATGCGATTAGCCGTGATGCGAAGGGACATCAGGGGGTATAGCGTAGATGGGGAAACGAATATGGACAACGGGCTAGAAGAGCAGGTGAAACATAGACGAGTGAAATGGATCTGAAATACAATGACGCGCGGATGGGTAGGATGCTTTCCTGATAGAATGGGCGATGCTAGGCTGGTTCACCGTTGCTGCAGGTTGACGCGGCTGCACGGAATAAAATAAGCGCATATACGGACAAAAGAGGCGGTCCACGTACTCTCGCACACTGTCGTACAGGAACTTGTAGCTCCTGAGGTTTCCTTTGAGCCGCCGGATGTCCAAGCTGAACGTGTCATTCAGGCGGTCCAGGCGCGTGAGCTCCACCGAGAACCGGACCTCGTCGCCCTGGTCCTGGGTCGGGTCGCCGTACACGGGCTCATTCGCGCCCTCTCCCGCAGCGACCGATGGGCCCGAAGGCGACGCCGCAGACTCAGCAGGCTCCGCATCCAGCCCAGCGGGCGCTCCGTGCGCCGAAACCTGCGAAGACTGGCGCCGCATCAGAAGCCCCTTGAGCATTCCACCCGTGGACCCAAACGACTGCGACGGCACCGGCAGCCCACGTTTGTCGACCTGCAGCGCGTCCCATTAATTAATGAACTCGCTTCACAGAAGGCGCAAGACTCACCCCATTGGACGCCGCGGACCCCACCATCATGAACGCGGCCAGGCCGCTCCCGGCGGAGACGCCCCCGTCGCGCAGGCCCAGCCCCACGCCCGCGCCGCGCCGCCGCTTCGCGCGGATGCAGCGATACTTGTACTCGCTCTCCACCTGCACCTCGATGCCCATCGCCTCGAGCACCTCCTGCACATGCCGCATGACCTCCGGCGGCGGCGCCGTCGTGATGTTCGAGTGGTCCACCGCGCCGTGGTGCACGCGCAGCACGCCCTTGTTCGGCGGCGCGACGTGGCGCCGCACGCGCTCCGCAAAGCCCTCGTTGCCCGACGCCGTGCGCACGGGGTGCGGCGCGCCCTGCCCGCCGAACTGCGGCACGACGGGCGGCGCGTTGTTGACGGACGTGCTCGACGGCGTCGCGCGGTAGCGCTCGAGCACAGGCGTCTGCTGCCCGGACGCG
Organism: Hericium coralloides; assembly: GCA_003675405.1. NCBI lineage: Eukaryota > Fungi > Basidiomycota > Agaricomycetes > Russulales > Hericiaceae > Hericium > Hericium coralloides. The sequence goes on along the minus strand of QUOP01000281.1, from coordinate 536,460 downwards.
AGCGGCTCCTGCGGTGCGTCCGCGTCCTCGTCCGGCCGCGGGCCCTTGCTGCGCGAGCGGAACCACTGCATCACCTTGCGCGCCTTGCTCGTCGACGCGGGCATGCCGAGCCCGAGCGCCTCGTGCTCCTTCGTCGCATACGCGGACGCCTCCATCTCGGTCTTGCGGAACGAGCTCGGCGGCGTCGGTGCGCCCGCGGAGCGCACGGGCGCGGCCTCCTTCTCCTTGACGGGCGTCTCGTCGCGCCCGCGCCCACGCCGCCCGATCGTCCTGCTGAGCGGCTCGACCATGAGCGAGAGCGTGCCGCGCCGGCCGCTGCGCGTCGTCGACACGCTCGTATCGCCCGGCTCCTGCTGCGACGGCGAGAGCAGCGGCGACTGCATCGTCGACTCGGTGTGCGTCGACACAGACGGCGCGACCTGCATCGTCGACGGGCGACGATTCGATGATCCGCGCGAGATGGTGGTCTGCATCGACGGTGCGCCCATCGCCGAACTCTCCGACGGCCTGCGCGAGCCGATGCCGTTTGTCGCATGCACAGGCGGCTCTGCGCTCGACCCGAAGATCTTGCTGAGACCGATCTTGTCCATCGACAGGCCCTTGCGATGTCGGCTTTTGCTGGACGAGCCAGAGTTGGTCGATGCCGACCCGGCCTGGACATGTGCGGATGCCTGTCTGAGCTCGGCGTTGGCGGACGGTGTGGGTGGTGGGCTTGCGGTGTTGATAGTGACGACGGGCGGCTCTTGTTTGGGAGGAGGCGTAGGGACGTCGTCCGCAGCAGGCGGGATGAATGGCGAGGGGATCGGGGCATGCGAGCCGGTGGACGGTCGCTTGGGTGTATCCCCAGATGGAGTGCGATGGGCCTTCTTCGCTGCCTCGGCTTCCTTCTCTCTTTCCCTCCTCGATGACTGGGATTGCTGGCGCACCGGAACGGGCGGCTCCTCGCCATACTCGACCTGGATCGTATGCCGCATACCACCCTTGCGGCTCTTGCTGCCCTGGGGCGAGCTTCCATTGGGCACCACCAGCTCCTTCTCCTTTTTCGTAGTCGGGCGCACTGGCTCCACCTCGGGCTGCGCCACATCTTCCCTGCGGACCTGCTCCACAGCAATGTCCTCGCCAAGTACGACTGGTGGCTTCTCGCGCGATGGCGTTGGGGCAAACGGATCGTCGTCCAGGGGTGCGTGCGAGACCGTAGGGAGCACGATCGCCGAGTTGGCCGCGCGGCGCGAGCGCTGTGATCCCGTCGGTGCGGGCGGGAGCGTAGGCGAGGCGATATACGACGCCGACACATCCGCGGACGTCTCGTACAGGTACTCGGGCTGCGCATAGTGCGGCTCCTTCTGCGAGCGCGAGCGCGACGCCGACGCGACGTTCACCGACGCATGCGGGAATACGTCCGTGCGCGCGCTCTGGCTGCGGGCGACCTTGCCCGACGACTCCGCGTGCTGGCGCATCTGGCGCTGGTACGCGAGGCGCTTCTGGGTCTGCAGCTCCATCGCGGAGGCCTCGAGGTCCTCGACGCTCTTGTCGAACAGGTGGCGGTACGGCGCGAGCCAGCGGTGCTGCATGATGTCGGGCAGCCCCGCGCGCTTCACGGGGTCCGGCTGCAGCATAAGGCCCAGGAGATCGCGCGCGTCCTCGGAGACGTATTCTGGGAACGAAAGAGGCGTGTTGACGATGTACCGGTAGAGCAGGTTGATGTTGTCGCCGTCCGGATTCGCAGGGTCGTCGTCGAAGGGCAGGTATCCTGCGAGCATGGCGTACAGAATGACACCGCAAGACCAGATATCGACGGCAGAGCCCACGTAAGCGCCCTCCGAGATAACGAGTTCGGGCGCAGCGTAGCATGGCGAGCCACAGCTAGTCTGCATGAGGTCGTCCGCACGGTGCTCAAAGTGATTCGCGAACCCAAAGTCCGTGATGATCACATTGCGGTTGCGATCGAGAAGCAAATTCTCGAGCTTGAGATCGCGGTGGACGATCTTACGCCTGTGGATGTACCAAACGCCCGAGAGGAGCTGCGAGAACAACTTGCAAGCGTCTTTCTCCTTGAGATAGCGATGCGCAAGGATGTGGTCGAACAGCTCTCCACCGGACGCGTAATCGAGGATAATGCCGATATATTTATCCGTCTCGACGACCTCGTACAGGTGCACGATGTTCGGGTGCTTCAGCGCCTGCGCAAACAGATCATGCGGATCAGAACTGAGCGGGCAGAGGGCACGAGCAGAATAAACAGCGGACAGACCTTCAGGACAGCGATCTCACGTTCGACCTTGCCCATGCGTACGGCAGCCTCGACGTTGTTGCGTTTGATGAGCTTCACCGCGACCTCCTCGCCCCACTTCATATGCAGGCCGAGTTTGACCTTGCCGAACTCACCCTCACCGAGCGTCTGGAGGAGCAAGTACGGACCAAATACAGGTATGGTGCGGCGGGGGTGGCTGGCGGCGTACGCCTGTGCGGCCGGGTGGGAGTAGACATCGCGATAAGTGACCTGCTCCTCTTGTTGGTTAGAGGAAGTGACTTGATGTGATGCGCGCTTGCGGGAGGAGTGCGAAGCGCTGGTGGGGGGCGTTGGATGGGCAGAGACAGAAACAGGACGATTGGAACCGTTCGAACGCGAGGGTCCTGGGATAGAGTGGTCGGGGATTTGGAGGCTCTCCATTGAAGGGATCACAGCAGCCGACGACTACGTGGTTGTCGTTGGCTAGGACAAGGAGAAAGGAGAAGAAGAGATGGAAAGCCCGAGAACAAACGGATGGTTGGTGTATAATAGGGCAAGCGACAGCGTGGCCACGCGCTGATGGGGAAGACGGACCCCGCAGAGCTTGGACTTACGGGGAGCGTGATGGCTGTGCGTCGACAACGTGTTGGGCGGCGACGTCGGAGACGACGACGACGACGCGGTGGGGGGAGGAGACGAAGGAGGAGGCGGGAGTTGTGGACAAAGAGGGAATGTTGAGCTGAGCCCGCAGAGCGCCGGGCGCGTGCTGATAGAGGCCCCGTGCGAACTGATCTCAACACCATTTTATCGTCTTTTTTCCTCCAACTTCTTCTACTAAGAACAGGCACATATTGCCCTTTCTTCTGCGCTTGGACCACCCAGCGAGCTGTGAGCTAACGCCAGGGACAACCTGCACCTCCGTGCACAGGTCGGAAATTTCATCTTACTAACATGTTAGTAAGTAGCTAATTATTCAGACGGGAATGCCTGTCATGAGTAGTTGCCATTTAGTAAAGGTTTCCCTCCCCGAGGCTCAGAGGTAGAGCAGCTTCGAGCGTTCGCTTTGAGCAGGCAAGGTGTGTATGCATGTTAATTTCCAACGATGCCAAACCCCTCCGCGGCATGGGTTTCTTCGCATTCTGATCAGCAGTCTTGACGGTGTAATGATTTTCTACCTGTTGTACTTCCCAGTTCAAAGCTGGTTGTAAACATACTTTCCTTGGGAACTGCTAAGTGCGCAAAATCTCAGAGACTTTCGGGAAGCTTTCATGGAACCTTCCCCCGGTTAAAATATACTCAAATCAAATACATGTTGTACATTTTCGCTTTGAGATCGTCTTCTAGTGCGCCCACAGATCGTCGCGTCCCTACACGTGTAGCTCCGCCTTGCCGCCCTGCTGCACGCCCACCTGAAGCTCCTCGTCCGCCAGCGCCGGCTCCACCCAGTCCTTCAGGAACGTGTCGACCTGCTGGGGCGCCCGCCCGATGAACGACTGCGGATCGAGCAGCGCGTCGAGCTCGCCCTTGATCGGGTCGAAGTACGCATCCGCCTTGACGCGCTCGATGAGGTCGTTCTCGAGCCCGAGCTGCTTCACCTGATGCGCCGCCTCGTGCGACAGCACCTGCCCGCCCAGCATCAGCACCCCGCCAAAACACGCGCGCGCAAAGACGCAGCACGCACCCGGATTTTCTCGTGCGCCTCCTGGCGGTCCCCGCCCTTCTTCACGAGCGCCATGATGATGTTCTCCGTCGTCATGAACGGCAGCTCCTGCGCAATCCGCCGCCCGATCACGCGCGGGTACACCACGAGCCCCTCGCTCACGTTCTGCAGCGTCGTCAGCACGATGTCCGCCGTCAGGAACGCCTCGGGCAGCGTGATCCGCCGGTTCGCGCTGTCGTCGAGCGTGCGCTCGAACCACTGCACGCTCGCCGTCATCAGCGCGTTCTGGTGCAGCACCATCATGTGCCGCGCGAGGCTGCAGATGCGCTCCGAGCGCATCGGGTTGCGCTTGTACGCCATCGCGGAGGAGCCGATCTGCGTCGACTCGAAGGGCTCTTCGACTTCCTGTCGGACACTGAGCATCCAGATCGCAGAACAGAAGGCAGCACCGACCTTGAGATTCGCAAGCAGGCGCAGATCGGTCGCGATCTTGTGCGCCGTGGCGCCGAACGAGGCGAGGGGCGCGAGGACATCAATGTCGACCTTCCTCGAGTACGTCTGCGAAGTAACCGGGTACGCGTACGAAAACCCAGAGAGCTCTGTCACCAGTCGGTCGAGCTCTTCGACCTGTACACCTTTGAGCATCCTGAATAAAAGCCGTTGTGAGATAGTCCACCTTTTCATGGTCGCCGTCGAACAGCGCGAGGAAGCTGGCCTGCGTGCCGGTGGTGCCTTTTACACCACGGAACCCAACGTCGTCTCGCGCGCGCTTGATGTTCCGCAGGTCCCACAATAGCTCCTGTGACCGCACATTCATTTCTGCTCAAGAGTCTGGGGCAAGAGGACCCACCTGCAGCCACAGCGTCGCCCGCTTCCCGACAGTCGTCAGTTGGGCAGGCTGAAAATGGGTAAAGCCCAGCGTCGGCAAGTCGCGGTACTGCTTCGCGAACGCCGCAAAGCGGTCGATGACGACCGCGAGCTTCGACAGCACCATCGTCAGCGCCGAGCGGATGAAAATCAGGTCCGCGTTGCTGCAAGACTCATAAGCGCGATGAACGGGGAAATGACGGAGTGGATTACTCGGTGACATAGCACGACGTCGCGCCAAGGCTATCTGCACATGAGCTCGGCCTGAGACGCGTTTGAGGGACCGCTCACTGGATGATGCCTGCCGCCGAGGGCGCGACCTGGCCAAATGTGTGGACATGCGCCATCACGTCGTGGCGCCGCTTTTTCTCCTCTTCGGCGGCGATCTCGAACTGTTTTTCGTCGAGATGCTAAAGTGCGAGATTCAGCGGGACGGAGGCAGACAGGGGAAAAGCACGGACAAGGTTGGCCTTCATCTCCTCGATGGCTTTGTCGGAGATGGGCAGGCCAAGCTGCTTTTCGGCGATGGCGAGGTTCAGCCAAAGTTTCCGCCATGTGTAGAAGCGGTTCTGTGGGCAGATACAGTCTCAGGAGGGAGTTCTGAGCATGCTCGGCTAATGCGATACCTCGGCAGAGAACAAATGGGCCATCTCCTTGCTCGCATAGCGGCTGAAAACTAAGTCAGAAAATGAGATCCCAAATACGAGCGTACTGACCTTGAGAGGGGCGTCTGATAGGTGTTGTACGCCTCCATGGTGGCCGTCGGTGTCGAAGAACTAATCTGCAGAACGAGATTGAAAGATCTTGTAGATCTAAGCAAGAAAGATAAGATAACGTTACAGATTGGAGTGACGTGGCTTTATAGTGTGGTTAGCGCTGGCTACGTTTCTTTCGTATAACACTCAGTTCGTAGATCAGTAGATGCCCTCGCCACGTCCTTGACATTGACCACCATGTCCGCCATCCGCCCTCGGCTGGCGTTACTGTCTCTTCTGCTTGTCTCGTTTTTCTGTACCACCCTTGTTCGCGCGGCGAACGTCCTCGCCATTGACTATGGCGCCGACTACATCAAGGCGTCAGTCATGAAGCCAGGTTTGCCGTTCGACGTCCTGCTCAACAAAGACTCGAAACGCAAGATCCAGTCGGCCGTCGCGTGGAAGAACGGCGAGCGCCTCATCGGCCAGGATGCTTTCAATCTTGTAAGTGGCACATCGTGTGCACTGAGCCGCAAACTGACGCGGCACACGCACAGGCAAGCCGCTTCCCGCAGGACACCTTCACGTCGCTCAAGTACCTCCTCGGCGCCCCCGCACACGCCGAGGTTTTGCACTACTACAACACGATCTCGACCTCCACCCTCGTCGCCACCACCCGCTTCACCCCCGGCATCCCCAAGCCGGGCGGCAAGACCTGGGACATCGAGGAGCTCGTCGCGCACCAGCTCGCGTACGTGAAGCAGCTCGCGCAGGACGCCGCCGGCGAGCCCGTCACCGAAGTCGTGCTCACTGTGCCACCATTCTGGACGCAGTTCGAGCGCGACGCCCTCGCCGACGCCGTCGAGATCGCGGGCCTGCGCCTCCTCGCGCTCGTCAGCGACGGCGGCGCCGTCGCCGTCAACTACGCCATGACGCGCACGTTCCCTGAGCCCGAGCGCCACATCATCTTCGACGCCGGCGCGAGCTCCACGCGCGCGACAGTCGTCACCATCGCGTCGGGTGAGGGCAAGGGACGCGCGGCGAAGGACGCAACGTTCATCAACGTGAATGGTATTGGCTACGACCGCGTCGTGGGCGGCACGGAACTCGACCGGCGTCTGCGCGACATCCTCATCGCTGCGTTCCAGGATAAGCACCACCGCTCGATACGGGACGACAAGAAGGCGATGGCCAAGCTGTGGAAAGAGGCCGGGCGCGTTAAAGCAATCTTGAGCGCCAACTCGGACGCAATGGCTAGTGTGCGTGCGCGTTCTCTACGCATCCGTTGCGGCATACTAAACTCTCTTCAGGTAGAGAGTTTGGCTTACGACATAGATTTCAAGACTAGAGTCACGAGGGAGGCATTTGAGAATGCCTGCGCGGACATCAAAGACCGTTTCGCGGAGCCCATTTACGACGCGTTGGCCCAGGCCAACCTTACCCTTGTGCGTCCTACGTTATTTAATTACAGTGATTTGGCTGACTAGGGCTGAAGAATGATATTAAATCTGTCATATTGACTGGTGGTGCCTCTAGAACACCACTGGTCCAGGCAGCCGTAAAGGCCGCCGTCGGGCAGTGCGTTGTTATCTGTCCCCCTCATCTAAATACTCTGACGTCGCCCTTCAGGGACAAAATCGCACAGAACGTCAACGCAGACGAAGCCGCCGTCCTCGGCGCAGCTCTGCACGGCGCCGTGCTCAGCAGGCAGTTCCGCACCAAGGACATTCGCCTCACCGATATCAATCCCCATGATGTCCAGCTGACCTATGTCTCCGAGGCGAAGACGGAGGGCCCGACCGTGCGCCCGCGAACGATCACATCCAACGCGTTCCCCGCGGGCTCGAAGCTCGGCACGAAAAAGACCCTCACGTTCAAGCGCAAGGATGACTTTTTTATCGCGTTCCAGTACAAGGAGGCCCCCGCCCCGTCAGTTTCACCTCATGTGTATATCTCCTTGTTTTCTGACCCATAGACAGAGATTTCCCCATCGAGCTCCTCGAGGCGAAAATCAGCGGCGTGAAGGAGGCATTCGCCAACCTCACCGAGAAGGGTGCCACCGAGGCCGTCGTCAAAGCCACGATCCTGCTCTCCGAGTCCGGCTTTGTCTCCGTCCCCGAGGCGTTCGCCTCTGGGGAGCTCAAGGACGACTCCATCACCGGTAAGTCACCCCGCCCTGCCCTCCACATCGTATTTATTCCGCGCAGGGAAATTGAAGAGTTTCTTTGGCGAAGGCTCGTCGTCTGACAAGGGTGAAGACACCGCAGAAACCCCAGCAGCATCGCCACCGAAGAAGACGGCCGCGGCACCGAAGGAGACGTCGGTCCCTTTGAACGTGACGGTCAAGTTTACGTCCGTCGCGCCCATGGCGCTCGACGACAAGCGCGAGGCGCGCCAGCGGTACGTCCTGCTCTCCCTGCCAGCACTACCACACGCTGATCCCGCACACACAGTCTGCTGAAGATCGAGATCGAGGAGAACGTCCGCGCGCAGCGCGAAGAGGCTCACAACGGCCTCGAGAGTTACCTCTACCGCCTGCGCGACACGCTCCAGAGCGACGCGCAGCACCCCTTCATGAAGTGCTCCAAGGACGCGGAGCGCGCCGCGCTCGCGCAGCAGCTCAACGCCGTCGAGACCTGGTTCCACGACCATGCCGAGTACGCAGACACGCGCGCGCTGCGCGAGCAGTCCGCCGCGCTCGAGGCGCTCGAGCGCCCCATCGCGCACCGCTACAAGGAGATCGAGGAGTTCCCCCGCGCGCTCAACAACTCGCAGATGTGGAACTGGCAGACGCGGCTCTTCCTCACCGACGCGAAGCACAACCTGACCGCGGAAGAGGCGAGCGGCACGGTGGGGAAGTACTCGCGCGAGGAGCTCGACGCGCTGGAGCACGCGCTGAAGGAGCATGAGCGCTGGCTGAACGAATGGGTCGAGAAACAGAAGGCGGTCAAGATGAATGAGGACTCGGTCATCGAGACGAGCGAGACGCGCGAGCGTGCGGAGAAGTGCCTGCAGCAGCTCGTCTTGAATGCGAGTGTGCGTGCAGCGCCGCTCTCGCGCGCCGTTGTCGACAAGATCGGCTGACTCGGGCGCTGGAAATGGGTCTTGCGGTCGCGGCCATTGGTTGCCGCTCCAGCAGGGCAACAGGCGACTTGCTGACGGTGCGGGGCTGCGTTGAGCTCATGCACGCGCTCACTGCGACATCCCTCGCGTGAATCAGGCCTGACCGCACGGTGCAGGGCGGTGCGATGACGGTGACGGCCGGCGGGACAAGCGCGCTGTTGTGCGACGGCCTTCGGGCGCGCTGATTTGTCGTAAGGTGCGTCCCCTTCGCCCTTCGGAGACGCTGACGGCGGGTCAAACATGGCGTCTGGGCGCGCGACCGGACAGTCGCGTCGCACAAGACACGACGAGCGCGTTGTGCCGCATCCCCAAGGTCTGCGCACATTTATGTCGCAATCCTTGTGTTTCGCAGTGAACGTCAGCTCGCCGCTGGCGCCATCTCCTTTAGAGACACTGTAGCACATAGCTGTAAAGTAGAATCAGTGGAATGAAAAAGTTGCATTTTCGAAGACAGAAAGGAAGTCAAGCGTGGAAGACGCGCCGTTGGATGAACTGAAGGGTGCGCACGATCACTCGCGCGCCACGGCGTCCAAGGCTATCTCCCACCATCATGTCCGACGAGACAGCGGTGAACACGGAACAGCGAGTGCGACAGCGATGCGTCGATACGCATCGCAGACATCGCCGCTCTGGCGCAATGCCCACCGTTTGCCTGCCTTCAACCGACTATCACTCAAACTTCAACTATGATGTGCTCACAGTCGCAGTCGCAGTCGCATCGCATCCCACACTCACGGTCTGCGCTCTGAGCGCGCATCAACATGTCGCGACATCCCAAGGGATCTCGTCCACATGAGTGGTGACGGCTGCACGTCGCGTCTGAACGAGGTGCGTCGGCCGCACACCACCAAAGGCACATTACCGAGCCCTCGAGATCGAAGACGTCCCCGCCGTCCAACTCCCTGGACTTCGACGGTGAACGAGCGTGATGCACAAGTGTGCGCAAGGACCGACTGATGCGGGGCGGTCGAAGCCCACCACGTCTTTTCAGGTACGGCCATTCTCGCCCACGCTCGTCGCCCCGCATTCATGTCACGATACAGCCGACTTGACACGATGCGACGTCCCGAGCGACACATTCCCGGCATTGTTGTGACTGAGCGCACCCAGTGTTATCGTCGCTTCGGCGATCCGAGGCGCTTTGGTGCATCCCGGTCCGTGCAACTCGCCCCCTTTTCAACGCGTCGCACGGCTATTCAGCATAGCAAGGCTCCCTAAGCGTCACATCCCCAGAATCCCAGGGACGGCCTGCACTGAACGTGCCCGTCATTACGGCGCTGCGAGGCATTCTGGCGCGCCCTGAACCGCGCGCCCCCGAGCAGAGGCACGGCCATACAGCCATTTTGGCGCGATCCGACGCAACGAGCGACGCGCTCCCCGACTCGCTGCATCTGACCTCACTGTGCAGTGCCCCCGCTTCGGCAGTCCGAGGCCATTTGGCCCATCCCGACGCGCCCATCCCGAGGCCGGTCGCCACTCCCGACATGCGATACAGCTTTGTTTGGCACAGAAACACCAGCCGAACGGCATGTTTTCCGACACTCCATGATGCAATGCACCAAGCTCTGCCGTCGTTGCGGCGTTGGGACGCGTTTCGGTGCACTCCAAATCACGCGCCTTGGGGCCACGAAGACGGCGACGCAACCGCTTCCGCTCGATCCGATGTCCCAAACATTGCATCCCCCATCTTGTCGTGATGCAGCGCATGAATCCCGATGATCGGTACGGCGCTCCGTGACCGTTTGGCCCACTTCCGAACGCGCACCCCGGAGGTAACGGGAGTCCTGAACGGCGCGCGCCCGGCCCTCACAGGTGCGTAGACACGTCCAACGCATCTATGCGTTGAACTCAGCCATGTCCTCGGCTGCTTCTACCCGTAGGACCTCGTCAGGGTGCACAATCCCGAGCTAGATCGTACGCGTCGCAATCCGCTTGATCTCGCTCGGCGGCAGGCAACGGGATCTCCCCCCGATGCGCTCAGTCTACAGTGCGCCATTCACTCGCTATCGGCTCCTTCGGCACGATTTCGCACACCTCAGGTCCCATCTCGCAGCGGTCGACCTTCGCATGGTCGATGCGCCAAACCCAGGGCACATGCGAGGACAGACGGACGCGAGTGCATGCGTTGCCGGACTATCTCTCGCAGGTGTTCACACAGACTCATGACGCTGCTACCGCCGGCAGCAATCCCTCAATGAGGGACTCATGGCCGACCAAGCGGCGCCGCACGAATGGCGGCTGCGGCCCCGCGAGTGCGTGCATCACCAGCGGCGGGTTCCCGAGCTCAGGCAGCTCGGTGCTATCGAGTCACCAGCGCAACAGCATGGAACCCCCTTCGCGAGCCATTCGTCCAAGACGATTGGCGGCGCGGGGAATGCCTGGGGATGCTCCCCCAGGGCATCACGAACAGCCCGTCGTTCATCCACTCGACGATGCTGGCGCAGACCGCAGCTGTGAACAGCCCGCTGCGCTGCAGGGGCGTCGAGAGCGGTCGCCGGGCTGGGCCCGGCGCTCTCGCATGTCGTCAGTATCGACGCATCATCAATGCTGACTTTGAATAGTTGATCTAGGGATATGCTCACCGCTCGGCGCAGACCTTAGAATCCTGGGGAAAGGGGTGCCTGGAAATGCAATTTCGAGCACCCTGGTGAGTCCCAGTTTCGCTCGGCTAAAATCACTGAAATATACTGACCCTATGCCTCTGAAAGCGAGCTATCACGACAGAAAAACAGCACCTGTACGCGGAAGGACAACCGTCGGGCTGTGCCTGCTGTCAGCATTGATGCAGACAATCCGTCGATGCTGACCTCGCAGACTTGACCTATGGGCGTGTTCGCCGCTCAGCACGGGCCTTTGAACCTCGCAAAAAAAGGGCACCTAGAAATGCAAAATCGGGTGGCCTGGTGAGTCCCAGTTTCGCTCGGCTAATACCGCTGAACGGACTCACCCTGCGCGCCTCCCGAAGGGAGCTATTGCGACACAAGGATGATCGCCAGGCTGCTCCCGGCTCCCTCGTGTGCTGTCAGCGTCGATGACCCGCCGATGCTGACCCCGCAGACTTGATCCATGGGCGCGCACGCCGCTTGGCGCGGGCCTTTAATCCTGGATAACAGGCGCCAGGAAATGAAATCCCTGGCGGTCTGGTGAGTCCCCCTTTCGCCCAGCTAATTTCGAGGCAAACAGCACGTTCCAGAGCGCCCCGGGATCGTTCAAAAGTGGGATCATGAACAAGCAGTGAGTACTGCGCTGTCGGGGAGAGAGGGTGCAGACTCACGCTCTAGATCGCATCACCAGCCCCCATACATCAACTTCGTCGACGACTGTGATGCTCGGCGCCGATGTAACTTGATGATGACGTTTTTGGTGCGTCGCATCAGCAAATTGCGTATGCACGCGTCAAGCGGCATGGGTGGAACAGAAACCTGGGAGAGAAAGTCCACGGTAAGCTGCTGTTTGTAAGAATTTTATCTGAAGCTCACACATTGTGTCATTCTATGCGCAGGATCGACCCTTGCTCGCGTACGCATCGCGATCCCGCCCCGGACAGGACGCAATGTGCCCCGTCTCGCTTGTGTCCATGCTGCCTCCACATTCGGGCGCGCTCGCACTGTCTTCGCGGAACTGGACATCGGGGAGAAAGACCTGCTGTTGACGGGTGAGTAGCAAATTGACTGAGCAATATTTCGAATAGCTTACCAGCACGTACAAGGCATCACGCGCGCTGTGCGTGCGTGTACCCGGCAGTGCTGCCGGCATGGATTCCGAGGCATAGCTTCCGCTCGTGGCAGCACCCAGTAGTAGTAGACACACCATGACCTGGTGAATGAGAAGGGCCATGCAGAGTGGACAAGCAACGTACCATGCAGGAGCCGCGTCGTAAACCAGAAATGGGTGAGTGCAATCTGGAGACCTAAAACCGGAATATAGCAGGCTCACCATATCTGCAAATGCCTTATAGCACCACACCCTCCTGGAATGTTGAGCGAGAAGCCAATGCATGTCACGGTGAGTCCAAGGCTTCAATGAGCAGAATAGAAAGTAGAGCAGGCGATAAAATATCAGAATGAGATGAGAGACGGAGGGAAGGAGCTGCAAAGGATAGCGAGACGGCGCAAATACATGTATGTAAGTCTGTACAGATCTATGTGCGGCCAAGACTTGACACAGCGGAGGACTTCTCCGATCCCGGAACCTGCACACCGTAAGTAGTCCCTCGAAACACTCCGGAACATCCATCCAGGCTCACCAGTGACATGACTTCCCCGTCGGTTATTTCCTATAAGAGTAATCTGATGAGAAATCCCTTCACACAAATTACGGCTAGTTTCGGATGACGGATGAGATGTTCCTGTCAGCCTGGTTTATTCATAGTCACTCTGCTGGATTCTGAATTCAATCTCAGTCTCAGTCTTTCTCTGGCTTGAATTAGATGGCTGGAATATGAAGCTTAGGATCATGCTTAGGACTGGAGTGTGGATTGGATTCTCGGGGAGGCCGAGCTGTGGACAGGAAGGTTCACACAGGCTGACGCAGCTGATTGCCCAAAAAGAAAGTGATGGAATAATTCCGAAGAGGGTGCTAAGATGACCAGACAGCGCTGGATGTCATGTCAGTCCAGGGTTCAAGCGGAATGAATGGATGCTTAGCCGTGGATCAGTTCTTTCGGTGCTTGACGACGGTCGGAATCAGATCTCCGCGTCGGGCTGGATTCTCGGTGCGAAAGCACTTTGAGCCCATTGTTCAAAGAAAATCTGCTTACCTGTCTTCTCTAGGGTTGATGTGCGGTATTATACTGAGTAGTCAGGTGCATTTTTGCAGAGTCAGGCCAATTGAGTACGACCGACTCGGAATGCCGCGGCGAGGCACGAGCATGGAACGGTGCTCGGTATAGACGCTTCATCGAGTCGCCGCTGCGGCATCACGGTCTTGCTATTTTGTCCCATACCATTCCCATGACAATAGAGTCTCCAAGTCTCAGTTCTGCATTATATCTTTCAGACTGTAGACCAGAGCTGCTTTTCGCCTTCCAAGATCTCAAATAAATCTGAATTTTCAGGCAGTCTGTGTCGGTGAGATCTTTTGCACATCCTGAACCTCTGTTTTACCGTCTTTGCACTCAAGCTTGCACAGCTGCTCAGAGATTTCGCCTGTCTCAAGGCCAAGATAATTTTGGCTGAGGGTAGGGGAATCGGGTTATCATAGTCAGTCAGCAACATCTATTCTACCTAATGTTGAACAACATGTGTCGAAGAATTTCTCGCAAGTTAGAAACTATCAAGACCACGCACTAACCATGAAGCCAGCAATCAGACACTGGAGCCGGAGACAGGAAGCCTAAAAATTAAACACGTAACGGCGCTAGAAATCGGAAGATCGTGACGGAGATCAGGGCTCTGGAACGAGGCGCGGAGGAAGAGGTGTTCCTCCGTGCGTGGCCATATAACCATGACCCCCGCGGGTTTCCTCCGTCCTTCCGGTTCGCCCCCTCCCCGTCCGCTCGTGTCTCCCCCTCCCACGGTGGCTGTCAAATTCGACGGTACCACTGTCGCACTCGTGGTACACGCTATTGACTCTGACGGTTGATTTTTCTGTTCTTACCTTTGCCATAGCTCGTTCAAATCGGTGGTATCGGCCTCGTCTAGAGTAACGAGGGATAATGCGCGGCAGAGTCTACTATCCTCGCTGTGGTGTTGACAGCCGAGCGGCACGCAGGCGTGGCAGTCCCGTGCTCATGGGGGCATGCATCCTGAAGCCCGTACGTTGCTCTTCATCGCCACGAGGTATATTGTGCAGTACTCACCGACGTGCACAGCAATGCGCCGGATTGCTAGGTGGCACCCGGCACACACACGGACGGCATGTGCGACATTTCGTGTCTGCCGGTAAGCCACTTTCACTGTCGTTCGGTTCTTTGGGCACTCACCAGACCTTTCGCACCAATGTACAGTTCCCCAAAAGCTAGCGAGAGCACGCCTAAATGTGAAGACAGCGCCAAGGTCTTGCCCCGACGTTGACGACGTCGGCGCGCGAGCGAGGTGCAGCCCCGTGCACGTCTGGTCGTGATGCATGCATCATAGCTTGTTGGACATCAACAAGCCCCAGTCCACGTTGGGCGCTGCATTCTCTGTATTTCCGCACCGTGTATCGCAGTCCGTGGAAAGAAAAAGGTGCGTTACCCTCCCGTCCACGAGACCAAACCCTATACTGACCTAAGCGCCCAGAAGGCTCTTTTGCATCACCAAATTTCTAGAATCCAGAGGCCCGCGCCGAGCGGCGAGCGCGTCCATAGAGCAGGGCTTCGGAGTCGGCGTCGACGGGTCTCCGTCGACCCTGACGTCGCGCGCGCGCCGGAGCCGGGCGCAGCCCGGCGACGTGTCCTTCGGGGCTGTGGGGGAGTTCTGCGCGGCGCGCAAGGAATTCCCGTGAGTCTGTATATCGGAATTAGCTGGCTGAAGCATAGACTCACCGGGCCGACAGGATCTGGGATTCCAGCGGTCATTTTCTCGAAATCCAGCGGCGAACGCGCTCGTTACGCCAAGTCTCCGCCGCTTGACCCATCGACGGTCTGTCGATGCGGCCTTCGCACGCAGGAGCCGGGCGCAGCCCGGCGACGGCCTTCGCACCCCACATTTCACTTTTGCGCGCTCCCAGGGCGCCCTGGAACGCGTCAGATACCTTCTTGTGAGTGGCACGGGCTCGAAATTAGCCGAGCAGAACGAGGACTCACCAGGCGGCCAGAAAACACGTTTTCGGGCGTCTTTTTTCCGAGGTTCAAAGGCCCGCGCCGAGCGGCGAGCATGTCCCTAGATCAAGTCTGCGAGGTCAGCATCGACGTCGCGTCGATGCTGACTGCACGCGAGGGAGCCGGGCGCAGCCCGGCGACTGTTCTCGACGTGCAGGCGCCGTTGTTGCGTCGTAATGGCTACGTTTCGGAGGGGCATGGTGAGTACGATTCTGTGATATTAGCTGAGCAAGATTGGGACTCACCAGGCCGCCAGAAATCGCATTTCTGGGCGCCTTTTTTCCGAGGCTCAAAGGCCCGCGCCGAGCGGCGAGCGCGTCCTTAGATCAAGTATTCGGAGTCAGCATCGACGTTGCGTCGATGCTGACGGCACGAGGGCGCCGGGCGTAGCCCGGCGACCGCTCACCTCGTCACGAGCTGCTCTCGGGGCCGTAAGATGCCTTCCTGTATGTCCTTTCGAGCGATATTAGCCGAGCAAGCTAGGCACTCACCAAGCTCTTCGAACAGACGTTTTTAATCCTACTTTCCCAGGATTGAAAAGCCCGCGCCGAGTGGCGGGCGTGTCCGTCGAGCCAGTGTTCGACGTCGACGGCGGCGGACAGACGGGAGCCCCGCGCGACGTCCTTTTTTGCGCCGCCTGTCACTCATCGGCCGAGCTGATGTGGTTCTGACCACGGCGCTGCAAAGTGGAGCTCTCGTCGCCCCGAGATATGCTCTGCGGCGAGCACGACACCTGCAGCGTACCTGTGAGACGCGCACCGGACGTTGGGCGACGCTGGGCGCTGCAGTTTGGCACGCGGGGACGTGAGGCGGAGACGACAGCACGGGTGGAGGTGCGTCTAGTACTCGACTACATGCCGCCGTACCTAAGCTTCGCCTGTCAGTCCCACCTCTCGTTCGACACTGCATGCGATCCGGCCTCCCGCAGGCGGCGCGGAAAGCACCAGCGCCACCGGAAGACGGCCATGCGCGCGCTGTTATAGGCACGCGCTGCGTCCACGTCCGTCCTCCGTAGCGCTTCGACGGGGCAGCGAACGGCTCGCACACAACTCTGTGCGCTGTGCAGAGCGCCGCGGGACCATGCGTCCTGGGCTGCACGTCCGTCGAATGCTGAAGATGAAGATGCGGGTGACGCCGCTGGATTGGCTCGGTACGTGTGTCCGGCTCTGTGAGGGGCGATATGACTTACTTACCGCGGTTCGTTCATTCTCGCAGCGTGCCTTGCCTGGCTCCGCCTCCGCCTTCTCTCTTCTCGCCGGAGTACTGCTCCCGATCGTGGCGGGCAGCCCTGCATCGTCCACGTTCGCGCGGAATGGCGCGTTCGTGGGCATCCGCGCCAAGAGCGTCATGTTGCGAGGGGGATGGGGCGCTGGCGGGCACGTCACGATGTCCGGCGTGGTCGCTTCGCCTGGCTGAAGGTCAGTTTTCGTAGCATAAGACTCCGAGCGGGAGGACTCACCTGTGTGATCGGCAGCCGCGCTCTCGACTCGCCCTCCACCGTCTCCACGCGATCTGCTCGTCCTAGTTCAACTCCGAAGACCCCCGGCGCAGCAGAGGCCAAGGGCGTCATCATCAAGTACGACGCCCGGCCGAGGGTATGCGTCGGTGCGGTAGTGCGCCGCCGCGTCGCTTCCGAAGGAGGTCGTGAGTCGTGCGCATTCGGCGACGGCTTTGCGAAGACGGCGCGCGGAAGGGGGAGGGGGCTAGCCTAGACGTGTACGAGACAGACAATTCAGCAGGCAGACTGACCGTGTCGATTTGCAGCACCATTTTTCCTTCCGCATGCCCGAACCTCCGCAGTGCATATCCCGCCGCCTTCCGCCGTCCGAGATTGCGGCTCGGGGACTCCAAGGCCGGCGTCGCAGTCCAAGGGCGTCATCATCAAGTTAGACGCGATGCTGGACGCGAGTTCCGCGCATTCCGCGTCATCTTCGGGAGACGCGTTTTCGCGGTATCCCGGTCCGACGACGGTGGGAGAAGGGCGGGGGGTTGCTGCGGGGACGTCGGCGCCGGGTAGAAGCGTCGGCATATGAGGTTGTCGGAGGGGAATTTGCGGGCGGAGAGTCGGGAACGGTCCTCTTTGGAAGACGCGCCGGTAGATTTTTCGGAGGGCTGGGCGGCGTGTTTGCGAAGGATCTCGTGTTCTGGTGGTGTCGTTAGAAGCACGCTTGAGAACGAAAAAGAGCGGTGTCGGGGGCGGGAACGCGTTGTGCGGCGCGTCGGGAACGGTGGGTGGCGCATCGGGAATGGCGAGCGGCGCATGTATGCGCGTCGGGCGGGGGACCTGGGAGGCGGGGAGTGAGCACTGAGCAGTGAGGGAAGAGCGGAGGGACCACCCAAGGGAGGCCCCCTGTGTGGTACAGAAAGTAGAAAAACGACTAAGTCTCACATTTGCCCTCGGTGTAATTCGCTGTCCTGTTCTCAGGTGCACGCAGGGGACGCGAGATCGAGCATCGTGAGGGGACCAGAGCAGGCAGGAATCCGACCGAATGATCGACATCCAAGCAAGAGAGATAAGATAACGTTACAGATTGGAGTGACGTGGCTTTATAGTCTGGTTAGCGCTGGCTACGTTTCTTTCGTATAACACTCAGTTCGTAGATCAGTAGATGCCCTCGCCACGTCCTTGACATTGACCACCATGTCCGCCATCCGCCCTCGGCTGGCGTTACTGTCTCTTCTGCTTGTCTCGTTTTTCTGTACCACCCTTGTTCGCGCGGCGAACGTCCTCGCCATTGACTATGGCGCCGACTACATCAAGGCGTCAGTCATGAAGCCAGGTTTGCCGTTCGACGTCCTACTCAACAAGGACTCGAAACGCAAGATTCAGTCGGCTGTCGCGTGGAAAAATGGCGAACGACTCATCGGCCAAGACGCCTTCAATCTCGTGAGTGGCTCCTCGTGTGCACAGAGCCGCTAACTGACGCCGCACAGGCGAGCCGCTTCCCGCAGGACACGTTCACGTCGCTCAAGTACCTCCTCGGCGCGCCCGCACACGCCGAGGTCTTGCACTACTACAACACGATCTCGACCTCCACCCTCGTCGCCACCACCCGCTTCACCCCCGGCATCCCCAAGCCGGGCGGCAAGACCTGGGACATCGAGGAGCTCGTCGCGCACCAGCTCGCGTACGTGAAGCAGCTCGCGCAGGACGCCGCCGGCGAGCCCGTCACCGAAGTCGTGCTCACTGTGCCGCCATTCTGGACGCAGTTCGAGCGCGACGCCCTCGCCGACGCCGTCGAGATCGCGGGTCTGCGCCTTCTCGCGCTCGTCAGCGACGGCGGTGCCGTCGCCGTCAACTACGCCATGACCCGCACGTTCCCCGAGCCCGAGCGCCACATCATCTTCGACGCCGGCGCGAGCTCCACGCGCGCGACGGTTGTCACCATCGCGTCGGGTGAGGGCAAGGGACGCGCGGCGAAGGACGCGACGTTCATCAACGTGAACGGTATTGGGTACGACCGCGTCGTCGGCGGCACGGAGCTCGACCGGCGTCTGCGCGACATCCTCATCGCTGCGTTCCAGGATAAGCACCACCGCTCGATACGGGACGACAAGAAGGCGATGGCGAAGCTGTGGAAAGAGGCCGGGCGTGTGAAAGCAATTTTGAGCGCCAACTCGGACGCAATGGCTAGTGTGCGTGCGCGTTCTCTACGCATCCGTTGCGGCATATTCAAGTCTCTCTAGGTAGAAAGTTTGGCTTACGACATAGACTTCAAGACTAGAGTCACGAGGGAGGCATTTGAGAATGCCTGCGCGGACATCAAAGACCGTTTCGCGGAGCCCATTTACGACGCGTTGGCCCAGGCCAACCTTACCCTTGTGCGCCCTACCCTATCAATTATGGTGACTTGGCTGACTAGGACTGAAGAATGATATTAAATCTGTCATATTGACCGGCGGTGCCTCTAGAACACCACTGGTCCAGGCAGCCGTAAAGGCCGCCGTCGGGCAGTACGTTGCTATTTTCCCCTCTCATCTAAATATTCTGATATCGCCCTTCAGGGACAAAATCGCACAAAACGTCAACGCAGACGAAGCCGCTGTCCTCGGCGCGGCTTTGCACGGCGCAGTGCTCAGCAGGCAGTTCCGCACCAAGGACATTCGCCTCACCGACATCAACCCCCACGATGTCCAGCTGACCTATCTCTCCGAGGCGAAGACCGAGGGCCCGACCGTGCGTCCGCGGACCATCACGTCCAATGCGTTCCCCGCGGGCTCGAAGCTCGGCACGAAAAAGACCCTCACGTTCAAGCGCAAGGACGACTTTTCCATCGCGTTCAAGTACAAGGAGGCCCCCGCCCCGTGAGTCTTGCCTGACCATGCAGCCACGTCTTCTGACCCACCAACAGAGACTTCCCCATCGAGCTTCTCGAAGCGAAAATCAGCAGCGTGAAGGAGGCGTTCGCCAACCTCACCGAGAAGGGTGCCACCGAGCCCGTCGTCAAAGCCACGATCCTGCTCTCCGAGTCCGGCTTCGTCTCCGTTCCCGAGGTGTTCGCCTCTGGGGAGCTCAAGGACGACTCCATCACCGGTAAGTCACCCCGCCCTGCCCTCCACATCGTATTTATTCCGCGCAGGGAAATTGAAGAGTTTCTTTGGCGAAGGCACGTCGTCTGACAAGGGTGAAGACACCGCAGAAACCCCAGCAGCATCGCCATCGAAGAAGACGGCCGCGGCACCGAAGGAGACGTCGGTCCCTTTGAACGTGACGGTCAAGTTTACGTCCGTCGCGCCCATGGCGCTCGACGACAAGCGCGAGGCGCGCCAGCGGTACGTCCTGCTCTCCCTGCCAGCACTACTACATGCTGATCCCGCACAAACAGTCTACTGAAGATCGAGATCGAGGAGAACGTCCGCGCGCAGCGGGAAGAGGCTCACAACGGCCTCGAGAGCTACCTCTACCGCCTGCGCGACACGCTTCAGAGCGATGCGCAGCACCCCTTCATGAAGTGCTCCAAGGACGCCGAGCGCGCCGCGCTCGCGCAGCAGCTCAACGCCGTCGAGACCTGGTTCCACGACCATGCCGAGTACGCAGACACGCGTGCGCTGCGCGAACAGTCCGCCGCGCTCGAGGCGCTGGAGCGCCCTATCGCACACCGCTACAAGGAGATCGAGGAGTTCCCCCGCGCGCTCAACAACTCGCAGATGTGGAACTGGCAGACGCGGCTCTTCCTCACCGACGCGAAGCACAACCTGACCGCGGAAGAGGCAAGCGGCACGGTGGGGAAGTACTCGCGCGAGGAGCTCGACGCGCTGGAGCGCACGCTGAAGGAGCATGAGCGCTGGCTCAACGAGTGGGTCGAGAAGCAGAAGGCCGTCAAGATGAATGAGGACCCGGTCATCGAGACGAGCGAGATGCGCGAGCGCGCGGAGAAGCTTGAGAAGCACCTGCAGCAGCTCGTGTTCAAGAAGCCGCCGAAGGTGCGCAAGACGAGTGCGAGCGCGAGCAGCTCGAGTGCGGCGCCGGAGGGCAGCGGGGCGTCGGGATCGGCGGGCGGAAGTAGTACGAAGGGGCATGATGAACTGTAGAGTGTCCCGGTAATGGTAATTAATTTATGCATATCATACCACACTGAGGTGATTGTGGGAGATGTCTGGGCAAGCCAACGGACGAATTGGTGCGTCTCACATCTATGTGGTGACAACTGAAGTGCCTGCGGCTCGTCCAAGGTTGTTTGTATCGGGGGTTAACATCGCTCAGAAGATGGCATCCGTTCGTGCCGGAAAGATAGCAGACAAGGAGAAAGATAGGGAATACGAAAGACGCCCCGCAATGTTCCTAGGCGATTTGAGAGGTAAGTAAATTTCCACGTGTATATGTCGTGGCGATCTGCATTACGACCGTAGAACGTCACTGGCTTCCTCTCGTGAGAGGCTGTCGGAGTCACTGTAGTCTCGATGCTGATTACCTACGAACATGATCATCTAATCATTACTA
This sequence comes from Hericium coralloides, assembly GCA_003675405.1. NCBI lineage: Eukaryota > Fungi > Basidiomycota > Agaricomycetes > Russulales > Hericiaceae > Hericium > Hericium coralloides. The sequence goes on along the minus strand of QUOP01000281.1, from coordinate 515,202 downwards.
CAGTGGAATATATCAAATATGCGCCATGACTCGCGTGTGTCCATTGTTCACTAGCCGAGACTTGTTCCAGCCATAAATATGCCATTGTCTGCAGTCTGTTCCACACAACCGCTGAGCCCCCCACTTGCAGGTGGCCCTTCACCATCCCATCCAAGCCTGACAAGAACCTCAGCACAATGGGACAATATTGGGATCTCATCAACGTCGATAGACGCAGGCATTCGGGACATTTGGGCAAGCTCGGCGAATGCATCCTATTCTTTCCCAGAGGATTGAACAGCATGCTTCGGGTCAAGCAGGTCTCGCTGCTGGCAGAGCCAGATCCCGCCAAGCTGCGCGAGATCCTGAAGGCCGTCGGCGCCCCCGATGAAATGACCATAGGCAATGACCATCTGTAAGCCTACGATTGTCAATGTCTTTCATTCAATCCTTATAAGCACACCGTCGCAAGGATCCCCGTCTTCGATGGTCTTTCCACGGAGATGGTCGACGCAATCGTCCGCAAGCTCTCGAAAAACCCCCTCGACATGATCTGCTTCGGGCTCTGCAGCAGGCGCCTCTGGAAGATCACCCGCCCGCGCCTCGAGGCATGCCTCACTCGCATCCTGGCGGCCTCCCACTGTGCAGGCGATCGCATCATCTGCGTCGGCGACTACGCAGACGACCTGCCGCGGGGCATGCTCGCCGAGGGCGAGCTCGACGAGCTGGCAGGCTCCGAGACCCACTCCGAGAATCTCTACCGTATCGCCTACTCATGGAAACGCGTGCAGAGTTATGCCCCGCGCAGCTTTACGCGGCCTCTCGAGCAGTTGGGCCTCACGCCCAAGGGCCGGGACTGGCTGCTGTGGAAGCATCTCCAGGAGCCCTGGACCGCGAAGTCCGCATCGCCGCTCGTCCTGCGCGACCTCACGAGCCGCGAGTACGTCCGCGAGACGGCGCTGCAGAGGTGGCAGCAGCGCAAAGCGGGGAAGCTGGATGACGTGGAAGACATTACCCTCGGGCACGTCTGCGGCTTCCGCATCTGCTGGTCGTCCGAAATAGACGTTACGATGAAAGTAAGCTCGCGCGTGCACCGTGGCGTCTGGGCTGGACATCGCTTCGACATTGTCACCGAGGCGGAGTGGGTGCCCGAGGAAGAACCCGACGATGGCGACGTGGCTTGGCGGGACGTTAGCAAGGAAGTTTTGTCAGAGGTGGGAAAGATTTGGGCGGCTGCATGTTTCTGATAATGGTGCTACGTATTTGAAAGACTTGACTATACTTCACGCGGTGATTACAATGCCAGAATATCTGCGAGAGGACGCAGCGAGTAATAAACCGCTTTCAATTTCCTACGAAGCTGTACATCCAATCCTAGTCAGTATACATGGGGTCGAGGAAGAAAAGACGAACTCACTGGATTCCCCTACGAGCGCTGAATATGAGACTTTGAAAGATATGTATCGAATGCAGGAATGCTTTTATCTATATCAAACTCCAGGGCCTCGGGCTTCTCGACCAACGAGGCTGATCTGCTAAGTAAAAGATCTCTCGCAGCTGCATCAGGGAGATGAAAAAGATCTCTGAGGTATGAGACTTCCACTGCCGACAAACAGTCGCGATCGTGATGGAGGAAGACTGTGCATTCTCCCGAGATTGGTTTTGCCCAATTTCGCCTCGGCAGCTGTTCAGCAAGCCAAAACGTCCGCCGTAATGGCACCGACAAAGACTGGAGATGACGGCAGTTCCTGGCGATAGAGTACAGCCCATCGACTCTCATGTTGCATCCAGACTCTCTGGGACCATAGAGTTGGAGTTCTCGTAGATTGGGCCAACAATTGCCGATGTCTTCAAGGAGCGTGTTGTCCCAATTAACTTCCCATACACCTATAGAGACTTTTTCCAAGTGTCGGAAGACAAGCAGGGGCGATAATGAAGTGTTACTTAATTCCATAGGTCCGTGCCCGTCAGGATCCTCATGTTCGTCGTCATAAACTACGCATAGCTCCTGTAGTGTGATCGGAGAACAAGCTCCATGGATTGACTTGAAGAGATCCTCTAATTGGGAAGCTGTTCCGATATTTACGTATTCCAGCTTGATGTGTGAGAAATCACGGCGACCACCGAAGGACCTGAATAACGCGGTATAATCTTGAAGATATCCGTGAAGTAGCGTGATTTGCTGGATCGACTCAAAAAACGGCAGAGAGCGGATGTCAGAGGTCCACGAGCGTGCACAGTGCCTGAAATTGAGCACGAGAGAACGAAGTCGGGGCATTCCCGCCAGGCAAGTGATAGCACCCGATGGGATGGTGTGATGGATGTTTACAGATGTGAGGTATTGAAAGGATGTGAGGATGAGCATAATTTCCGGGTCGGGGTCCAGGTCACAGCTGGGTGGAGTATCGGGTTTGAATGTGACATGGGTCAAAGACGGAGAATGAGCAGCCAGCATGGAAAGGGGACACACGAAAGCATCTACCGAAGATTCGGAACTGGGATAGAGTCTGAGACTCTTTAGGCACGGGCCAGCAAACAGACCTATGTAGAACATAGTCGAGACATGATCGCATGGGCTTTCAGCGTAGAAGGACAGATGGCGCAGATTTGGGAATATGGGGCGAGCTGATGCAGGGAAACTTATGTTCATGACACGGCAGATACCCAGCGTCAGTTCCTCGTTAACATGTAGTACTCGAATGCGGCGTGCATAATAGCTCAACCTGCTCGCGTTGAAACACGGAGTGGGAATCGAGAACTTTGGCCGGACAATAATGATCGTCTGAGCTGCGGCTGTAGACCTTGGAAATTTCGAGATAGGACGTACTTTGTCTCTTACATTCACTTCCTCCCATGGGCAGACTGTCATCAATTTGTCGATGTCACGTATGGTGTGCCAAAGGGCGTCCAGGGCCGGTTCCAGGAAGGTTCTGCATGTCAACGCTAGATGAAGGTTTTCGGATTCTCGAGGCCTTGCGCGATATTCATGCTCCACGCCAGTATAGAAGTCTTCATCGTTTTCCTCCCGCTCTCCCGTTCGTTGGTGTTCTGGCAACGAGTTTAGTATCATCAGGAAGATCTCTGATGTCTGTAGACATTTGTGCATCTCAGGCTGAGGGTATGTACCTCGTCAGATGAGACCATAGTCCATTCGAGACGATCGCGACTCACCAAAGAGAACTGTTAGTGGGCATAGGAGAAAGTCGTGGTGGGCGATCGCAGGACACAGGGCAAGGGGCCGCCCGGGCCGTGCGAAATTCAGCGCTTCAGTACTTGCCTCGCATCATCAAAACATTCTAGCCATTGGTTTTCCACAGAACCTGAACTCCACATTCTACTTCCACCCTTTTTATGGGACAGAACGGAGCTAAAAAGGCTTCCCTAGTCAATGAATGTATGCGATATTCCCAGTCACATAGAAAACAATGTTCATTTCGCAAGTTCATGAAACCTGGGTTCTTACCGCGATAAATACTCGCGCCGCAGATCGTATGACAACTGCCAATATTTGCATTGCCGTGCCCGTTCTGAACTGCGGCACACCACATACTCAACCGACAGTCGCCCAAAATCCGGTGTGTCCAGCCCCGTCATCCGCAGAGAAAGTTTGCATCTGCCCTCGCACCAGCTCAAGACAGACAAAACTCACCAGATCCCAGCCTTCCATCAACCGCCGTGAACCCCTCCGCATGCCGCACCCGGGGTTCGAGCCAGGCGTGATGTCGTTCAGTACAGCATCAAGTTGAGGTACACGAGTGACGGCTTACCCTGCGTGGGCAGGAAATCTTTCAGTAGCGCCACGATCAAGCCACGATCGCCGAGAACGTCTGCGAGTCGACGCGTCAGCACAAGTCACGAGCAACAGCGACGGGGCACGCACGGGCGAGCAGCTCGTGCCCTTGACGTCGCGCCGCCGACCACGATCTGGAAGTTGATCTCCTGCATCGCAATGTCGGGCAATCCGCGACCCGTCGTGCTAACACGTGCTGATAGCAACTGCACTGCACCGCACATACTGAGACTGTCCTGCATTTGTGTTGTCAAGCTGAGGAACGCGGAGATCGCTTCGTCCTGGTACTGTGGGTGCGCGAAGTAGTTCAACAAGCGGCCGCTGGAGAGGCTCGCCGCGACGTCGAGTTTGATGCTGCTCGTGCCGCCGACGGCAGCGACAGACGGGCCTGCCTTTACTCAATACAAACTCTCAAAGAGAAAACGGGGAGCACGCACACGACGCCGGGAAATTTGGTGTGAACTTGCGATCACGAAGGAGGACCCTTTCTTGGCAAGGCTTGAGGAGCGCCTAGGATAGTTGCATGGGTACCTACACCCTGCCGAATACTCGTGATTTGCACGATCTGCGTCCGGGTCGTGTCACCGTCAAGCTTTCCAACACAAGCTATGGTGATGATCGTCGGGTATAGCACAGATCCAGGACAACTCAGCCGGAGGACCGGAATAATCAACAGGGTCCTCGGGAAACTCGGTGCACTCGCGATTGCTCGTAGGCACTCAAAACAATTCGGAAATGGAGCGTGTGAGAACCGGTGACTGCCATGCAGTTTCTCGGAGCTTATTCAAAGTGGCATTGATCAGCCAGCTAGCGAGCCGAGTATGCTTGCATAGGCTTGGTGAGGAATCTCTCGTGTGATAAGTATTAGGCGTCCTCCAAGGGGTAACGCACGACAAAAATCCTGAAAGAAGGCTGACGATCCAGGGAATAGTCAGGGACATCAGTGGAGACAAGTTGCTAGGTCCACAACGTACCACTGGCATGAGACCTTCCCTTGCGAATGTCTGCGTACGATGCCATCAGCACCTATCAGCACACCCCCAGACTAACTAACGAAATATCGAGGCCCGACTCAGATGGTCGTACCTAACTTATGCATATGAACAGGGTAGGTTCGATTGCTTTCAGATTGTCTTCTTCAGGTGCCGGCGGAAAAGATTGACTGGCTAGGTGCGGGTGGGCGAAATCATTGACATGATGCGGCAGGACCAGTATGATGAGATGGCATTGGCGCAATATTTCATGAATATGTTGAGTAACTTATGGAGACCAAATTTTGGCTACATTGAGAATGGTGTGCAAGACGGGGTGAACGGAGGGAGAGCTCGATGTCAGTCACAACGGGAGGAAGAACAGCCACAAGCGCCCAGGCAGACAGAATTGACAGAAGCGAATAAGCGCTCGTCCGGATTCCTCCTTCTGAACTTCGTTGTGCACTAGCCTATGTTTCTGAGTGCGTTGACTTGCCATCCCGATTACCTTGTCACTTCCCCTTTTCTATAGAAATGCTAAAGAAATATTGATCTAGTGGACATCTGCTAAATTTCCTGGTTATTTTTGACTGGAGATTCCTCTGGTCGTCAAGATACAGAGTGCTACGCATAGCGAATGTTCCTCCAGCTCGATGCATCCCACAACGAAACTGACCACATCGCCAAGTTCGGTAGATGCTTGTTCGTCCATCAGGCGCTGGCGATCGACATTTGCGACCCTGCGGTCGCAATCCCATCTTCTCCTCGATTGATCAGGGTCTTTTCACGCTGCTCAGGGTTCGTCCCGACTCATTTTGCAATGCTGACAGGTTTGCACAACGACATGGGGGAGAAATTACGGATTGTCATGCGGTTCATATTCACGGCGGCTTTGTCAGGTATTAATTGGATCCAGTATAAAATGGGTCGCGTTTGCAAAGTTTCAGGGTAAGGCTGGACCTTCCTCATTGATTGAGTATCCCTCCACAATATTCTCTTCGTCGCCGTTCATTACGCCCAAATTATTACCAGTCATGCAGCTCACTCAGTCATTCACCGTGCTTTATGGCGCCGTTGCTGTTGCTCTCTCGCTCACCGCGGGCATCCACGCTCTCCCGACCGTTCCATCGGACTCCGGACTGAGCCTCGCTCGCGAAGTTGGGCAGGATGGAACTCACGAAGGCGTGCCAGTCGTGTAGGCTTAATCCACGTGTAGTCATTGTGAGACTCCTCCGCTGATCATCGACCGCAGAGATATCACTCGTCGCGTCACACCGCCGCCCCCTCCCCCTCCGGTCGACGTCGTCATGCAGTCTATCCAGGTCTCAGGGCAAGATGTCGGCTTCGTGACAAGTATCAGGTTGGGGAGCCAAGGCCAAGTCGTGCCCGTCCGGGTCGACACCGGCTCCTCGACGCTCTGGGCGGTTTCGGCATTCTCCCAACAGCGCGTGAGTGCACCATTAGATTCAGCGTGTAAGCTATATTTCCTGGCTGAAACGGCATTCAATAGGGCCGCCGAGCAGGGTTTCAGTCAGGCCACCCTCTGCTGCAACAATGGGACATTGCGTACGGAGACGGAAGCACAGCAGCGGGGCCAGTGGTCGGGCTAGACAACGTGCAGATTGGCGGTTTGAATTTACCTGGCTTTCCGGTCGGCCTGGCAGAGACACTGGGCGGGAACCTGATCAACGATCCAGACTCTGGTATCCTCGGTTTGGCCAATGGCGTAAGTCGATTCCTTAGCTATTAGCAAGCACATCTGCTCATCTGGTTTTCGTTGTAGCGGTTGGCCCCAACACGTACTGGTGCACCCACAGTGCTCGAGGCCCTTAGAAGCACTGGCGCCATTCCTGCCAGCGTGGTGGGTATCAAACTAGGTCGCCCTTCACCCGGCCGTCCGAGCATAGGCAAGCTCACCCTGGGTGGGGCCAACGCTGCACTGTTCAACGGGCAGCCAGGCAACTTCGCCAATGTGCCCAACGGAAGCAACGCCGGCCTCTGGATAGTGCCACTTACCGACGTCCGGGTGGGCGGGACCGCCATCGCCCGCGGCGGTAGTGCCACTCTCGACACAGGTGCCGGACGCATCCAGGGCTCCCTCACTGATGTGACGAACCTCCACGCGCTTATCCCCGGCGCAGGCCAACACGACGGCATCTTTGCTCTGCCGTGCAACACGAACAAGATCATCACGTTCACAGTCAACCGCGTCGCGTTCCCGATGGCCGCGGCCGACATCATTGGACCACCGATCACCGGTGTCCCCAACATTTGCCTGTCCAACGTCCAGGCCTCATCGAGATTGCGGCAGGGGCAGTGGAGCCTGGGCATCCCTTTCTTGAGGAATGTCTATCAGATTCTCGACTCGGAGAATAACCAGATCACCCTTGCCAAGCTGGCATAGATATGTGCTGGGCGTTGGTTTGGAGGGGATTGGCTCAGGATCCTGTAGTGTATGGATGGCTGGTTAATAATTCTGTTAATGGCATCGAGGATGCCAAACCCTCAGGACTGTAGTGTCAAACTCGTGGAGCTGATGAGAGTCATGAACGTAAGGTCGCTTCCCGGTGCTCAATTTCCGCGTCGCGCATCTCGCCGCCCAAAAACGCGGGGACATGAATGTGGCTGCAAACAAAGCCGAAGAGACCGAACTCAGCGAACTCCCAAAATAATTTAATGAGCGCTGAATAAAGGCATTTGAAAGATATGTATGCTTCCGCTTTCCTTATGAACCATACTCAGCCTGTTTGGCGTACTTCTGGTTCACGAAATGGCGCTCTCAAGACAGTTAGTTTTCAGAATATACGCGATATCCCCAATCACGTAGAGAACGATGTTCATTTCGTAGATTCGTGAAAGCTGCATTCTTACCGCGATAAATACTCGTGTCGTAGATCATACCGCCAACCGCCAACACTTGCGTCGGCGCGCCCGTTCTAAAATGCGGCACACCGCACGCTCATCCCACAATCGCCTGCAGCTTGCCAAAGTCCGGCGTGCCCAGCCCCGTCACCTGCACGCAACTCAGCACCTGCCCTTGCACCAGCCGAAGTCAAAGGAGACTCACCGGATCCCACCCCTCCACCGCCGTGAACCCGCGCGTGCCGCACCCGGGGTTCGAGCCCGACGTGATATCATTCAGCCCCGCCACGCCACTGGAGTACAGCAGTGGGTTGAGGAACCCGAGCGACGGCTTGCCCTGCGCGAGCAGGAAGTCATTCAGCAGCGACACGATCGCCGAGAACGTCTGCAGTGCAGAACTGTCAACACAGGTCAAGCGCAAGAGAGGGACGAAGCACGCACAGGCGCGGAACAGCTCGTGCCCTCGACGCCGCCTGTCGAGCCGCCGAGCACGATCTGGAAGTTGATCGCCTGCGCCGCGACGTCGGGGAACCCGCGGCCCGTCGTGCTATATGCGCACACGTCAGCACCGGCTAGAGCAGCAATGCGCACTGCACGTACTTGAACAGCCCTGCGTTCGTGTTTCCAAGCTGGTTGAGGAACGCGGACACCGCGTCGTTCTGGTAGTCCGGGCGCGCGAAGTAGTTCGAGAAGCCGCCGCTCGAGAGGCTCGCGGCGACCTCAGGGTTGATGCTCGTCGTGCCGCCGACGGCAGTGACGAAGGGGCCTGCTTTTACTCAATACGTACTCCCAAGGAGAGAACAAAAAGCACATACACGACGCCGGGAAATTGGGGGTAAATTCGCGCCGGCCGGACCCGTCGTTCGCCTCGCACGACCCGTCGCCGACGCCCGAGTCGCCGCTGCTAAACAGCACGCTCGTCCCGCGCGCGCCGAGCTGCGCGAATAGGCTGCACACGCTCTGCGCGTAGTCGAGCGGCACGGTCTGCTCGTCGTCACCGTAGCTCGTGCTGAGCGTCTGCGGGATGCTGTCCTGCGCAAGCAAGAAGTTCAGGAAGTCGAGGTAGGGCTCGTTCGTGTCCGTCGGCGTCTCGTCGTCCGGGATGAACGGCGGCTCGCCGCCCGTGCTGTAGTACGTGTTCGGCGTCGGGAACGAGATCGCCTCGCCGTACTGGATGTCGAGGTTCGCCTGCACAAATCGCCATCAATCTACATTCCCCGCACAAGTGAAAAGCGGTACCTCGAGCCCCGGCCGGTTCTGGCTGTTCTCCCCGCCGTTGATGAGCACGACACTAAAGTTCGCGCCCGCCGCATCCGGACGGAACCGCCCGAAAAACGTCTGCAGATCCGCAAAGTTCGCGAACTCCTCGAGGTAGCCCGCGATGCCCAGCCTGTTCACATCAGTGGCCTGCGGGACGTAGGACGTCGAGTTGTACAGCGCGCGCAGGCACGCGGGCGTGATCGTCGTGCGGCAGCTGCTCGGCACCGCTGCGAGGCTTCCCAGCTTCGGGTTCTGCAGCGCCTGCGCGATCTGCGCGCGGAGCGGCGCGTCGCCATCGCTCAAAACAGGCGCCTTGCCCGCCGGCACGCGCGCCGAGGTCGCGCGCATGGGGCGCAGCGCGCCGAAGTACGTCGTCGGCGCGACGACGGCGACGTGCGCGTGCAGCGCGGCGGGCAGCGCGTACCCGACCGTGCGGAGGCGCGTCGTGTTCGTGGCGGCGTGCCGGAAGAGCTGGTAGTCCGCGCCGAGGAGCGCGTTCGCGGTGCGCACGGGCACGGCGGCGAGGTGCAGCCAGTCGCCGGCCGCGGAGGGCGTGATGCTTTCACCTGGGATCGCGTGGTGCGCGAGCCAGGCGGCGACGAGGTCCGTCGTGTCCGCGTGCGGCGCGATGAGGGCCGCGACGTCCGATTGGGAGAGGTGCGCGCCGTATCTGTGCGGTCGAGGTCGCGTGAGGGCGTGTATGCGCGTCGGATACGGGGACGTACCGCGCGTGCTGGGGGTCGCTGACCGCGTAGAGCGCCTCGACGAGCGCATCCTCCTCGTGTGGCTTCAGCGCGATGCGCAGGTCGATGGTCGAGCCCTCCGGTGCGGCGCCGTGGTGCGTCCATTCCTTAGGAACGGCGTTCCACGCGTGCTTCACCTGAAGGTCGTCCCACCTGGGTTGCAGCGGCGAGGCTGCAGCGACGGCTGCAAAAGCGACGAGGAAGAGCCTGAACATCTCGGTAGCGTGCCCTGCTGATAGCACGGGTAGCCGAGGAGATCATCATGGCCGTTTTATAGCACAACTCGAGGGACGTATTAGCGGGAAGTGTGATACCGCGCTGCTTCTCTGGGCGATCCCGAGGCCGTTTTGATCATTGACACACGATTCGCAAGAGCATGGCTTGTAGCAGCTATCTGATGACCTGCAGTTGCGCTTCGCGTGGGTGGTGTGTGCAGCATCTGGACCAGGGGCAGCTCGGGGAGGCAGCGCAGACGAGCAAGTGGGAATGGTCAAGAAACAGCCGCGTGCTCGCGTTGGCTTTCACGATGCCCGTTCCCGGCCCTGGCGTGGGGGCCCGCATGCACAACACACCGCGATGATAGCGGGAGGAGGCCCCGCATGCAACTTTATTTCTCCATGTGGACGTGCGGGCGGATGTCAATACTCGCTTTTCTAATTCTCAGCTGTCATTCACACATCGTGGTCGGAAATACAGCGGGACGAGCAACTCGTCTCCCAGAGGCTTTGTTACAAAACAGGCGTGCTCTCTGGTCAAGGGCTGCTAGGAAATGCACCCATCGCACTGTATATAGATGCGCAAGGAGCGAAGCACCATACACAGCACAATGCTTGGCTAAATGTGACCAGCTGGTGCCTCGGGATATTCTGCAGTCACCGCGGGCTTCGAGAAATATGTGTCATCGATTCGCATGCCGTGACTGTCTGGCTTGGAGGACATGCTTTTACTGGAGTAAGCTGGAAAACCGGAGATAACTGTCGGGGAACCGCGTGGTCGTATTCGGATTTCAGAGACATCGAAGTATGGCACCATCCCAGGAAAGGACACGCTGAGATTGCGTGTTGGGGTTCGCGCATGGTAGATCAAGGAAAATGTCCAATTCAAACAGCACTATGACGAGTACATGCGATATGAGAGCAAAGCCAAGGGTGAATTCCGGCCTATGGCCGGCTTCAGCGCGGGCCTTCTTGAGACTGTCAGGCACACTCACTAGCCCATTGGCCAAACTCTGGTGGGCAAGGTGCTCAGGCCTTGTCGTTGTTCTTCTTCTCGAGGTCCTCCTGTGCGAGTGTGAGCACTAGATCATACACTGCACATACGAAGATAACACGCACGAGCTGGGCCTTCTTCTTCTCTATCTTTTCCACGAAAAAGAGACATGAGCTCCCTGCCGAAGGTGGACGTAGACAAAATAGCATACCTCCTTCTTCAACTTCTCGATCAGCTCGCGCTCGTGCGCACGCGCGTACTGGTCTGCACAAAGCTGAGCTCAGCCAATCATGCCTAGCGAGCTTTCAGGCGACAATATACCTTCTTGCGCCTTCTCTCTCTTGCTGCAAACCAAAGCGCGTCAGCTGCAGGCGACATGAGCGAAAGCGCCCGACTCCACGCACCCGAACTCGCGACTCTGGGCCACGCTGCCCTCCTTGGTGCTCGTCGTGTAGGCCCGCGCACTGAGTGCAGTGGCGGCGAGACGGCGGGGAGTGGTGAGTGCGACGCGTGATAACATGGTGAATGTGTGGTGGGTGTGGTGAGGAAGGTCGACGAGGATGTTTATAGGAGAGACGGTAGACGCGAAGACGGCCGGCAGTGGGCGGTTCGAGCCCCGCGCCCGATCCAGACCGGTTCGGGTTCTCGATCGCTCCATCTACGACCTCCTCGACGCGCGCCTTGCCCGTCTCCACATCCCCGCCACACCCCGCCATGATCCCGCCGCCCGTAATCCCGCCCACGCTTCGCTACCCTCTCAAGTTCAACATTGCCGCCACCTTCGCCACCTATGTGCTTTCTCTCGTGACTGGCAACGTTTCGCAGGTCGATCGCGTGTGGACATTCCTCCCCACCATCTACACCGCGTACTGGGCGCTGCTCCCCCTCTGGCCGCGCGCCGACCAGACCAAGGCATGGGTATACTTCGTGCCTCATGTTCCTGAAGATGCGGCCGACTTCGTGAACTCGTATAGCCCAAGGGCGCTGTTGATGCTCGGGCTTGTGGTGAGTGCCTCCTCGAACAAAGGAGAAAGGGGCTGAGCATAACCGGACGCGTCCAGTTCACTTGGATGTGTAGACTCTCGTATAACACCCATCGCCGTGGCCTTTTCAACTTGTAAGTAGCCGTAACACCCCGTTCCTTATCTGCTCACACGCCCGATATCAGACAAGACGAGGACTACCGCTGGGCCGTCCTCCGCACCAAAATCCCCACCTGGCTCTTCCAGTTCTTCAACCTCACCTTCATCGGTACATCCCTTCCCCCTCCCCATCCAACTAATCTAACCCGCCCTAGCCATCACTCAAAACATCCTTCTCATGCTCCTCGGCTTCCCGACCCTGCGCGCCGCTGCTCACCCCACGCCCCTCGGCCCAATCGACTACGTCCTCGGCAGCACCGCGCTTGCGCTCCTCGCGCTCGAGTTCACCGCCGACAACCAGCAGTTCGCGTTCCAGACGTTCAAGCACGCGGCACGCGGCGCGTACGACGCGGGCGCGCAGTGGCCTGGCGCACGCCTGCGCTGGACTGAGGCGGACCGCCAGCGCGGGTTCGTCACGCGCGGGCTGTGGGCGTGGAGCCGGCACCCGAATTTCTTCTGCGAGCAGGCGTTCTGGGTGCGTGTTCCCCTCCCCCTCTACCGTCCGCACGCATTTACTGACATCGATGTGGCGCGCAGGGCGTGATCACCCTCTTCCCGCTGCTCACGAGCCCGACGCCGCCGCTCCCGCCCGCCGCCGAGGCGACGTTAGCCGACGCAGTCCGCGCGCTGTTCGAGCTCGCGCCCGCGCTCGCGCTGTGCGTGCTCTTCGTCTCGTCGACGATCTTCACGGAGAGCATCTCGCTCGGCAAGTACCCCGCCGCGTACCGCGAGTACCAGCAGCGCGTCGCGATGTTCGTGCCGTGGCTCACGCCCGCGTGGGCCGTATGGCTGTACGCGGTTGGCGGGCAGGCGGAAGCGCGGCGCGTCGAGCGGCTCGTGTGGGGGCAGAAACTAGAAGTGGAGGGGAAGCGGGAGCGCAGTCCGGTTGTGGTGGCGGTGAAGAGTGTAAGGGTGGAAACGAGGAGGAGCCCGAGGATGGAGGAGAAGAGAAGGAGCCCGAGGGTAGAGGAGAAGAAGCTTCGGAGCCCGAAGGCAGAGGGGAAGAAGAGGAAGTAAATTGGGTGGGCAGATTTTTATTTATTGTGATTGAGCTACTTGTACAATAGTGTAAAGAGTTTGAATTGGAATGGATCGCTTTCTTGGGAAACTTGAGATTCCGAGGGAAGATTGACATGCACGGGAATCTGTCTACATATTTTCTACGTTCTGCGCTGCACAATCTAGTACGTTCAACAGCGCATATAAAACACCGGCAGCGGGTGGATCAGGTTCAAAGCTAAAATGGAATCTGGATACTGAGATCACAAGATATGACAATGTCCACACTTCAGATTTGCAGAGACAGCTGCATCGGCGAACGTCGCGAGCATCACGCCCCACCCGAGCAGCGACTTCACGTGCTCGTCGCGGGGAACGCATAGCTCCAGGTGGTCAACGAGCTCCGGGCGGAACCCAAGGTACGCGAGCGCCATGTACAGCTCGCCCGCTGTACATGCGCACCCACACAAATAAGAAATGTGAACGCAGGGCTGAAGCGCGGCGGGAGACACGCACCCTGCGGGAGCTGACACGCGAGGAACTGCGCGGGGCACGTCGCGCGCCAGAAGTCTATCAGCGCGTCCTGGGACGCGCCCGCGGCCTTCGCGAGGCGCTCTGCGCCCGCGCGGTCCGTGCCCGGCCACGTCCCGAGCACGACCTTCTGCGCCGTCTCGCTTGTGACGCCGTAGCGGTAGACTTCTGTGCGGTGAGCGGTAAGCAATGGGCGCGGGTAGCGGGCGAAGGGGAAGGGGAAGGGGGACGTACTCTTGAGGATGTCGGGGACCATGAGTTCCTTGTTGTGGTGGACGGAGGATGGGGGCATGGTGGTGTGTTTGAGGGGAGGGTGTTTGGATGGTAGGAGGTGTAGTGGCAAAGGGGATTAGCTGCTCAGCTTGGGCGGAGTTCGAGTGCTTAAATACATGGAATGCAGGGCCATGTCACATCGACTTGGCTCGAGAACATAGCGATGAGGGCCAAAGCAATGGTGGCTAACGCGCCCGGTCGTAGCGCGGCTCTCTCGGTAGAAAACGATGCTCAAGCCAACAGATCATAGTTGGTGCTGTCCTCGAGCAATGCGAGACAGAAACTTATCACTGCCGTTTCTACCTAAAGCAGGAGAAAAGTCGATGATACTGCATCAAGAAGTGCCAGACAGAAGTTCGACAAAATTAGACAACGCACTTAGTCAAGAGTGCTAGAAGAAGGGTGAAAGGCCAAGGCGTGGTACCACGTCCTTTTGCGTAGCTCCCCGATGGCTGGTTGCATTAGATTGCAATATTGATTGTACGGTAGGGTTGTTGTGAAGACTCGGAGTTCCTGCGTGGTCACGGTCTTTAGATCGTTGAGTGACCGATCTGCCGATTGCTTAGTCAGCGTCGGCCCCGCCCGGACGAGAGAGGAAAGCAGACGGCGTCACACCATCACAGTCACGCCTTTACCCATCCCGACCACGACGACCATGTCCTCCGTCCTCAGGAACGTTGCCAGCGCCGTACGCCCCTTCCTTGCAGTCTGCAGCGCAGAGCACTGACCATGTGATACAGGCCCGTGCGGCATCGCGTTCGCGCACGTTCGCGACGAGCGTTGTCGCCCGCAAGGGTGCGTTGTCCGTCTTGTTGCGCTGTTCCCGGCTCTGACCGACTTGCCGTGCATATGTGCTCCCGCTCCTTTCTCTCTGCAGATCTCGTGCAGGACCTCTACATCAAGGAGCTGAAATCCTACAAACCCACACCGCCGGTACGTCTGTCGCCCACTTCACCCACCCACCAACCTGCACACCCGCGTAACGTGTCTTCTGACTACCATTGTGCACGCAGGCAAAAGACGCCCACGTCGGCGCCGTGCAGCCCTTCCACGTCCCCCCGCCGCCCCAGGTGCCCGCGATCCCGGACCTCGCGTCCGAGCTCTCCGCATACGACGCGGCGGAGCCGACGCGCGCTGGCGCGGAAGTCAAGGCTGCGCCTGGCGAAGCCGGCACGGGCGCTGAGGCATACCTCGCGTTTTTGGAGGCGGATGAGGCCGCTGAGGAGGCGCACCACTGAGTGGGCGGGGTGTAGAGTAGTAGAGGCGTTGAGGGTGGAAAAATAGATCTGGATTGAGTTTTTCCTCGTGTGCGTACCGCGTGTGACGCTGGCCAGGAGTGCTTTTCGGGTCTAGGGTCGCAGAGTGGTGTTATCACGGGTATCTTAAGCTTGCGAAAGTCCGGAATGTCAAGTTAAATTCCGGTGATTCTCTGCAACCTCGGCCGACCCGTAAGACTGCACTCTCAAGACTGAGAACCTATCCGGCCATATTGTCTAACTTATCGTATGGTGTCCGGAAGCACAGCGTGGCAACGTTGTGGGCATCTATACACGATCCATCTGTTCCGATCTACGGTAGTTGTGCTGCTAAATCTTGCGGAATATTGCTGGCGCTGTCGGGATTCGGGAAGGGTGAGAGTGCTTAGTCAGCATGGCGGGCCGAGAGGAGTGGCGGAAGACCAAAAATGCTTTTACAGCAGACTTGTCTGTCCTCGACGACGACAACGACGACGAGCAGCGCGCGCCGACTATGATTCCCCTTTCCCGACGCAGCGCCTCGAGGAATGTCGAGACGACTTTACTGTCGTATTCTCGTCAGCGCCTTCCGCGCCCCGCCCGTCTCTTCTACTCGACGCCTTCAAAACGCAACAGCGCACCCGCGTCCGTGTCCGCGGCCGCGGCCAGCGGGCCCGTTGTCATGGACCTGCCGCCCTCATTTCTCAATGGCGCAGACACTGGGGCGAGCGACATGAACAGCTTCCTGCGTGGCCAGGCGGCGTACACGATGGTGCCCACGCCGCTGCCCGGCGACCGCTCGTCCAAGGAGAACGACATGTACTTCACGGACACTGCGACGCAGGACCTGCTCAGCGTCATGGACGCGTGTCTGCAGGGCCTGTACGATGTGCCACGTGCCAAAACGATCTTCGACGACCTTCGCGAGCGCAAAAAGGGCGACCCCAATCTGTCTGTCAGGCTATACAATCAGTTCCTCCAGGCGTACATCGAGATGGCGACGACAAAAGACATCAAGAAGCGTGCGTTGTGGGTGGAAGATGCATGGAACCTGTTTGAGGCCCTGGAGAGTGGCGAGGAGGAGGTGCACCCGACAGCGATGTCGTATGCATTGGCTCTCGTGATGTGGTCAAGGTGCGAGGCGAGGCGAAATAACCACAGCAGCTATGCTAACTCCTATCAGGTTCTCATCATCTGCGGACTTTCCAACCTACATACGCGACATGGCCTTCAAATCGCCTAAAAACCTCCTTCGTGGCATGATGGACCGGCAGATTTCCGTCTCGCAAGTCGTCGCGAGTCGTGGTATCAGCGACTCGGAAGAGGCAGAGACACTTATGAAGGCGCTGTCGTCTGCGGCGATGGAAATGAACCTCTTGCATGTGGTCCAGGAGCTCGGTGAGGCCGATGCCCTTGGGCGTACTGAGCCGGATGCACTCGACGAGATACCCGAAGTCATGCCTGTCCGTGTGCCAGAAAGGGTATGTATGCGCCTCCGTTTTTGCTCGCCTCATCTCTCATATGCTTCCCCGGTTTATACAGCTCAACAAAGCTGGTGAGGTCGAAACTGGCCCGCTAGATCCCTCTAAACCCGCTCCCAACACCATTCCCTTCAACCTCGACAATCTCCGAAAATACCTTGCTCAATTCAATCTTGCACGGCGGGTGCTACCTGATGACGTCTCCGCGCGCCAGCGGGTACTCGAAGAGTCGGTGCACGACGAGGCCGTTGAGCGTCTACGGTACATGGCCGAGAAGCTCGACGATCTCGGCATTGACGGCCCCGAGCTCAACTCGCGCGGCTTGCAAAAATGGATGTGGACGTGGCATCAGAAGCTCAAGGAACGGTTGAAGGAAGATATCGCAGAACTGGTCGAAGAGGAGAAGTACAACACCAGTTCGTTTCGTCTCGCGTAGATACTATTGTGAGCGGTACGCTGACTCGTCTTGATACTGCAGGTCGCCACCGGTTCACCTACAGGCTGAGCCCTTTCCTCTCGCTACTGAAGCCCGAGAAGCTGTCCTTGATGGTTATCCTCGAGATCATGCGTCTGCATGGGTCGGGCGGCGTCAGCGACGGGATGAAGACCGCCCGCGCGCTGCTGACAGTCGGCAAGGCCGTCGAGATCGAGTACAAGGCGCAGATGTGCCGCAAGAACAAGATCGCGGTCCCCGCGAACGTCGGCACGATGCCGGGCTACTTCTCGCGCCTTTCGTATCGCGACCTGCACGCGCGCCGCGTCGCCGCGTTCAAGTACTCCGAGGACGCGGAGGAGTGGACGGCCGAATGGACGCAGACCACGAAGGTCAAGGTCGGGAGCTTCTTGGTCGACCGCTTGATGGAAATTGCCTTGGTCGAGCGGACGGCGGTGAACAAGCGGACGGGCGAGGAGGTGACGGAGGAGCACCCCGCGTTCTTCCACTCGTATGAGTATGTCAGGGGGCACAAGCTGGGCGTGATCAAGCTCAACCCCGTCGTTGCGGAGAGGATGGCGAAGGACGGCCTGCGGGAGACGTTGCACCCTCGGCATCTGCCCATGCTGGTGAAGCCCAAACCATGGCTGGGTCCCAGTGACGGTGGATACCTTTACAACAAATGTGCGTTTTTCCTTCTCATGCCTTGGTACTTGCCGTCTTAATGTAAAATCCCGATAGCGTCCGTCATGCGGTTCAAAGAGTCCAAGGAGCAGCAAGCCTACCTGACGCGCGCCGCCGAGTTGGGCAACGTCGAGCTCGTCTTTGCCGGGCTCGACGTCCTCGGCGCGACGCCGTGGCAGATTAACCGCCGCGTGTTTGATGTTGTGCTCGAGGTCTGGAACCGGGGAGAGCGCATGGGTAAGCTCCCGCCGGCGGTGTACGACGTACCCGAGCCGGAGAAACCTGAGAACGTAGACACAGACCCGGCGGCGCGCAACGTGTTTTTGACGCGCCAGCGCGCGTGGCTGCAGGAGCGCGCGAACACTCATTCGGATCGGTGCAGCGTGAATTACAAGATCGAGATTGCTCGGACGGTACATTGTCTCCTTCGATCCCTGCCTAGGCCATTGACAAATTGCTCTCTGTTCAGTTCCTGAATGACACCATCTACATGCCGCATAACCTCGACTTCCGTGGGCGTGCGTACCCTATCCCTCCGCATCTCAACCACATTGGCGACGATCTCAGTCGAGGCCTGCTCCTCTTCGCCGAGTCGAAGCCGCTTGGCGAGCACGGTCTGCGTTGGCTCAAGATTCACCTTGCCAACTTATACGGGTACGACAAGGCGACGTTCGAAGAGCGCGTTGAGTTCGTGCACGAGCATCTCGAGGACATCTTCGACAGCGCCGAGAACCCCCTTTCGGTAACGACATCTCGCTTTCCCGCATTGCGCGTGTGCTGATCTTGTTGGTGTCATGCAGGGCAGGAGATGGTGGTCCAAGGCCGACGATCCTTGGCAATGTCTCGCGACGTGCATGGAACTCAAGTCGGCACTCGATTCGCCCGACCCGCTCGCGTACGAGAGCTCGCTCCCCGTGCACCAGGACGGGACGTGTAACGGGCTACAGCACTACGCTGCGCTTGGTGGCGACGCGCGTGGCGCGAAGCAGGTGAACCTCGATGTCGCGGACCGGCCGTCGGACGTGTACACTTACGTCGCGAATATGGTGGAGAAATCCATGCTGGAGGACGTCGAGAAGGGTGATAAGTATGCTACGCTGCTGACGGGCAAGATCGCGCGTAAGGTCGTGAAGCAGACGGTGCGTATTGTCGTTGTTTACTGGAGCGAGAGCTTATCAATAGGTGAATGCAGGTCATGACCACGGTGTATGGTGTTACCTTCATTGGCGCGCGTGAGCAGATCCAGAAGCAGTTGAAGGATCGTGGCGATATCGACGAGGAGCATATCTACATGGCGTCTATATACCTGGCCAAGAAGGTTCGTTGTCATCTCATTTCGCATGATCGCTGCATCTAATCTCTTACCGCTCCTAGGTCATGCAATGTATCGGAGATCTGTTCACAGGTGCTCAGGCTATTCAGGACTACCTTACTACCGCCGCACGCCTCGTCGCCAAGTCCGTACCGGGCGATCGCCTCAACGAGCTGATGAAAGCGCGCTTGCAGCCAAAGAAGACCACTCGCAAGTCTCAGTCGGGCAGTCGCCTACAGAAGGAGCAGATGACGTCGGTCGTGTGGACAACGCCGCTTGGCCTGCCCATCGTGCAGCCGTACCGCAAGATCAAGCGCAAGCAGATCGTCACGAGCGTACAGTCTGTGTATATTTCGGACCCGAATACGCCGTCTGAGGGTACGTTCATTTCGGCTGCGCTTTGTGAGCCAAGTTGCTTATTGGCTCTTGTGTAGTCAATGCGCAGAAGCAGGCCACTGCGTTCCCGCCGAACTTCATTCACAGTCTGGATGCTACGCACATGCTGCTCACTGCGTTGGAATGCCGGGTATGTTTCATTATCGTTTCTGTTACTTCGCTGTGTGTTGATATCATCGCGCACAGACCCAAGGTCTCACGTTCGCCTCTGTGCACGACTCGTACTGGACCCATCCAAGCACAATTGAGCAGATGTCCGCCATCATCCGCGACACATTCATTGCCCTGCATTCGTCGGACGTCCTCCGACGTCTTGACACCGAGGTCCGTGTCATCTTTTTTCCTCCTGGCTGAAATTCTCACCCATCATCCGTCATCTTAGTTCCGCGAACGGTACAAGGGATACAAGGTTCCCGCCGCAGCCCTCCGAACCATGACTTTCTTGTTCTCTCCTGAAATGGAGAAGGCCCTCGCAGAGGACACCTCAGAATCGGAAGCTGAAGCGCTTGCCGACGAAGGCGCAGAGACCTCCCATGTCACGACGATCTCGCGTGAGGAGCTTAGGGTCCTTCTGGCCAAGGAAGCTCGGCGGCGCAAGGCTCGTGGCAAGGCGCTGCGGGATGATACAGATGACGACGTGGAGGAAGACGAGGAGGGGGGTGCGCGCAGCTCGTTGAAGGACAAGTTCGTCAACCTGACGGACGTGCTGCCCGAGCTGCCGAAGAAGGGCGAGTTCGACGTGAACAAGATCAAGAAGTCGCTCTACTTCTTCTCATGATCCTCCTGCACCCTCTCCTTTCTGCTGGTCTCGCATGGTATGATTGATTATTAGCATCATCAACATCCCCACTCTATTTCTCGCTTGCTTTCTGCTCGTCTACACATCACGCATGCCACTCACTCAGCTCGCACTGCATTGATCTATGCACCCACACGCATTTGCTTTGCTACACCGTCATCTGATCGATCCCATTTTACTTTACGCCGCTAGGTATCTAATCCGCAAGCTTTTGCATAGTTCTTACTGTCACGGAGGGTTGCGTTCGTCGTGGATCCTCACATAGAGATCAGGAATTTATAGATAATAAGTGGAATATATCGGGTGTGCGAAGGCTACCTGATACACAAATCATGATGCATTCCCAATGTGTTTTGGTCTGAGTAAGGTGCTGGTACAGGCTAGATTCTCAATATTCAATCGTCGCCCTCCATCTCCACAACACTATCGAACCCGTTGTGTTCAGCATGGCATGGTTCCTGGCACAGATGGAACAACGTACCAAGCCTCCGACTCCCTGTTCACGGGAGTATACGCCGAGAAGTTAAACGAATGGCCGACGAAGCTGCCTGGATTGAGGACATGGCACCCTTCGTAGGTCATCCGGTAACTTTCATATTTGTCCGCAAGGATGACCTGGCCAACGAACACATCAGACAATGGGTCACACACAGACTAAGAGTATGCATACCGCTGTCGGGAGAGGATATAAGCGCAAGGCGTGGTCGTACTCGGATAATACTGGCTGGACGTTGTTCGTAAGCGGAGACAGATGGCTCTGGTCGAGAATGGATTGCACAAGCTAATCGATCTCGTCAGCTGTATTCTCATAAGGAGACAAGTGTCGCACATATCGCTTCAGATCCTCGTTTCGGACAGAGGGCTTGACACCAACGAGGTTCCGTAGCATGCGCGCCATCATATCCTCGCGGAAAATGACAATTTCTTGCGCAAAGAACTTGATCCTGCACGGATTGCTTGCGAAGTGGACTTTCGGGACCTTCGACCTGAGCCGGGAGGTGAAGGAAGATAGGAGCGGGCGGCGGGGAAGGATGGAGTTGACGGCGAGGTCGAGTGGGCCGGGAACGAGGACGAAGTGCGTGTTTTGGGTTATTAGAGGATATGATGAGATGAGGTCTGCGAGGGCGTCGAAGCCCTCTATCGGCGGCTTGTATCAGTCGCCACTCAGGTGAAGCGAGGGAATATCTAACCTTGATACCGCAGTATATCCCTGCTATTTCCCTGTGCGATGCCTCGACTGGTAAAGTTCCCGCATAGGACCATTACCTTCGGGATGAAGCTGTTCTCAATGCAGTTGTCGAATATCTTGCCCAGGCCTCGGAGCGTGTCCGGGTGGTCTAGCCAAACGTCAGACAGAAAAAAGAAGTTGATGCCTGCGAAGTCTTCCTGGATGCGGATAGTATACTTCGCCTGCAGTCCGTGTTTTAGCATTGCCTATCACGGTGTGTAAATGGAGAGTTTTCAGGCACTCACATCGTCTTCTGGAGTCGTTGCGCCTTGTCCCAGAAAGTCTACATGCCCATATATCGAGCTATAAAAATGGTCAGTGCATGTCGAATTAATCCTACACAACAAGACATCCTCACCGCGCAGTCTCACGACTTTCACATGGTGGATGCCCGACGGCAATGACAACAAATGTCGCGTCCTCGGTGTAATCTCCCTCAATAAGTACGAAGGAACCCTCAGTAAACAGGCCTTCACTCGGTTGGTCCTGCCGTGTTTGCCAATTCAGAAAGGCATATAGACATAAACATAGGACCTACGAGAAGCGAAAAATCAAGTTCGACAACTCCATCCTGGTCTTCAATGCATAACTTGCCTTCTTTTGAGTGCGACAACATGCCAAAAAGGAGGAATCGCTCTCCAGCGCGACCAAGAAGTTGTTTTGTGGATTTGATCTAGAACATGAAACTCTTCATCACCGTGAGCGGACAGATAAAACGATACATACCGTCAGTAAATGCTCCCTATCGCGCGTTGGTAGTGTCGACGGTGTAAAATGTTCGTTCCTTAGTATCGTCTGCTTGATGATGTTGAGACGATTGCGGATGGCCCATACACGAGATTCAGCGGTGCCAAGTGCAGATGGAGCATGTGAAGCCCTGTGCAAGATTTCAACTTCGCGAATCGGAGTCGTGTCACTGTACCAACTTTTCGAACGCACCACGCTCGACTGACCAGTTCCAAAGTGGCATCTCGAATGCATTGATGAAGAAAAGATGCTTCTCAAGATCGAGTGGCGCGTCGTCTCTTTGACTCCCGTGCCCATGCTCGCCTGCATCCTGCAACGCTTCATACACACGCTTGAGCACGCGCAGCGACACCTTCATGACGGCATCTGTAAGTCCAGACCATATCAGCATGGGTCATGGATGGACAAGTCTAAACACGGACTTGCCGTCTTGTTTATTGTATTCCTTGGCTATCAACTCTATGGACGACTCTACGTCCTCGTCGGCGATGTCGTGCTTGTCTAGCACATTTTCTAGGAACGCGACCTCATTAGGACCTAAGGAATGGCTGTACTTCCGGAAGATCTAGCCCGCGGGTTAGCACTAGGACAGAGGGCTTCAGTATTAATTACTTGCCTGGATGATAGTTCGCTGACGAGGCTGGGACATGGCCTGAATGGAAGTGGTCAGTACGTGTAGTTGGCTGTTGTGGACCGAGCAGGATAGACTCCGGAGCGCGTCGCCGTTTGTTGGCCTTTGTTTGGCCAAATACGGAAATGTCGTTTTCACGCTCTTCAGTCGCTGCAAGGAGTCAAGTTGTCGATAAGTTGACAATCTCCTTAGTTTCGGACCTGCCTGGCAACATGTCGAAGAAGGAGAAGCCCATTCATTCCCTCATCGCGGGCGCGACCGCAGGTGCAGTCGAAGCGTGAGTGCAGACCTCCTCCAACTGTTCAAAGGACAGCTATATACGCATGCAGCATGGCTGATTGACACCAGGAGTACAGTTTCGTAACATACCCCACTGAGTTCGTCAAAACCCGCTCACAATTCGGCGGGAAGGTGCGCACACCCTTGCGTTTCAGACTGCATCCAGTCCTCAAACGGAGTCATGCAGAGAGAGGGCCCCCTTAGCATCATTCGCGAAACGTTGCGCAAGCAGGGCGTTCGTGGTCTCTACTCCGGTTGCTCAGCGCTCGTCGTGGGGAATGCGACGAAGGCTGGCGTGCGATTCGTGTCGTACGACCATTTCAAACATGCGTTAGCGGACAAAGACGTGAGTGTTGATGATACCAGCAATTTCTGTTAGCTTGCATCCTGATGAGACAATTTAACAGGGTAAAGTTAGTGCTCCGCGCAGCTTGTTGGGTGCGTCTTTCGTGAACGAGTTACACTACCAGACATACTAAGATGTTTCGGTTCGGTAGCTGGTCTGGGTGCGGGGATGACGGAGGCTGTCTTCGCGGTCACTCCGTCAGAAACCATAAAGTGCGTACCGCCTTGATCTTGCTGATATGACTTCGTGACTTGATGAGAAATATCCATAGAACGAAGCTCATCGACGATGCAAAGCGGCCACAACCGCAATATCGCGGTCTTGTCCATGGCACCATGTCCATCGTAAAGCAAGAAGGCATACGGGGCATCTATCGCGGATTATTCCCGGTGGTACGTCGATCCCTAAAATGTCCTCCGTCGTACCCATAGATTCCCACAGATGATGCGACAAGGGGCTAACTCCGCCGTCCGCTTCACAACATACACCACCCTGAAACAATTCGTGCAAAGCCGGACGCGACCGGGCCAGACGCTGCCTACCAGCGTGACCTTCGGCATTGGTGCGATCGCAGGTCTCGTCACCGTCTACACTACCATGCCACTGGAGTGAGCCTTCCTTTCTGACCTGCGTTGCAACGATGAACTCATCGAGTTGGACACCGATAACAGTGTCATCAAAACGCGCATGCAATCTCTCGAAGCGCGAGCACAATACCGCAACTCGTTCCATTGTGCATACCGGATTTTCACCGAGGAAGGGATCTTGCGGTTCTGGACTGGAACGACGCCGCGTTTGGCGCGATTAATCGTAAGTGTCGCCAATCATATTCTTCATTCATTGACTTAATCCCGGGGAATTCTCTAGATGAGTGGTGGAATTGTATTCACAATATACGAGAAGGTGATAGCTGTAATTGGAGATTCACCTGCATAGACGAATGGGATCTGTTGCCGAGGTTGGAAAACACGAGGAGCCTATGTCTTGCGCATAACCATAGAATTGGCTTCATCTCAGCACTGGATCAGGTGAGTTACAATTTTCTGCTGCTATGGCGGGAGCGCGAGAAAGCGCCAGCATCAAGATATGCGATTGACATGAGTACGACACGGCTAGCGCGGTTCAGACGTCTTGACCGTTGGTGAGGCTGACAATACCGCTGGGCCTAAACGTTCTCAGTGAGGATGTTCATCTGCCGAAATCGTAGCCATATTTCCGCTTTGTTCAAGTAGCAAGCGCAAAGGGATAGTAGCTGTACTGTTAATCGTATCATGAGGTACGTGAAGTGATGGTTGACAGGCTGGCAGGAGTCAGAAACCATCGCTGTGTTGATCACATATGGCAATTGATGCGCATTTTCAGCGCATGAAAGAAAAGCGTCAATGTTATTGATCCAGTTTCTAGCTTGCAGCCACAGAATTTGGTCCAGAAACCACCGGGAGGTAACGCATGCACATAGAGGCAGCGTATGCGCCTTCACCGGTCACCGATCTGCGAGCGACGTTTGTATTTTGTTGTTCCCGAGTTTGCGGGACAGGACGTGAAAGATTGTTATCAGGAATAATCCAAAGGATGTAGGGCGTGTAAAGTGGAAACCAGCGTCAGACTGGGGTGTTTGGACAGCCCTGAGTGCAGATGGGCGACAGATCAAGAACATACATGCGTTGGGCGAGGAGGATGCAAGGCCTATAATCGCAACTGAGTTGATTGTCGTGACTAGGGCAACGAAAGTAAAGATAAGGTCAAACCCTCTGACATTGGGGGGGCCTGGCGCGTTGGACATGAAAAATGCAAGGGCCGGATTGAAGAAAAATTGTGAGCGGGCATTTTGGGATGAGTGCGCCAGTGAATGTGACGTTGAATTTCGCTACGCACAAGCTTGGCAGGCGCAAGCGACGAGAAGTACGGCCACGCATAGGCTAGCCGTTGGAAAGGGAACAAGCGAATTTTGCGTGGTGAATTACATCTGGTAATGAAGATGTTCAAGCGAGCGCCAGATACGATGGAATTGTTGGGTGCAAGGGTTAAAGTGAGTATAGCCATTGAGGATGAAGGCTGGAAGCCTGCGACTATCGAGACGTAAAGATGGAAGCGGTGATGAGGTTTGATCTGTTGCAATTGACCATGAAAGATAAATGAGAAAGGCATTAAGCCTTAGACGATGAAGGAGCTTGATGGTTGCCGATGAGCAAGGAGATTTGCTTCTGACAGTGATTCCTCGGCCATATCGTTGGATGGCAAGCGGGTGGGAGGTGGAGGCGAGAGCTTAGAATAATACTTCTGCGACGTACAAGCGTATGGAGTCAGTCAAAAGAAATTGCTGACGTTCGTGAAAGGCGCTGCAAGCAGTGAACAGCTTGCGAAGATACGCAGCGCGTACATAAACAGGTCTTGGGCTGAAGAGATGTCCACGATGGGCGGGGCGGCCGAGTGGAAAGCCGAAGGCGAGGCTGTTACGGTGTTGAGGTCGCGAACGAGGCGGCGAGACGACCAGACTAGCGAGAGCGTCATCGACAAGCGGCCAAGGAAGTGTGTGTAAGGAAGACCATAAGGGTGTTCGTAACGACCGCCGGACGGCAGCTTGCGTCCGGCCTGTGACGTGAAGGAAATGTTGTGGCCAACAGTCAATGACAACCCACGGCGGATCATTAAAAATGGCTCATGCACGCCGGCGCTGCAAGATTTACTTGAAGCGCGTGCCAGACTTGAAGAAATCGTTATGCCGCCAGAAGGCTGGCCGGGAAGCGAGATGACATGGAGGCTTGTGGGGTCAAAAGACAGTGCTGGGGAGAATCAGAATCAGTAAAGAAATAGAGATATGGAAGGTATGAATCGATGGAGGGAGTTGAAGAGGGTGGGGGCAAAAAGCCGTGCAGTAGTAAGAGGGATGAGAGCGAGCGGAGAAGTTGATTAGGAAGCAAGGAGGCTGACGAGATTGTGAGCGATGAAGGAGATGGGCAACAGCCGGGCTTCTGAAGGGGTGGGACAGGGAAAGGATGGCGGCTAGGATGCGATACAGAATGGCGGAGTGGGGCATATGATGGCATGAGTGATTTGAATGATAGGATGGGGAGGCCAGCGTAGGACGGAAGGGATAATAGGGAGGGAGAAGTTGTGGGTGAAGAGTGTGAGAAACGGGGTGGAGGAAGGGGACGTACCGCGGAAAGCGAGATGATGGGGGTAGGCGATCAAGAGGCGGTAAGAGAATGACCGTGTAGAGGACAGTCTTATATACTTCGCGCGGTGCTGACACTATTTGGTCCGCCTAACACAGGTTCCAAACTGCCGCGCCGAAACCAGTCCGGACTGAAATGCCGCACGGGCCACGAGTGGAGTCAGACCAGGAGACGCATTCGTAAGTTTCGAGATCAGGGGACAGGATGGCGGGCGCGAAAACGCGCATCCTGAAGGATAGGCTGGCGCCGACGAGAGAAAGGAAGGGCAGGCCCACGAATAATCGACGCCGCGACGCGACGCTTTGTGGTCACGTGATGGCGTAGGTTTGAGACAGCGATCCCAGGTCTTTCGAGTTCGAGCAACTTTCGAGCACAAAGATTTTAAGCCCTGTCGTGGAACTAGTCATAAGGAGGTAAAGGCCAAAATTGAGCGCACCGATGCATATGGACACGCCTTCCTTTGTTTTTGCCCAGGAAAGGATTGTCAAAGTCCTCGGCCATGACCTGTGTGCACTGTGGTCAGGTCAACAGATCCCGACAACACTAGCTGTCGGTATTTCATATACACGTCCAATCTAGCAGCCAGTAAATGAGGGGAGCATTAGATGCTACTAGCTATAAAAACCAAGCAATCGCAGTCTTCACGAAACTCGAGACCGAGGGACAGACCTGATTAGCGTTACGAGCCATCACATACTGGATCCCAGCGGGCCAGCCGAGCCAGACGTCGTACTTGTCACAAAAGAAATATTCTGAGGAAAGCGCAGAGTGCAAGCTGGACACTTTTGAGCTCGATGGTGGCCGTCGACAAGAGCTCGAGCATCGTGAGACAAAATTCAAGTGGCGATTCGGGCACCTCGGAGTCTCCGCCTTTCCCGCCCTGCGACTTTCCTCGCCTCACTTTCCCATCGACATGTTCTAAATGTACTTCAAATATTGTGCCGACCGAGGCACTCGTAACATCTCCTAATATTGTGTTGACGTCGAGCGTCCATGGCCCCCGTGCTCCTCCTCCGTGCACCCAGCGCCTCGGCGACCGAACTTGACCGCTACGAGGCTGCCCTATCCAACGCCGGCTTCCACCCAATCTCGGTCCCTGTACTCGAGACCGTCCTTGTGAATATCGACGATTTGTGCACTATTGTGGATGTTGGACCCGTTGCAGGGCGGTTTGACGGTGTGATCGTAACGAGCGCGAGAGCAGGTGAAGCTTGGAAAGAGGCTGTGGATCGAATAGGGTCGGGCAGATCCGACGCTGACGGCCAAGGCGAGTATCGCTCGGTTTCACTGTTATTTTTGAACATAAATTGACACCAAATACTCCACAGCAGCATCGAAGACAGATTGGCGCGACACGCCCTTCTACACCGTCGGACCTGCGACCGCAGCTTACCTCTCCTCCATTGCATCCGCTTCTCCAAGCAGCAGTCCGGGTCGGGAGTTTCTCTGCCCAAAGGACATTCGCGGTGCGGCCGACTCCGGGACTGCCGAGCGTCTCGCGCATTTCATCCTCTCAGATCTCGCCGGGAGGAAAGCGAAGCTGCTCTATCTAACCGGCGACAAGAACCGCGAAACGCTTCCCCAGATTCTTATCGACGGCGATGTGGAGCTGGTGAGTCTGCAAGTGTACGGGACTCAGAGCTCGCGGACGTTCGGCGATGATCTGAGGAATGCGGTCGACAATAGATCCGGTGGGGATCAACTTTGTTATCCCCATGCGGTCTGCCGTGCTAATTCCGTCTGCAGACAACGAGCCGTGGTGGGTTGTGTACTTTGCGCCATCGGCGGCTGCGTATGTCACGCCGACATTGCGCACCATCTTTGACCTACCTGTTCTGCGGGATCCGCACAAAGACATTGTGGCGCGAAGGCCTGCGCGGGTGGCGGCGATTGGATCAACGACTGCAGAGTTTCTGCGGAATGACCTTGGACTGCGGGTGGACGTTGTGCCCTCGAAGCCCAGCGCTGAGGCATTGGTTCGGGCACTGTTAGACGCTGAAACAGACATTTCGGCATCCGGGGCAGCTTTGTAGTCAGACTTTCAAGGGTTGACAGATGACTAGTATGACTGGCGTTATATATAGGACGCACTCACGATCCTCCCATCATGTTTTGTTTTTAGAATGTTGTGCAGAGAATAGCTCACAATCTGATGGAACCTATACATCGCAGTACATCTAGGGCCCTAAATTCGCAGCAGCCTTTCTTCCACAATAGGGTGCTTAGTGCTGAGCGTTGAGCGCTGAAGCGTTATTTATGGCTGAGCTTTTCTGGTTTATCCGTGAGTAGGTTTTCAGACATTTGGGTCTACATCACAACTCCGGCCGTGGCATGATAGTTCCCACCCTGCCATCGTTCATCACGACAGTGCCATGGCAAGGCGGTTTGAGATAGACAGCGTCTGACGTCTAACGAGATCGACCAGCGACATGTACTTATACATATGAGAAATAACGGGCTTGTAGCCCGTTTTACGCGAAAAAGTAAGCGGAGAACTGTGATCTCGACGTTGGGAGCGAATGGGAAGGCGTGCCTCGCGCTAGAAATAACTGGAAAACGGCCCAAAAAGGCAAGCGTAGTAGTGAGATGCAAGGTCCTCTGCGTCTGTCCCTGGACGTGCTGCTCATTTCACAGCTTTCACAACGGCATCGTCGTTACCTTTCGGAAAATCCAAAGTCTGACAATGCCTTTCACTATCTTTAGCCCGCCGCCGGCTGTCCATTCACCATCATTTCCTTCCCTTCCTCCAAGCCTTCACCACACCCGTTTGTCTCGGCCAGCCTGCCGTTCACTCTCTTTCTCCTCCTCCCTCTCGCCCCGTCTATACCCACCACTATATTCTCGCGCCCGTGGCAGCCTGCGTGCCACTAATCTTCCTAACTTCCGCCAGATTTCGCAGCCCCGTCATCGCTGCGCGCGCCGCCTCTCCCATAGAGCCCACTCTTCCTCCATTCGGCCATAGCGAGGGCCAGCCTTGATCTTCGAAATGTCTAGAGCACCGTACATGCGTGAATCGGACGCGACCTTTGCTACGTCCTCTGCGAGCTTGCTGTCCGGGGGTGCTGGCCTGCGCTCGTCCGCTGCCAGCGGCAGCCTCCTCACACCCCCGAACCGCGACGCGACGCGATCGCCGGTACGCCTTCCTCTGTTCTCTGCTGCTTTTCGAAAGATACTGATGTAATCGTGCTCGTCAGGCGTCGTCTTTGTCCGACAAATTCTCTCTAGCGCCCGACCCCGCGCAGTGGGGCGCCTACGCTCTCACGTCGAACGTCCCAGAGCCGGACGATGCCCTCCACTTTCCCGACCCGAAACGAGATCATCGGATTGATTCCGGCGGCCACATATTCACGAGTCGGGGCTTCAGTAACCTTGGATGTCTGTTCATCCTTGCCGCGGGGATGCTCATGCTTTTGTATGTTTCCCTTCACTAGCGTCTTTGCTTCACAAATTTTAAGAACGCTGACTGATTTTGCCTACGCGATCATTCTTCCTCTGCAGTGCTGGTATGTTCGACAGTGCATTATTGTCATCGTTGCGTACTGATGCTGTGTTGTGATGCAATCAGGTTATCCAGTATACAGCTACTTCACCCGTCCAGTACAATCGACTCAAGGCGGGTTCAACCTGGGCGCGATCAATGCAACCGGTCAAGTAGCAGCTGTGCCCGGTTGGCCCGGAGGCCTCATCGACATCCAGACACCCGAAGAAGCGAAGACCAAGTCTAGCCACTTGAACCCGAACGACGAGTGGGAGCTCGTGTTCTCAGACGAGTTTAACACAGACGGACGGACGTTCTATCCTGGCGACGACCCGTATTGGGAGGCCCCGGACCTGCACTACTGGCAGACGGTGAGCGCACCCGTGCAGTCAAAAAAGTGGCTTTTGTTGATATTGGTTGACTCGGTAGAACGATCTCGAGTGGTATGACCCGAAGCAGGCGACAACGAAGGGTGGTTATTTACAGCTCACGATCGACAAAGTAGAGGATCCGTCCCTCAACCACAACATGTCTTACGTCTCAGGAATGATTCAATCATGGTTGGTGCATCTTTTTGACATCATTTTTCCGTGGGTCATATTGGATCGGTAGGAACAAGTTTTGCTTCACGGGTGGTATGATCGAAGGTGCGGAATGTTTTCCCGATTCACCTCCCTCGCTGACTCTTTATTCTTTCTTTCTTTTTAGTGTCCGTGCAGCTGCCGGGATCGCCTGAAATCGCGTAAGTACGCTCGCATTGTGTGGGTTAGAGTTCTATGCTAAAGCACCGATGATCAGAGGTCTTTGGCCAGCTATGTAAGTCGTCAATCACCCTCATTTGCGCGGCCTATATTGAGTATTTGCAGCTGGACCATGGGCAACTTGGGTCGCGCTGGCTTCGGTGCATCCCTCGATGGCATGGTACGACTACTTCATAGATGTCGTCGAATGCCGATTCTGAAAATCCGGCCGTATCACAGTGGCCATACAGCTACGACTCATGCGACGTCGGCACACTGGCGAATCAAACCTACCCCGGACAGTCGCTGCCCGCAGCCGCGCTCGAGAATGGTGACCCTTCGCACGACAATGTTTTGGTACGTGCTCCCCATCATTCTTCCGAATCACGTTGATTGTCGTGCTGCAGTCCTACCTTACTGGCCAACGTCTCTCAGCATGCACATGCCCAGGTGAGAACCACCCTGGCCCCGTCCACGCGAACGGCTCGTACGTCGGCCGCTCCGCGCCTGAGATCGATATCTTCGAGGCGACGATTGGCCAAGGCATTGGCCAGGTCTCGCAGTCCGCACAATTCGCGCCGTTCAATGTAAGATTGCATGGCTACTATTCTAGACGATTCTAAACGACGTCCGTACATTCTTAGGCTGGATACACATGGTTGAACAACTCGCAAAACCTGTGGATTAACGATACGTCTGTGACCGAGTTGAACGCGTACACAGGAGGTGCGTCTTACGCCCCTATCCGAAAAAATTCGCAAACTAACGCTGTATTCAATGACAGGTGTTTATCAGCAGACGGCTAGTGGTTTGTCCAACGCCGATCAGAACTGCTATGAGCTCTCCGGCGGATGTTTCAGCACGTACGGTTTCGAATACGCACCAGGGTGAGTCTCTCAGTCATTAGATGTGGTATTCCAGTTGTCTGAATGGCCTTTTATCTCTTCAGAACGGAGGGATACATCAGGTGGATCACCAACGGCAGTGCTGTGTGGGGGTTAGAAGCCGCCGGTATGGCTGCTGACCCGCAGACTGAAATTTCAATCCGGCCAATCCCCCAAGAGCCCATGGTACGTCCGCCCATCTTTCTAGCGAGATACAATGCCTGAGTCCGCTTCTCTGGCGCATAGTACATCATCATGAACTTGGGCTTCTCGCAAAACTTCGCCGTGATCGACTTCGATCGGCTCACTTTCCCAGCGACGCTGCTCGTCGACTATGTGCGCGTCTACCAGCCGAAAGGCCAGAAGAACATCGGCTGCGATCCCGAGGCGTTCCCTACCTCGGCTTATATCAACGCGTGCGTGCCCTGTCTCTTCCAGGCGGGCCTGCAGCTCATTTCTTGTCTCTAGCTACCCGGATGCGTACACAAACCCCAATCTGACCCTGTGGAGCGGAACGCCCCCCGAAGGCGGCTACCAACAGCCCATGCCGAAGAACATCCTCGCCAACGGCGGCAAGTGCTAGTGCACACCGCCCCACGATCCTTTCCCATTCCGCCCTGCTCGACCTCTACGACGCGGGTCTCGCCCTCTTCTCGCACATCCTACGCCGGGCACCCGCACTCCCCTCCTCTGCACCTCATCTTCCTGGATCCGGCTCTGCATGCTTTCGCGCATTGTTTTCATAGTTACATACATAAGTTTTCTCTGCATTCGGTTATGGACGCATCGCGGTGTTTGGGTTGGGTGTTGGCGGGCTAGCGTTTTTGGCTTTGGGCTGGGATACGCATTGACTATCTAGCATAGAAATGCAATTGATTTAAACATCAAGAAGCCTACATACTATCATTGAGCATGATCATGAGCATGAGCATATGAGCACCTGATATTGAGACGTGAAGGCAGAGTACCTACTACCTAGCAAGGGCCACGAAACAGTATTGCATAGAGAACGCGTTCTACGGCCTCGACGTGCTCCAAGGACGGCTTTTAACGTCTCTGCCGAACTCGACGAATCTACATACACCAAGTTCTACTTCTAGTTAAATAAATAATCCAAGTACTCTAACTTTACTGGGCCTCTCGCGCCCGCTGATTCTAATGGTCGGACCATTGCGGGCCGGCCGGTGAGTTGATCAGAGAGATCGACCGTCATCTCTCTCGCAAGGTCTGCCTCACCTGTGAACTAACACGTTAACACACTCACACTTTGACGCATTTGTCGCCGAAGTCTCCTCGAGCATTAGCCCTGTATCTGTGACACCCAGTTTACTCAGCACAACGGCGAGCTTTGCTGCTTCGTGCGATTTTGAGTCGTCAAGGTGAATCGTACGTGTGTTTCTTTGAAAGTTGGCCGATCACCCTGCTCATGCCCAAATTCTCAGCTGACAGCAGAATCTCATGTTTCTTGCATTTCATTGTCCTAACCAAAATGCATCGTTGTCTTCAAATTCCCGAACTTATCCAGACAATGGTTTCATGTCTGGAACTGGAAGGCATGCCCAAACGTGATCTGTTGGCGATGTCGCTTGCTACGAAACACTTTAGAGAGCTCTGTCTCGACGTGTTATGGAAATGTCTGCACTCCGTAAAGCCCTTATTCAGGTTAATCGAGTTGAACTCTCCGAGACGCATGGACGACGATGCAGATAACAATGGTATCAGCCGTGGCACAGCTGCAAGCGCCATCGAGCTCATGGTCAGGCCGCTCAGATCTTTTGAATGGGCTAACTGGACTGACAATCGTCGCTGGATTTGCAGGAGCTTGCTCGCTTGTTGGGCTGCGCGAACTGGAACAGGTTCCACTACTATGCACACCGTGTCAAACACCTCAATCTGGCGACTGAGTATCACGATATCGGGAGTTCGACAAGTACTTTCATCGCGGCGCTCGCTATCTCATCTCCCAAGTTCACGCTTCTCCCGCGTCTGGAGTCCCTTGGTTGCTATAGCTATTTTTCGAACATCTCATACATCAAGGTATTCGCTGGCCCGATGCTTACTTCGTTGACGGTGTCTGTATGTCCTTGGCCAGGGTACAGAGCTACACTCTCAGATTTGGGAGGGCATTTGGAGGGGCTATACGTCACAATGCTTGCAGCCTTCAGGGAAGCTTGTCCGAAGTTAAGGAAGCTGGTCCTAGCGAACCCTCCCTGCGGAGACTACAAGGCTCATGGCGAAGCAATTGAGGTTGCGTTGCTGCTCTCGACCCTATCCCCGTCATTGCATCACGTTGTCCTAAGCATACGCATCTCTTCTCCCATGCTCCCATGTCTCTCGAAGCTCCCAAAGCTCAGCCATTTGGAACTTTTGGATGACTTTTCGAGGATTCTACAGCCAGGACGGCAAATATTGGATCCAGTACTCCCATTGGATTTCCCTTCCCTCACGCACTTGGCCTGGGCAGCCCCGTCGCTCGACGATTGCACAGGCCTGTTAAAAGCATTTTCCAGCCCTCGTCCTCTTCAAAGTCTGCGCCTGGAAGTCCGAAGATGCTGCGATGCGACCGACGTCCCTGCATTCCTTGAGGCACTTGACACCTCTTGCATGCAGGACAGCCTATTATCGATCACCATAGCCATTTCACGGCATGCTTTCGGCAGAGCAGTCGCCACTTGTCTGGGATCCGTTCTTTTTCAACCCCTCCTCGATTTCAACAACATTCAACACTGTGACATTGAATGTTGCGCAGCCATTTGGGACGATCGTTTCCTCGAGGCAGTATCCGGTGCTTGGCCCCATCTGAGCTGCTTGAAACTCAATACCGGTATGCATACGTACCACGCAAATTCCAGATTGACGCTCCCCGGTCTGCGACCTCTTGCTGAGAGGTGCATTCACCTTCGTACGCTAAGTGGAATTCGCGTGGTTCCGTGGACCGAGGATAGCCTTCCTACCTTGTCACATATGGGCCGTGTATCGGGTTTGCGGGAGCTGCAGATCATCCTCGGCGGTGAAGACCATGAAGATATGGATGGGCATTGTATGGCTGCAGGAAGACGATTTATGACGGGCCTCTTTCCAATCGCAAATGTCGAAATCAGCTAGGCGCGTTTCCGAATTCAAACGTTTCCTTCCAGTTCCGCCAATATTTGGTGAGCTTACTTCGCATTGCATATCGACTTCTTACTGATCGTTCGTTCCAGAGGGATATCGTACTCACTTCTACATAATGGTGCAATTCTACTTCTGAGGCCCACACAAGGTTGCCGCACCATCACAATCATTAAGTATGGATTATAATCAAGTCTTGTTCATGAGAGATAAATACGACAAAAGTCCACGTACTACACATAAAAAGCACAATGATCGTGACATACGGATGAATCCGAAGGGAAGGAGCTTTAGACAAGAGACACTAAGCAGCTGTAAAGGGGAAGGTTGGGGGAAGTGTTCGTAAAATCCGCAATGATCGAAAGAGTGGTATAGCATGCGAGGTATCATCCAAGGACATGGCAGACATTAGTATTCGACGTAAACGCAGACGGTGCAAGGGAAAGAAAGAGTCTATGATTTTGAAGGGAGCTCGGGCACCGGGGGGATTGCAGGGATCTGAGAAGCGGGTCTCGGCCGCTGCAGCTTGCGCTTCGCCTTTTCTCGTTCCGCCTGCTCTTGCTCCGCCTGCATGGTGCTCATTATTTGCAGCTGTTGCGCAATGAACTCGGACGTTCCTTGCCTGTGAACCGAGAGATATGGTTAGTATATGGAAATCAGCAAGATGACAGTCACTAACCGCATGCGAAGGATGCGCATGATCGTCTCGCCGTTGCTGACTTCCTTCTCCTTCATCTTCTCTTTCTTCCGGTCCTTGATTGTCCCAAGGTTTCGCTGTTGATAGACACTCTTCGCGCGCTTCTTGACCGTCGGCGATGCGCGCAGTGTCTGCTGCATCATGCGGACACACTCCTCCATCAACAAGTCACTATGCAGGATATCTGTTAACCAACAATCCACACATAAAGACGCAAGGCAAGTACGCACGTGTGCCAGTCATAGTACAGCCGTATCGAGACAACGTCACGATACTTCTGGTTCTGCAGCGTCTCAAGCGGCACGGGACCCTCGCCCCCAGCATAGAAGTAATCCCGGAGGAACTTGAGCCACTTGAACACGATGTCGACCTCCTTGTCGCTCAGCGGCTTCATCTCGCTCGTCGTGTCTGACAGCGGCGGGATCAACAGCCCCTCGATGGTGGTCAAGATCTCCTTCCACAGCCGCGTCATGACCATCTCCTTCGTCTGCTCGGAGAGGTACGTGTTGAGCGTCTGCAGGTTCGCGTCGAAGTAATCGAAGAGCGGCACGATGGCCTGCTCGATCTCGATGTCCGTGAGCTCGCCGGGCTTGACGCGCGGCTTCTCAGACGAGGGCAGCGGGATTTGCGGGTCGGCGGAGGAGCCGCCCAGGGCGGAGCGGTAGAATGCCGTGACGCCGCCGAGCGCTTTGTTGTAGTCGAGCCCAGAATTGCCAGTTTTGACAAGAGACCGTAGGACATTGCGGGACAGGGATTGTCGGATGAAGGGAGACATCTGTATTCGCCATGTCAAGTTAGCGTTTTCCTGACTACGTCACAAGCCTTCCATACCTTGTCAATGAATATCCTAACCATGTCGCCCTCCCCGCGCTTGAGCGAGCGGAATGCCCTTCCGAAGAAGAACTGGATGTCGTCCTTCTCGCCTTCCATGCTTACCCGGAGCAGAACCCGCCCTTCCGTGTCGAGGTCCAGCCACAGATCGTGGACCAAGAAGTCGCCGAACCGCCGTGGATCGAGGCAGATGTATGCCCGGCCCACAGTGTCGTGTTTCCCAACGAGAGCGCGATCGCGTATGCTGACCATGAGCCACAACGGCTTCTCGACGGAGATATCAAATGTCTCGTCCCCTGCAGAGAAGATCAGCGACCCACAGTTACGTCCTGCACTCATCCCACTCACATCGAGGCGATAGTGTCTCATAGATCGTTCGCGTCTTCGCTAGCCTATTCCCGCCCTCATCGCTAAGCGTCACAAACGTATCCAAATTTGCCGACGGACTCGCGTCCAGCGGCACCAGGCCCTCCGCAATCACAATCTTCACGGTAAACAAGAATCGCGGACGCTCCTCCTTCTCGGGCACCGGCGGGTGCGCCTCGATAATCTCCGTGATCTTGTCGACCTGCATCTGGTTGTACATGTTGTCGAGCAAGTTCCGCGCGGCGTCGATGTTGTTCAGCTTCACGCATGACGCGGGCTGGAAGTTGAATGGCTCGACTTTCTTCTCGCCCTGCTCGACGAGCGACTTGGCCTTTTCAAGCCATGCGGATGATTTCTGCGGCTGGAGGTAGTCGGTCGGCCGGGGGAACATCTCGCTCATGAAGAGCTCCTCGATCTGCCGACAGTATTGCTCAATAGCCTTGCTGATGGTCTGTCAAGGTACGTAAGAACGGATACGCCTATGGGTGCAATCAGCAAGATACTTGCCTTAGCGACACTCGTGAAGAACCGAGCTTCCTGATAGTCGTCTGACCACTCAAGATCTTGGAGGAAGGTGATCGGACTGCGCAAAGAATCGAACAGGTCAATGATAGAGGAACTATGGCCTTCAGCACCTTCGGCTTCGAACTTATCCGCCGCAATAGCCTGCAAGAGTGCTTAGCCAAGTCTACACCACCACGAATCATAGAAACGCACCGCCTGCACCCACTGCGCCGTCTTGTTGTCCGTTTCAATCAGCCATTGGCGCACATAAGGCTCGAAGAAGCCTCCCAGGTCAAACGTCATCGGTTGACTGCGCGTGGGGCCATCAGTCACCATTTTCACAGATAGCGCAAGTAATTGACTCACTTTGGACAGAAAGCCTCATGCATGCCGAGCAACGTCTTCGTTCTTCGATACAGCGAGAAGATATCTTGTATTGGCACGTCAGGCGTCGGCCCGTTCATCGACGACTCAAACAGGCGCTTCCGCGACGCATCCAGGTCCTGCACGAACATCGGCACCTGCGCCTCCACGATAAGCGACACTAGGTCGACCTGTCTAAATACAGGCAAACCATCAGCCTAACGCTCAGCATGCAAAAAGGCAAACACCCACTGCAGAATCGGCTCCGGGAACCGCTTGTCGAGCGTCTGCGCGCCCTTCTCGAGGTCGTCCGTCATGAGCAGCAGCGGCAGCGCGCGATTCACACCGGGGGCAGCCTGCAGCTCCGCGATGCGGTGCTCGTAGTACTGCGCGCCGACGACGCGCACGCGCTCCTTGATGTCCTGGATGCGCGCGTCGATGTCCGCCTCGAAGCGCTCGAGCAGACCGCTCGCCTTGATCGTGTCGAGCGTGTCGAGCAGCGGGAGCAGGTCCGACTGCTTCAGGTTCGGCAGCAGATCCATCGTGTGGTACACAGTGGAGAGGAACGAGCTGTACAGACTGCCGTAGATGCCGATGAGGTGTTCGGACTATGGCCGGGAATGAGCATGCAAGCTTAGAGGATGTGAGGTAGGCACGTACATCGTGTATCGACCACTTGTCGAAGCTGATCTCGTTCATCACCTTCGAGATCGTGCTCAGCGCCTCAGGGATACAGTCCAGCGGCACTTCGTTTCGGTCGTACAGGCCCTTAATCAGCTCGAGGAAGCACGACGCGCGGTACGGCTGCGATATGCGCCAGCGAAGCGCGCATTCATTCAGCAGGTCGATGTGCCCCGCAGACAGAATGCCGAGCGACACCTGGTCGTCGTCATTCACGTTCGGATCGTGCATCGCCTTGAGGTCCGCGTCGAGGCAGTATTCGATTAGGCGGCGGTAGTACTTCTTCGGATTCGGCGGGATGAATGTGAAGTTGAATCCGACTTGGACATCGTCGTCCCCGTAAGCATCTTCCGGGGCGCCGTCCATGAAGTCGACCTCAGAGAGGTTCTGCGACATCGCGAGCACAGAACGCCGGCTGCTTATTGAGCCGGTGCGCGCAGCAGGGGTATAGACGGATCCGGGGCGCGTACTCGAGCGGGAGAGCGTTGCGTCGGATGGAGTGGACTTGGCCAACTCGGGTTTGAACTGCACGAGGATCACCATGAGCTGGGACAGATGGGAAGTCTCAAGGGTCTTCCAGTAGTTCCACGCAGCTTCGGAATCAAAGTCTTCTCGACGGCCGGGGAAGGGCTCGCCAGCGTTGATATTCTTGAGACATGTCTGCATAGACCAGCTCAACGGTAGATTCCTGTCTTGCAAGGAAAGAAGCATACCTTGAGATCGTACAATGCGGCCTGGGAAAGACGTCAGTCGGCACGAAAATGCTCAATTTACCAGACATACCCGTTCTGTGCACGTCGCCTTCAGCTTCTCCACCTCGCGCTGCAGCAGATCCGTCCGTATCTGGAAAAGATTCGACACGGTCATGACGAGCGGCATATCCCTCACGTTCGCGCTCGGGCCGGCGACGGACGAGACGGAGTCGCGATGGGACGTCGACGCGGAATCGTATCCCGAATCGCTCGGCGCCTGCGTAACGGGCACGAGTTTCGCCGCATACATGTCCAATCTACTCATGAGCTCGGGCGAGACATGGCTGATGCTGCGCAGCGCCTCCTGCAGCAGCTTGACGAACTGCGCGATGTGATTGTTCAGCTCGATCTTCCAGCCGTCGCCTGCGAGCGACGGGTCCTTCTTGAGCACGCCCGTCGCGTGCGTCGCGAACATGAGGATGAGCTCCTCGATCTTGCGGTTCTCCTTCATCTGCCGCTTGAACGAGTCGACTTTGAACTGGCCGTAGAACACGGCCATCGTGCGGCGAATTAGCTGGTCCGAATAGCTGCATGGGATAGCGGGGACGGGCAGCGATGGCTTGTTAGCATCGCTGCACTTCGCACGGGCACGGCAGGCCGCGCTGCGGGAATGGAGTTGGGACGCACCCGGAATCTTTGCCCATCGCGATGTTCTCGAGGCGTGACTCGAGGATCTTGAGCAGCTTCTCGGGAAACTTGACGCTTTTGGATCCATCGCGGACGTCGCGGAAGAGGTCGCCTAGAGAGAATATCGAGCTGGAGAGTGCGCCCGAGAGACGTGACGAGTGCTCTGCGGCGCGAGGTGCATCTCCATTCGTTGGAGAAGCATCTGGGGCCTTGGGCTGGAGCACGTAGCCAAGGTAGCTGCAATATGCGGCTCAGCGGCTGTCCCGGTCAGAGGGCATAGATTACGGCTCACGCTACACGAAGCACATAGCTGTGGCGATCGTCAGTAGATGCAGTTAGCGCATAAATTAGGACACGCACTTGAAGAGATCCTCGTCGGTTACGCGATGCTTGGAGATGCGTCGTTCGTGCGAGTATGTGGATACACTTGCGTTGCTAGTTCGCCGCGACATGTCTCCGCACTGTCTGTCCGCTCAACGGCACTGGTTGGCTGGATCGATTCCTGCGAGTTCCAAGGAGATTGGGCCACAGAAATCGAGAGCACGGTACGGCGAAGGGGACGAGGAGGAGGAAGACAAAAGGTTAAAAGGCTTGCCAGTGGCTGCTAGCTAGATTGCTATGACGGAGCCGCAGGAGAGATACGCCCCTGTATGGCAGTGCTTTCCCACGCTCATCCGGTGTACGCCCGAGTCTCCCGCAACCTTGCTCTTTGTCTTTCGCTACATCCAGTACAATTTCAGTATCTTGATTTCTGGTGAGTCTTTCTAGGGCTGCATCGTATCACCGACCATGCTGGTCGGGCGATGTCGACGCCACCGACATCAAGACACATCATCTAGACAATCGTCGATGTGGCGATGTACGAATGTCGATCCATGTCACGCAGGCGTCCACTGCCACACACTGGGGACTAAACACAGCGGTACGTGAGATCATCACTACCAGTAATACAGTGTTGCATGAATGCAGCAGTTCTGTTATACAAATTGAACGTATCGCTACACTAAAAAGACAGTGATGCATGTCGCAGGGTCCACGACCCGCAACTCGGTCGACGGTTCCGCTATCACTTATAACTCATCTGCAGGATCTCCGGTAGCAGGTGGATATCAAACCGATCAATGCCTGCGCCAGAAGCGTGCCCAGAAGCCAGCTTTCTCCTGATACACAGCGCCAGACGCGATGCGTGCGCGCCTGCGGCCGAGGCACACTGTGCAGCTCGCAAGGAGCAACAGCACGAACGACGCGAGCGTCACCCAGAATCCTGATACCGGCTTATCAGTGACTGTCGTCATCTGCAGGCATGACAGGAAACGCACCAGGCCCGGGCATCGTGTGCGCGGTGACGCCGTCAAGCTTGCCCATCTCATTGTGAAGACGCACGAAGAGCGCGATGTCGATCGCGAACGCGAGGAACGTCAGGAACGCAGCTAGCAAAGAAAGGACGGAAGCGAGCAGCATGACCGTGATGTGCTGCGAGAAGGAGGCAAGCAGCCCCAGGAATGCGAAGCCCGTGGCTGGTGGAATGTTATTAGCCTTGAATGTAAGTGGTAGCAGGCGCACTCACCAACAGGGTGGATGGCGAGGCCACGCGTGTAGGAAGACTCGAGGACCTCCGTCGAGTTGGCATCGCCCTCGGAGCTGATCTGGACGGAGTAGCCATGTCCTTGGAAGCATCGTGAGGCCCTAGCTCGGATCCTCAGTACACAAAACACGTACCTGGGTCAATGCAGGTCCTCTCTCCTCCATCCGCATTGTAAACACAGTATGCCCTGTGCAAGTGGAGGTGAGTACTGCGTCCCAATATTCCAGGTCAATCCACATACCAGATGCCGAGTCGCAGCTCCTTCGCCACTTCCTGCCCCGCACCGTTCAGGCCCACCTGCACCGCGGTGGAATTATCAAAGTGTGCCCGCGCAACGTCGAGCGTCGGGAGCGCCGGGAGCGACACCGCGACGAGGAGACTGAGGATGAACGCGCATGCGAGGAACACGACGCCAGGGACGCAGTAAGTTCGGTTGGCCATCGTGTCTAGTCGTGAAAATTATGGTTTCGTTCTAGGATCGCTGACCAGCGGCGACGGGTATTTAGGATAGGGCGAGATGTGGGGTGGAGAAGGAAAATTTAGAGCCATTGGAGACAATCCGGGGCGGCTTATATGAGTTTGCGAGGAGAATAATGGGTGAACGCGCCTGTGGCTGTGCACAATAGTCTTGCTTTGTGATGACGTCAGCAATACCAAATTTCCCCTTTGAACTGCTCGTCAATTGTATCCGTGCTCGAACGCCCAACAAACGAAAAAGAGTGGCAATCCTGCAGTGCAAGATGTCTTTATTTCCGGCTATACCGCTGGGAATCAGTCGTCAAAGCGGTCGGAGATACCGATTTTTCTTTGTGGGTCATAGTTTGGTCATGGTTGTTATAGCCCTTGGCGCGCATTTCGCATCTCGCGACCGCTTCTCTTTTTGCAGATAATTATCTCTCAGTGGCAATATATGGGTCCACGGTTCCCACCAATGGGGTACAGCGTCATCCAATCAGGCTACGGACCCGGCTCGCATCGCTGCAAGTTGCCTGAAGCTGTCACGGTCCTGGACGTCCATGAATGATTGACGCTCTGTCGCCGATACAGCTTCCGACTTTCCTCCAAACCCCCCTCTTCCGGAGCCGGCGAGTACGCTGTCAAATGGATCCCCTTGCTGTTCGGCCTAAGGAAATTTGCTTGCAAGAAGCCCCCCGTAGCCCCGCCACAGATTCTCACCACACGTAAATCAAGCCCGGACAGGCAGTAGTCGCTTCCCCGCGCCCACTGTCTACTCATAGTTTGATCTCACGGAGGCGATCCCAGGAAAAATTAAACGGCGAAGTTGAATGTTCCACGGAGGCAAGCTGGTTGCTCAGCGCATGACCGGTGACATGACATGATAACATACCTGCGAAGGGCACATGGCGCAGCCGCCTCCCTTCCGTCTGGCATCCTCCGTGATTCGATGATCTATTTGCCAGGGGGACGTTTGCACGACTATATACAGCCGCATGCTTGAACGCCGTCGCCCCACCCCCTTTCGTCCTCCCCTCCCCCTTCCCCCACCCATCTGTACTTGCTACAGTTGCCCAGTATGATCAGGATTTTCAACGATGCAAACGACGAGGCCATGGTGAACAAGTTTCCACCAATTCCAATTTTCGTTATTCATGCAATTTGCAGGAGGTCGAAGAGGCCGTGAAGGGGTTGAATCAGCTCAAGTTGGGCGACAACTCCGCCAGAAGCCATTCCTCTCTGCTGTTCAGCGCTGTCACCACCTGCCGCCCTTTCCCGCTTACCCGCCTTGAGCCTGTACTGGTTGGACGAGTCCTCGGCTTCCTGCACTCGTCAGATCGGCTTGCGCTCACGTCTACCTGCCATGCACTGTACCGATACCGCCTAGCAGCGTACTCTGTCCTCTCCATCACGTCCAGCACGACCGTGTCGCTCCTCGTCTCTCTCCGAAGACTCCTCGCCGTGCTCGAGAACACGCCTGCCTACGCCGCCGCCGCACGTGAGCTCCTCCTGCGCGACCTCGAGAACGGCGCCGAGGTCGTGGCCCCCTCAGCGTACCTCGAGCATATCGACGCCCTCGACAAGGCCCTCTCCACGCTCCTCACGCTCGCGCC
The DNA here is from genome assembly GCA_003675405.1 of Hericium coralloides. Lineage (NCBI taxonomy): Eukaryota > Fungi > Basidiomycota > Agaricomycetes > Russulales > Hericiaceae > Hericium > Hericium coralloides. The sequence goes on along the minus strand of QUOP01000281.1, from coordinate 472,008 downwards.
GTCCCTCACGCACTTCCTGCTCGACTTGACCCCGACCCGACGCTACAACCCGCTCCCGCGCACGCTGACGCAGCTCCTCGCGATGCGCGCGATGCACTCGCTTGCGCTCTACGCGGTGCAGATGCCAAGCTACTCGGGCACCGCGCTCGCGCCGCCGAGCTCCTTCGCGTACGCGCCCGCGTTCGAGCGCATCGTGCTCGACGTCGCGCGCGGCGAGTGGCTGCTCTTCCTCCTCGACGACCCGCGCCGCGTGCGCTGGCTGCGCCTGCGCGTGTGGAACCCAGACGTGCTCTGCGCGCGCGTCGTGCAGCACCTTGCCGAGGCCGCCGTGCGCCTGCACACGCTCGTCGTCTGCACGCCGCCCATGCACCTCGGCGCGAACGCCGCCGCGTACAGCGAATGCCTCGCGCACGGCTTCGTGCGTCTCCCTCCCTCCCCTGCACCTCCCCCCGCTAACACGCGCCCCCGCGCAGGCGACCGGCACGCTCGCGAACCTGCGCGCGTTCTCGCTCGAGGCGGTGCTCGTCCCGCACGCGCTCGAGCACCTCGTGCGCAGCTTCGCCTTCTCGCGCCTCACGCACCTCCGCCTCGTCGTCAACTACGGCGGCGCGTGGCTCCCCGACTTCGGCCCCGCGTACGTGCTCATGCTCGCGCGCCTCGTGCCCACGCTGCGCGAGCTCGCGCTCGACCAGACCGGCATGCCCGCCGCCTGCGCGCTGCCCGGCGGCGACCTCGTGCGTGCCCTCCCCCGCTCCCCTTCCCCCGCTAACGGCGCCGGCGCAGGACGCCTGGGGCGCCGCCTTCCGCCAGATCACACACCTGCACACGCTCGCGCTCGCCGCGCTCTTCGTCCTCGACCTGCACGCGCCGCCCGCGTTCACGCCCTCGCCCTCCCCGTCGCTCTCCTCGCTCTCCTCCGCGTCCGGCTCCTCGCGCTCGCCGTCGCCGTCCCCGCCGCCCTCGCCCGGGCCCAGCGCGTACACGCGCAACTTCTTCGCGCTCGCGGCGTGGGCGGACGCGTTCCTCGACGATCATCTGCGCCTGCCCGCGCCGTTCGCGGAGCTGTGGTTCCTCGATGCGCGCGCGGTCGGGTTCCGCCAGCTCGTCGACGAGGAGGCGGAGGAGGGCCGCGAGGGCCGCGTGCGGTATATGGTGCAGCCTATCGCCGCGCGCGAGGGGCCGTGGTGGTGGGAGGACTGGGCGGGCGAGGTGTGAATGCAGCCGCACGCTCCCTTAGATGCCGGCTTGGTTGTCTCGCGTTCAGTCTACGTCTTTGGAGGGAATTGTACAAGCCAAGCGGGCTTTTCTTGGTTTTCGCTGCGCCCATTTCATGCCTATCTAATGTAGACCCTCTGCTTACTTTCTATCTCCATTTCGGAATGTTTTCAACCCATGTAATATCTATTAGCATCTAAATGTACAGGCATGTAACATATCATTGAATAAATGTACAAGTACCAGCGTCCGTCCGAGCACCGCCCATCCCAGAATCAAAACTCAAACATAACCGCTATAGCTCATGCATCGACCCGCTCCCACTCACGCTCGCTCCCCTCCTCGCTCGCCCTCTCGACCACCACCACCCCCTCGTCCTCGCCCTCGTCCCGCACGGGCGCCGGCGGGAACGCGAACTGCTCCTCCGAGAGCGCACTGAGGAACTCCGGGCCCGGCGATGACTGAGCCGAGTCAGACGCGGATCCGCTGCCCGCGACCGCCTCTTCCGGCAGCGCGACTTCCGCTTCGGTCGACGATGACGACGGGCGGGCGGGCTCTGCAGGGGCCGGTGCCGGTGCCGGTGCCGCGATGTCGGGGTGGGCTGCTTCTGCAGCAGAGACCGGAACGTCGATGTGGGACGGGGACTGGTCCAGGTCATGAGGCGCATCCATTGAGGCAGCGTTCTGGGGTTCGGCGTTCTCAGCGATGCCGGGGGTGGCAGGTTCCATGCGCTCGACGACAGGAGATTCGGGGTTCTCGGCGGCAGGGGAATGGGTGTGTTCGACGACAGCGGGGAATCCGGCAGGGGATTCAATGTTTGTGGAGGCAGGGAGTCCAGCTTCCTCAGCAGCAGCGGCTTCCGAGATAGCGGGGCCAGCATCGGACTCGACCGCCGCGACGCTGACGGTCTGGGGAGAGGTCTCGCCGTCCGTGGAAGGCAGCTCCTGGACGTCAGCCGCGGGAGCGGGAGTCTGCTCGACAACAGAGGCGTCGTCAGTCGGAAGGACGTTGTGCGGGACATCGACTTCGATGGCGATTGGGGCAGCTTTGAGTGAGGCAGGTGCCTCAGCGGACTGGACTTGTTCGTTGGTAGCGGGAGGCCCGTCGACGATAGGGACCGAATAAGACTGGACAGCAGCGGGAGCCTCGACCGCGACAGCGGCCGAAGCAGCCTCTTCCACCGTCTCACCCGCCTGCACATCAGCAGCAGCCGTCCCCTTGCCCGCCCTCAACTCCCCCAACCGCCGGTCCACCTCCGCCAGCGCCCTCTCCACATCCAGCACGACCTCCTTCCTCCGCCTGCGCACCTCCTCGTCCCCCTCGCTCTCCACCGCATCCAGCCGCTCCAACAAATTGTTCAGTGCATGCTCGTACGCGCGCACGGGCGCGTTTGTCGGTGTGTACGCGAGGCCCTCGTGCTCATCGTCCGACGCGTCGGGCGAGCCGGGCGGCGTAAAGTCGAGCGTGCGCGGGAAGACGAACGTCGCGGTCAGTGCCTTGAGCGAGCGCGCGACAGCGTTGATCGCGCTGAGCGCGGGGGACGGCTCGGGCGTGGGCGTGGACTCCGTGGTAGTCGTAGTAGCAGCGGAAGTGGTGGTGGCTAGAGACGCGCGGCGGTGAGCTCGGTACGCGGCTTGCACTTTCGCGGCGAACGTACCAGACAAGGCGCGTGTGCGAGCCAGGTTTGTGCCCTCGGTCTTCGCGGGCGCGGATGGTGGAGCGCTCTGGGTGCCACTGGGAGACGCGGCGCGCGCATCGGTGGTCGTGGTAGGTACCTTCTGTCCGAAGATGCTGGAGAGCAAGTTCTGGAGCGTCTCCTCGATATTCTTGTCAGATTCCTTCTGCAGGCGCTCCTCGAGACGGTCCTTCAACGGGGCTGCGGTCGCGGGCTTAGGGGCTTGCACGGGCTTGTTCGACGGGGCGCGCTGCGTGCCGCTGGTAGACGCGGTGGAGGCGTCGGTAGTCGCAGCGGGCACCTTGTATCCGAAGACGTTGCAAAGCAGGTTCTGAAGCATCTCCTCGACGTCTTTGTCGGACTCCTTATGTAAATGCTCTTCGAGATGCTCTTCGAGGCGGGTCTTCAGCGAGGCGCGGGGTGCGGACTCCGCTTTGCTCTTGCCCTTCATGTCCACAGGAAGCGGCACTGGTGCCTGTGCAAACTTTGCTGGGGCGGACTGAAGGTGAAGGTGAGATGGAGAAGAAGTAGGCACGACGCAGAAGGAACATACACTATATCTGGGTGTCTTTGCGAGGAATTCGACCGGCGCAGGGTGCACATGTCCGACCCTCGAGAACACTGGGACAGGTTCTTCTTCATCCTCACCGAAAAGCAGCTGCCGCCGCAGAAGCTCGATCCGGGCCTGCCTCTCCCTCTCCTTTCTCAATGCCTTCTGCCTCTCGCGCTCCAGCCTCTGGACCTCAGCCTGAAGAAGGCGCTGGCGCTCCTTCCTGACCGCCTCCTGGCGTAAAGCCTCCTGCGCGCGGACGTACTCTGCCTCGGCGGCGCGCACCTCGGCGAGTGCACGGCGGTAGCGCTCCTCCGAGCGTGCGACCGGGTTGGCGGCCTGGGGGATATAACATGCTTCGCGGCACGTAGCCGGCGCGCGGCGGCCGAGTGTATACTCCTGGATGGGCTCACCAAGTGGCGCGTAGGCGACGGGGTTAACAAAGAACATATCGACGACGGTAGGGGTTATGTAGGGAAGTGCAGGATGCGTGTGAATAATGATGATGGAAGTACGAGGGAAAGGTGCGTTGTATGACCTCCTGCGCCCCGCAGGCGGGCTTTATATTGGACGGTGCTAGATCAGTCAGCGACATCGTCGGGCGGTGCTTGTCGATCGGTGAGGCGGGACGCGTCGGTCGTGGAACGACGACGACGCGTCGCGAAATTGACCGAAACCGCGAGAACAAGCCAGACGCGGTCACGTGACGCTGACGCGGCACGCTGGCGTAAGCGTCCAGAGCCGACAGGCTGGCTGACGTGAACCGTTGCAGCTCGTCTGGCAGTCAGACTACACTGAGTAAGTACATCAATAACCTGAATGCCGCGCGTCTGTCGGCTGACGCTTGGGCTGACGCACTGTTGCAGCTCGTCGCAACATGGCTGGCGTCCCCTCATTTGCAACGGAGCATACTTATGAGCTACGCTACACACCAATTTTCCGGCTCGCTGATTACAGAGACAACTACGCGTACGAGGAATTGGGTCGGCACCATCCACATCAAAAGTCAAGATGTTTCAGAAGCGTCGCATCAAGACCAAATCACGACCCTTCTTCTCTCTTCAACCAGCCGAAAAAGGACCCTTACGCTCCCTCGACCCTTACCCCGCTACGTCAATCCCGGTACGTATAAAATAGTATAGTAGGACTTCAAGTATCATCAACTCGCCACATCTTGGGATGTTCAGTCTCTCAGAACTTGTCCTCGCCGCTCTTGTCGTAGTTGTAATCGCGGCGCCACTGGAGACTTGGGACGATCTCCAGGTGAAGCATGCATGGGACATTGTCCCCAAGGGATGGGCCCTTTACGACTCCGCGCCAGAGGGCTCGACTATTGATCTTAGGATCGGGCTGAAGCCGCACAAGGAGAACGCGCTCGTCGACGCGTTATACGCGGTCAGCCACCCCGAGCACGCGCGGTACGTCTACGCATGTTCAATGCCCGTACACGACCTTCATGCCATCTTCTACCATATAGATACGGCGCACATCTCTCTAAATCTGACATCGCCAGCCTCGTTGCACCTCACCCTGATACGCGAACCCTCGTCTCCGCCTGGCTCGCCCACTACGCCATCCCGAGCGATGCCATCATTCCTTCCACGTCCGGCGACTGGCTTTATCTCACTGCTATCCCAATCAACACCGCCAATGCGCTCCTCGGCTAGGGTCCTGTGTAGAACTCCCCGCGGAGTTTTTCACACGTTTTAAACCCCAGGTGTTTAAAACATGGGTTTTTAACCTGTGTTTAAAACTTTCGTGCAATAAATACATCATAATCCAAGCTATGCTGGACTCGACGGGACTCGAGTCGAACTCCGTTGTGCGGACACCTCAGGCGGCCTTTCTCATTACTCAAGAGACCATGCGAAGTAAGTACATGCGTACGCTAACGCTAATCTGTGCCGAAGTGTCAAGAAAACGCGTGCCACTGAGTAACTTAGCCTTCGAACCATGGGGAATATAAGGAGGTTTGGCCCTTCCTCGGTTCCCCACCACACTTGAGAATATCGACTCCATCTTCGTAGAGCTTGCTTTGATGCGGTCTAGCGGAGGTCCATTGTACCCGGGTCTTCGTGTAGTTTCTCGTTTCACGCTTTCTGCTCAATAGCCATCAATTCATCGCGAGACATGGGCGGCGAGAATCTCACCATCGGAGGCGGAGCTTTGTGCATAACTCCCTGCGTCACAAGGAAATTTAACGTGCCAAGGCGCCGTACGCTGTACACAGTGCCAATAAGTTCACGAATCGTTGTCGTGGCGGCGCCCAGGCGATATCCATATGAGGCTTTGGTTCTATGTCTTGCATGAGCAGAGTGATGGTCCCAGTCATCTGTAACCCACCTGATAGCAGTAAATGAACTTTTGAATCAATTAGCGACTGGCAACCTCGTCCCACCTGCTCACCGATACTATTACATAATGACCACCGTATTGTTTTTAACATCAAAAAAAGCATACCCTAGCCTCCCGAGCGTTTATAACGTGTTTATAACGCCTCTGTTTTAAACTCGGTTAGAAACAAACAGTTCTACACAGGACCCTATCCTCGGCGCCGACTACCAGCTCTACAGGCACGTTGACACGAATATCACGCTTGTTCGCACAATCGGATATAGCTAGGTTCGATCCAAACCGCTCACGTAATCGTGAGAGCGGTTTGGGTCAAGGTCGGCACCTTAGAAGGGGTTGCGATGTGGCGTAAGGGGACTACAACCATTTGTAATGTAGTCTACAATACTGTACCCTTTCGACCATTTCTCGCTGGGCTGGGACCCCTGTGACGCATGACCATTTCGCGCATTCGCGCAAGGGTCCTGTGACTGTGACATATGCATGGATTTCGCGCAGAGCTGAGAGTGTGACGTTGCGGCCGCCGTGGTTCCTCCCCCCGATGGGCCCCTACACGAGGATCAGGAGAACAACGGGTTTTATGATGACGACAGTGCGCTCTCGCTTCAAGATGTACTAGAATGCGTCATGAATGGACCCGCGGCCGTCCCGCAGTCACAGGACACCGTTCACATTGCGCAAGATTCACGGCAGCGTGGGAAGAAATCGAAATCGCAGCGCGCCCGGTGCATCCCCGACGACACTGCGAGTCTCGTTCTTACAGGTGAAGCGGAGGTCCTTTATGACTCTCCTGATCAGGTCCTGACGCTGGACGATACCGCTGATGAGGTTGGAAATGAAGCGAGGCCGCAGAAGCGCATCAGAAAGGGCGAGAGCGCGCAGTTTTGGGCGCATAGCTCAGAGGACCACGATAACTAGGTTGGTTCTGGGGCTGGTGGTTGCAAGATGTAACTACGAACATGGTAACTACATCCCTCATAAGGTAGAAGGTCTGTAGAGAGCTCAGAAAGGCTTCAAAACCGTGAAATAGAAACCTAGAAAATTTCGCGCTGGCTCATTGTGACCGGTGACAATTCCATGGATTTCGCGCTAGCTATGGGCCTGTGACGTGTGACGCGAGAAATGGTCGAAAGGGTACAGTAGAATCTGTAGTCTTAGGTTGTAAGGATTTTCGGCGGCGCGCCTTCACCGTGTCGCGCGCAAAGACTGCTATGCATGCTCGCAAATTGTCCTTACAATGCCTATGACACCTCCGCAATCACTCTCCCCTCTGGCTGTGCTTCAAGCTACACCACGGCGTCGCAAATCTCCCTATGCGAGCAGGACACCGACACCCGTGCCTGCACCAGCAGCTGCTGCAGCCGTATCCACAATTTGGCCTCGTATACAGAAGACCGTCCCTGTTGAAGCAATCAGCGAGGCGACCGAAGCAATTTTCGGGTACCCACCACGGCCTTGGCAACTCCAGGCAATGTCCAAAGTCCTCGAGGGACATGATTCCATCGTTATTGCAGGGACAGGAGCGGGCAAGTCCCTCCTTTTCGCCCTTCTGGCCATAGCAGCAGAGTTAGCGGGTGTGGCAGGGACAATCATTGTGATTTGTCCACTGAAAGCACTGCAGAAAGATCAGGTGAGTGACGTGGAATACGGGAAGGAAGTAATATGAATGAGACTCCTGCCTGTAGGTTAGGAGACTTAACGGCACACCAAACAATGCGGGCGCATCCGCATCTGCTCCCGCCGCAGGCCCGCTTGCTCGTCCACCTCTTCATCTTCACGCTATCGCCATCAATGACGATAATCGAGACGAGCACGATGCGCTCTTCCTCGACTTGGAGCGAGGCCGAGTGCGATTGTGCTACGCTTCACCCGAATGTCTGCTCCGAAACAATACATTCAAGCAGCTGTTTCGCAAGCACGATTTTCGACGCCGCATCCTCGCAAACATCGTCGACGAGGCGCATGTCATTCGGATGTGGGAAACAGAATTTCGGAAAGATTATGGTGAGCTAAACACGCTAAGAATTGTATCAGGGACAGAAATACCTTGGATGGCCGTCTCTGCGACGATGCCGACTGATGTCCTGCGGAGCGTTTACAAGTCATTGGGAATGGGTCGCGCCCGCCCATTCTGGGGTATCGACCTGGGTGCGGACCGTCCAAATCTTGCCTACTTTGTGCGGCCAATGGAGTATGCGTCAAATTCGTTCGCCTCGCTTTTCACGTTCGTCCCGGAGCCTGCACAGGGTCAGCTAGTAGGCGACTTAAAGCCAGAAGACTTACCCAAGATGATCTTCTATTTTCCGCGGCGGTCCCATGCTCGCAAGGCCTGCGACCTTCTTCGTGCCCTCTTACCCCCACATCTCCGCAAGTACCTATATGCCTTCCATGCAACGTACACAGATGAGTACAAGTCGCAAATCATGGAATGGTTCCGTACCGGCCGTGTACGTTGGTTGTTTTGCACAGACGCGGCTGGAATGGGGTGTGATATTCCTGATATCACAATCTCGGTGGTCTATGGGATGCAAGACCTTTGTTCGGCACTACAGAAGGGCGGGCGGGCGGGACGTCATCCAGATCTACGAGCCGCGATGATCTGGCTCGTGGAGGATTGGGTCTTCGATGAAGTCGTTGAAGGGGTTAGCGAGGGTGCCATTAGGCAGAAGAAAGACGGTACGAACCTATCACGCAGCGAGAAGGCGCTGCAGTCAAAACGTGAAGGGCTCGATCCTGCAGCAAGAGAGGTCGTCAATCGGTCGCAAAAGGGCCAATGCTTGCGATCATTCATCAAGGCTTACCTCAGACCATCGCCGCCACTTGTTGACGATGACGGAGACATTGACATGGTGCATGGCAAGATGCTTGCATGGGAGGTGAAGGAGGATGAGGCGTTGACGCCAGGAGCGACGTGTTGTTGTGCCGCAGAATGCCGCATGCCTGATGCTTCTCTCGGCGCTTCGCAAATCTTTCCCGCACCTTTCCTCACCGCAGAGGACCGCACTCGCATCCAGCGGCATCTTGCTACTCTGAAGGCATTGCGACGCTCACCAATCCCCCCTCCTCAGACACCATCAACTGGACATCGCTCTCTGCTCGGGAGGGAGATGGATGCACAGGCAGCCAGGGTGTCTCCTACCACCTCACGTATGTCGGCGGTGCCATGCCCTGAGCTTGAGCGCAACAACCTATGGGAGGCTCTCGTTGTCTGGCGCGACACCCGATGGGCCGAAATCTGTGATGAAAACCCCTACCATTCCCGAGAAACCGCTGTGATGTCCGTCAAGAACATGCGCCGACTTGTCGATAAGGCGCATCTAATTCTTGGTGCCCCACATATCGATTCTGCATTTATCCATTCCTTCATTACTTGGATCCATGATCCCTCGAGTTCAGGCACTGTCGATTCCCTGATCACCGTACTTGAAGTCTTTCGAACATCATTTTTCGAACGCAATGGCCGTGCAAGGAAGAAGCAGAATACCAGGCAAACATCGGATTCGAGCCCGACTCGTCGCCCACATCTGGTTCAAGATGGTTTGCAGATGTATATTGGGCCAGACTTGATGGACGAAGATGAGGAACCAACGTAAGTTGTATGCTTGAAGCTGGGATTCCAAAGAATTCTAACTGCTTTTCTATCTAGTCTTTCACGATTTACACTGGCGCTGCCATCCATGGCACTTCCGCCGCCACCACCACTTCCGCAGGGCGAAAACCCGGGGAGATATCAGGGTTCTTTCAGTATGCAGTGAGTTCTTGATCCGTATTATGTTTATTTCATTCTAGATCTATGTTCTCATCATTGGTCTCCTCGACGTAGCCCTCCAGCTGCTCGTCAATAGCAGTATTGACATCCATGCGGCCGTCTGGGTCTTCAAAGCCTGTCCCCTCACCAAGGATGGCCGTGTCGGCTTGTCTGTCATCATCAGGGTAGATGTCTGTTCCCCCTTTCCTGTCCTCTTCATCCAGTGCTCAAACAAATGTCCCTCCAGCAGTGCGGCATGACCGTCAACCAATACATCTCGAACTGCAGAGTGCGCTTTTGGGTCAGGGTACCGTGCCGATTGACCTTTAAGTTTTGTGGTTGCTGGGAGTGGAACACGACGTTCACGAGTCTGCTCATGTACGGCATGGGTAGCGAGGTCAATGCAGAGAGCGTGGATGTCGCTGCGAATGTTGACCTCACGGCGACCTCGATGGAAATCAGCCACGCCGAAGTACGATGTCATTTCATGTGACAGTCGACGAAGCACCTCTACGCATGCGGATGATTTTTTTATGATATAATCCATGGTAACACCGCTCCCGAGTGCTGCAAACATGTTCTGTTGATAATATAAGCAACACGATTAATGACATGGATGAATAAAAATACCTTGATGAATCCATTGTTGTGCTCGAGATATAGATCTGTTGGGATTGACTTGCCCTTCTTCCCCCACCGATTAACAAGCCATGTGCGCTCGACAACTTCCCGTAGTTTCGGAGACATTTCATGCAAGAATTGGGCCTTCATCTCGAGCAGCTCATTCCCATAATTATGGCATCCTGCACCTCGCATCATGAAAATCCAAAGGTCATAGACAACCCACATCCGACCCACATCAGCCTCTCGGATAGCCTCGCTCAACTCCCACTGCAGGATTGCATCACGAATGAAGAGGATACTATGTGCCCTCACTTCGTCACCAGTCTCCAAGGCATCGTGAGCAGCACGCGTAGTGGCGTAGTTGCTAACGAGACTTGTAATCATCTCTTCGAACTCTTCGCTTGAAGGCCTCCATCCCTTCATCTCATCTATGCTCTTCAGTCGTAGTTGTACACTGTAATGCATGCTCAATGCGAAACACGAGAAACTTCAAGCGTAGATACATACCGAGTGCAATCGAGTACACGTGCGATGAGAGAATGAAAGGCAAGCTCTTTCGCTCGGTTGTACTCTGGTTTTTTGGGATCAAGCTTGGACCGTCGCAAGATCGTCCGATGACGTTCGAGAGAGCTTGGGTTGGAATCGCCAGAACGTCCAATGTGGGTGCGGAATAGCATGTACATGCCATTTAGCTGGAAATGGAATGGCATTGAGGCTTCTTGAATCCAATTCATGCGTGCAAAGCCCGATAGCTCATCAACCCGCTCCTCCTTCATCAGACGAAGGTTGCGGATGGTGAGCCAGTCTCCGACCACGAGCCGCAGTTCTGTATCCACAACTTCAGCTGCAAACCCTAAAATCTTCGTGAATAGCTTGGAAATGACCCGGATGGTACCAGCGACGGAAGCTTCCTCCTCATCCAGGGCTGGAAGAGGAAAGAACTCTGTCTTCGCATGGCCCAAATGCCGTATTCGAGGCTTATGCTCTTTGACCTGCTTGCGAATGAGCTTCTTCGCGCGCTTGCTTAGACCAGGAGTATGCTTGAGCAAGATGGTCCGAAACGCGTGCTTGGAGGCCTTCATAACCTGATCTTGCTTTTCTGTCGTGAGATATAAGTCGCTGGGCTGAAGTAGATGGCGGAAGCCCGTGCGCGCTGCACGATCTGCTAGTGAAAGCGCCTCGCCATAGACGAGCCGCGAAAAATGCGCTGGGAGTGAAAACACGGCTGACGTTGTTGCGTTGAGCTGCTGTGTCGTGTTGTCCAGTCGTTGAGCACTCTTGCGGAGTGTAAAGTTGATGTTGTCATACACAAGGCCCCACAGGCGGGTCACATCTCGTACGAACTCCCGAGCCCGCTCTACAGCGCTTTTGTAAGGGTCTCCAAGCTACGCTGCACGGTTCTGAGAATCATTAGAGGCCATATAATAGTGAGCAAAGACCGAGGTTCGTACCTGTAACCGACCGAAAGTCCCATGTGGTTGCAAACGTCGAAAACCGTTTGCCCGCACCAGCACTTGAGAGGAATACCCCATGACGAGTTGGAAAGCATCCGTTGCGCGATTCCGGCCGAATAGCAGCATACTGATTATAACAACAACAATCTATAGTACACACATATTTAAACAAAGTTCAAATGCAATACCGTGGGCAGACGTACCCGAGCGGCCTTTTCATGCTTGTCAGCCTTCTCCACATGCTTTGTTCGCTCGTAAGTGTTTGGCGCGTAAGCAGCATCGTCAGGAGAAGGCAAAGACAAGGAAGGATATTGGTATATATGCCATATAGCTTCTTGAGGGCGAAGTCCGTGGTCAGGTATGGGATACTGATATCCTGGGAGGAGATTCTGAGCTCGTCTAGTTGCACGCTCGAGACGATTCGTCGATCATAATGCCGGCCGCCTTTTCAGTTATTGTCCGGCGTAGCTGTTTTCTCGATTCGCCTTTGGGTCCATTTGAAAGCCAGGCACTAACAAGGACATCGGGAGCGAATGCACGCCCTTCGACATACCGAAGATTGGATCCTGCGAGCTGCTTGACTGTCTGGTCGGTAGAGGTGTAAAATGCTGATTGGAAGTCTGTAATGCTAGACCAGCCGTGACTCTTGATGGATCCTAGCGTCGCCACTATCTTTTCTGCCTGCATCGAGACAATGGAAGAGGTAGAGAGCTCGAAGAAGGAGCAAGACGCCGCGGAACGCGTCGCGTCGTACAGGATAATTGGCGCGTCTAAGACTACTACAAACTGAGTAACAAAAGTTTGTAATGTGCACAGCCACCGCCGCAACCCCCTACGACGCGCCTACTTTGGACCAAGACCCTCTCGCGGGGTCTTGGTATGAGACTACGGATATAGCCTCCCTACCGCGCTTCACGCGCACGTGGCTGTCGTCGCTCCTACCACATACTTCGGCGCGCTCCGTCCTATGCGCAGCACCGCGTCGCTCCGCCCAGCTGGCGCACGCGTACCCTCAGACGATAGCGCGTCCTTTCGCGAGCAAAAGCCGGGCGAATTACCGAGCAGCTGCAACACGAGAATCACACCCGCGTGTCTGCGCGCGTTGTACAACTCGTCGGACTACGCCCCGCGCGCTGCAGACCGCAACAAGCTCGGCATCGCAGGCTATGGCGGGCAGTACGCGAGTTTTGCAGATCTGCAGACGTTCTTTGATCGCTTCCAGACCGATGCAAAGGGCGAGAACTTTACTGTGGAGCTCGTGAACGGCGGCAAAAATAATCAGGATGCGCCCGGGATCGAGGTCCGTCTTTCCATCAGTATTTTGAAAAGAGAAATGAACACCACGCGCGATGCAGGGAAACCTTGATATCCAATATGCCGGGGCCCTTTCCTTCCCGACGCCTAATGTCTACTACAGCACGGGCGGCTCTCCGCCATACATGCCGGACTCCTTGACGCCAACCGATTCGAACGAGCCGTACCTCGACCTCGTCACCTTCCTTCTCGCGCAGGACGCCATCCCGCAGACGCTCAGCACGAGCTACGGCGACGACGAGCAGACCGTCCCGCCCGACTACGCACAGAGCGTTTGCGCGCTGTTTGCACAGCTCGGCGCGCGGGGCACGAGCGTCGTCTTCAGCAGCGGCGACTTCGGCGTCGGCGGCGGGTCGTGCAAGGCGAACGACGGGTCCGGCCGGACAGAGTTCATCCCTAACTTCCCGGCGTCGTGTACGCGCTGCTGTCTTCTCTTGTTGAGCGCACGTACTGAGTAGCTACAGGCCCGTTCGTCACCGCCGTCGGCGGCACCACGGGCATCGGCCCCGAGGTCGCCGCGAACCTCTCCAGCGGCGGCTTCTCCAATTACTTCGCGCGCCCGGCCTACCAGGACACCGCCGTGTCCGCGTTCCTCGCGCAGCTCGGCGGCACACATGCGGGGCTCTTCAAGTACGTGCTGCGTCGTTGCTCCTACACAGGTGCTAACGGTGTATGCGCACACATAGCACGACGGGCCGCGGATTCCCCGACGTCGCCGCGCAGGCATTGGGCTTCCAGGTCGTGATCAACGGCACGACGGAAGATATCGACGGCACGAGTTGTTCGGCGCCTGTGCGTTCCACTCTCTCCTCCCTTGCCTTCGCTGACCGCCTTAATGTGCCAGACATTCTCGGCGATTGTCGCCCTGCTGAATGACTATCGCCTCTCACAGGGCAAGCCCTCGCTCGGCTTCCTCAACCCGCTGCTCTACTCGCGCGGACTAGCCGGTCTGAACGATATCACGTCGGGCACGAATCCCGCGTGCGGCACGGACGGGTTCGCGGCGGTTAAAGGGTGGGATCCTGTGAGTCTTTTCCTTCTCGCATGCCGGGTGCGGGACGGGCGTGCTGAATTCGACCTTTAGATTACGGGTTTGGGCACACCGGACTTTGGCAAGCTGCAGGCCATCGTTGGGTGAGAGCGAGGCGCGCACATTTCATACAAGCTGAAGTATTTATTGTTGTAACAAGGTAGAATACGTGAATTCTCGCCGACATCCTGTCCCTCACATATCCACCCTCCTTCAGATATAATGTCGAGGCAGTGTCCAGACCAGACCTGTTGTATACGGTACAGCCTGGTAGAACGGCACAGGTGAGCTTCGGATAGTTCACGAGAGGCACATCGCGAAAGAAACATCTTTCGCGGAGGATATGCGGCAAGCCGCTCATCTATTGAGTTCGACGTTCAATAACAGTTCTGACATTTTCCCTTTTTCTTCCCTTGGCGTAGATGCTGTGCATGACGCCGACGCAGCCCCACGCGGATTCCCGTCAGACACCTGCAAGCTGATATGAATTGGGCATGTACCGTGCTCAAAATGGCCTCGAGATCCGCCATGGAAGCGGGGCTGTACAGCCCTGCAACGCGCTAACGCGAATTGTTATGTATAAAACAGTCTGGGCGACCTCATAGGACGCTGGAGCTATCGGCTGGGCTCGTCCTCTAGATGTTCAAGCTCAAGTTCGCCCTTGCTGCCTTCGTCGCCGTCGTGTCCGCTTCGCCGCTGGAGCCTAGGTGGGACGACCTTCAATTGAAGCACTCATGGAACGGCGTCCCCAAGGGATGGGTTCATTATGCCTCCGCACCAGAGGGATCAACCATCGACCTTAAAATCGGTCTTAAGTCTCAAGACGAGAACGCGCTCGTCGATACATTATACGCGGTCAGCGATCCCGAGCACGCGCAGTACGTGGGCCTATTCCAACAATACTCCGTCCTCATGTCATATCCATCCATATATGTAGATATGGTGCGCACCTGTCCCATTCAGATGTGGCCGCCCTCGTCGCGCCGCACCCGGACACCCACACCCTCGTCTCCGCCTGGCTCGTGCATCATGGTATCCCTCTCGCCGCAATCAAACCCTCTGCGGCTCGCGACTGGCTGCATCTCTCCGCCGTACCAGTGAGCACTGCGAACGCGCTCCTAGGCGCGGACTACCAAATCTACCGGCACGCCAACACGAACACCACGCTCCTCCGTACGACAGGGTACGCACTGCCCTCCGTTCTACACGCGCATGTCGCCGTCGTCGCGCCCACCACATACTTCGGCGCACTCCGCCCGATGCGCGCCACCTCGTCGCGCGCCCCAGCCGGCGCACCCGTGCTCGCAGACGGGGACGCGTCCATCCGCGACGAGATCGCGAAGCTGGCGCAGGAGGGCCTCGCAGCAGTGCCGCGCAGCTGCGCGTCGACAATCACGCCCGCGTGCCTGCGCGCGCTGTACAACTCGACGTCCTACGTCCCGAAGGCGACGGTGCACAACAAGCTCGGTATCGCGGGCTACCTTGAGCAGTATGCGAACTTTGCGGACCTGCAGACGTTCTTTCGGAAGTTCCGCACGGATGCGCGGGGCGCGAATTTCTCGGTGGTGCTCGTGAACGGCGGGAAGAACGACCAGAAGAGTCCTGGAGATGAGGTGGGTCTTTTGATTTCCACCGTTGGAAGGGAGACTAAGCAAAGTATCGTGCGATGCAGGCGAACCTCGATATGCAATACGCCGAGGGCATCTCGTTCCCGACGCCGAATACTTACTACAGCACAGGCGGCTCGCCGCCCTTCATCGCGGACGGCAACACGCCGGAAAATACGAACGAACCGTACTTGGACTTCCTCGACTTCCTCCTCGCACAAAGGTCGATCCCGCAGACGCTTAGCACGAGCTACGGCGACGACGAGCAGACCGTCCCTCTAGACTACGCACAGAGTGTCTGCGCCAAGTTCGCACAGCTCGGTGCGCGCGGGACCAGTGTGTTGTTCAGCAGCGGGGACTCTGGAGTCGGTAACTCGCCGTGCTTGTCGAACGACGGTACATACAAGGTTGAATTTATTCCCAATTTCCCTGCGTCGTGTATGCAACCTCTGGTTCTTTATATGTGAGCACTCATGGCTTATGGAGACTGCACCTCAGGCCCGTTCGTTACTGCTGTCGGCGGGACCACTAGCGTCCATCCCGAGGTCGCAGCGGGCCTCTCCAGCGGCGGCTTCTCCAATTACTTCGCGCGCCCGGACTACCAGGCCACAGCAGTGTCCACATTCCTCAAGCAGCTAGGCTCTCAGTATGCAGGTCTTTTCAAGTAAGCATACAGTGCTCCGTGCTCGTTGGGCGATGCTGATGCTGGAAACGCGCATACTTATAGCACGACGGGTCGCGGGTTCCCCGACGTCGCTGCGCAGGCGATCAACTTCCAGGTTGTGATCGACGGCTTTACAGAAAGCGTCGACGGCACGAGCTGTTCCGCGCCCGTGTGTTCCTCCCATTGCCCCCACTTTTCCCTGCGCTGACATCCGGCGTGTACGGTAGACATTTTCGGCGATCGTCGCCCTGCTCAACGACTACCGCCTCTCGCGGGGTAAGCCCTCGCTCGGCTTCCTCAACCCGCTGCTGTATTCGCGCGGCATTGCGGGTCTGAACGACATCACGTCGGGCACGAATCCTGGGTGCGGCACGGACGGGTACACGGCGGTCAAAGGATGGGATCCGGTGGGTTATGTTATTGCTGCTACTGGTGAGTATGCTGAATCGCGGAGTGTAGGTGACAGGACTCGGTACGCCGAACTTTGGGAAACTGCAGGCAATCGTCGGGTGAGCATGTCGTATGCTGCCTTTTGGTGCTGGCGCATCCATAGCATGCTTTTGCTACTATAGATTGTTTCGTAAAAGTCAAGTAGATATCGTCATAAGAAGGTGGAATGCATGAATATGAATACAATTGAACACAGATATAGGCTTCTAAACATGTAAATATCTGTCTCAATTATTCGGCTTATTAGGACTCGATGCTCATCTTCGTCGTCCAAACCGATTTCGCTCCAGAATTTTGCCCACGTCCATCCGCTCCGTGGCCCCTTTCTTCTCATCCTGATGTACTTTCCTGCACAATATCGAAGTGGTGTCCCACCCACACGCCCCTGTGTTGTGTCACAGAATGGACACCAAGACGTCACTAGTACCGGAGTAGAATTATACAAGCCGCTGCGGAGACAGGAAGTATCCCGAGGAAAGATATGCCCTCCAGCGATTTGTTCAAACTAGCTAGGTACGTCGTGAGCTTGTTTACCGTATCACTTCCCTAGAAACAAAGCTTTTAGCACACAGCATCGTTCGGTAACAAGCATAACTACATTGGACGCATCAAGACCCTCGATTTCAGCCCAGAATCCTTCTATGAGATGGTCGATTAAGCCGCGCAAGTCCATGTCATACCCCTGATGAAACTTGAACGGAATCTTGAATGTCAATTCACCGATCTGAAAGTGTTTCAGAGACCACAATTTTGAAAAATGTGCTGACACGGAAGACAACGCACGAAGAAATAAAATGTGACGATTGGCGACTCGAATTCAACGAGTCTGTACATGTCTGAGATGCCCTTCAACCCGTCCACCTCCATTACCCCTGGCGCAGCATCCATGACATTGATGCCCGCGTCACCGGGCGAAGGAAAGAAAGTGGGTGATGCAAACTCCAAGCTCAGCCCTAACTTGGCCTCGGCTTTGCCAAGGTCCTGTGAAAGTACCTGATCTCTCCCATCGTAGCTGGGAATGACATCGACAAGGATTAGGTCATTTTCCTGACCTTTCGTGATGGGGAATTGCGTCGCTGTTCCAGATGAGGAACTTGTCCCCGCGCGGAGACGATGGGCACCATATATCTTAGTCATATCCCCAAAATATCGACGAAACATATCCGGACCGAGTGTTTGGGCGATAACTCCGTTGCGTAGGGGCCACATGAGCAGTCCGATCTGGGTATACTCGTGGAGCATAGGTTGCATACCCTCCATTGGGAAAAGTTCAGCTGAAGAGGATGAGGGTGAGGACGAGGACAAGCGAAATTCTAGTGGTGAATTTTCGATGCTTGCGCTGATGGCGGGACCTTTTATAACAGCCGCTGAAGGGGACACAGTAAATACGCTTTGTTCAGGTTCAGGACGACAGTGACCTACGTCATGAAGCTCGGCAACTGGGACAGTGATGTTGCATCGAAGAACAAGGGGCAGCCGTAAGGCTATCTTCCCCGGGTACAAGCACCAGTTGTGCACAAGGGATGGTTGGAGTGGGTGGACCGCCGTTTGAAAAGGGCCATCAGTGATGAAGACAAGTGGAAGACATACGACCATAGGGCAGCATTGACGTTACGCAGGAGAATCATGAAGTTCGTAGTCTAAGCGTGTCGAGTCGGGCGAGTGACACGCAAAAGGGAACGAGACAAGGAACAAGGCATTTGACAATGACAACATCTGACAACGTCCGACGCTCAACCCAGAGAAGCGAGATCGAGCAGACTGTATGTTTGATATTGTGTGTCAAGGATAAGGACGATATCCGTAGGCATTCGGATGGCACAGCTGTCTAGACCCTAGGAAGTCTCCGGCAACAGACCTGTTCATCTGCGCCAGCTTTCTAAGAGGAATAAGCAATAAGCACGTACCGTACTGCCTGATTGGGTGGACAAGGATCATTGATCTCGACCGCTGCGCAGGAAACGACATGCACCCTTCAAATCTGAGGCTTTGAGGAATTCAGAATGATTCCAATAGGGATCCATGCGTCGATACTTTCGAGCGCGGTCACGGCGAGCAGTCGGACTTGACAGCTCTTGGAGCCTAGAGAGAGGTGATGAGGTAGACAACGGATGACCTCATAGACATCTTCGGCAAGACTTAGTCTCCTAGCTGAGGAAGAGTAGACAGGACTCAACCTTTGTGCCTCAGGATCGTCCTGCAGCTGTCTGAGAGGAAGTAACGTTCTGGTATGGGCGCTAATCGGACGCTTCACACCTCTGTGCTCGGAACCGGGCCGTTCACGTCCGCGCTCAACAAACCACCAGTAGACCATTGCCGACAACCGTGGCAAGTACTGCCTTCAACCTTCGATTGTCCGATACTATACCATTTCAAACGGTTCGACGCCCACCTGTCTCAGGATTTGATAGGTTACATATCGTAGGGCTGAAAGACCCTGGGTGCGTGGGTTTGTGTGCACGTGAATGCCGGAGATGAAGTTTCCGTGTAGGAATAATCAATTACTTTAACCTGCATTGGACCTACAGACATTTCGGATTAATGCCGCAGAGGTATACGCTGAGCTTAGGTTTGAGCTAGTTAGAGTCGGACTCGGACTTCTTTTGCTCTTCCTCGGGAATGATCATCTCCGACGCCCAGATCTGCTCCAGCTCTCTCAAAACCTCTTCGCTCACGTCTTTCCACTCCGCGTCCTGTCCTTCGAGCATCCAATCCCCTTGGGGGTACGATGTCGAAGCGGTGTCCCGCCCAGACGCCCCGGTGAATGGCGCCGTCGTATGACATCGAGGCGCTGTGGGACGACCAGCAAATGCGAATCCCACACGCGTAGCCTAGATGGATCTCCTCCACATCCCACAACTGCCGTCTGTTGCGGTGTTTCCAATCGTCCAGGACAACCTCACGCACATACTCCTGTGTCGTGATGTTGCGCAGGACGAGCAGCGCATCGGAGACAGGATCCGCAAGGAACTTGTTTCCGGCAAGCACCTCCCATAACTGTAGGTCTGCGACAAAGAAACCTCTCTTTCTGAGGTCGAAAGAGACAGAAGATCTGTCAGCATGCAGCGGTTTCGGCCAGTAGCTGCCGCATTTATACAGGGTGCTCGGGACGTTGTCCGGTTCTTCGCCTTCCGGCGGGAGTGGGACCGTGTCTTCCAGCTCCTCCAACTCACCGGGGGCGAGCATGCCTGGGGGATGATCGTTGTCATGCGTATACTCGCCGATGCAGATCAGGCGGTCACCCGCGCAGCATCCAATTTTGCGGAAACATGTCTCGATGTGCCGCCTCGCGATCTTCCATAGGCGCAGACTGCAGAGCCCGAGGCGAATGCAATCGGCATAGTTCCCGGAGAGTTGGTCGAAGACTGCGTCGATTGTCTCCACAGATAGCTTGTCGAAGACTGATGCGTTGTGAATTGCACTGTATTGACTGTTAGCCTGTTTATAATGTGACAGGAGATGCAACTTACGAGCAACTTCGGTTGCCTGTTGTACCATCGGTGATGCCCTTCTTCAACATGGGCAGTAGAGCGGCAAGGGCAGGTTCGGACGGAAGCGAGACATCCCTGACTTGAAGCATCTCGACGAAGCTTTCGGGAAAGGTCCAGATGGTTTCCCCAAGCTTACCCAGATTCCCCAAGTACTGGCGTTGGTCGATGTTCAAAGGGATAAAGAACTGTCCCATTTATGTTGCCGTTCTTTTGGAGATCGATGAACGTAGACTGGTAGAATGGATAGGGTGGTCGCTGTGGCACAACGAAGGTGCAACGCCAAATTACTACTGGCAGGTCCGTAGATGAGAGGGAATGGGAATCGGCTGGCATCGCTGCCCTACACATGTGAAAAACTGACGTCGATACAAGCGGGTAACATCAGTAAGAAGGTTCCGCATAAGGTCTTGCACATACTAAAGATCGGCGGGAGCGGATCTCGCCCTCACATCAATTGTATTTGGTAACACTGAATGGTCGGATGAAATGGTCAATGCGAAGCGCTCCAAACGGTCCGTTGGTGTGAAACCATCCGTCCCTCACTCACATTCTGGTATCAAATCTTCCCTTCCCCTTGACGACTTGCCAACATGAATCTGGGCTGTCTTCACGGATCAGATATTTTCCAACCGACCGACCGTGTAGTGAATCTAAGGTTTTTCAAGGAGGATCGAACGAGAAACAACGATGGAACAAGCGTTTGTCACGACGAGATATACACGCATCCAATCCATTCATCGTTGCAAGAAAAATGTCGCATAAAAATGCGCGCTACAATCCTCCGATTGCTTAGTCCGCGCGCTTGTCCGAAACTTTACCTGTCTCTTTGTTGTATTGTTCTGCGAGACGGTCATACTCCGCTGCCTGTTGCTTGGCCTGCTTCTTGAGTGTTTCTATTATAGGGCGCGTTGGCAATGGCGATGAGGACCAAAAATCACGTGAGATAGGGCACGCTCGACATACCGAAATCGGTTTCAGTCTCCTCCTTCTCCGCAAGCTTACGCTTGAGTTCTTCAATCTGCTTGGCCTGGTCACCGGCAGCCATTGACGAACGCGACTTCTCTGCGGTCTACGTTATAAGGAGTCGTCAGGCAATGATAATGAGTAGACAGTTACTCTACGCACAGCCTTCTTCAGCTTCGCGTACTCTTCTTGCGTGTGGATGAGGTCTTGAATGATATAGAAGGTCCGCGTAAGAACAAGAGACAAGAAGAGACAGAAACCGGTGAGGTAGGTATTCCGTTGCGCGCTGATGAAGGAGAAGGGTCAGACCGCAGAACGTTCGAAACATGCCCTATAGACGCACTAGAATTTACGCGCGGCGAAGCCGGTTTCAGTGCGAATGTCCTGCTGGCCCGTCTTCGCGATCTCGACCTCAGCCGTCACGCGGAACATGCGTTGGAGCGCATCAACGAATAATATCGCTACAAATCTAGTGGCAATGCGGCGCGTCAGAACACGAGGCAGCGCCTACAGGGGCAGGAGACATACATGAAGGATATCTTCAGCCCGTACGCTATTTTCGCGATTATTGGACTCTCAGCAAGGAAGTGAAACAGTTTGCGTTTGATTTGAAACGGCAGAGGGGCAACGAGGAGGCAGAATGTCCCCATTTCGCTCGCGAGGAGCATGAACGTCATCGTGTAACTGGGGCAACACCGCGCTTAGACCTTCAAAGACTATCATAAGAAAGAAAGCGTACTATATCGTCATCTTGCGCGACCTGAAGGGGTTACAATTAGTGGTGGATTGGGTGTCTTGTGCAGAAAGAAATACGGGAGGGAGGAGACGTGTTCAATGCACTGGTACGAGAGTACTGACGTCACGTCTTCTCCTAAAGAGGTATGTCATACCCACGGTCAGGCCGCGTCACGCTCGGTCGCTAATTCTCAAATTATTGAGCCGCGCGTCAAAGGCGGTCTCCCTGTCTTTCTTACACCCTACTACTGGCATTCTGGTCACAGGTATCAGACATGGCACCGTTAAATGTGCACGTCAAACATGCAGGGAAAGTTTACGATGTCTTGCTCGATATCGATCTGTTGCCATCGCAGTTCAAGCAGAACATCTACCAACAAACGGGTGTCCCGCCTGAGCGCATGAAGGTCATGGTGAAGGGCGGTGTGCTCAAGGTCTGTACATTAAGCTGCTGGTGAACATAACTGCTGAGCACCTCTCTCGTAGGATGATGCGGACTGGAAGAAGATCGGACCCAAGGAGGTATGCGCGCATCTATATGGGCGTGGCCATAAACTTATCGTAATATGGTGTAGGGTCAGACGTTCATGGTCATAGGTGCTGCAGGAGAGCTTCCAAAGCCTCCTGAAAAGCCCATCGTCTTTCTCGAAGACATGGATGACTCGGAGCTCGCAAAAGCCGTGAGTAGTGACCACATAATCTTCGACGCGCAAGCTTGCTGAACGCGCCTCCACGTTAGATTGCGCTTCCGGTTGGTTTGGCCAAGTACGTGGCTTTACTGAAGGGTTTCCGTTGGACTCCAGAACTAATGCTAGCGTAGTCTGGGCAATACATGTTACATGAATGCGACCGTGCAGGCCATGGGTGCCATCCCAGAGCTGAAGGTGGCGTTGAACAGGTGCGCATATTGTTGCATCTTGTACGTTAGTTTTTGAATTTACTGTTACGCACAGCTCAACTTTGCATCAACCACTTCTCCGGTCTCTCCGAGATCTATACAAGAACATGGCGGGCACTACGCAGCGTGTCCTTCCATTGGCATTCCTCGAGTTCCTCCGGCAGGCTGTTCCACAATTCAACGAGCGCTCGCGTGGTCCCAAGATCGGCAACATGGACTTTGGCGGATATGCTCAGCAAGGCAAGCTCTTTTATCCATTCCTTCAGCAGGCGATTTCCCAACTGAGCACGATACACAGATGCGGAAGAGTGCTGGACTGCAATCACCAATTCTTTGAAAGCTGTGCCCGGATTCCCGAACCCTGACGGAAGCGAACCAGCCAACTTCGTTCAGCAGTACATGACAGGCCGAATGCGTCGCGAGTAAGTGTAGGACTCCTGCAAATCTCGAGCTCGGCGGCACTCATGCATATCTTTAGACTGAAGTGTGACGAAGCCCCCGAAGAGCCGCCTACCATCTCCACCGAAGACGTGCTGCAGATCGAGTGCAACATCAGCAGCACAACCAACTATATGAGCACGGGCATCATGGAAGCACTTGACCAAAAGGTCGAGAAGACCTCCCCATCCTTGGGCCGGCAAGCAGTCTATACGCAACACTCGAGACTGGAGCGCCTACCGCAATACCTGTCTGTCCATATGGTGCGCTTCACATGGAAGCAGGACATCAACGCGAAGGCGAAGATTTTGGTGCGAAGCATTCGCCTTTACCGTTCCGTGCTGATCCTTATTCTTACTTTAATCGCGCAGCGCAAAGTGAAGTTCCCTACCGAATTCGACGCAGTCGACCTCGCCACGCCCGAGCTGCGTGCGAAGCTTACGCCCGCGAACCGCCGCCTGCGCGAGATTGAGAAGGACCGTGCCGAGCGGCGCAAAGTGTTTCGGCGCGCGAAGCGCTCATACGAAGACCGGGCAGCGGAGCGGCGGCAGCAGGAGCAGCGGTCGGAGGAGCGGATGGACACGGATGCGGAGCCGAACGCCGAAGCTGGCCCGCCAGAGGACGCCGCGAGTCAGGCGGAGCGGCTATTGGGGGAGAGCGCAACGACGGAGACCGAGAAGAGGGAGGACGAGAGGAAGGAGCTTATCGCGCTTGTGGACCTGCACGTTAGGGATGACACGGGCGCGAGCGAGACGGGCCTTTATGATCTCGTTGGTGCGTCATGCGTCTTCTGACCCCGTTATCGTGCGCTGATTGAGGCCTACTCAGCGATCATCACGCATAAAGGCGCGGCGGCGGACTCCGGCCACTACATGGCCTATGTCAAGAAATCCGTCTTCAAGCGCCAGGGTATCATGGGCGCCCCGGCCCCGTCTACAGCAGGCACGAGCTCGCAACCCGCTGAAGAGGTCGAGGATTGGTTCAAGGAGGATGAGGATTGGTACAAGTTCGACGACGACAAGGTCACGGAGTTCCCTGTAGAGAAGCTGGCGACGCTTGATGGTGGAGGAGAGGACTCTAGCGCGTATGTGCTGCTGTACAGAAGCAAGCAGCTGGCTTGAGAGTCCCCGCCGTGTGTAGAGCGGTATGCTGTTGTTTCGCACGGATCCAAGAGTATGACACAATTAATGTGGCCAAATGCAGGGTCGCCCAGTGTACGATGTGATGTTCGCAGTTGTCACTGATATCACAAATGTTGTAGCGCTGCTCGTGGAAGTATTGGAACTGTATCCGTTCGTGTATGGTCGTATGTTGTATGTCCGCGTCCCTTCAAAAGGATTTTCCGGTATATCATCAGGTGAGTAGAAGCCGTCGATGTACTGTGCTGACTCCTGTTCTTCTTGTATCGGCCATACATAGGTCGCCACGGAAATTTCCCACTGCCATGTGGATTTTTATGAAGCTTACAATCCATCAGCATGCAACAAAGATTGTGCACGATAGCATTCATGAAGCTTTCCTGCATTCGGAAATAGAGGATCCGGTATTAATATAAAGTGAGGACTCTTGCTGTTGCCATGGCAATACTATGCGCATGGTTTTTCAGAGATCTGTCAAAGAATATCGAAAACACGCGTTCTTCTGGGACATGGTCACCATCGCGCGCGCGATGCGGACGGTGGAAAATCGCAAGGTGTGTTCGATTAGATCCGCGTGTCAGTCAGAGTGATCTTATTATTAATCCTAGATGATGCACTGCAAGGCCGTCCAAGCGAGAAGGTCAGTGGTCGTCCAAGCCGACGATAGTCCTGGAACCTCATGAAAAGTCCCATAGATGGCGCACCTGACTTCTTGTGTAGCAGATGGCATTATCGTTCACAGCGATATGCATCGCGCGCCGCCACGACGTGCATGTCGTCTTGTTCATCCACGCGATCAGATTCATGACGAGCCTCATGGTCAACAGTCCCTTCTTCATTTCTTTCGTCCCTTAACATGCATAGTTTATGGGCTGCCTAATGGGCATGATTACTCTATTCCAGTTATGCCCGAGGCACAGATGCCAGCATCGGCGAAATGCTGGCAACGTTGGCATATCGAAAAGGGAAGTTAGTTTCGCTGTTTTGAAGGCTTCTTCGTCCTGGAGCCCGAGCTCCAGGCCTACTATAGATGCCCGACGTCACCGAGCGTCCAACATGGGAGATGCCGGAACCCGATAAGGCGGCCATCACGGAGGATGGTCCGTCTATCGGTCGGATCATCGCTCGGCAGCTTCAACAAGAGACACTCCTGTCCATCCCACACTGCGGGCCAGCACGGACCGCTCTCGCTGGTCAACGCCAACACGTACGGAATCATCCCATGGTATCGTGGGCTTATGCGTTACCACCGAGACGTGCGCTGATATTTTTGGTTCAGGCACTCTTGTCTGGGGGCTCTCAAGTTGCCGTCTGAAATTTGCGGTACCGGGATAGTGAGCATGCGCACTTCATGCTTCTCGACAGCATACCATGCATGCCCTCTTGTTGCTTATTCCAATTATCTCAGGCAACAACGTCTCTTTTCGCTCGTAAAGCCGAGAAACGCGAGTGGGAGATACCGCGCGTGACGGTGCTGCCTTCTGTAAATCTGCTTGAGATGCTGAAAATACAGTCTACATTCCAGGAGTCCATGCGGGCCGCCGTCATGCTCGCCCGACAGTATCGGCACGAGCGGTCCAGCGCTAGTCTGCCCACGCGTGTCTGCGACGTGTACACCCGTTCGTAACAATGAATGATCGTCTTCCAAGGAGATGAGCAGGTCTTATCTGGCCTGGACCGTAAGTTGCGATGGTCACGATGGGCGAGACAGCAACAGACCGTCGGTCAGGTCGTCAATCTTGGCGTCGGGCCTTTTGTGCGCGACGTGGCGTACTGCGTGTTGAACGCATGGTGATCACCGCATTTTGCCAATGCTTTAAAGCAAGCAAGGTTGAGGTGTGGTAGGACGGAAAATACCCCTTCATTTATCGATTGCTGAAGTCGTGGGTTCATTCGCGATGCGATTCTTCTCAGGATTAGCTACCATCGTCATCTTAGGCCAGTCTGTTGTTGGTCAACAGATTTGGGACATCGTATGTTTTTTACACCATCCTCACAATTTATTTCGTTGCTCAAATAGATCAACGACTCAGTGGCAGACGACCTGGGATAGGTCGAAGCTCTATACATCTTTGCAACCGTCGTCGCCGATCAACTTTGTTTCGCCGGGTCCCGCGGCCAGCGCAGATATCAGCATAAACGATGGACAAGTCTACCAGACTATCCAGGGCTTCGGCGGTACACTCAGTAGGCTCTGAAGAAAACTTCTCAAAGAAAGTTGTCCTCATGGATGTTCGTTCCAGCCGATTCCTCCGCGCAGTTGTTCAATAATCTCAAGGTGGGTAGATACCATCGCGCAGTTTCTCAGATACTCAGCTCTATACAGAGCCAAAACTCCGGCAATTACTGGGCCCTTTTGAACTCACTTTTTGACCGTACGTTTCGTGATTCATGGTGAATATCATTAGGATTGACTTGCCTCCCAGCGACCGATGGCGCTCAATCTGCTGGACTAACGCTCATCCGCGTGTCCATCGGAGCAACTGATTTCTCCTCTCACGGTTTGTTTCCAAACTTCATGTCAAAGTCTCACTCGTTTACGTTTTTCTTGTATCAGATTATAGTTTCGATGATACCAACGGAGATACCGGACTTAATAACTTCAACGCGGGCAACGCGCCGTCATACCTGTATTCCACCATAGCTGATATCCAGTCTATCAACCCGTATCTTCGCATTATCCTGACCCCGTGGTCTCCAGTAAGTGCACAAATCGTCACCTCTATCGTCAAGTTCCCTCTGATGCATTCGTTCTCCACAGCCTGGTTGGATGAAATCAAGCGGGACAATGAATGGAGGATCTCTAAACACTGGCCTCACTTCTACCTGTAAGAAAGTTGGCATATCAAAGTCTCAACGAAAATTTAGATCGATTCTTGCAGACGCGAACTATCTTCTGAAGGCGCTTCAGGCGTTCCAGAGCAAGGGTATCAAGATCTATGCGATCTCCATCCAGGTATGCCTCCAGTTTTATAATGAGAGTAGCCTTTCCAATCCGTGTCTAGAATGAACCGGAGAACAGCAATGGCAGCTACCCCACATGCTCCATGCCCGTTAGCATCATGGCGCAAATCGGCACTGCGCTACGCTCGCTGCTGAACAACGCCGGCCAGTCCGCCGTGAAGCTCATCGGTTTCGAGCACAACTGGTCCGACGCTGGAGGCTACCCCGTTCAGCTCATGCAGCAAGCAGGTGACGCTTTCGCGGGAGTGTCCTTCCATTGTTACGCCGGCTCGGTCAGCAACCAGGATACCTTCCACAATGCCTATCCTTCGAAGGAGATCTACTTCACAGAGTGCACGGGCTCCCAGGGCAGTGACTGGTGGAGTGACATCAAGGTAATGTTCGGACTACGTCTTGTATGTTGTACAGTGCTAATACATTGGTAATAGTGGTACATGGACAATCTGTGAGAACTGGACCCTAGCTTTCTCTGCGGAATCCATTCTGATCTGCTATAACCAGGATGATCGGAGCCCTTGAGCGTAACGCCGAGTCCGCGCTCATGTGGAACATCGCACTCGACGGCAACGGGAACCCCGAGCTTCCTGGAACCTCGAGTTGTGCCAACCCTCCGTGCCGTGGGATCGTCAGTATCAACAGTGACGGCTCGTACGGTCTGAACCAAGAATGTAGATACTCTTTGTTCATGTTTCTCAACCTACATTGTATCCTGATTATGCCCTATCCAGACTACAGCATGGCCCAGGCCTCGCGCGCCATCCTTCCCAAAGACAAGAATGGGCCATGGGGTCAGCGCGTCGGCGTCAGCGTGACCGGATCGCTCGGCTGGGCACTACGCGTCGGCGCGTACGTCACCGCTCGTGTCTCCTCGTCCGACTGGCTGCGCTACAGCATCGTTGTACTGAACTGGTCTGTCTTCAATTTGACCTGCCTTTTCTTTGTTTTTGTAACTGGTATGGGGGGCAACAGGGACGACAGTTCCACCACTACGTGGAACCCGCAGTCGGTCGCTGCGACGATTGAGTTCCGTGGCATGCAGGTACGAGCTATGGCTTTCCCTTTGTTCCTGATAGGGCACTCATCACGATGCTAGGCCAAATATACCTTCCCCGTCGGCGTCACTACCCTTTGGTGGTTCGCACCTGCATCGGGTTCCGCCAAGCGCGAGCACAGCGAGATCTATGCACGCACAAATGGCACGACTCGGGTTCATTCGAGGGATCTGTTCCAATAAGGAGCACTCTGAAGCTGATACTGTACTTATGTTTCGTTTCTTCTAGCCTGTGACGTCATTTATCTATGGGTATTATCGTGGAACGGTCAGCGAAGTTGTAGGATATTTAGTGCTTGTATCTCTAAAAAAATATGTGGCTGATATTGCTGGGAAATGTTAGGGTAAGTTCTATGGATTCATCTGAAGATTTGCTGAGGTTTGCGAGAGGAATATACCGGGATCTTCGGATGTCTATCTAATTGCATGAGAGGTCAGTGAAGATTTGGACTTCAAGATCAACATAACGGAACAACTAGCAAATCTGACGGAGACAATAAGATGAATAACAGACAAGCGATGATCGCAAGATATCCACATCATGCCGTCTTCAACTTATAAGAGGACCAGCGTTCTGCGATCAGACAAACCCCTGCAAGGGAGATCCGCCGATGTGGCCTTCGATATGATGTGCCGTGCTGACGAACGTATACCGAGTCATGCGGTCAACGCTAGGCGAAATTGCGTCGGAATGGTCCGATGGAAGCGCAAAGGCCTTTAGTGAGTTCTGATGGAAGAGCGGGAGCAGCGGAATCGATGGATGATTTTGGAACGAGGATCTGGTAAGTTCAACTCTCAGAGTCGGCACGAGGCTCGCAAGTGATTAATTTCGGCGCTCAATCGGACTTTGAAAGCGTTGACGAGACGCCTTGCCGGTTCGCCCGGAACTAAATCAGAAGAGATTGGCGCCGGGACAGCCCTGCACAATTAACCACTTGGTCGAACTGAGCAGCCGCGTCGCAAGATTCATAGCGTACTGCTCGCTCTGGCTCATTGTTTTCTACGTATATGTGTACGTTTCGTTTTATCCTCATGCGACTCAGGAGGCAGGCACCAATCCAGCCATATTGCCAAGAGCTGTCGGACCCGAAAATTTGTGGAATCCCATTCCCCACACATCCGTGCAGGGCGCGAAGGACCTCCCGATCATGCATGGGGGAAGGTGCGCTTACGGTCCTTTTTGTTCGTCATTATTATGTGGAGAACTGCCCTTACTCGCGGCTCCATATGGTCCCTGCTAAGCGATAGACAAGAGCAGACTTCGAAAATCTGTTCGTCGTTCCACGTGCGATTGCCCCCGTGAAAAGAACAACAAGCAAGGCACTAATTCATCCCCCTAAATTTACCGAAACTCAGCTGCACTAGCAAGATAAGCGAAAGATGCGGTCCCTGGCCTGGAAAGCCGTCTTTGTCATTTGTGGGTCCACCCTTCGCATACTCAATTTGGGAAAATGCTGAAGTAACGAGCGGCTTAGGATTAACCTGCCGATGGAACATTCCCTGGACCCGAGGATCATGCGCGCGCTTTCCCTCAACCGCCGATGCTGTGCGCGACGACGCGACGTCCTCAACTACTACCAATGGCCGTTGTGCTCCCCTCCGCCTTCCAAAATCTCTACTGTCTTCCTGCCTCAAGTTCTCCAGTACAAAAGCATCGCGGGACATTCCATGAATCGTTACGCTAGAGGAGACAGCAGATGAACCGCTGCGGAAGTACGGAGCATGATGGCCATGCCCACATTAGTGCGACTGATGATCATGGCCTCGTGCTTCTATTGTCCTAAAGCAGGGTGTTCAAAGGACAAAGACCCGGGTTCGGTACGTATCCCTTATTGCCGTGGGTGTCTGCTCCGGGCTTTTCCAGGCCTTATTGTTTACTGACGGTTCTTCTGTCTTGCATTTGCAAGCGTCGTTCTCCTACAAATGCACATACTTGACGGCTAGCATCCCTCATACATTCCTCTCTCTTTCCCAAGATTACACACCCGCCTTGACATTCTCCTGCCATTTCAACGTCTCATATGCCTGCCAAAGTGAGTATTCCAGTCAGCGGCGTATCGACGTATCATAAGCTCATCATCCTATCCGTCCTCTCAGCGCAAAGCCTCCAAGACTCAGAAGCCCCGGGTACGTAGACTACTTCCTTCCCATTAATCATTCTAGACTTACTGGTTGAGATACAGGTGCTTTGCACTCAGCCACATTGCGGACAAACCTTCTGCGGGAAGTCTGAGATGTTACGACACCTGGAATCATCGTTCCACGTTCCCTACGATGAAAGGTATGCACATACCTTTTACACTCACGACATGAACTTCATCATCCTGTTGCATATAGACGCTTCGGCTGCAAATATGATGGGTGTGATAGTCGCTTTACCCAACAGAGCCAACTCATACCCCATGGCATTGTTCACCAGTGCGTTATCTCTTCCAAGTGATGTTGTTGCTCTTGCCTCACCATCTACATCATTTTCGTTCGTTCTAGCGGTGCTTCAAGATTGGAATGCCCGGAACTTGGGTGCGATGCAACATTCGCCGATCTCCGTGAGAGGCATAACCACAAAGTTGATGTTCATGGGCACAAACCCAGGAGGACGAACCGCATGGCATCGGCCATGACGCCGCCAAAGGAAAATCGGAAGCAAGGCAAAAAACCTTCCTCTACGTTGGGCGAGCGTGCGCAGACCGACAGCGTGAAGTCCACGAAGAACCCCGTTCCGCTCCCTCCCGCCCCTAGCCCAAGCCCATCGTCTCCTCATGTCAGCGAATGCCAGAGCAGTACGATCTCATTGCTGTCCCCTCCTTTCTATGTGCCATCTATGTGCGGGACACCAGCGGTATCACTCACACCATCCACCCGCTACTCCTCTCTGGACTTCCCTCCCAGCAGCTCGCACACTATGCTGCCCCCTGCTACCGAAGATTTATTCGTCGCATCCATCCGTCACTATCCGTCCCGCTTGACTTCTCGCAACATACGGCACCACGACGAGCAGTCATCCTCATATGGGTTTTCGCCCTACTTGCGCGCCTCGTCATCTCGTCGCAATAAAGGATCTACATCCCGTTCCTATTCAAGCTCGCCACAATCTCAATTCACCGGCCTAAGTACACCTCCCGACTCGCCCGTCGCGTCTCCGGAAGTAGTCTGTCCTTCCACGTCCACCTCGTCAGATCCGGCCTTCCGCTTCGGATACCCAACGAATGCCGCTTGGGGCCAGGAAGTGGCCTACGACACCTACAGCGCTGGCGGCGACGTACGCGTCGTCAAGTCACAGCCTGACGCGCTCAATGCGCACTTCCAGTACGAGCTACCGGCATACGATACTGGCGTTATCCAACCGGCGCAGCAGGAAGTCTTCCAGGGATATCATTACCCTGTTCAACAGCTCCCGACCTCGACGGCACCGATGAACATGGGCTACGACTGCACGGATCGTTTGACAGAATATGTGGATTACACCGATGCTGTCGCCGTATCGCCGCCTCCGCTGCAGGTCGGGCAGCAGCTCCTGTCCGCTGTGCCGCTGGATCAACCGCAGGTCGAGCCGCAGGTCGAGCTGGAATACTCCAACGAGTGGCCATTGGAGTCGGACGCCTCCTTCACGGCGAACTTGAACTATGTCTTAGCGGCCTGCAGCTTTGGTCGCGAGAGAATGGTGCCGACGATGTTCAGCGGATCCGACGGATATTGGATGAACGGCACGCGGTTCGCGTCGTACTGAATGTAGGGCATTCCTACATCAGCATCGACGGCGACTACTTGCGATTGCTGGCACTGCCAATGCAGCGCCTCTACTATTAACGGCTATGATTCGACAGGCGCGCTGCCCACGAGCAGCCCTCGTCAAACGACGACGCGTCGGCGACGGCGAGCTTGGTCCCCATAAACCCAAATTCAGCATACCTATCGGACCTCGCTCGTCGTCGTCGTGACCACGGTCACTGTCTGGGCCCATCCGCCCTCAGTCTCAATTTTGTTTTCCTATTATCTCGCTCTCGTCCGCTATCTTGTACGTCGCGCTCTGTATCTCGTTTTTTGGTTACCGGCTATCGCTATGCTCTCCTCGTTTTTCTCCTATCTTTATTACTTTGTTTATCTCAAGCTCGGACTTGCACGCTGTAGTACTCGTCGTAGAACTTATCTCCGGTACTTACGGACGTTGATCGTTTATTGATCATTATCATTATCTGTCACTTATTCGATAACATACTCACCCGTACATACTTCCTGTCATATAGTTTACCAAATAACAATATCGATTGAGGTAGCTTGTGATGTTGCGAACGTTAGTACTTTGAACCCACTGGCAGAAGCCTCGAAAGACCCCGCGGCTGATTTGGTAAGTGCTGTAAATTGTTACGGTCAACCTTCCTCGCCTGCCAAGTCCTTCCCTTCCCCGGGCCCTCAGTCCTTGTAGGTGAGCCATTCCTTTTCGCAATGCGCACACATTACTGGAAGTAACGAACGACCCGGAGCCACACAGAATTACCCTGGCGATTGGAACATCTTCTGGACCTGAGGATCATGCGTGCGCAGGTCCAGGCAGGTGCCCTTTCAGCTGCCATGGCAATGCTGTGTGCGATGGTCCAAACTCCTTCATCAATACCAACGGCGAATCATACCCTGACATAGCTCTCGACAAGCCCCCGAGGCCAACGCATTGCAGGGATTATCTGGTCAGCTGTGCAAGAGTAGCACCGCCGTATACGGGTGGCAACGTTTTCTAGTCATACGTCGCCAGAGCCACTGATAACGACCAGGACATTCCAATTAGGGTGTATAAGAGAACAAAGAAATCTTCTCGGTGCGAAAACCCTATCACCGAGCGCTTTGGCACCGAGATTCATCAGGGCCTTTTGTCTGCTGACGTTTCTTGTTTGGACCAGCCTTGTTCTCGCTACAAATACGCAATCCAGGCCTTTTTGCCCTCTTCTTTACGACCATCACTCGATCACCACCTCCCATCCTCCACAGCAGACCGAATCCACGCCTACCTTCTTGCCGTTACACACAATCATGGCTCGCAGGAAGACTCTGAGATCAGTGCCATTGGCTCAGCACGATGACAGCCGCAGCGAGAGGTCCTCGACGCCCGGCTTGCTTTCCAGAAAGCCAAGTCCGAGCCCCCTGCCTTTCGATTTTGACACATGGAGCAATGCCACGCCACCGCCCTCCTCTCCCCTTTCCGCATCTTCCTCTCGCCACTCCTCACCCAGTAGCTCACGCGATGCATCGTCCTCCTCCGAAGATTCCGCCGTCGAATGCATCTCATGCGGTCCCTCGCGCTTGACTTCACGCAACGTGCGGCGCCACAACGAGCAGTCTGCCACGAGCGCCAAGTTCTCGCCCTACCTGCGCTCGAAGTCATCTCGCCACAAGAAAGCATCTTCATCTCGCGCCTCTTCAAGTCCATCCCCATCCCATTCCTCCACGAGCTCGTCCACATCCCACTTCACCAACCCGACCACGCCTCCCGACTCGCGCTTCGGCTCCCCGGAAGCAGTCTGTACGTCCGCGTTCCTGTCGCCCGTCCCGACCTTCCTCTCCGGCTATCCCGGGGACCCGCTGGCACAGCCCGATGATGGATTCATACAGCGATACATGGGTCGGGCGCCGCGCTACGGATACGAATTCGGCCCGCGCGACATCGAGTTCGAGAACATGGTCCACGAGACCTGCGTGCCTGCGGTACAGCATCAGGTCCTCTCGGAGTATCCTGCTCACCCAACGCCGCAGAAGAACATGGCGTATCCTCTTCCGGCTTTACCGCCTCATCAACAGCAAGCTGAGCTCGAGCTCGAGCTTGATCATGACGTCGACTGGAATGCATTCGCCACCGAATTGGACAACGCCTTGGCAATCTGGGCTTTTAAGCCGAAGTGCAAGGTGCAAAAGACGTTCGTCGGCCCCAACGGACAGCGGATGCACAGGGCGAAGCTCGCGTCGTTCTGACTATGCGATGCACCTGCATCACCACTGGCGCTGGCACCATAATGTCCCTACTAAGTGGCTATGATTCGACGACGCAGTGCGCAGCTCACGCCGAGCGGACCTCATCAGGCGATAGCGCGTTGACGACGGCGTGCTTGGTCCTCTTCCCGAGGGCCCCGGACGGGTCCTAGCTCGGGGTCGTCGTGCTCACGGTGGCTGTCCTCCCCTGTCCTTGTCCCCGTATCCGCCCCATTCCACCTTCTACACCGCCCTCTAGCCTCACTTTCTCTCGCTCTATTTTCATCTCTGCGCGCACTCTGTATCTCAGTCTCGCAATAGCGACTGTTCGATCCTCGTTTTTCTGATTTTTCTCAAGCTTGGACTTTCGCGCTGTACTTACCTGTTGCAGGATTCTCCTCCTGGTATCGACGGACGCTAAATATCGTTATTGATATTATTCTATTATTCTTTGATGTATATACTTACCCGTGGCTACTCGAAATTAATTCCCGCTGATAACATTTTCTTGCTCAGACTTGCTTTCGGTGGGATGTCGAGCCACGTTGTGAGACGTGAAACATCGTTACGCTATCAGAAAACGATTAATGGATAGAGGCTATAATGTAGAGAGATAAGACGCGGATCATAATGGACTTTCCAAGTCATGGAAGGGATCATGCGAGAATAAGGCAGAACCACTCGTACCAACTTCTTCAATAGTGTTCTAGGCCTGTATTGTTCGGCCGTTGGCATCGCGTCCGCACGCACGCCTTCCGCAACAGCAGACCCCCTCTTCAGACTTGCGGCAAGCAAAGCGCATCTTCCGGCCTTGAGCAACATAGACTCCGAGGAAGGCTTTCCACCCAGGAACCTGCTCTGCACAGGCAACAGTCTTGTCGATCGTGAACGCGATGGGCGGGAAATCCACGATCATGGTGTTGAAGTCCGCAGTGAGGCAAACCATGCCTGTACCCGCATAATTCTCCCTGTACCGCTTCTTCCCTGCCTCCATCGCAGCACGCAGGCCAGCCTTCGTCTCCGAGTTGACTCCAGGAACCTGGTTCTCAGGATTGCGCATATCGACAGCGCCTGCACTCTTCAAGCAAAAACGCTTCTCCATTGGCTGGCCGGGTTCGTTGCAGTAATGAATGTCGACGCAGAAAACGGTGTATCTTTCGGAACCGGGATTCTGTGGCAGGTTGAAAGACGCGACGGCGCAGTTCACCAGGGATGTATTGTGGTATTCGATCCAAGCGCACAGGTCGCTCCATGCTAGCAGATTCTTGGTTTCTGTTGTGACGTCCCTGCGTACCTCTGCGTACCATTTGCACTCGTCCCGGTGCGAGGCCCAACGGGCACGTTGACAAGCTTTGGACTGCAAGCAGGAAATTAGCATAAACGAATCGTCCACTCTGGGAACCGGGACGAACGCAATAGTAAACCATGCGACAGCCCCTGCACTTGCCCAGCCAGATGTCTTCGCATCGCGATACTCGCTCACAACCTTTGCAGTGGCGGTGGACATGTATAGGCGGTCCGCCGTGGAAAGTAGGCAAGGTGGGGTCTGTAGAATTATCGAATAGCGTGGCGCTCTGCTTGCGCTTCATCTGTTTTCACTTCGACTGGGCGTGCACGCAAAATTGCAGCTCACCTGAGAGTGCTTGTACGGCGAAGAGCCTTGCATGATATGCGCATAGTCGTAAGTGACAAACTCGGGAGCTCGATCAAGAACAGTGGACATAATGAAATCTGGAATACAGATGAGGGATACGTGTGAGGGTAGGCAAGAACTAAGGATCCTATGGGAGTGAGAAGAAAAGCAAGTTGATAGCTGACGGCGAACAGAACCTTATATACTTCGAGTTCATGACATGACTAGATGGTGATCAAGCTCGAAACAGGAACGCGGCTTCCTATGACAATGGTATTCGCACGTGGATCGATGCTGATCAAAGTATTCTTCAACCATTTGATTCCATTATATACAGCCTGCAGGTATCTCAATAAGTAAGTCGTCAACGTCGTAAACCCACGTCGCATCACAGTCAACCATAACCAAAACTCAATTCGTATCCCGTGTTTACGCGGACCCAAAGAAACTAGTGCTGTCACAATGAGAACATGCCCATAGGTTCCTGCGCGCCTCCGGCATCCGAGTAGATCGTGTGGTCGAACTCGGTCGCGTTGAGGGATCCCTGTGCGGGTGCTGTATAACGGGCCCGGTTCGGGTGAGCAGGGAGGTACAGCAGAGATAGCACTGAAAAGCACGTACCGTACCACCATAGAGTCGTCACGCCCACCGGGAAGGTGTAGCTAGCCTGCGTCCCACGGAACTCAATCGTGGCCTGTACAGGCTGGGGATTCCAAGTGGTGC
Organism: Hericium coralloides; assembly: GCA_003675405.1. Lineage (NCBI taxonomy): Eukaryota > Fungi > Basidiomycota > Agaricomycetes > Russulales > Hericiaceae > Hericium > Hericium coralloides. The sequence goes on along the minus strand of QUOP01000281.1, from coordinate 435,335 downwards.
TCGCGCTATCATCCCTGAAAATCGCCCTCGGTTCAGCTAGTCCATCTTACCGAGAGGTAGAATAAGGCCATACCAATTCAGGACGACCAAGCTGTACCGCAACCAGTCCGACGAACTCGCGCGGCCAGTCATGTACGCGCCAACGCGCAGAGCCCAGTTGAGCTCCCCGCCAACTGATACACCGATGCGCTTGCCCCACGGCCCATTCACATCGCGCGGAAGAATAGCACGGGAAGCCTGCGCCATCGAGTAGTCTGTGTTTCCGTTTAGCACGCATGTAAGCGGTATTGACAGTATACGCACACTCCTCGTTCAGCCCATAGCTCCCGTCGCTATTGATGGTGACGATGCCGCGGCATCCGGGGCCACCACAGCTATTAGTGCCAGGCAGCTTCGGATTGCCGTTCCCATCGAGGGCAAGGTTCCACATCAGGCCAGAGTGCGAATTATGCTGGATGGCGCCGATCCAACTATGGTAGTCCGTATTTCAGTTGAACAAGCTCAAACCGGGACAGAAAATATACGCACAGGTTGTCCATGAACCACTAGCCCAGAAGTCAGTACGATCTAGAAGCAAGCATGGGTATTACCATACCTTGATGTTGCTCCACCAGTCCGAACCAAGATTGCTCGAGCATTCAGTGAAGTAGATCTCCTTCTGCGGGTATGCTTGATGGAAAGTATCCTGGTCGCTGACCGAGCCTCCATAGCAATGAAATGCGACTCCAGCGAAGGCGTCTCCGGCTTGCTGCATCTTGAGTTGTAAAATGATATAAGCACCACCACAGGACAACGCTATCAGTTTGCAGAATGACTTACAAGCTGGATGGGATATCCTCCGGCGTCATCCCAATTATGGTCAAATCCGATGATCTTCACATATGAAAAGCCATTGTTGTTGAGAAGGGAACGCAAGGCAGTGGCGACCTGCGCCTCGAGGCTGGCGGAGGTCCTACACGTGGGGTAGCTATCATTTGAATTCTCGGGCTCGTTCTGGACATATATGATGAGTGGTCATACAGTAGGGCATTTGTGACTCAGCCTGCCTGAATGGAGACGCCGTATAGAGTAAAGCCCCGGCTTTGGAATGCCTGAACACATTTCAAGAGATAGTTCGCGTCTGACTAATGGATGAGACATCGAATTCTGCGTGAGATGTGATGCGGCCGACTCACAGGTATTGACCATGCTCGACTCAAAATTTCCTCCTTTCATCGTACCACTGTCCTTCATCCACCCCGGCTGCATGATCCCTGTCAGACGTCCGATAGTTGTGGCTCAGATAAATCGCATACCGGAGACCAAGGCGTAGCGATGATCCTCATATACTGGTTGATAGACTTGATGTCATTGAGTACGGTCCAAAAATAGGAAGGAGGCGCGTTAGCATTGAAGTTGTTCAACGAGGTATCACCAGAAGAGTCGTCAAAGCTATAAGCTAAGCCGCGGCGTAAGATAAAAGGATTAGAATGCGATATAAACAGAACATACTGCCCGCCGAGAAGTCGGACGCGCCCAGTGGTACGCTGGTGGGATGCCAGTATCAGTCCACGCGCTCTCCGCACGTCACTAGCATGTCCATACCGAATGAATGTCAAACCAGCAGCTTGCGCGCCATCAGTAGCTGCACAACGTTGTTCTGTAAGTTGGGTTGCGAACATAAAACAAGGTCGACATACGATTAAACAAGGTATTCATGAGGTTCTGGTAGTTGCCAGGGTTCTGGTTCTAATTGTCCGCCCGCATTAGGATGAGCGTTGACATGAAGCCGACTGAACCAACCTTCAAATTGTTCAACAACATCGCCGAGGAGTCGGCTATCCAACAACACGTCGATCAGTACCAGCTCTCCCTTGAAAGCAAGGGAACACGCACTGAGAGAACCACCGAAGCCCCAGACGGACTGGTATGTCGCGCTGTCGTCGACATCGATGTCGGCGCTGCCAATAGCACCCGGAGACCCGAAGTTGATGGGCGAGGATGGCTTCAGTGACGTATACAGCTTCGACCTATCCCACGTTGTTTGCCACTGGAATAACAACAGATTAGTTTTCGACAAGAATAGTCTATGACGACACTAACGATGTCCCATATCGCGTACTGGCCGAGGACAGGTCGTCCTAGAGCCGCGAACGCGGCAAGAGTAAGGCATAAACGCATAGCGACTTGGAGAACGTTAGGCGGCTGCACAGAGAAAAGAAGAGGAGCAAAGGAGCAATCAAGGACCTTGGTGCATCGCTATTCATGGGCACCTTATAAGACCTCGGCCGCGGCTTCAACCGGTGGAGCTGATGTACCACGAAGCATGGTTGAAATTCAGAAGGCGTCCTCGGAGGAAAGAAAGAAGCACATCCAGAAATGCGATCGCATGCTAGTGGGACTGCAGAGCTTGACGTATTGGACGGCTCCGCCTGGGAGGAATCCATCACAAGCTACAGGCGTTTAGGGACGTCGCAGCGCATGCGACCGCGGCCCTCGTGTCTGTAAAAACAACCGTTGCAGCTGATATCACAGCTGCTGTGATGGATTGCCAGAGAAGAGAAGTTTGGTGGGTACCATGGGACCGTCACGAGCCTAGGACGGGATCATCAGGAAGGTTGTTCCCAGCCCGTTATGGTTGCCTGCCAGAACGGCGCACGTCATGCATCATGCATCATGTCGTTGCTGGCAACGCCAGTAGACACGGTCCAGGCTGGTTGGAATCTACAAACAACTTTAGAACACGGAAGATGGTCAAAAATACGAACCCGTGTGAGTCAAGGTCGCACGACAGATCCGGTAGTAGCCACGAGGGAGGCCGCTCAGATCGAGTCCTGGTATGGCAAGTCGTAAACATAGCCTATACCAAACTTATGGTAAGGGAGAGACGTGAAGGTGGCCAACATAGACGAAGGCACATGTGCCAACTTGAGCACAGGAACCTCAAAACGGAACCTTCCATTCAACGACCACCATCGCAGCGCCCAGAGTCGCGAAGCACGTCAGGAAACAAGCTCGCTGGCATGCAGACAACCTAATGATCCATCTCGCGTGCCCGATAAGTATCCACCTACCGCACAGACATGCCGGCAGCCCGACGGGACGCCCTTGTCAGCATAACTTACCACTGGACGGATAAGCACCAAGACAGCACAGCACGCGCTCGTACATCCAAAGCCAGCCCTGACCATAAGTAAGATACACCCATTCCGCTCCGTTCTAGAACAAGCCCAACAGATCCTCCTGCGGTTTCTGCTGCTGTGGCGAAATCGGACTCTGCACCCCTGTTGCTGCTGGCATCGATGCAAGCGAGGGCGCGATCGGCGACCCGAGCCCTCCGAGCCCAGCAAATGCCCCGTTCGCCTGCGCCTGCATCGGCGGACTCGAGACACTACTGTTCCCGAATATCGACACGAGGTCGTCCAGCGGGTTGCTCGACGTACCCGCGAGCAGACTCGCCGCCGCGGGCGTTTGCTGCAGTACCTGTGTCGCTGCAAGTCCCGTCGGCTGCCCATCTGTCGCGGGCTCGTCGTCGAAGTCGAGCAGGTTCTCCGCTTGCTGCCCTGCAGCGACCGTCTGCAGCGCCTTCTGCGTTGCGAGACGGTCATCCGCCGAGCTGCCGAACCGCAATCGGTCAGTGCATACCAGGTTTCCAGAAGACTGCTCGACACGTACTCCGCGCCCTTTCTTTGCATGGAATCCGCACCGACGCGTCCCATGCCGATAAACGTTTCTGCCGGCTTGTGGTACACACTCGCCAGACTCGAGATCTCGCCCAGAAGCTCGTTTAACAGCGCGGGAGCCACGGTCGTCCGCGGCAGCGATATTGGCGGCCGGTGTGCGAGCACCACGGACTATCAGCCACGTCAGTAAAAATATCCGGCTTCCGATAAGAACAGGAGCTTGCCTTTGCGGCACCGGGGTCGGTGGACAACAATCGCCAGTAGATGTAGGCCCGGTCTCGAACGTCAGGAGAGTCGCAGTCTTTCGTCGCTGTGTTGAGCACGCGCTGCACGATGCCCTGCGACGTGTCAGGTTTGTACAAGAAGAGCTTCACGACTGCCGTCAGTGTCTGGAGCTGCACCTGTTTGCCATAAGAACGCAGGTCAGGAACGGTCAGCGGATCAAAGACATTGCAGCAGTGCTATAAACGTGCAGAACGCACCGGGTAGGACTCTTCTGTGAATGTCTCCACGAATATGCCCAGGAGCTCCTCCGCGTTATCGATCTTGTTTGCGTACTCGCCGATGATCCAGATGAGGGACGCTTTCGCCTCGGGCTCGTCGAGCTCCTCGAGGTTGGCGCACAGCGTAGGTATCACACCCTCGTACGTCGATGGATATCTCCGGAAAATATCCTGTGTACAAGTTAGATTGCAGAGGTAGCCAAATGAAAGTTTCGCAGACCTTCATCACGACCACGGCCTCCTGTACAACATAGCTCACTCGCGTGGCGATAAGATCTAGGAGAACGTTTACGCAGCGCTCGGCAGCTGCGTCGATCTTGATGGCCGCTTGCCCGATAGCTTTGATACTCCTCCTGACGAAGTCTACGTCGACCTCGGAGGCGTACCTGTGAACCGAAGCGGCAACATAAGCGTACCACTCACAGCAGCGCTGAGCTTAACACGCGTACTCTTTCAGCTCGCTCAGCAGCGCATCCACGTTGTTATCGCCCGCAAGCCGCACCATGATGTCGAGCTTCTCCACCTTGACATATAGTGGGTCGTTGTACTTGCAGAAGAACACGCGCATCTCGTTCGAGAGGATATCAGACCGCTTCTGCAGGAGGAGATTGATATTCCGTAGTGCGACCCACTGCACCTCGGGCGGCGAGGAGAGCAGCGTCACGAGCGGCGGCGCCATCTTACGCACGAGTTGCTTCGTGAGCTCTTCGCGCTTGACATTGCGCATGTGTATCATGATAACCTAGCACAATGTCAGTGTCATGCAAAGAGCGAACAGCTTCGACAGACGCACCCTGACCGCCCCGAGCACGACGCTGCCGTTTGCATGCTGGAACTGTGGCACGACACGTTCGCAGATGTGCTCGCTCTCCTTCTCGTCTGTAGCCTCGTATCGTGCGAGCGCAGACAGGATGGCGACACGACCCCACTCTGAACACTCATTGAGCGCGATCAAGAGCTTGTTGAGGATGGTCGATGTGATTGTGAAGACGGCAGGATCGGAAGAGGATGTCGAGGGCTGCGATGTCGCGGCGACGTGGATATCCGAGAGGGCTGTGACTGTGTTCGCTACGACCTATCGCACCCAACAGCCAGTTGAGCCTCCAGACCGGCATAGAAGCTGGCCAGATACGCACCATAGGGTTCGAATCCGATACCATGTCATGCAGCTGCTCCAAGAACCCGTTCTCAATCACCAGCTCCGGCTTAAGATCATACAACTTGGCCACGCACAGCGCGGCGGTCTTGCGCACGTACGGGTTATCGTCATGAAGGCACTTCTGGAGCGGGTCGGTCAGATAGTCGATGATCTTCTCGACACGGATGCAGCCCATCGTGCGGATCGCGAGTGCGCGAATGAGCGGGTTCGGGTCGTCCGAGTCTTTGACGAACGTGTTCACGGCAAGGATGACGAGCTCTGGCTGCGTCTTGGCGTAATTGATGAGGTAGAGGTACACAAGCTTCTTCTGCTCGATGTCTTCCGTCTGCATGTTCTTAAGCACATCGGGAAACAGACCGCTGACATCTGCGGATATGTGTGGGCGGCGGGCGCGGAGAACAGGATATGGGCTGCGCACCTTTACCAACGGTCATGTTCGCGATGACACGCTTGATCGCATCTTTGCGCTTGTCCCTGTACTCGCTGTTCAGGTCGGCGCGCAGCTCAAAGTTCTCGCCTGCAAAGATGAGTATGACAGCTTGGCGGGGAATGTCCGAGGCAACGGACCTTTCTTGGGCGCTGCCCTTGTGAACACGTTCATGTTGTGTGTTTACAAGGTCAAGCGAGATATATAGAATGCCCTTTGAAGGCTTTTATGAGGTTGCAGCACCCGGTATTCGCAGTTGTAGAGTGAAACAGAAATGTTAGGGCTCGGCTTGAAGTGGTCACAATATAGATTACGTAAAGGCTACATTTAACGCGGGCGCTTGCTCGAGGTTGCACTTTCTACTTCTACAATCCATTCGTTGTTCCGTCCCAGTCGGTAACAACGGCATCGGGAACGGGTCTCCAGAGATTCAAGCTATCCAACGATGACAAGTATGGCAAGCACGAAGTTACTGATTATCTAATTCTACAGACGATAAGCTGCAAAACGCATGAACTACAACTACAATGGCTTGGCATGTTAGTGTATAAAGCATCAAAGGTATACAGTACAAGTTCGGAAGGAGATCTCCAAAAATTAGTCGCGAGGCGAGTAACTGTCGTCCACAGTAGCACCTTTCCCGCTCGTCTCGCGCATCTCACCCCTTTCTTGCCGTTCCGGATTGCCACTGACTTTGCCCGTCATCTACATGACGGTGTAAGCTTAACGGACAGGAAGAATTGCGACTCCACATACCTTCTGCGTCTTGCCAACGACTTTATCCATTATGCTAGGTTTGCCTTGGGGCAAGTCATCATCGTCACCTGGTCCCGCACTGCCTGCAAGGTAGTGCAAGGTCCATCAGCGCTTGCCGTGGTCACTTAAGCAGTAAGTCATACCTGTACGGGTAGCCTGGTGTTCCGTAGGCCTCGAATCCACAGGGACATTCTGCCCACCCCGGTCATCGACGCCATACGTGGGCTGGAGGCCCTGAACGCGATCGGGATCGCGATTCTCGAAGCGGCGGCCCTGGTCGAAGCCAGTCGCCTGGCCGTCCGTGCGCTCGATGGTGTCCGCACTGTAATCAGCGGCAGGCTGAGCACCGTGGGCACCTGGCAGCGGCTCGGAGGGGTTGTGCTGGCGATGCTGCGGGCGCTCGCCGACAGCGGTGGGGTTGGTAGGGGATGCTTCGAACTGGGACATGGTTATATGCGAGGAGTTTTTGTCAACGGTGAAGCGTGGATCGTAAAATTTGGATGATGTAGGTTGGTTATGCTTTACAGGTTTCGGGCGGTGCCCTTATAATGTTTTGCAGCTCGCATGTGAGGGCGGGAGACATTGGAGGTATGACGTCATACAGCGATATGTTGTGGCGAGGCGGTCACCGACGTGGAGTTTGGGTTCGACACCTGTCAAGATCCAGCGTGGAACGGGCTCCATGGTGACGCAGTGCGAGCGCTGTTGATGTACGTTTCCTTTGGCCCTAGCCCATGTCCAGAGAAAGCAGGAAGCTCCCTACTATTTTTGCGATATTTTTGCGTAGCTTTTCCTGTACGCCTCGCCGTGCGCGTTCATCGGCGTTGAGAAACCACACAGATGCATCAAGTCACGGAGATTTTGAGCTCCAGAAGTGCAAGAGCAGTAGCTGCTACCTTGGTCCCTATAGCATAAGCAATATATGATCTCCTTGACATTGTATTAGCGACCTATGGCGTACGTTTAGATCGAATGCCCACACGTCACAAAAACGCCTCGAAGGGTATTGTTATTTGGTAAAGTATATGACAGGAAATATGTACGGGTGAGTATGTAATCGAATAAGTGACAGATAATGATAATGATCAGTATACGATCAACGTCCGTCAGTACCGGAGAAAAGTTCTACGACGAGTACTACAGCGTGCAAGTCCGAGCTTGAGATAAACAAGGTAATAAAGATAGGAGAAAAACAAGGAGAGCATAGCGATAGCCAGTAACACAGAGCGTTGCAAAAACGAGATACAGAGCGCGACGACAAGATAGCGGACGAGAGCGAGATAATAGGAAAACAAAATTGAGACTGAGGGCGGATGGGCCCAGACAGTGACCGTGGTCACGACGACGACGAGCGAGGTCCGATAGGTATGCTGAATTTGGGTTTATGGGGACCAAGCTCGCCGTCGTCGACGCATCGTCGTTTGACGAGGGCTGCTCGTGGGCAGCGCGCCTGTCGAATCATAGCCGTTAATAGTAGAGGCGCTGCATTGGCAGCGCTAGCAATCGCGAGTGGTCTCCGTCGATGCTGATGTAGGAATGCCCTACATTCAGTACGATGCGAACTGCATGCCATTCGTCCACTGCCGATTGGTGTCCGCGAACATCATCGTCTGCTCCGTGCTGTCGGACGCAGAAAACCAAGCCGCGACAGTGTCGTCAAATATGGCATTGAAGGCGGGGTCTGACTCCCAGTTGAAGTCGGAAAAGTCGAACTCGAGCTGCGGCTTGGCCTCTGGCTGATCCAGCGGCACAGCGGACATGTCGATGTATCCGGCCGAAGTGCTCGGGCAGACACCATGCTCTATGGCCGCCTGCGTTACCGACGTCAGGAGCTGCTGCTCTACCTGCAGCTGGGGCGGCGATGCGCCGTTGGCGTACTCGGCGTATCCAGGAAAGGGGTCCATGTAGCCGTCATGCCCCGTGTCCATCGGCAGCGTCGACGTCGGGAGCTGTGAGGTAGGATAAAGATGCCCCTCAACCTGGAATATATCCTGTTGGGCTGGTCGGAAGACGTCGGTGTTGTATGCCGGCATCCCGTACTGGAAGTGAGTATTGAGTGTGTCGAGGTTCTGTGACTTCGCACTGCAGGTCTCGCCACCGGTGTTGTGGGTGTTGTAGGTGTCGTGGAGAGTGTATTCGTTCTCAGCTGCATTGAACATGCACCCGGAGTGGAAGGTCGGAGCAGGCGAGGTGAACGTCGAAGGACAGATGACTTCCGGAGATGCGATGGGCGAGTCGGGAGGCGTAGTTAGGCCGGTGAAGTGAGACGGTGACGAGCTTGAAGAGGAACTGCATGTAGCTCCTTTCTTGTGACGAGCTGACGAGGCGCGCAAGTAGGGCGAGAAACCATATGTCGACGACTGCTCGTCGTGGCGCCGTATGTTGCGAGAAGTCAAGCGAGAAGGATGGTGACGGATGGATTCAACGAATGAGTCTTCGAGAGTGGGCGACACATCACACGAACTACTGGGAGAGAAATGGCGGTGGGAATAGCGAGCGGATGGTGTGGGTGATCCCGCCGGGGTTGAGTACGTGGAGAATGGCGAGAGAGTAGACGGCGGCGGCGAAGCCGTATTGCTCCATGTGCTGGCCTCAGACAATGGTGGGCTCGGGTTTGGGGCGCTGAAAAGTGGGGCAGGGGTTTTCATGGACGTCGCGCCGTGGGTCCGGCGCACGCGCTGGGTCACTGGCACCAGCTCCGAGGCCATCGTCTTGATAGGTGCAACTTCTTGGAACCGGATAGAGTCGTTGGAGGCACGGCGTAAATAGGTGCTCTCTGTAGATTGTGGAGTAGGGGAACTTGTCTTGCTCCGATCAACAGAGTCTGTGACGACGGAATGCTCTACGGACTCCGGCTCCTGCAGAGTCTCGCTCAACGGCGTCGGCGATAACACATAGAGGTCAATTGTCCCCGCTACATCCTTGTGTTTTTCCTTCTTGTGTCTGCATACTGAGCTTGGTTCAGTGTAGGTTTTGTCGCAATGCGGACATTGCAATCTTGGAGCGCCACTGAGATAGACAACATGAGTAAAGGAGGAACGATAAGACTATGGGAGGTGACGCACTGCTCCCTGATGTCGTGGCCAATAAACTGGCCTCGTTGTGTAAATCGGTACTCGCAACCGTCATATTTGCAACCGTACGGCCTGCGTGAAAAAGCGTAATGAAGATCGTATTGCAGGAATCGAAAATATGTGCGTGCGTACCGGTCGCTGTAGGAGCGGTGAAACGTCGATTTGAGATGTCGATGCAGGTCCGCCCTCCTCGTGAAAACCTTTCGGCAGAGCGGATCGACACGCGAACCGGGACAGATAAATTTCTGTCCTCAACCAATGAGTCGAGAACAATGGGCTGAAAATGAGGTCATCTACGCACGGTGTTGGAGGCCTTGCGCTGCAACGGTCAGATGAAACAATCAGCTCGAGATATGTGGATAAGTTGCTGGCTGGCACACTCACTTCGTGAGGCATGACAGTATGAATCAACAGATGTTCGAGGGCGGGAAGATGTGGAAGTGAGCGTGTAGTCTTGAGGAAGAGAGAAGGATGGATTGGATTGGATTGGATTGTGGAGAGCATTGCTGGAAATACGTATTTGTAGGAGGGCAACAAGATTTGCTAATGCAAGACAGAAGACTCGTCAGTAAACAATAAGACCTAGAGAAGCCAAGAGCAGGTGCCCTCAGTAATAAGAGAAGCGCACCGAGCATAAGTTTTTGTTCCTTTGTACATCCCAATTTAGGAGAATGGAAGCACGGGGGCCATGATCATCAGCTGCGCCAATGTGGGTCGAGGGGAACAAGGCCATAATCCTCCGTAGATCCGCTGCGGTTTATCTGCCGTCTCCTCTTGCGTAACGAGTCAGAGGATACCCCGCGATGCTTTGGTACTCGAGGATTTGAGGTAGGAAGATGGCAAGAAATTGAAAGGCGGAGGGAGGCGCATCGCCATTGGTAGTAGTCGAGGATGTTGGTTTGTCGCGCACAGCATCGGCGGTTGAGGGAGAGTGCACGCATGATCCTCGGGTCCCGGGAATGTTCCATCGGCAGGTTAATCCTAAGCCGCTCGTTACTTCAGCAAATTCCCAAAATGAGTATGCGAAGGGTGGACCCACAAATGACAAAGACGGCTTTCCAGGCCAGGGACCGCATCTTTCGCTTATCTTGCTAGTGCAGCTGAGTTTCGGTAAATTTAGGGGGATGAATTAGTGCCTTGCTTGTTGTTCTTTTCACGGGGGCAATCGCACGTGGAACGACGAACAGATTTTCGAAGTCTGCTCTTGTCTATCGCTTAGCAGGGATCATATGGAGCCGCGAGTAAGGGCGGTTCTCCACATAATAATGACGAACAAAAAGGACCGTAAGCGCACCTTCCCCCATGCATGATCGGGAGGTCCTTCGCGCCCTGCGCGGATCTATGGGGAACGGGATTCCACAAATTTTCGGGTCCGACAGCTCTTGATAATATGTCTGGACTGGTGCCTGCCTCCTTAGGCGCGTTAAGGGAAAACGGAACTTACACATATACCTAGAAAACAATGAGCCAGAGGGAGCAGTACGCTATGTTTCTTGCGACGCGGCTGCTCAGTTCGACCAAGTGGTTAATTGTGCAGGGCCGTTCCGGCGCCAATCTCTTCTGATTTAGTTCCGGGCGAACCGGCAAGGCGTCTCGTCAATGCTTTCAAAGTCCGATTGAGCGCCGAAATTAATCACTTGCGAGCCTCGTGTCGACTCTGAGAGTTGAACTTACCAGGTCCTCGTTCCAAAATCATTCATCGATTCCGCTGCTCCCGCTCTTCCATCAGAACTCACTAAAGGCCTTTGCGCTTCCATCGGACCATTCCGACGCACTTTCGCTTAGCGTTGACCGCATGACTCGGTATACGTTCGTCGGCACGGCACATCATATCGAAGGCCACGTCCGCGGATCTCCTTTCCAGGGCATTCTCTGATTGTGGAACGCTCACCTACAATCTGAAGACGGCGTGAAGTGGATATTCTGCGATCGTTCGGCTCTTTATTGTTTATCGTTTATTGTATCCGTTGTGGCCAAGTCTGCGTTTCCGCGTGGCCCAGAACCGCCGGTGATGCCGGTCGCCTCCTGATTCTGATTCCTGCTTCGAAGTTATCGCATGCGAGCGATTTCTTAGCATAACGATGGCTTCCCCGCACACCTTGTCTCACCACTGTCCAATGGGCTCCAATCCTCGACCTTGCTTCCATCTTCAATGGGCTCCTGGCGCGCGCGCATGGTCATTACCTAGATTCCTTGTAATCCTAAGGCAGCTATGGATGTGGCACTCTCCGGTTTAAGTCCAGGGTAGTATATACACTGGTATCTGGTCCAGTTTAGTCGATCTCATCCAACGCATGCACTTGTTGATCAGTCAGACAGACACATAGTCTGCCGCGCCGGCCTGGAAGCTGAGTGAAAGGAGACCAGTTAACGCGCAGGCCGCAATGTCATTCGATATACGATGTATTCCGCTTCGCTCCAGGCGACCATGCGTAAGTTCCATGGAGATCAACCGTTCAACCGTCGACATTCCCGTCCACCAAGGACTACGAGGCAGCCGTTGAGTTCGACAACGAGGAGTTCAGGTGATCATACACGGAGACCGCGGTGCATCATGGCGAATTGGATCTCTCGGTGAACAATTTCCTGTCCCCGCGTTACTCACTGTCTCGAGTCAATGGCTATGATTCATATATAGGCCTCGAGAACTTTAGTCTCATACAGACATGGCTTTGATAGTTCTGAACGCGGGTGGTTCTGTTGATGCGCCTCGTGGGTAGCAGAAATGGATCGACATGGCCTTGGACAATACGTCGAGCATGGACTGGTGAGCAACTTCTAACGCGCGGTGAACGGGTTGTGAATAGAGGGGTGACTTGCGTAAACGACTCGTGCGATACCAGCTATGATACCATCACGACCTGCTTTTGATTTCCGTTCATACGATCTTACATCCCAGGATATCCGACAATCCTCCAAATCAGTCTACGTTGTGCCCCGACGCCCAAAGCCCAAGAAAAAAAGCGAAGAAAGAATGAAAGTAATGCAGAAAAGGGTCACGGAAAGCGATACGAAACGGAGGTGAACAGAGATCCCATATTGTAACGGCCTGAGCATTCTTCCTTCCCGGACCATAGTAAGTGTCCCATGTACCTAGCGTACAACGCAGTGTACAATGTCCTCCACACGCACAACTGAGACTCAAGAATACATCGCTGCGGCGCGCGCGAGCGTCGCATGGTCGAGCCCGCGCAGCTTGAGGCACTTCTGGAACAGCTTGCGATCGACGGGGTGCTGCACGCGGCTCGCGAGGTGCTGCCCCGCGACCAGGCTCTTGATCGTGCCCGCGATAAGCCGCTGCTTCTGCACGTTGATCAACGGCTCTAGCTGCATCGCCGGCGGCAGCGGCGCGAGCGTCGCGAACACCTCAGGGTGCGCGGGCGCGCCAAAGTTGCCGGTAGCCGTGTCGATCCCGACGGCCTCGTTCGGCGCGGTAGGGTCGATGAGGTCGGGCAGCTGGCTGAAGCGGTATAGTTGGGAGAGATATATGCCTAGATGCGGGATAGGTCAAGTTTGGCCGGAGAGAAAAAGGAAAGGAACGTACCGAGGAAGGGAACACAAGCAGGAGGCTTCTGCGGCTTGCTCTCCGATCCGCCCTTGCTCTTCGTCGTGGAGCCCCGTGACGACGCAGCTTCCTCTGAGAGGTTGCCTGAAGCCTGCTTCCAGTTGGCCATCGTCTCGACCGCACTGCGGATATGGCCAAAGTCGTCACGGCTCTCGACGAACTGCGTCAGATCGTTAAGCATCCGTAGGTTGTACACGTTGACGCGGTTCCATGACTTGCGCATCACGTTCGTGACCCACTCGCTGCGCAGGCCCGCGATGATCGCGACGAGCGTGCTGAAGTTGCTGAGGGTGTAGCATTTCTGCGAGCACCGGTCAGTGAGCACAACAAACACAGACGACAGAACATGGGCAGAAGCGGACATACCCAAGCAATCCGGATGAACTTACCGACAAGAGCCGGCCGCTCCGCCGGATGCGTGAGGACGACCTCCGACAATACAAAGTTCGCAACTAGGTTGAACCGCCCGCGAGCAGCCACCAAAGCGCTCGTCTTGTAGCCCCCACGACCCTCCGCCTTCCAACGCGCACGCTCCTTCAAAAACAGGCCCCAATCGAGGATATTCGCCTCCTCGACCGAGGTGCGCCACTCGTCCGACGTGAGCTCCTCGAACTTGACGCAGAGGAACAGCTCGCGGTCGATAATCGAGAAGTGCTGCGCGAGCTCCGCCGCGCCATGTCCGTGCACGAACGAGCGGTGCATTTTCGGCAGCTGCTGTGGGAGCGCGAACTTCGACAGCGGCGGGCTCATCAGCGGCGGCGGGATGTGTGGCGAGGTCGGCGAGCGCGACGGTGAGGACGACACGCGGCTCTGGATGATCTCGAGCGGCACGACGTCTTCGAGGGAAGGTTTCGCCTCCGCGATGGACGAGACGGCCGAGGACGGGCCAGCAGGCACTGGGGTCGGGCCGTCGGCATCGATGGACGAGCGAGAAATCGACGACGGGCGCGACTGCTGCGAACTCCGACGCGAATCGCCATTCTCGGACGACTGGTACCAGCCGAGGGACTGCGTCCCCGACATGTCCATAATCCGCGCGTCCGTGTCATCTGAGAAGTCCGCCGAGAAGCGCGGCTCCTCGTGCCCGTAGTCGCCCTGGTCAATGCGATCGCGGATCGTTTTGACCCAGTTGTCGACCTTGGACTCCTTCGCGCGCTGCTTCTGCGGGTTCATGTGGCCCTCGAGCCGCTTCAGCGCGTCCTCGACGTCGCCCGCCTCCTCATCGTCGCTGAGCGAGTCCACAAGCGCGTTCAAATGCCACTGCTGAATCGTGCTGCCTAGCCCACCACCCGCAGACGAGACCGTGCTCGAGGGCCCCGACATCAGCGAGTCGTGCGAAGTCAGGCCCATCGAGGACACGCTGTCGCGGTGCTCGACGAACTCGAAGTCGCGTCGCAGAGGCAGCCGGCGAGTGGGCTTCTTGAGCCCTGGCGGAGCAGCGGGCCCACTTGCATCGGATGAGGTGTCGGAGAGGTCGAGGTCGTCAATGTCCACCGCGTCGGGGCGCCAATGGCGCCCGCCGTTGGTGCGTCGAAGGCCGCTCGACTCCGGCATTGGGGAGAGCGGCACGCCATAACTCGAGGACCCAGACGAACCGATCGAGCTCGGCGGGCGGGGACTGGTGCTCGGAAGTAAGGAGACTGGGACGGGTGACTCGGTGGTGTATGGTGAAGGGTTAGGCGAGTCTGTTCCTTCGCTCTCGCTCGGTGTCTCCGGGACAGAAACGAGAGACTGGGTATCATTGGAATGAATGGGCTCCCCACCGGGAGGAGGGGATGGATCCTCAGGGAGCTCGGGCGTGTGCTCCAGAGGCTGCGATAGCGGTGGCGCCTTAGCTTCCGGCGTAGGCACCAGAGAAGGAGGGGATTGTAAGGCCGCAGGTGGCGCGTGCATGTCAATCATCTTCAAATACTGCTCGACACCGCCTCGCACTGTCAACAAGTCGCCCGTCGCATTGAGCTCGAGATCAAACGCCGAAACATCCGCACTCGCCCCCGCCGGCGCAGCCATCGACGATCGCGACTGCAAGACCCGTTTCCAGCGTCCAAGTCGGCCAATCGTGCTGACGAAGGCGCGCGAGAGCGCGTTGTGATGCACAGGCAACGTCGCCGGGGTCTGCGCAATGGCCGAGTTGACGGTGGACGGCGACGGGCGATGCTGCAGGATGGTCTGATGGAGCGGCTGCTGCATCAGCGCGATGGAGATCGCTGTCCGGCCCCCGCTGCCCTCTGCGCCACCCGACAGCTGCGGGTTCACTGCTCGCTCGAAGCCGCCGTTGGCAAGGTCTGCGCCGCCGTCGACGATAAAGTCGAGATCCAGATCCGAACCAGCCGACACGGTCGACGGTCGCAAGGCGTCCTTCTGCTTCGAAGCATACGGGGCAGGGCGGGCACCGCTCGTCGAGGTGGTCGCTCGATCGGTCGAGGTGGTCTGCCGGGTGTGCACCTCCTTGCACTCGCGGACGACCGAGTGCAGCTTCGCAACGATGCTCTGCGGGTATACATCAGACAAGCCGGTGTCTGCTAGATACCATAGTGCTTACTGTCGCGTCTGGATGCTTCTTCAGGATAGGATCCCGTCTCAGCGTGTTCAACCAGCTGGCAAGGAGCAGCCTCAACTCCCGGTTCGGGATGAAGTCGACCGCAAAGAATGTAAGCAGCCAGTACCGGATCGCCACAAACGTGCGCACGCGCACGATGCGGCGCACCATCTCGTCGTGCTCCGACACCGGCTGGCCCAGCGCCCAGTGGAAGCGGCATATCAACAGATAGCACAAGTCGACCGCGCCAATATATGTGCGGTAGGTGAGAAAGAACACGAGCAGCTCATCGTAGTTGAGCTCGCTCGTGAGCTGCGCGATCCAGCGCTCGATTGTCGCGGCAACGAGCGCCTTCGTTGGATGGTCTGCAGCGGAGATGCGCACGACGGGGCGGGGCAACTCAATGCCGCTGACTGACTCGCGCCCTTTGTTGCTCCGCCGCGAACGCGACGACGACGACGGGCCGGTATGGCTGCTCTGCGAGATGGACACGTCGTCCGGTTCCTCCGGCGCGATCTCGGCCCAGATGACGAAGCGGGGATCATCTCGCGGGGACGCAGTGTCCTCCGCGTTGGCGGACATCTTGATGACCGTCGTTTCTGTCGAATCGGGCGATATCCGATCTAGCAGGGGAAGGCCGCTGTAGGCCTGGAGCACGTCGAACACTTCCGTCGAGTAGCGGGTGTGGTTGGACGTCTCGGAGGTGGGCAGGTATGTCTGGTCTGGCACTTCTGGCCGCGGGATGTAAGACGAGAGTCGCGATGGCGCGGAAGACTGCTCGAGATCGGGGGACGCAGGCGGGTAGGAATCCCGCGATTGGCTCGCGGTGGGGGTGATGGGAGAAAGAACACTGCTTCGATGTCGGAGAGCCAGAGACGGTTCCGCACGCGCGGTCAGGACCGACTCGAAGGACTGCATCTCCCTCAACTGCTGAGGCGGAGCGAGGGACGGGCCTGATCTGCGAAACGGCGAGTCAAACATCACGCCAGAGCCAAAGGGATGGGCAATGATGGCGGGCGAGCTAGGCAAGTCGCTGGCGTCCGGTGGCATATGCAGGCTCCGGGTTGAATGCGAATTGACGCCGGTAAGGAGGGTCGAAGGCTCCGCCGCCATCCATTGCATGACATCCGAGAAGATGTCGCTGCGCCGTGAATGGGGCGCCTCCGCGGCGACTGTCACACTGGGAAGGCGCGGCAGATCCGCACCAGTGACACTGTGAGAATGCATGCGTCCAAGCGGCGTGCCCGGATTTTGCGTAGGCGTACTCGAAGACGGATCACTCGTCACCACGGACAGCTGAGGATTCGACCGCGCCTTCCTCAACTTGCGCGTGGGAGGCGACCTGGGGCTGTCAGTCGAGAAGAGGCGGGGTGGAGGCGGGCCAAAGTCTCCCGAACGGGTGCTCGCGGGGAACATCGTTGCGGGACCCATAAATGCGTGGATGCTCATCCTAGAGCGACGTTTCTTGTGACCATCAGAACGAACAGACTCGGGTGCCTTATCGAGTGATTGCTGCTTCTGTTGGGCCTGCTGGTCCAACAGCAGCGTCGTACGCTGTTCGAGCTCGGCGGTCGATGCTGCCGCTGGCGCATCCTGATCTCTGTGGCTATAGAACGCGATGTCAGGGGGTGGATGATGCGTTGCGGGTAGGTAAGCACGTACCCGACGCGAAACATTTGTTTCCCATGTTGATTGACAAACGCGGTGATCGCGTAGGGCGAGCGTATGTCCTTGCCAACACGAAGATGGCGGTCGTAACGCTTCTTGAGCTCGCGCGCAGCAGTGGCTGACGACGTCTCCACGAACGAACCATCGGCTAAAATGATAGGAAGAGTCCATATCAGTACGAGTCGGTGATTATAGGAATCGCGTGACTGTTTCAAAAATACGACAAACTGCCTCCGACACGATCATGCATACAAAGTATCGAATCTAAAAACACGAGATGGGGGACTCACGCGCGATGGAGATGTCAGCTGAAGCAACCTCCGGGGGGAGATCGTCGAAATCGGACGTGTCGTCTCCGTTCACGTCCGCAAACGCGAACGACGACTGCGAGCGGTTTGCGGAAGGCGTCGGAATAGGCAGGCGGAGGTGACCCGAGCTGGAGTCCTGGCCTGGGGACAAGAGCGTGGGAGATGTTTCGGGTGAGCCTTGGCTGGACGAAGACGCGTCGCGGTTCGAGAAGGATGAGGAGTTGGGCGACGGGGGTAGGTTCGACATGACTGGCGTGGACACGGCGGACGTGTCTTCGTCCTCGATGGTGGGGATAATGGAGAGAGCGGATGACATAGCGAATGGTATGTGGTGGTTCTTGAATGTGGAGAAGCAAGAAGCAAGGAGAGCCGAGCTGGACGAAGCTAGAAGGTAAGATCTAGTGCATGGAAAGTGGAAAAGGGTGCAAATTTGAGGAATGAATGGTTCGTAGCTATCGTACTGTCGTGGTATCAGAAGAGTTGCGAAAGACGGTCGCTGAAGACCAGTACGCCGAAGGGGTATCGACGAACTTGAAACCTGGGTTGAAGGACGTGAATATGTTCTTGAAGAAGGCGAAACTCCGATTACGCCTGGTATAAAATCGTAAGCGCAATGAAGAGCTGGATTTGTTTAGGACTTGAGGAGCTTGTGGTGGTCGTAAGAGAGTTACAGTCCAGGCAAGATGGAGGAAGAAGCGAGACTTGGCTCAGCGGCCACCCAATTGTTTCGACTCAGATTTACGGCCACGTGCTCGCAATTATATTCCATAATTGCTCTTTCCCACGCCCGTGATTGTGACCGGACGCGACACAGCGCCGTCACCACCGCGTTCCAACTTCCACTGCCTCCTCACCGCCTTTCTGTTTCTCTCCGTACCGCTCATTTCACGCACCGGCCTCGTCAAACATCGGCCTTATATCCTCCGGAATGTCTATCGTCACTATTCGCGTACGTGCGTCTATTATACCCTGGTGGCGCTGGCGTTCTGACATCTCCGCGGTGCACAGAACGTCGAGTTCCTCAACAATCCCGCGCGCTTCCTTGATCCTTATCACTTTCGAGTCACCTTTGAGTGCATAGCTGCGCTAAAGGATGGTGCGTTCTCTACCTCACGGTTTATCCAACGAGCCGCTCATTGCCATTCGCACTATCCCACCTTCCGGGACGGTTCCTCTTCTCCGGATTCCTCGGACATAGACCTCGAGTGGCGCCTCATCTATGTCTCGTCTCCGGGGAATGAGGAGCTAGATCAGGAGCTAGACGACTGCCTTGTTGGCCCCGTGCCCGTGGGCGTCAACTCCTTCGAGTTCGAGGGCTCAGCGCCTTCCCCTTCCAAAATTCCGACGGAGGACGTCCTGGGCGTCGCGGCGTTGATCCTGACAGGGTCATACCGCGACCAGGAGTTTGTGCGGGTGGGATACTACCAGAACACGGAGTACGACAATGAGGAGATGAAGGCGACACCACCGCCGCAAATTCAATTCGAGCAGTTATTGAGGGATATCAGTACGAAGCCGCGAGTGACGAGGTTTCAGATCAAATGGTGCGCAGTATTTTTGTTCCTGAACACAAATCGAATCGCTGAGCGTCACGGTTGCAGGGACGTGATTCCTCAGCAGCCAGTACAGACTGCGGCAGGCGCCGCATCTTCTGCAGCGGTCCCGTCTGCGAACGACCTTGACGATGCAGAGTCGCCTCAGCCTCACGCTAACGGTATACCCTCTGCGGCGTCATAGACCCTCGCATTTCCAGTTTTGCAGTTTTGTCGCCCGCACGGCGGAATATCTTGGCTTGACGTTGTGGCATGGGTCTAGGGTGTATCCATATGTATCTTATCACTTTCCACCAATAAAAGTAAATCTCGTAAACACTTGTTGAATACATGCTCCTCGAGGCATGCCCTTGGGACGTTCGCGAGAATACTCCCGTCGGTTTGCCCCAGTGCCTGTCCTCGCCCGACTGGCCCGAGTGGCAGCCGAGGCGCGCGACGCGCCTCTCACGTGATAATATTGTTTATTGATCCGCGGCGGGAGTCCCACGCCCCTTCCTCCGCACGCCCATCAGCCACTTTCGCGTCTCATCCCCACATCCACCGCGCCTCGTCTTTTTCGCGCACTCTCATCCACAGAAACTCTCCATAATCTCGTGTCTTGCACGAGAATTTTCTACACTTGAGCTTTAACTCTGTCAGTTGATTGCATCACTCTTTCCGGTCGCGATGTGCCACTAACATTTCCTCCTCACTCCCCCTGTCTCGCACCCCGCACGCTGCAGCATCCTTCTCTCAAAATGGCACCAGCAGCGAAAGGCGGAAAGTCCAAGGCAGGCGAGTCCGCGCCGCAGACGGTCGACCACAAGCCGTTCCAGACGCGCAGCGCAAAAGCCGGGCTGCAGGTACGCTCGCCCGCCCCTGTTGTATGCCCCGTTCTCGCTGACAAACACGCCACAGTTCCCCGTCGGGCGTATACACCGCTACCTGAAGCAGCGCACGCAGAACAACGTCCGCATCGGCGCGAAGGCCGCGGTCTACACCTCTGCCATCCTGGAGTACCTCACCGCCGAGGTACTCGAGCTCGCAGGTACGCATTCACGGTGAGAATGTGCTATTTGATGGCTTATTGAGTTGGATAGGGAATGCGTCGAAGGATCTGCGCGTGAAGCGCATCACGCCACGGCACCTGCAGCTCGCGATCCGCGGGGACGAGGAGCTCGATACGCTCGTGCGCGCGACGATCGCGGGCGGCGGTGTGCTGCCGTTCATCCACAAGAGCCTCACTGCGAACAAGGCGCAAAAGAAGATCGAGGGGCAGCCGGGCGTCGTCGCATGATAGTCTGTGGGTCGGTCTCGAGAGAAAGAGACAGTTGTGGGTACGTGGCGCTCTCGTTTTGGTCGGATGTGGCTCTGAGACAATCTAGTAGGGAGAGGGGTGGTGGCTTGGTATGCGCCATGCGCTATGATTTCTTGTACTGTTATGCTCGGGGTGGCTTTTCGACGTAATTATTGTATACTTGTGTCTGCTTTTTGACGCTGTTCGCTCGCGATTAGGACCATGACATGCCCAGATATGCTTTTGGTGCATGAGACTCCCGTGGCAAGACTGGATCTATGAATCTTCTGAGAGCTGCAATTGTCTCATGGGCACCTGCCGAGAGAACCTGCTGCGGCTCTTGGGCACGAGTTTGATTGTGGGCAGGTACGTTTCTGATAACTGGACCTCACGCATCGCGGCCTCGTGCCTCGGCTGGCCACGCAGAGTCCATGCCTCTTCGTTCATGTATAAAGTACACACCATCGCGGCCTGCACTTTGAGAAGAGGCGAGTCGCACAAACTTGGACAACAACCTCGTAAGTGGCCCAGAGTGTTCGTCAAATCTCTTCGCCATTGCCTGCGCTCTGGAATCTACGATGGCCAGAAAGCATGGCGGAATGACAGAACAGAAGCAGACCTTGGATTCCGGGAACGTCAACCTGGTAAGCGGCAGGAAATTAAAAGACAGTGTATGCGCAAATACAACAAGAAAACTTGTAAGCACGCTATGTACCGATGTAGTGCGGAGAGCAATAACACGGATTCGTAGCAAGGGTCCGGTCGTCAGAGTCATAGGTATTGAACACAAGCAGGGAAACGACAAGGGAATAAGACTGACTCCTTCCATGCATCCATGCATGACATCTGTCGCTCTGCCATACCGGCGCTTTCCAATCCGCCTAGTCCGGCGCCGCATACACAAACTATCCGCCAGCGTCCTCAAAACTGACTATACCCATACTGCAGCCCCGTCTTCCTCGACCGGACGCACCACAGCGCAATCCACAGCAACAACACGACATTCACGCCGCCCAACACCGCCTGCGCGACAATCGTGCCCATATTCGTCGGCGTGCCCCAGCTGATCTCGCCGTCCGCGGCATAGTGCGCGCTGAACGCGGTCATCGCGAGCCCCGCGGCGTACACGAACGCGCACACGAGCAGAAAGAGCACGTTCTGCGCGCTCGCGGCGGGCGCGAAGAACGCGGGCGTCTCGCGCGGGCGCGCGCGGCGCGCGTAGTGCAGCAGCGTGCCATCGTGCAGGAGCGTGATGCCGGCGGCGGCGATGTTGAGCCAGAAGGAGACCGTGCCGAGGTCGAGCATGCCGAGGACGAAGATGGCGGCGGAGAGGACGAGGGTGGTGCAGGTGAGCAGGAAGAGCGTGCGCGGGAGGGGGAGCACACGCGCGGCCATTGTGTCTGATATACGATTGGAACCTGGGGGAAGGGCTCAGGTCAGTGTCGGTAGGAGATCAGTATGCCGCGTACGTACTGTACGCCGCTGTTCAGAGAGCTCGAGGGGGACGCTCGCGGCGATGGTGGACGGTAAGAAGGCGGGGGTTGCGTGCCGTCATAAGAGCAATTTAGTGTGGGGTGAACTTGCCATTTGCAGTGTGGGGGAGCGCCATCTTCTGAGCCTGGTGACCATGCGGTTGCAGTGATGAAGCGTAGGCACCATCACATGTTCGGCGACATCCAGCTCGTCGGATGGGCAGTCAGCCATATCACCCAAGTATGCGTATGTGCAATCACCAGGATGCTACTTTGTAACACAACCTGAAGACAATGGTGGGCTGAGGCATGAAGTGTACTGTCAAGAAAAATGTTGGTCAATGTTGGGTCAATGGGCGGAAGGACGAAATGATCCTTTACGGCATGTGCCGAGTGCAGTTATGGCAGCCGCACGGCTGGTTCAGACTCCGCTAGACCTGGCAGTTGAAACCAGCACGATCAACGAGAACGGAATTGGGACGGAATACGGAGACTAGATTTCATGTGGACAACAAGTTCGAGTGAAAATGAAGAGGGAGCCTGTCTTACAGGCATACAAACCTGTTTTTGTCCTCGAGCAGATAGGTCGAGCAACACCGAGTCCGACATTGTAAGACGCGCAGTTTAGGCCTCTACATAAATTAGAGGTGTATGGTAAATAGTACTACAAATGCAATCATTCCGTCTCCTCAGGTTCAATAATAAGCTCGTCGTCGCTGCTGTCCAAATTGACCATGCCGGCCGAGAGTCGCGCCGGAACACTCAACACCTTGCCAAACGCCTCTCTCTCCTGGTTCTCCAATTCGTCGTCATCGCTCAGATCAGGTAGGTCAGCTGCAGATGCTTTTGACGGCTGGATGGGCTGATTCTTCGGAGCGGAGACGACCGACTGCCTCTTGCCAGGCCGAGGACCGAGCTCAATATCCTTAGTTGCTCTCTTGGATACTAGTTGTTGCAGCTGAAAGCAAGTGAGTTTAACATCTTTGTAAAGATAATCTAGGGAGAATATACCTTCTTCTGGATCTCTGGGTCCTGCCGGCGCTGTCCTGGCTTCATCGTAGGGTCGAATCCGAGGTTCTTGATTACTTGGGCCGAATATGCATTCTTATGCGGCGCAGCCCCATCTTGCTGGCTCCCTTCCTCGCCCTCAGATCCCGGCTTCCCTTTCTCACCACCCTCCGCTTGTGTTTTCTTCGCCTTTTCTTTTCTCTTGCCACAATCCTCTTTGTCCTTCTGCTTCGCCTTGCCACTCCCTTTCCCCACCCCTGCTGCCTCCTCCCTTTCTTTTGCCTTCATTTTCTCTGCATACTGCCTGGCCTTCTCCACCGCCACCATGCCCTCCCTATCCCGCTCCAGAAGCATCTTCAGCGCACGATCATCATCCCCTTTTCCCTTGCGCTGCGCACGTGCCTGTGCCTCCCGCCCGAGATTCTCGCCGACATACAACGATCCTGCGTTGCCGGACACGACGTGCCCCGAGACGACGTACGTCGCGCCGCCCGCATCGCCCGTCGACGTTTCCGCCTCCGGCTTGAGGCCCCACTGCCGCGCCGGATCATACGCAGGCTTGCGTTTCGGCGCCGCGCTCGACATGCCGCTCGTCCTATCCCACGCAGTCAACATCTCCATCCGCGCAGCCAAGAGAAGACGCACCCAACAGAGAACTCCGCACGCCCAGAGCGCGCGCGCTCGACGGCGCGCTGGATGTGGTAGTCGCAGACGTCGGCGACGCGCTTGTCGCACCAGCCGCCGCACTTCTTGCCGTCGCGCTGCACGGCGCTGCACATCCCGAGGTCGCGCGCGTGCCCGATGACCGCGACGGACGCGGCCGACTCGGGCGTCAGCGCGAGGATGTTCGTCGTCGGGTGCGGCGTGCCGCCCGCTTTCTGCATCGCTGTGAGCTCGCCCACCGCGCCACAAACAGAGGAGAGAAGCGCGCACCGCCTGGAACGGCTTGAGGATGCGCGGGTTCAGGAGCGCGACGACCGCGCCCTCGCGCAGCTTCGCCATCGCCTCGAAGGCGCCGCGGCTCCCGCCCTTGTACACCTTCTCCGGCCGGCCGCCTTCATCCCTCGTCACGGTGTCATA
The DNA here is from genome assembly GCA_003675405.1 of Hericium coralloides. NCBI lineage: Eukaryota > Fungi > Basidiomycota > Agaricomycetes > Russulales > Hericiaceae > Hericium > Hericium coralloides. Next base: position 411,285 of record QUOP01000281.1, on the reverse strand, counting down.
CCCCTCCGCCTCGAACAGCAAGAGCGACACAAACGCGTCACCGCGGATCACGGCCTTGCCACTGCTGCTCGACCCGCGCGTGCGCGCGCCAAAGTCGACGAGCTTCAGGTTCACGTACTTGCGCCCGCTGCGCTTGCGCGGCTCCTCCTTGCCTTTGCCCTTGCCTTTCCACGAAGGCTTGTCCTTGTCGTACGGTTTCTTCTTGTCGGCGGGCGCGCCGCTCGCGTCGGGCTTGTCGGCGTCGGCGTCGCGCTCTTCTCCGGGGCCGACGCTGACGAGGCCCTGCGTGACACGGATGGGCCCACGCTCGGCGACAACGGCGATGGTGACCCAGTCGCCGACGACGGGGACGTCGTAGCCGGCGTTGTTCGGCAGCAGGCGTACGGCGCCGTAGAGTGTTGATGGGGAGAGGTAGAAGCGCCCCATCATGTACTCGTTGATATCTTCGTGTGGGATCGTGCGCGAGCTGCGGATGGGTGCGTAAGCTGTTGTTATGGTTTCATGCGGACGGTGGGGTGGGTGATCCTCGTCAGATTCTGCGCTGGATCGGAGGACGGGCTCTCGTATCAAGCGTCGTGAAAAAGGCGAGGATCAGACTCGATGCTGTTCTGACTTGGGAGTCAAAACAGAACCGTTGCCAACTCTGATCCTACTCGTCCATGGCTGCGTCAGAATCGCTTAGCAGAGTCGGCAGCAAGGAGCACCCACCTGGGGCATCAGCCAGTTTTGGCCTGGCTGTTATGTCACCAAATTGGGTTCGCCCCAACTTATTTCAGCCATCCCTTTGTCTGGAGACAAAGAAATGGCTGAAATGTGTTAGGGAAAATCCGTGTCAGTGATAGTAACAGCCAGGCTGAAATCCATTGATGCCCCCAGTGACCACAACGCTGACGAGAGCCTCGACCGAAGATCCTGTAGCGGAATCGCGCGAAAATCGCCGGCTTTAACCATCACAAGGAAAGAAGGACGTACGACAGGTAGATACCGGAGTGCGGCTCGAGCTTTTCGAAGAGCGGATCGTCGAACGGCGCCTTATGGTCATAGGGTCCGGGCTCGAGATCTTCGACAAGGGCGAGTCTGTCATCTCGCTTGGGGGCGGTACTGGCCTCATCCGGAACAGGTTCGGGGCGGGCGGTGCTACACAGTACGGTAAATATGTGCTTTTGTGGAAAAGTGATCAGCGCTAAATCACCTAGCTTTGGCAGTGAAAGATGACGAGCGTTCCGGCGGCTGGATTTGGACGATGGTTTCAGGGCGAGCGTTTATTTTGGAGAGCTTGCTGAGTACATTCGACGGAGCTGGTTTAGGCGGTGCTACACTAGACGTCTTTCCAGCGCTCGAAACCAAAGGCGGCCGTTTGGAACTCGTTCGTGGGGGCGCAGATGTCCCGTGTGAATATCTTGCGCTTTGTCCACTTGGTACGGACGGGCGGGGACTGGTTCGACGCTTCTCTGCAGGTCTCATTCATCAGCTCAGAGACGGGGGAAAAGATAGATGACATTACTTGATGGAGTTGCGGGCGCAAGGACTAGCGAGTTAGACCGCTTGCGCTTCGGCGATGCAGGTACTGGTGGCGGAGCAGGATCTGTAGTGCCAGAATCCACGAGCTTCGACTGCAACAAGGCGATCTGGCGGCGAAGCTCGGCCTGCTCTCGCTCCTGAGCCTGCTGCCTGTTCGATACAGACTCCATACCTACTCGACGATCAGCTGCGTTGAAGTGTCTTGTTACACCGTGCTTGGGATGCCGCCACGCGCGACGCGTTATTTGTGCATATTTGCGCTCCCGGCGTGGATTTGTTCCCATGCCGGCCGCATGCAGCTGCTTGAGACTCCGCGAACGTGGCGATTCGGGCCGGCCGGATTTCCATTTATGACCATCGATGCAGCATGGTGCTTCCATTTTTTTCTGCCAGGTTCGCAAGTCAGAACTGCAAGGATGCTGTGTACATCGCAGCGCAGGCAAGGGAGCCGAATTAGTTGCCAAAAGATGATATCAGGCCGTGTCCTTGCATCAGGATCACGGAGGGGGGTGAGCCGCGAGGTGGGCGGGATTGGGTCCGCTGTGGTGGCCTGTGTGTGGACAATACGAGCCCCGTCCGGAACATACCGCAGGCCGTTGACCCCTGCGGCTGGGAGTCCTTTTAATATCCAACTTCATGGACAACCGAGCCGCGCCTTCGTCCTCGCCTCCGCCACCCGCATCGTTGTCTCACTTCCCTCATCATCTCTTATTTCGCTCCCGCCTGTTCACGCCTCCAAACCATGATACCGTGTCCTGTAGTAGATTTACAAAGCCAGGCCGGCGAGCTGGCGCAGCGGCTGGGCTCGTTGAAGTCTTTTGTATCCGCTTCACAAGAGCTTTTAGACACCATCCGCCACCTGGCCAGCGATTTGTTCAAACGACAAAGCAAAAAGGTGACACTTGATAATTGGACCCGCCATCGTCAACAATTCTCATTTTCTTTGTCCAGATCGTCACTCTGACAGAGGTAATGTATCAAATATTGCGAGACAAGGTCTAAGTAACGACTCACACATTTCATTTGTTGAAAGATTTCTCGTTCAACGCTGATACGCTCAGGCACAAAGCTCTACGAATTTGCATCGTGCCCGGCACCAATGCGCACCCACAAATCTGTATATTTCGATGTCCTGCGCGCCCTCAAAGAGCGCCAGCACGAAATTGACGAGTCCTGTCGAAACGGTAATAAAACGCCTTCCCCGCGACCGCATCTCGCTGACAGCCCCGCCACTGATGCAGGTCGTCTGGAGCGACTGCTGTATCCCCTCTCCACCTGGCTTGTCATCCGCCGGGGCGAGTCCTCACAATCTGAGTGCTCCTCGCCCGGCCCCGTGACGCCCCCGCCCCCGATACTGCATCGCCCGTCGCTCACAGGCCCTCCCCTCCGGCGCTCCCGGCCGGCGTCTACTGCCCTTATGCCGCGTACGTTCCGAATAACCCTCCATTATTCCTAAATGTGCAGGAGCTCATGCTGCGCTGCAGCACCGCCGCTGCTCCCACATGAATACAAGGCTGCGATGCGCGGGCGCCCGCGGCACCGCGAGGCCCTCGCGATCGATATCCGCCCGCAGACGCGCGCGCCCTCGCCACGGCGCCGTCGGCGCGTGCAAGCAGACAAGGATATCGACAAGGACAAGGAAAAAGAAAGCGGCGGCGGCGATGAGCAGGACGGCGGCGCGCTCGTCGTGCGTTACCAGCGGCGGCCCGCGCGCCAATTCGGCATTTTCTGCACAGGCTCCAAGATGCGCCTCAGAATGCGCTCTGTATCCAAGGCCTAATTTCTTGTCATGGCGATGTAGGCCGGCGTTCCCGTTGGTGGGCTATCTCCGTGTCAGATTCTGAGGTTTTACTCAGTGATGGTTTCACAGTTGTTTCATGTCACGCGATGGTTGTAGTTGAAGCCGCTATAGACTAGGGTTTTTATGACGACTATGGCTCGCAAAGGACGCCTTCTCTGTACCGTATGCGTTTCTCTCGACAGCCTATTATGAATGCCACGGCCTTTTGTATGAGTTACCGCTTTATCATCGCCAACCCACCCAAGCCTTGGGGGCTTCATGTTTCATGATGCGTCTTTTGATCTGATGTGCCGGGCTTCCGCTTTCAAGTTCTAATTGCCCATTAATCGGACGGGAAGGTGTTCATTCCTTTATATGCATACCTGATGGCTCATTAAATCACAGCCTAGCGCATACATTCGCATGTTCGGCCGCATCAAGCCGCCCATCCGAATGATGAATTCGATGGACGTCTGCTCCGTCCGACACACGCATAAAATAATCGATCACCATTATCTCGCACGCTGATTTTTCTGCTACAGCCTGCATGACGCACACACACACTCCGACGTTGGCAGGCACAGAGATACAGATGTTATAGCGTACCATCATTCGGATTGAACCGTGGGTGGACTGCCATCAAGCCATCATCATCCTCTGCTTCTGTGGCGCCAGATGCACATAGTGACATAGCTGCATCTTGACAAACCGCGTTCTCTTCTTATGTTTCGGCAGTAGCTTATGGCAGGCATCGAGCGACTCTAGTGGACCATTGTAAGGACCACTGACCTGTCGGCAGGAGATATGATCTGCGGCCTAGAGACGAGTCCCAAACAGCGCAGAGCCAGTGCCGCCTGGCATCTGATTAGCCATAAGTTGGTCGCTGCACACCAGAAGTTATTGCACGGCTTCAGAACAACTATCGAAATTTATGCACTCGTTATATTCCTCACAAAGAAGGGAATATGATATGCCAACAGACTCGAAATGGTTCAGTCAGCTGCGCCGAAGACCCTCGTCTTCCCTTCCTACCAAGCTCCCCTTGCGCACTACAGATCTCCGGATCCCCCTTCACATCTGAACCAACTTCCAATGCGCACAGCAGGCGCCTACCAAGATAAACCTGTATGCGCGTTCATCATCCAGCTCGCCCGCGGACGAGGCGCTGAGCGCCTCAACGCGTCTTCATCGTCCTTCTCCCGCTCTTGACTATCCATAAACAACATAGCTGTTCTATTCCCGAGGAACTCGCATGCATGAAGCGCGAGTAGCTGGGCTCGGTAGACGGCGCCGGCCGCACAGTGTATAAAATATGCAACGGCGGTCGGATGACTTGAGAATGCGCCGGCGGCGTTGCTGGAAGAGGTCTAGAGACTCTGAGTAGCGCACTGTGGGCGCCGCTTGTGGGACGAGGCTGTGTCGTAGGCGCAATAGGCACAGTGAGAACGGTAGCTCTTGTCCTTAAAGGGAAGCCGTTACTGGATGCTGCAGCCTTGAGGAGTGATGCGGGACTGTAGTGAAGACATGAAGCAGCGATGATTCAAGGCGCAGAGAACGACTCGACGCAGTCGGCCACCTGAAGAGAAAGCAGTTTCGTGCCCTTCTTCAGCCCTCTATCCTGATAGTGACAAGAACGCGTGCCGCAGCGCTGCTTACTATGTATAACGGTCAGTCAGACTTTTTTTGGTCTGTCTAAAGGCTTGACACGGGGCGATTTATGCCCGCTATTCTATCCACAACCAGATGAAGGCAACTTTCCTCGGTCCATACACCGTCGTGAGTCTTATGTGGGTCTTCAGCGCTGTAGCCGGTTGGACATAACATGTCTAAACTTGTCGCCGGCGTACTGAGATAGCAGCTCTTCAAAGAAGCACGAGCATAATAGCATGTTGCGTTCCCCCCTATCAGCGAAGAAACCATCAGGGTAAGCATCCTGAGGGAAAGTCAAGCAAGCATAAAAATCTTGTGCGCCAAAGAGTCATGAGGTCTTCTGCAATCCTTGATCTATGATCATAGTATATAGCGTGGGTGAAATAAGTAACATACCCAATAGACCCTAAACACCATCCCAGCATAAAAGGATGGGACCAGGATACCACATCGCTCGACGATGTCGCTGCTCAAGGCCCTGCTTATCGCCAGCGAAGCCTCGATCTTGCTTGCAGCTGCAGTGCCGCCGAACCCGCCGCCGAGGGAGCACGAGCAGGCCAAGCCCGCAAAGGGTGGGATCACCAGCATCAGAGAGCGTTACGTGAGGCTTGCCGCTCTCGCTACCGGTGTAAATTGCTGCCCCCTCGTCTCGCGAGGCATTCTTATCCTTTGAAATCCAGGGCACAGGAGGCGTAGTCCTCGCCGCCGAGGTCGCGGCCGCACTCGCGCACCGCTTCCCGCATCATAAGCTGTCCAGCTTCATCGCGAGGCTCCTCTGGAACGGATCAGCAACACGCCTCGCGCTACGCACGACACCTACCTTCCTAGCTGGCTTCGCGTTCGCCATGCTGGGCGGCGCGCTGCGCGTCGCCTGCTTCCGCGAGCTCGGGACGCACTTCACGATCGAGCTGACGCTGCGCGACAAGCACCGGCTCGTCACCAGCGGGCCGTATAGCGTCGTGCGCCACCCGAGCTATACGGGCGCGGTATTGCTCCTTGGCGGGATCACCGCCAGCGCGCTGAGCCGCGGGACTTGGTGGCGGGAGGCAGGGGTTATGTACACGCCGTTTGGGTGGGTCATGAGAGGCGCGTGGTCGGTTATCTTGGGGTATCTCGCCGTGATTTTGAGGAGGGCAGCCGAGGAGGACAAGCTTCTGCACAAGGCGTTTGGGGAGGAGTGGGAACGCTGGGCAGAGAGGGTCCCGTACAAATTTATTCCTTGGTTGATCTGAGCATAAGTTGTAGTTACTACGTCTGTGCATGGTTACATTCGAGAGGCCCTGGCTTCGAAGGAAAAACGTCCTCATATCACTGACCATAATAGATGCTTTTGAACTTGGGGAAGCATGGCAACATCTTGAACAGAAGATCAAGGTATCTTCGCGACAAAATAGCGAACTGTACGAAGACGATGCGTCGTCAAAATGATCAAGGAAATGCTGATGCTACCAGATTTCATGGGGACGATACTTTCCATTCGCGTAACAACCGCCATGAGGACGAGTTGACAAGTGAAGACGCGACAACAAGTTGGATGGTGAATGAAGGATAGGCGGGGGATATTGCCATGAAATATGGAATTGAAACTCCGATCTGCTGCAAAACTTGAGTCACTCATCGAGCAGACGCGTCCGCCGTAATCGCTCGCCGTACCCTTGTCGGCTTCCACACCCTTCTTCCCGATACTCACATTGTAAGACACCATCATGGCGGGCGACGAGACACTGCAGAAATCCCACGAAGAGTCCGACTCCGAGGACGAGGAGGAAGAGCCGATCCCGAAGTTCGAAGTCGACGTCTCGCAATTGACGCCTCTATCACCCGAGGTGATCTCAAAACAGGTGAGCGGACCCGACGCAGCTTCGCTAGCACAGTTTCTCATTCATTGTGCTAGGCGACAATAAATCTAGGTACGGAGTGATGTGCTCGGCACGCGAGATTCGGGAGCTCATGCGATTGGCTCGCAGGCACCATTGGCCATGTCGCTCACGGAAAATCGACGGTGGTGAAGGCGATATCTGGGGTGCAGACAGTCCGATTTAAGAACGAGCTTGTGCGGAATATCACTATCAAGCTAGGGTACGCTAATGCCAAGGTACGTGCCATGCAGTGCACGAAGTGCAGACCACTGAATATCCGCTCAAGATCTACAAATGCGAAAACGAGGCCTGCCCGAGGCCAGGATGCTACCGGTCATACAGTTCCAACAAGGAAGACAACCCTCCCTGCGAACGGCCTGGCTGCAATCATCGCATGAAGCTTATCCGCCATGTATCCTTCGTCGATTGCCCCGGTCACGATATTCTGATGGCCACGATGTTGAACGGTGCTGCCGTCATGGACGCCGCGTTGCTGCTCATTGCCGCAAATGAGACTTGCCCGCAACCGCAGACATCAGAGCACTTGGCTGCTGTGGAGATCATGAAGCTGGAGCACTTGATCATCTTGCAGAACAAGGTAGATCTTATCAAGGAGGCACAGGCGCTGGAGCACCACAAGAGCATCGTGTCGTTCGTCAAGGGTGCGTCGCAGATGTTGAGCATTTTGTTCTACTCATCTAACCAATTTTGCTATGCAAATTAGGCACCGTCGCAGAAGCATCACCTATCGTTCCAATATCCGCGCAGCTGAAATACAACATCGATGCCGTCAACGAAGAAATAGTGAAGCGCATCCCCATTCCCACCCGCAACTTCACGTCAGAACCCCGCCTTATTGTCATCCGTTCCTTCGACGTCAACAAGCCCGGTGCCGAGGTCGACGAGCTGAAGGGCGGTGTCGCCGGTGGCTCTATCCTTACAGGTGTCCTCTACCTCGGGCAGGAGGTCGAGATCCGCCCCGGCATCGTCACCAAAGACGCCAACGGTCGCAACCGGTGCAAACCGATCTTCAGTCGAATTGTGTCGCTGCACGCCGAGTCCAACCACCTCCAGTTCGCCGTGCCCGGCGGACTGATTGGTGTGGGCACGAAAATCGACCCCACACTCTGCCGTGCGGATCGTCTGGTCGGTCAGGTGCTTGGTGCCGTTGGAAAGCTACCCCAGATCTACACTGGTATGCTCATTCTCTTTTCTCACCCTCTTCTCTCATGCTGACTGTATCACGCAGAACTCGAAATCAGCCTTTTCCTGCTCCGACGACTATTGGGTGTCAAGACGGAGGACAAGAAACAGACGAGAGTCACCAAGCTCGTCAAGGGTGAGCTGCTGCTCATCAACATCGGCTCGACATCCACCGGTGGACGTGTGCTGAGCGTGAAGGCCGACCTTGCGAAGATCCAGCTGACTTCGCCGGCGTGTACCGAGGTTGGAGAGAAGGTCGCGCTATCTCGCCGTATCGAAAAGCACTGGCGACTTGTAGGCAAGTACCTTCTCACTTCATTTGCCGTCACGAATGCACAGCTTACGCATACACCTACTTGCAGGATGGGGAAGTGTACAGCGTGGAACTGTTCTAGAGGTAGATTGATGTTTCAACTAGCGATGTCGATTGTTGTATCCTACCCGCACAATGAAATCATGTATTACTGCAGTAAACTATCCTCATATCTGGTGTCGGAGACAGCACCGCTCCGTAGGATTTAAATTATGAGAATTGGGATTCGTGGTACACTAGGGGTCCCGGTCACACAATATAGTCTACAGTAAACGCCGTATGAGGCTGCATTAGCAGTGAGGCACTCACGGTGCGGATGAGGCCCTCTGCAATGGATTGATGAGATCCAGGCCTCTGACATCGACCCCAGCAAAGGACCTGTTCTTCACATGCCGGCTCTCCAGCTCCTGCTTAGCCAACCACAGATGCAGCAACTTCACGCAATCCTTTGCCTACGGCACACCACACATTAGCCGATGCCCGTTCAAAGCACGGGAAAATAAACGCACCACAATGAACACCCCCAGCCCCAGCAGATTGCGCCACCACACCGGATCGCTCTCAATCCAAAGCCTGCTCCCCATCCACGAGCGCCGCAAGATCAGCCCCAGCCGCTCCGCGCCCGACTTGCCCTCCAGCTCGACGCGGTCCGCCAGCAGCGTCGGCACCGGGCTGCCCAAGGGCGGCTTCGCCGCGAGCACGCGCCGCAGCAGCGGCACGAAGCGCGACGCGCGCAGGAGCAGCGCGCCCATCGCGCGCGAGACGGTCGGCATCGCGAGCGCGCCGCCGACGAGCCGCCCGAGCGAGCCGCCCGAGAGGCGGATCGTGCGCTCCGCCGCGACGCCCGCGTTCTCGTTCGGGTCGTGGATCTGCTCGACCTGCGCGCCCGGGCCCTCTTCGGCGGGCGCGGGCGCGGGCGCGGGCTCGCCCTGCGCGGGACGCGGCTCGCCCTGCACGCGGATGCGGAGGAGCGCGTCGCCGCCCTCGTCGTTCGTCGCCCAGAGGCGCAGCGCGGGCGCGTCGACGTTCGCCTTCATGATGGCGCGCGTGAGGCGCCGGCGGGCGGTCTGATAAACTGCGCGGACGACGGGGAAGAGCGCGCAGACGAGGCCGGGCGAGGGCGGCCACCAGCTGAGCTTGTGTGGCGGCCACTGGTTCCGCGCGGGGCCGCCGGTCAGGCGGGAGAGGAAGCCGTTCTGCGTGGAGTCGGAGACGGGGCCGGCGTAGGGCCAGCCGGAGAGGAGGGGGACGAGTGGGGAGATGTTGAGGAAGAAGCCGCCGCGGGAGTTGATGAGGCTGAGGGGGATGAGTGGTAGGTTGATGAAGGCGTACCACGGCCATTTGGCGGGGTCGTCAGTCATGATTTGATCGTAGAGGTCTTTGCCGATGAACTCCTGCATGGCAAATGCGCCGTACGAGGTGCAGACGGCGTATAACCCTGTAGATACACCTTGTGAGATCGATGCTACCAAGGCAGTCTTGGAACCACGACTTACCTGAAGCGACTGCGATGAACACCACTCCTGCTATCGACACGGTGACGATCCGCCCGACCCGGGACATCCCCTTATTCCATGCGTCCAAGAACTTCAGCACAGGAGGATTTCGACTCTCCAGCTCGTATTCTGCGCCGCACTGTGGACACTTTAGGGCGTTAGCGGCTCGATCTGGTGTCTGTTGGGCTGCGATAATCCATTGCAGAAGACACGTTTCGTGGGCGACGAGTGTGCAGTTGCATGGATGTGTCCATGCTCGGGGAGGTTCCTCGGGCGCTGTGGATCGTCATTTAAGTTGCTTGTCTCGGCGAATTCAAGGTACTCACAATCGAAACGCTCCTCTTCACGACATATGTAGCATAGCTTGACCTATTCACAGAGCATGAGCAAGAAAGGTGGAGACGCTGGTTCCTGGCCTACCCGTAGGTCATCTACAGTCGGCACCCACTCGGTCTCCTCCATGATTTGCGAGCACGAGATAGCTGATTGCTATCAGTTGAACAACTTGAAACTTGCTTCTGTAGCCTAATAGAGCGTCGTGTCACGTCGAAGACGTTGTAATTGGGGAGGTGGTGGTGGTCAGGAGGATGCAGTGCCTTCAGTACAGTAATCATCGCGCCGCGGGGAAGACTACAGTTTTGGCGCGCGTGCTCACGGACGACGTCACAACATGCAAGCATAGAACACTACTCTCATTCACAGAGGTACATATAACAGGCATAGCGAAAAGTAACGACGAACAAAAAGTCGAAGCAAAGCTCCGAAAATATATAATAAACTTTTGACGAACGTTCAAACAGAATCCGACACAGGCATGCAGACAGCGAATCTCATGGAGAGCTTAGTCGGAAGGGGACTTCGCCCTGTCCTCCACTTCCTTTTTGTCTTCCTCCTCCGCCGACGGCGGAGTCCTGGCCCTTTCTTCTTTCTCTGGGCTGATCTCGGGAGTCGGGCTCCGCTTCCTGCGGATAGGACTCCTGCTCCGCCTTCTCTCCCTCCTATCCTCATCCCGGTCCCTCTCTCTGTCAGAGTCCCGGTCACGGTCATTCCGACGGCGGGGACTACGAGAACGTTCACGGTCGCTCCTGCGATGAGGGGGCGACCGCCTGTCCCTATCGTAGCGCCAGACGGAAGACGGCGGGTTCTTTGCCCACTGCCCTGCGCATCAGCATGTGTCGACCACAAGGCCGGAAAATCACTCACCTGGATGCTCAGACGGGACCCTTCAAAGTGCCTTCCATGCCTGTGGCTGGTCAATGGGCAAACGTTGGCACCGGAATAGCAGGGACACATACATGTCATAGTACGCGTCCTCCGCGTCGCGACTGCTACGGAACTCGACGAAGGCGTAACTGCGATGGTTCGAGGGGGGCATGTTGAGCGAGCGTTCGAATGCGGCGACGAGACGGGTACGGAAGCGGGGCACCGGCGACGAAAGACGGCGGGCGTGCGATCGAAGCGACGACGACATTCGCGAGCGAGCGGGCGTACGAAAACGAAAGCGAAGCGAAAGGGGAAATGCCCGCGCGAGAGCGAATGGGAGGCTATGCCTTGCGCAGTATGCGTCCTCGTGTATCGAACTCGAAGAAGGGTCGCGCGACGTCGTCCTTGCGCTCTGAAACCACGGACTACTGCAAAAAAAAGGTAGAGGCGGGGACACCTACGGGTTGGAGTGGGCGTGCGGGTTGCGGGGCGCCGGAACGTCGCATCGAACCAAGGGACCGTACCTGCAGAAGAACGTGTCAAAAAGAATCGCCGTTTGGTTGCGTGTCGGCACGTACCGTTCGAATTCGTAGGCAAGGTCGCGCGCACGCGTTGCGGGATGAAAGCCGCTCACAAAGAGGATACGAGGCATTGTTGACTGGCGTTCTGCTGTCAGTAAGTAGAGGAGGTGAGGGCGACGCGCGAGCAAAGAAATGCGCTCAACATAAATATTCCCGAACATGTGTTGTCGTCTGTTTGTCCACGCTCTCGTCCCATCCCAAGCTTCCTTCGGTGCACATCGTCAACCAGCTCAGACACTCCTCGACAAGTAAAGTCGCTTTCTATCTCTTAGTTTGCACGAAGTACTGACCAGCGCCCCAGATGCCACGGTCGTATGCAGAGCATCGTCCTCCGCGTTGGTCGACCAAAGCCTAGTGTCCCATCCACGCGTCATCTTGCTAACGCAGCGGCGCACTCCAGGCTCCCGAAAGCCGTACACAAGACCCTACGCTCTACCCTTGACGTACTTCGAGCAAGGTCAAAAAGCCTCGTATGGCGGGCTGTCACCGACCTCAGGCCAAACGCGTCGCCAGCGAAGCGCATCGCACTTCTCCGCCAATGCGAGATACCCTTGGCAGAATATCTTCGATGGGAGCCAGTCGTCAAGGCCCATAATCTCGATCTTGCGACTTTGCACTTCGACGTGAAATCCATCAAACAGGACGAGGAGGACGACGTGGTCTATTCCTCATCATCGCTCCCGCTCCCGAGCACCGCCCACCCGCCCACTTGGTTAGTTCTGCACACCATTTGCCGGAAGGTCAGATCGCCTGCGCAGGCACACATGGCGTACTATATAGCCATAAGTCACCTGCCCTATGCCCAGCCAGAAATGCGACCACCACTTCTAATTCTTGCCGCTGCCATCCTCGCAGCGCATAACGTCTGGCAGCCCATGGAACGCGTTATCGCCATCTTCAACGGCCTGCCAATATACGACGATTCATGGCATTTCAACCTATTCCTGCAAGGGCTGTCGCATTTTGCCGCCTCTTCGGAAAGCGCACGTTTCCTCGGTCGCCTCGCCCTTTTGCTCCTCGACACGATGTCCAGTCGCCAGCTGACATTGTCGCCGCACACATATCGTATTCTCCTCGACAATAGATACATCACTTCTGAACTCATGGAAGCACTCCTTCAACGGATGCTTCGTGAAGGCCATCCGCCGCAGCGCAAGGATCTAGAGGCTTTTGTCAGGGTGTTGGAGAAGCGTCGCGTCTTGGATGACGTCCCTGCTCACAGCCATACTATTCGTCGCCTGGATGAACGAAAACAGACGCCTCCGCACATATCCAGCGCATCGGATTCAGACATCACATCATCTCCAGCTGCCCAGTATCTTCAGAAACTTCTGAATATGTCGCAGCAAGGGAGGCGCGTCGACGCCGAGGACGACAACTATAATCATCGACACCGCAGTACCTCGGGACACTCAATAAAACTCAATCATGTTTCCACGGCTGGCGAATGGTCCGCAAGGCTCATTCACTGGAGCCGAGATCGGTCGATGTCGTCTGAGAGGCTCTACAAAGTGTTTCGGTGGCTCAAAACACGACACGTCCCCTTCCGTGTCGGGACGACAATGTCATACACCATCCTCATGCGGGGGCTGCTTCTTAAAAAGGACTACCGCAGGGCCAAAGTCGTTTGGGATGAGTTCCGCGCATCACGTCTGCGGCTGGATCGTCAAGCGGTGGCTGCCGGGCTCCACGTCCTGACCAAAGCTGCTGGCCCGGAAGAAGCGTTTGCCTTCCTCGAGCAGACGTACTGGACGGCTAGGAAGGCGAAACAAGGGGCCACCCATGATGCCGACGCCAGGAAGGTGGTTTCGTGGGATGGAGCAATTGACACGTCGATCGTCAACGCGTTCATGGACGCTCTAAACCACATCGGCCGCCCGGACATGGTGTTTAAGCTCTGGGAGTCGATGGATCTGCTATGGAGCGCCAAGCCCGATGCCTCGACGCTCGCCATGGTGCTCAACGCCGCCCGTCTCGCAGGAATCATGTTCCCCACCTTCCGCGGCGCGCTGCAAGAGCTGGGCCTCCGCAATCCCTTCCGTCGCTCGCCAGAGCTGTCAGAGCAAGAGGCCACCTCCATGCAGGACGCGCGCAAGCGGGCGCTGGAGGACCTGAAGGAATTATCAGAGCCAGAAACGAAGGTCAGCGAGATGTGGGGCACCATGGCCGCCTGGCGCAGGGCGCGCGATCTCTTCCGGTACGTCGTCCTCAGCCGTCATCCCGCGCTCGCCACCATCGAGCCGCCCGCCCGTGCCGTCCGCTCTTCCGCCGACGACGTCGCCGCCTCGCCCTTCCTCGACTTCCGCCGCTCCTTCGCGCACTCGAAGCTGCGCCCGGCGCTCGCGAAGGAGCCCGCGCTGCACACGACGCCGCCCGAGATCCTGCTGCAGCACGGCCTGCACCCGCAGGGCGCGTACCCGCACGTGCTGCTCACGGACCGCGTGTTCTGCGCGTACATCCTGCTGCTCGGCGCGCAGCACCTCGCGGCCGAGATCCCGGGCGCGCTCGCGTGGATGCGCGCGCTGGGCGTCGAGCCGCGGCGGCGCACGCTGGCGGTCGCGCTCGTGTACTGGGCGGAGGTGAGCACGCACGCGCCGCTGCTTGAGTTGTGGGGCGGCGGGGAGGACGAGTATGCGAAGCTGGTGGCGTGGGTGCGGGATTGGGTCGGCGTGGGGCGCGTGCCGACGGAGCGCGAGGTGGGGGAGGCGGTGCGGATGGTGGATGAGATGCGGCGTAGGCGTGCAGGGGCGATGTGAGCCTGGCGGCTCCCGTATTTTGGGTGTCCTTGGGAATGGACGCTCGGGTGCTTGGGGTGGTTGGGCTACTATGGGTGCTGTGATAGACCGTTGTGGTGGCTCTACCAGTATCCCACTGTCAGACAGGGTGCTTCCCTGTGTATCCAAGTTACTACGCCCTGGGTGCAGTCGTTGCGTACTAGACGTCCAGCATGACTGTTGTATCTTTATTCGGATTTATCCTGTTTATCATTGCTCTGGAATTATTTGTGTTAATAAATTCAGCTGATCGCTGGTCTTCTGTTCGGTGTATATGGCGAACATTTTCATGTTGTGGTCCTTGTCTCCAGAACGCGGTAAATTCTGATGTACTCGATGCTTAGCGCAAACCAGTGATTCTGTGAACAACTGCTCAAAGGAGAAGGCACACGCCAGAACATCGCTACTGGTACAACTGGTCTTATACAGCAGAGCAAGAGTACAAATGTCCAGATAACAGATTATTCACGGTTGGAACTCTACACTTCAACGCTTTCCGCCGGCTTTCTTCGCCTCCATTGCCTTCGCTCTCTCTGTAAGTGTCGCGATAAGGTTATGAGCGCGATATGAGGAGCGCAGAATATCACGAACCTTCTGCTTCTGCATTCCTCTTCGCCTGCGCGGCTTCGCGTTCCGCACGGATCTTGGCCAGGCGTGCAAGATCGGTCTTCGCCTCATCGGTCTTGCCCTGGACATGAAGCTGTCAGGCGCGGATGGGCATCCGATGGTGAGCATGCGACTATCATTCATGACAAATGAAGATCCATACCTTCCAGTACCGATCCTTGGCTTCTTTCTTCTCCTTCTCCTCCCTAGCAAAAAAGTAAATCAGACGAATCTCCCAGAGATCGCATGCAGAGCACGCACCGCTCTTTCCGGCTGAGCTGCCGCGGCTCCTTCAAGTCGGTGATGTTCATCTTCTTAACGGCGCGATTGGGGTTGACGAGGATGTCGTCGTCGTCCGCCTCCTCGCCCTCGCCCTCCTTCTGAGGCTGCTTCTGCGCCGCTTGTTTCTTCTTGAGCTCGCGGCGCTCTGCGCGCGAGAGCTCGGGCTGGTCCTGGGAGACGCCGGCCTCTTCCTCTGATGACGATTCCTCCTCAGCTACCCCACCTAGCTCATCCTCTGATTCTGACTCAGAATCTGACTCTTCTTCCTGTCCACGACCGCGTCTGGGGAATATGTCAGTACCGTGCAGGCTCGACGTGAAAGAATCCAATAACTTTTTGTCCATCGAGACTGCAGTGCCATTCTCATCTAGTTGGAGGTTTCGACTGTAAAAAGGAAGTGCGATAAGACGGCGATTGCAGCACGGAGTTGGCGAGAGGGTCCTACCTGAAAGATCTGCCTCCACCGCGCTTCGTCTTGAACTTTCCTACAACGTCACAGTTAGATCGTGCCGAACATCGTGCTAGATCAACATACCTGCTCCTCTGGCCATGACTGTAGTAGATGAGAAGTGAAGAGGGGCGCCTGCGAAGTGAACACGAGTCGACTCGAACAAAGGCGGAAGTTGCGCTGCTACTATCTGCGCCCAAAAAGGCAACCGGGGATTAGCCGGCGGAGCTCCAAACGCGCGCGAGCTGTCCCGGACTCGACGACAAACGTTGCTTGCTCTCCCCGACATCCTCGACGATGACCACCATCCCCGCGCGCCTTGCGCGCCCCGCCACCACCTCGAGCAGCCCCGAGCAGGCCAGGAAGAAGGTTCTGCAGCTTTACCGCGACTGGTACCGTGCGGTACGTGCTCCGCATTCTGCGTGGCCGCGCGAGTCCATGGACTAATCGCACGTCCGCCATATCCAAATAACAAACCAAATAACCCTCGCGTTTAAATTTTCGATTTTTGACATTCGTCTCTTGTCTTCCCATCCTGCGCGACGTTCTCGCGGTGCAGGGTCCTGAAATCGTTACGCTTTATGCGTTGAGCGTGTCCCCGGCCGTTGTTCGGCATGCCGTGCGCCGCGAGTTCGAGCGCAACCGCTATGTTTCCGACCTCAAGGTCATCGACGTGCTCCTGCTCAAGGGCAGGCAGGAGTACCAGGAGACGATGAACTGCTGGAAGCAGGAGCCGCATGTCCTCGGTCTGCTCCTTGATCCCCCCTTCAAGGACAGGCCGCAGAGGACTTTTTTGCAGAAGTTTTACGAGGGTGCGTCGTTTTTCTCTTGTCGTTACGGATGGTATTCTGAGACTATTCATGTTCTAGGGAGGGATGAGGATGCCATTACTCCTGCAGCTACTGGCCTGTAGTCCCATAGACGCCTATCACATTTTCATTTGCTCGCGGACGCGACTTGCGCGTGGACATTTATCTGTGTTCAGCCTCCACACTCAATGGTAAACTTGATTGTGCGTTTCGGTTGACTAATTTATGTTGGACGGGTGCAGGATGGCGCTTTCTGAGTAGTATCGATGGCTATTACTATTTGGTGAGTTTGCCTTCTCGCTACTTTTGTGATGACATCTTGCCGCCCCAGTCGTAGCCTTCGGGCTTTGACGATCGGTTTTTCGCATATAGCCAAACAATTTGCGTTTCTGAATCTTCTACACGTATTGTTGAATTAAATTTCTGACGCGACTTTATCTTAGGCACCTGCAGTTCTGAATGCATCGTATAACCTGGAGTATCAAGCACTGTTCGGTTCGAATGAACAATGCCTACGGTCACTATTCTCTACTACTTGGCTTCAGAGTTCCCCTGGCGTCGCGCTCCGTTTAAAAGTGTTGATGGCTTCTAATATTTGGTGAGTTCGCCTTCATGGTACTTCCTCTGATGACATCTTGCCGCCCCAGTCCTAGCTTTCGAGCCTTGACGATCGGTTTTTCGCATTCAGCCAAACATTTTGCGTTTCTGATTCACCTTCTACGCGTTTTGATGAACAGAATTTCTCACTTAAGCTTGATTCCAGGTCTCCGATATTAGAACAAGTCATGATCATGGGTATCAAATGTCGCCCAGTTGGAACGTTGGTGAGTTTGACTTTCTTTTCTTTCCTGCGGATGAGAATCTTGCCGCCCCAGTCGTAGCTCCTTGAGCTTTGACGATCGGTTTCGCATACAGCCAAATACATGCAACTCTGATTGTTTCAGTCTTACGCATTTTGCGGTTTATCGTCTGACTCACCACTTGTTTCCAGGTGAACGGTTCACTGTCAAGCAACGAATTCGATTCAGGTCCTATAAGTACAATGAATACATGGCTGCAAGAGTAGAAGCGGTCCAGGAATAGTCCGAATGTATAGTAAGTATCGTAACGAATGCGTATTGGTATAATCTCGAATCGAAGCCAATTGTTCCTTTCCATCTCCTCCACACCAAGATTTCACGGCGCCAGTCTTGGTGCACGCTGTGATGATCGGTCTCCGGCAAAGATACAGGTGCACTTCTGGTCCCTCCCTCCTTCCATATCCCTCCGTGTGAGTCGTGAATAGTGAGCTGACAGAGTTGCGAAGTCGTCAAGAAATGTCGAAGTGCTGAAGCATAAAAATATTAATGAGTCGTCCAAGAGATTGTGCATGTGAGAAACAAAACCGCTTTCTAATTTGAGCGGGTCCACGGTTAGATCAAAGCCATCATCCAAGCAATTTGTTTCCTAGCTCCCTAACGCAAGACAAGATGAGCGTTCAAACAGAGAGCTTCGACGTCGTCTGGTGCAGCGGGATATTCTGGATATCTTTCTCCATAATAGGCTCATCGGCCATCGAGTATATCTGCGCGTTAATCATAGACCCGGCTGCGCGCTTTATATGCATGTCATCATGAATAATATCATCATCGGATAGTTTCTGGCTCGCCTTCCAGAGGGCGACCTTCAGATATATGCAATATCCCAGAGTGATAAGCTGCACCGCGATATGCACCAGAGCGACGATCATGCCCGCGAACCACATGCGCTCGTACCACGTCTGCGCGGGGTGCGTCTTGCTGAAGCCAAGGGAGTCCGTGTCTGCGATCGCGACGCCGACGCCCGTGGACCACCCGACGAGAAGCGTCCCGAAGCACGCGAGCGTCGGCCACATGCTGTAAAGTTCCGCGGGGCGGTCGCGCGCGAGGTATGCGAGGATGAGGTTCTCGAGGATGGTGAGGGCGGGGAAGACGAAGAAGAGGTAGAGGGAGGGCGCGCCGGCGAGTGGGATGGAGAGGAGGACGACGGTCGCGGAGAGGATGTTGGACGTGCCCAGGAGGGTCACCATCACGATACGGGGGCGGCACGAGGCGAGGAGGGATGAGGCGGAAAACATGGCTGCTGCGGATGTTGATCTCGGGGCGTTGATGTCGGTTTGTTGAGGGGATCTTTGGTCGACGGGGTGTTTTAAACGTTCATATTAAAAGCACCCGGGAACACGTGTCAAATAAGACTTACAGATGTCAGGATCGCGCAATGGAATCCTCAGAGACGCTTTGAGAGTCGTAATTCATATTTGGCCGTACTTCCTGCACAGCTGTTCCGTCTGGCTATGATTTAGCAATCATAAAAAAATAGCTTTGTTCGCTATACTCGGGATATCCAGGGTCCGCAGAAGGTCCGCATCCTCGGTAGGCTTCATCGCCGATGTTATAATGCAAGTACAGCTGGACAGGAGCATGCCATACGTCCGCGATGTCGAAGGAGATAGTGCGAAACGTTTGGGGAAACATGCATCGCCATGGACGATGATGATCAAGTCATTGAAGGGAGCTTCGACGATCTCAAAAAAGCGCTGTGAACATGTGCGTTGTACAAAAAGTCGAGGCGGGGATCCCTTCAGCGGCGCATCCCACACGCATAATACAATGACGCAGTGTACCTTATTCAGTCTTGCCTAGTCGGGTAAATCGATACGTACGTACTAGGATGGAGAGGCGATATCTCCAAGGCGGTGCAGAGTCTTCGATTTCCAGTTATCTCCAAGGTCCTGGGGCAATCGGCGCACAGTGCGCCTTTCCTAAGAAGTCGCCTTTCTTAGACGTACGGAAAGAAGAAGGGAGATGTATAGGTCCATCGGCGTCCATGCGGCCCATGCCGACAACTGTAGGTGTTCGGACGCTTTGAGAGCAGCCACAGCTGTGCAATACATCCCGAGGGCATGACCCAGAATGTGTGAGTGGTGGTGAAGCCACGTTGGAGAGGGCTTCCTCTGTCAAAGCGCCGAGTCAGTAAGGAACCCTGGGAGACAACTGAAGACGCACTGTTGTTCGACATCGTATCAATCTAGCCTGGATGGACACAGAGTGCTCAATTGCGACAGCAGTAGGCAAGTGACAGTTCCATGAAAGCTGAGTGGCATCCAGACATGACGGAACAGTCTTGCTCAGGACAGCGCACAGCACGAAGAACAGGTAACGACTTCGCGAAATCAGACCTTCTCGAGTTCCATGGGCGGGGTACTAGTCCCGTAAGTGACGACGAGACAAATGGGCACCGTATACAGTTGGCGATTGCAGTTTCATGGGTTCTCTAGGGACATGTTAATATGAGAGCTGGGAGCAATGCGGAAAATGCTGCTCTCACTTGGGCTGGTGTGTTGATTCTTGCTGAAACTGTCCATATCGCCGCCCAGCAGTGGGTCATACCAGAATGATCATCGACATGGCGTGAGCCTCGAGTCGGACAGATTCAAGTCTTGTGCGGAACCTATGTGAACCGTTATGTGAACTGGAGGGCCCATGATTCTGGACGCGTGGCTGTGTTTCCACATGTCTCCACTAGTTGTAGGAACGTACTCGCATGCAATCTCACAGTGCATTCAATTGCATGTGTTCCACACCTGAAGCCATGAGGGTAGGATGACCCTGTGCCCTCGACTTTGGGCACCGAATTACAGTCGGACTGCGACGGTACTTACGGTGACTGGAGGCAGATATAAAAGATTGCGGGAGCGAGATATGTCATACACCGTACTGGACGAGGATAGCCTAGCGCTCTCGAGTCGCGCGACTTGTTCTCTAACATGAATTTCATAGATAAGTGTCCCTGGTAGCCTGTCTGGATGATTTTGGAAGCAAAGTTTTTCGAGGCTGTCTTCTTACATCGCATAACGACTAGGGTTGGAAACGGAGTGCATTCTCAGTGTTGCGGCTAAGCTAGATGTATTGTGCGTTGGGCAGGATGCCTGGGGATACCCGCAAGATTGACTGCTATTAGAAGATAGCAAATGGAACGCAGTGCAGCATGACTATCTGTGCGAGACAAGTGAGGTCAATGCGTGCGAGGCCCTGTGATATTACAGAAGGATACACACCTGAAAACTTCCTAGACACTGCACAGCGACATGCATTCACCCGATGAGATAGGAAGACTCGCCGCTGTTGCCGCCGGGAAGACTCTGGACTGGCCGGAAATCGTGAGGTAGCCATGGGCCGTGTATGACTGTGTATCTGAAGTCTGGGATCAGAACTGTTCGCAAAGCCAGCAATTTGCATCGTTCATCAGGATGTGAGGTTGCGAGAAATGGACAGATGTCGCAGTGCCAGCAGTTAGCGCTAGTTAGCCTCAAGGACCTCGAGCAGGCACCGCGTTTTCTTCTCGATCTGAGCACCACACTGAAGATAGACAAGTGGATGACTTCCCGTAGCCATCTAGAGCGACATTTAGCTCGACTAGATTTCTAAATACTAAACGGCCGAGCTGCCGACGCGCGCGGCAGCCATGCCGAGTGTCGGAGTATGTCAGATCTTCGCCCGATGAAATGCTATCCTAAAAATCTGGAGGGGGGGTCCCACCCCCCTCTCCAGATGCAAAGAGCGTTGCTAGACTTATTTCGCCGCGATGCCGACGCTTTATACGCTGATGGCGCCCCTCGTTTGACCAAATTCAGCAACCTAGTCATCCCGGTGGTCTTCATTGACATCAGACTGAACATGTTAGATAATCAGGTATTGCCCGGCACAATCTGCCGCAATTGCAGCTCAGATTGAAATTCTGACCGTTTAGAAAAAGATTTAGAGCTGCTAGATCTGCTAAAGGGCTACAGGAAGTCATCCAGTATCTCACCTTTTTAGTTCTTGTGTATAGAGAAGTTAGGAGAGTGAGGGGCAAAGGATCTCGAAAGCACTGTGCATGGGCTCAAGGGCAGAGACACCGAGATGAGATTATGAGCACGGGAGACAATTCATTGAAGTCGCGCGACGCGCGTTCAACACGTTCGGACTTGGCCGGTAGCGATGGCCACAGCTCCATGCAAGTCTCGTTGAGCTGTCGATGACATGACGCTGCTGTGCGGTGGAATTGTTGACCACCGAGTGACCGCTGCGCCAACACTGGATTCCATTGACTAACCGCTGTCATCCGGCGTACGACTCGGCTGGCGAACACCGCGCGTTGAGCCCTGATTTCCTGCCCGGTCATTGCCGGGAAATCACCGATGACAGGCGAATGACACTTTGGATCATTCAGAGAACATTGGTAGGAAACCCGCCTGTCTGTCCGTGTGCCCTGTTGATTTCAGGCAAATGTTCAGTTCTAGTGTCCTAGGTGCATCCGTATCATTGCTCATAGCTTGGATGATTTTATTCAATTCAAATTCACTTGTTATTTGATCACACAAATCTCATATGCATGCGACAAGAATATTATTACACCATATTGAGCACACAAGGCTACAAGACGGACTCCAAAAAGGGACGTACTATTTCCGAGCGGGTAAGTCAAAAAGCACCAAGACCTACTCGCCAACGTGGGCTCGCAGAAAGGCGATCCATCGCCTCTCTGTCGCCCCTGCGACACCGCAGCATGAATAGCATACAATCACATACCTCCAGGTCAACGAGATGACATACTGCGGGCAGGGCAAATCACAGTACTGTTAGCTGTGGAGCGCTTGAGCGCACCATACAACTCAAAGCGCGAACAATCATAGACAAGCGTACCGACTGTAGCATTATGAACCAAGTAGTAGCATGGCATAGTATGTACTCACAGAAAACATGTCGGGCGTGGGACTCACCGTTCTCGTCTCAGTCTCCGCGCTTACAGTCCATTTCGTTATGCCGAGTGTATGCGCCTGTATGCGGACATCCTACTCCATATACTTACCGCGAGGACGTACCTTGTCATTTCCAATACAAGCTCTCGCAAGTAGATAGCTCACCTGAATGCTGCCAATAGAGTCCTACCACCGAAAGCGAAGCCTGCTATTCTGATAGTTCGCAAGTCTCCAAATGTCGCCCAAACACGATACTGAAGACTAGAGTACTCACCGTGATTGGCATGCAACATCAGGAAAAACGGTTTTTGTGGTGATAGCCGAGGTATGACAACAGTAGCCGAGCCTTGGCTACAAGCAACCGAGTCTTGGCTACCATAAGCCACTAGTTTGATACCCGGAGGCACAGCAATCTTACAAAGCCAGCACTACAGCTACTGTACCTCCTGTAGCTCTGGTAGATCACAAAAATAAATCGTTCATTCTGAGCTATTCTGCACTCTTAAAAGCATGCTTAATTGCCTAAATCATCCTTCAATTTCACTATAGATGTTCACAATGTTTTTCATATGGAGACATGTACAATAATGTGCTGCAGGTAGTATACATGTGCGTGTATCAGGACTTGAGAAAAAAAAAATGGTGCGTGTGAAACATTTGGCTCCAGCCAAACATTTCCCACGCCCTTGCACTAGGCAGTGCCTATGTGCACAAGATGGCACGGGCACGGGGAAGGCAGCATGCGGTGGACATACGGGGTGCGTGGGAGGCCGCGGGGGGGCCGCGGGGGTGCGCGGGAGGCTGCGGCCGGCATGAAAAGGGGCGCGAGAAGGGGACGGGCATGCGGCGGCGCGCTGGGGGCTGCGAGGGCATGCGGCCGTGCACGGGAGATCGCGGCGGCGTGCGAGAGGCCACCAGGGCGCGCTGGAGGCTGGAGCGCGCGGGGGGAGGGCGCGCAGGAGGCTGCGAGCGCGCGCTGGAGGCAGCGAGCACGCGCTGGAGGTGGCGTGGGCGCACGAGAGGCAAGAAGGGCGGCGCAGCCGCGCTAGAGGGCGCGGGAGGCTGCGCGGGCGCGCGATAGGCCGCGGAAGATGGTGCGGGCGCGCGAGAAGCCGTGAGAGGCGGCGCAGGCGCACGGGAGGTCGCGGGAGACAGCGCAAGCGCGCGGGAGGCAGCGAGGGCGCGATGGAGGCGGCGTGGGCGCGCGAGAGGCCGCGCGAGGCCGCGCGAGGCGGCGGGGCGTGTGCGAGGCGGCGGGAGGCGGCGGGAGGCCGCGAGGGCGCGCAAGAGGCGGCACGGGTGCGCTGGGGGCAGCGGGAGCGTGCGGCGACGTGCCGGAGGCTGCGGGGGCGCGGGAGACGGGAGCAGCGCGCGAGAGGCCGCAAGAGGCGACGCGGGTGCGCGGGAGGCGGCGGGGGCGTGTGCAAGGCAGCGGGAGGCGGCGGGAGGCCGCGAGGGCGCGCGAGAGGCGGCACGGGTGCGCTGGGGGCGGCGGGAGCGTGCGGCGACGTGCGGGAGGCGGCGGGGGCGCGGGAGACGGGAGCAGCGTGCGAGAGGCCGCGAGGGCGAGCTGGAGGCGCGGGAGCGCGGGGGAGGCCGCGAGGGCGCGCGGGAGGCCACGAGGGCGCCCGGGGGCGCGCGGGAGATGGGAGCAGCGCGCGGAAGACGGGAGCGGTGTGCGGGAGGCCGAGGGGCGCGCGAGAGGCCGGGGAGGCCGCGGGAGCGCGCAGGAGGCGGCGAGGGTGTGCGGGAGGTGGCGAGGGTGGGCGGGAGGTGGCGAGGGCGCACGGGAGTCGGCGCAGTTTTTTTGTTCGAAGTCGAAACGCGCAGGCACGGCCCGGTGCGCGCCGTGCTGTTTTATTGCCCATATATGGTCAAAGAAAATGCACGGGCCGCGCGGCCCCGTGTGCAATGCCTGTGCACACAAGTCCCTGTCCGTGTTTGCCAGCTCATCTGCTTCCATCTAAGGTAGGGCTCACTCATCTACGACTACATCACATGACTGTGACGGTCACAACATGCGAGAGACGGCTTTGGGAGAAAGAAACACTTTCCTCACCCATAGATACGTCGTGAGTACATATTTTGTGATCAGGAAGTATAATCTAGTAACTGCGAAGAAATTTGAGCTGAAAAGTCGCAGAGGAAGCCGAAACAACGATATGCGCTCGATGCGCATTACCGGATTGGGACATCTTATCTGGAGATCTCCGTCACCTTTTCTGTATCTTCTCTTTCGACAGCTCGAAATTTAGAAATCGGGTTCCGACAAAGTGTTCAAAAAGTGAATATCTACAATTTGTCGGACGCCAATTTTTCAAAAGTGGTGTATTGAAGGAGGAGAAACAAAAAGAATGCGCGCTCCTGCCAACGGCCCGCCAAATGAGCCTGGCGTGACATTTGAGAGGTCATGTGATGTAGTCGTAGATGAGTGAGCCCTACCTTACCCACTCGTTCCTCACCCGGGAACTTTTCTCTTAAGTGTCGTTTTTTTTTTCTTTCATCTCTGCTGGGCTGAGAATTACAGGTGCGTGGCTATAGTTCTATTATAGCTTTATTATACTAATTGAAAGAGTATCGCTCGACACCACGAGCGATACTCTTGTTTTGTACTTAACGGGTCGTTGCCGCCTCCCGCGCGCCCCCACCAACTCGCTCGCGCCCCCCCACTCGCTCGCCGCCCTCCCGCGCGTCCTCGTGGCCTCCCATGCGCCTCCGCCGCCTCTCGCGCGCTCCGGCCGCCTCCCATGCGCCTCCGCCGCCTCCCGTGCGCCCCTGCAGCCTCCCGCGCACCCCGCGCGCTCCTGCCGCCTCCCCCGTGCCCTCACGGCCTCCCTCGCGCCGCTACCGCCTCTCACACATCTTTGCCGCCTCCCACGCGCCCCCGCCGCCTCCCGCACGTGGCCGCCGCCTCCCGCGGCCCCCCGTGCACCTGTGCTGCCTCCTGCGCCCTCCAGCGCACCGTCGCCGCCTCCCGCGGCCCCTCGTGTGCCCCGGCGGCCTCCAGGGCGCCGTCGCTGCCTCCAGCGGCCTCCACCGTGCCCTCGCCGCCTCCACCGCGCGCCCGTGCCCTTTCGCGCGCTGCTGCCGTCTCCTGCAGCCTCTCGCGCGCCCGTGCCGCCTCCCGTGACCCCCTGCGCGCCGCGCCGCCTCCAGCGCGCCATCGCCGCCTCCAGCGCGCCGTCGCCGCCTCCAGCGCGCTGTCGCCGCCTCTTGCGCGCCCGTGCCGCCTCCCGCGGCCTCTTGCGCGCCTGTGCCACCTCCGGCGGCCCCTCGTGCGCCCCGGCGGCCTCCAGCGCGCCCTCGCCGCCTCTCGCGCGTCCGCGCTGCTCCCGCGGTCTCTCGTGCGCCCCGGCTGCCTCCACCGCGTCCTCGCCGCCTCCACCGCGCGCCCGCGCCCTCTCGCGCGCTGCCGCCGTCTCCGCACGCTGCCGCCATCTCCCGCAGCCCCCGCGCGCCCGCGCCACCTCCCGCGGCCTCTCGCACGCCCGCGCCGCCTCCGGCGGCCCTCGTGTGCCCCGGCGGCCTCCAGTGCGCCGTCGCCGCCTCTCGCGCGTCTGCGCTGCCTCCCCGGGTCCCCCGTGCGCCCGTGCCGCCTCCCGCCGCCTCCAGCGCGCCCGCGCCGCCTCCAGCGCGCCGTCGCCGCCTCTCGCTGCCTCCCGAGTCCCACTCCTGTAGTGCGTGGGAACTGTTTCGGTGCAGCAAAACAGTTCCCACGGGGTGCAGAAGGATATGGAGGGGGAGATTTTATATATATCAATACTATTAGTGTACAGTTGTAACCAACCAAATTAATATGTTTTGCATGATATATCGTTGGAGAGGTGATTTGAGAGACTATAATGGGTTCTATATTATATTGAATCTCACATACTGCAATATGGCACTCTAATAGCTAGCATAAACTATAGTAGCTAACATAAGCTACAATAGCTAACATAAGCTACAGTAACTAGCATAAGCTATAGTAGATATACCATCTACAGACTGCTACAGATCACTACAGATGGCTACAGATGGCTACATGTAGTTGTAATAGAGACCCACCTATCAACAGATGCTACAGAGAATATATAATCTATTATAGCTACTGTAGACTATATTTTCTACTGTAGGTGAAAGTAGCCCTGACATGTTTTCCTGATGAAGCCAGCGACGGGAGACCGTGGGCGACGGGCAACAGAAGATGGCGGCAGAAGAGTGACGGCAGATGTATGTGGTGGTCAAGAGGAAAGCTGGGGACAAGTGTATCGAGCTCGAAGGAGAGCATAACCCCAAACCCCAGCGTGCGCCTTGGGAGAAAATCGACGCGTGAGGGGAAGTGGGTATTCTGCTGGGACATTCGCCGATCTCTCAGCCTGACCGGACATTCACTTGTCACTTCAGAACATCCTGATATCCTGGCGTTATCCTGCTCCGGCATTTGGGGTCAACGCGCGGTGGAAAAGGAGGACCCCCGAAGCTCCTATGTAGGATTCCCGGAAAATAGGATGGTTGAGGCTGAGATTTGGGAAATTTCTTCCCGGACGAAGGATTTTTGAGCTCCAAAATCCGCCGGGCCTTGCCGGTCCATAGGATGGTCGACGCAAGGTCGACACCTGTCGATGCCCAACTTATAGCATGGCTCATGCCCATTTTGTATCTCAACACGCCCGTATGCATGGCACTTAGTGTATTAGCTCCCAGAGGGATCCTCACAGATTCTCACTGTCATTCTCAGCATTCATGAGCATTTTTGAGTCTGGAGCAATGCTCTTTTGCCCCCTCATCATGACGGTTACACTCGACAACTTATGGCGCCGCCAACGCGCTATGATCATCTCTCTCTCCTCGAGCTAGCAGAGCTTGCGCCTGACAAACACATGCGCCACGTTCGAAACATAGAATTTGACCACACCGACATCGGTCTCCTCACTGTAAATGCCAAAAACCACAAGAAAATCCGCAGCACAGTGATGAATGCCTACGGCGCGATAGTACAAGATTCATATGATACAGGCAGTGACTTCTTGATTTTCTCTTCCTGGCTTGGACCTGTCATCTGTGGAGATATAGCAAATATCCGATCAGTAGGGACATTCGAGGAACATGTATTAGCTGCCGTGCATACCACATAACATCTTCAATCCTGACCGAAGGGGCTTACTCTATGTATCTGGGACCTAACGTGACCTTTGTCAGTGCGGGGACGACACGAGCCTTATTACAGGAAAGCGATACTGGTGCTTTCCGCTATGCGGCGGGTCACCGACACATTGGGTACTGGGTATTGTCGAGAGTGAAGCACAGGTGATTAGTATCTTCGACAGCCTGCCCGAGCTCAATTCTTGGCAGTGGGCAAAACCTGTAAGTGATTGACGCAGATGCTAAGCACGTCTTTGCTGAACTATATTCACCAGATGCTTGTTGACATTCTTGATGGACTCCAACAGCTCCTCGGGAGCGACCGTCATCATGCGATAGAATCTGGAAGTGAGGGATGGCAAATGAAGGTATATACCCCACCAGATGCGCAGAGTCAATCCGATGCATGGTCGTGCGGGATCTTTGTCATGATGGCGATGCAAGCATTTGCGAAGGAGCGCTTTAATTTTGAGAATTGCATTGAGTCCCACATAGATGAGATGCGCAGCGAAGCTATAAGCCAGATGCTTCGGGCTAGGTTTGTGCTCAGTCTCTAAAAAATATGCATAAGCTTGATAATGGACCAGGATTACACGGGAATGTCAGACACGACGTGACACCGATTCTGGTGAGGATGGACAGATAGAGCATGTCTCCGAGTCGTAAGTCTCCTTGTATTTAATTGAGGCCCATATGTTCGGTAACCTCTGTGCATAGATCTATTACCTTGCTTGCCAAGGTGTCTCGCACCCTCATAATTCGTAGCGCCGAAACCAACCCAGACAACAGCTACAAACATTGCATTAGCGCCTTTCGAGCGCCAAGTTCATGGCAAAAATATAGCAGTGTATAACTGACTATCAGCTCCGTCTATATTCTCTCTCAGGTCGTCTCGAACCGAGCAGTTCACATTTCGTATTGCCCAGATCACTTATGAGCAAACAGCACTGATCATGGCACGAAGGTGACCCACCTGGACCCACATAGTCAAACTGGACCGAGGCCAGTATAAGTATTTCCAGAGACCAGTCAAATTACGCTGGGGTCACCTCAAAAAGGCGAGTATGCCTATATGCCTTGTATATGGAAGTGGTCTGATAATTGCTGCAGCTGTACGACTTTGCCCTGATAGGACCACAAGATTTCGGCTCGATGAGCAGCAGCGTCTCCGTCGTCTGCGTTGCTGCGAGTGTGACAGACGCAAGCCTAGTACATATTCGTCGCAACAGCTGACCGACAACTTACACCAATACACATGGGTATGTCTCCCTACTTTTCATGCACGGCTGCCACTAGTTCGATTTCATTGACATAATGAGAAGACGTAGGACAGTTCAATCTAAGTATTAAAGTTTGAAACAGGTCGATGCGCCAACAGGAGGGATTCCAGGCCATCGTGATCAGACGAACAGGCTCTACTACATCAGTGCCGTGCACATCTACAAATCTAACGACATCTGTGCGCGTACCTTGCACCATCAACAACACGAGCGACGACGTTTTTTGCTCGTGAAGGCAGAGATGACAGCATGCACACCTCTTCGACACCCATGTAAGTTGTGCAGTCATCACACAATTTCGATGACTGCTGAAGTTCCTCTTGATGGTTGATAATAATACCTCGTACACCGATTTATTCTTCGACAACCTCAAATGAGCTCACAGCGATGCACTTGACAATGCATCTACAGACTCCCGGCAGCACAAAACGGTCTGAGAGACACACGCGCCATGCACACGATACGGATTCCCATTTCCAACGTCGCGTTCGCGGGCTCGATAGCGTACACGTGCCCCCCGTTGCCCCGCTGCTCCTGCCAGCTCCCCGCGTACAAGCCTCAACCTATGCCGAGGCAATTTGTTGCTGCCCGTCACAATGACGTTCAGGATAACACCTTGCGATAATGCGGACGACGGGAGTGTTTGACTACCGAAGCACCATGGCTTCTGAGGTGCACATCACTGACATCCTCTAATGTGCCGCATATGCGAGTCACAGTCGAAGCGTAGCGTGCATAGAAGTGGCCAATCCGTTATAGCAGCAGGACTCTGTCGAGGTGTGGGCTCTAGTATAGGCATGCGACGCATAATAAAGTACCAAAATATCGAAGCCAAGCTACACCTTATGCATTGATCTAATGCATCTGTAAATTTATTGATAAAGCCCAATTCATGTCGCAAGCAAGGTTTCTGCCGACGCAGTCGGCACTTCCCCAGTACCGTCCCATCAGTCTGAAGAAACTGCCAATATCAACACCGGCAAGGATGAACAGATGGATGACGACGCACCTGAATTGTGAGTGCTTGGATTCGATTACCTAGTCCGTACACTGGGTGACGTTTTTATAGATCTGAGTCTATCTCAGTTGATCAGTTTGAAGAAGCACGGCCGATGGACGTACATGTACCTGATGACTTGATTGAACCCGGCATCACCATGGCATAAGTTGATATCTTGATGAGCTTGTCTGTATTGCTGAAGAAACTATAGAGTGAAGAGGAAAGCGCCGCCTAGTGTATGTAGCAGTGACGGCTATAGCACTGGGGGTGAGAATGCGAAAGCGAGACATTCAAAGGCAGCGCAAGGCAAGCGTAAGCCGAAGCTCACCTCAGCGGCTGCATGTAAAGAGGAGCTGGAGATGGATGAATGGGTTAAAATGGTAAAAGAGCATGAAGTCTTGTGTAAGGGGTGCAGGAAATGGATCAAGACTAATGCAAAGCGCGTCTTCGATCAAGGCAATTGGAATAGCCTGTAACCCTGCTCATCGCAGATTACCCTTTTCGTACATTACATCAGCATGTTCGTCTTAGTCTCGCTCGTACGCCGCCATTCTTTAGTCTTTACCATCACCATCTCGTACACTACTTGTCGCCTCTCTGACAATATAGCATGGTCCAAACAGCTTGTCGTCTGATCGTGCGCCTCTAGTGTTGTCTGCTGATGCAGGCTTCCACTTTTTTTTTGTTTTCGACCGCGTATCTCGAACACTCCCTGCACTCGACAACTCTTCCTCTCGGCTATCCCGCCACTCGTTCACGCTGGACTCGCCACCCCGGTTCACTCGCCAGTCTGCCGCCGCTCGCAACCTGCCAGTTCTCGAACCACTAGCACACACTTCCCGCATCCCACGCTCTCGCCGCACCTCCGCGACTGAGCCCAGCCCGGACCCCTCACACGAAGTCGAACAGCGCCCCGTTCTTGCGGCTGTATGCGACGTGCCGCCACACATTCCCGCTGAGCCGCTGAATTCGTTCACTGGCACGCCTGCACCCGCCACTCACGGTCAACAGTCCTCTACAACTCGTTCGCCAGCTCTCACCCCTGAACGCCGTCCACGCCGCTCACCTGCCATGTCCAAGCTCGACATTCCCATGCTCAAGGGCCTGCTCACCCCGTCCAATATTAATGTTTGGCTCAATGCTTGCGCTGACTCGTTCGAGGCGTACGGATTGATGAACCCTGACCGCAAGCTTGCGCCTGGCCTCCAGATACTTTGTGCCGGTCTCAAGATGGAGGAAGACGATGCAAAGCTCTGGTGGAATGAAAACCGCAACGCGCTGAAGGTCCTCTCAACCTGGTCTGAATTCGCAACACGGGTGCACGAATGCTTCGTTCCTGCCAACTGGCGACTCAACACGCTTGCGCGTTTCTTCTCTACGCGTCAAGGGAAGAACGATTTTCGTGTCTTTCTTTCGGAGCTTCAGTCCACCCGCAATGCGCTTTCTTCGGCCGGGAAGGGCTACACCATCAACGACGCGATGTTCAAGAATCATCTTCTCTTCCAGTGTAGCCCGATCTTACAGCTTCGTGTCCGCGCTATCCCGTCGCTGGTGTATGCTGATCTCAAGCTCGACGCGCTGATCAATCTCATGCAGTCAACCTGGGACAGTCTTGTTGCTGAGGGTATTGCTTCTGTGCGTGCTCCAGCCTTAGCTCGCACTGCATCCGTGCCGCCTGCTAGCTCCACTGTGCCTGGTTCCACCCCAACCCGACCGTACCTGGCGCCGCTCACTGATGCCGAACGTGAGAAGCTGCGCGCTGCACGTGGCTGTTTCAACTGCCGTCGCACACCGTCCTCCCCGGACTGGAAGCAGCACAATGCGCGTGACTGCCCTGGCGACGCTGCTCGTGGTATCCCACCTCGCTCTGCGCCTGGCGTTGTTGCTGCCATATCTGCCTTGGCCGCTGATCGCTGTGATGCTGGTGACGATGATGACGATGATCTCATCGCCCTCAACCCAGTTGGGCCAGTTGGACCCGACTACGAGCCGCAATTCTTCCCTCGCGCTCTTGTTGCAGCTATCATGCCAACTTCTGTGCCTCCATCGTGTGTCTTGGAGGGTCCCGATACCGATTCCGACGAAGAATACTAGTCGTTTGTTGTTCGTTTCGCTCTTTTTATTCTATGCCCTTTAATTCTTGTCCTTAATTTTTTTTATTGGTTCTGGATTGTTGCCCTTGCCTGCCCTGCCATCTCCCCGCCTGTCATGCACTGTGCAATTCCTTGCCCGCCTTCTCTACAGACTTTCTGTTTCTTGGACTTGGCCACCTTGTTCTACCCGTGCCCTCATTTTTTGTGTGGTCTTGTATGTCACTGTTGGTTTCATTTCCTCGTAACTCTATGTCTATTTTTTTCTAGTGGGGAAGGGTGTAACCCTGCTCATCGCAGATTACCCTTTTCGTACATTATGTCAGCACGTTCGTCTTAGTCTCGCTCGTACGCCGCCGTTCTTTAGTCTTTACCGTCACCATCTCGTACACTACTTGTCGCCTCTCTGACAATATAGCGTGGTCCAAACAGCTTGTCGTCTGATCGTGCGCCTCTAGTGTTGTCTGCTGATGCAGGCTTCCACTTTTTTTTTGTTTTCGACCGCGTATCTCGAACACTCCCTGCACTCGACAACTCTTCCTCTCGGCTATCCCGCCACTCGTTCACGCTGGACTCGCCACCCCGGTTCACTCGCCAGTCTGCCGCCGCTCGCAACCTGCCAGTTCTCGAACCACTAGCACACACTTCCCGCATCCCACGCTCTCGCCGCACCTCCGCGACTGAGCCCAGCCCGGACCCCTCACACGAAGTCGAACAGCGCCCCGTTCTTGCGGCTGTATGCGACGTGCCGCCACACATTCCCGCTGAGCCGCTGAATTCGTTCACTGGCACGCCTGCACCCGCCACTCACGGTCAACAGTCCTCTACAACTCGTTCGCCAGCTCTCACCCCTGAACGCCGTCCACGCCGCTCACCTGCCATGTCCAAACTCGACATTCCCGTGCTCAAGGGCCCGCTCAACCCGTCGAACATCAACGCTTGGCTCAACGCTTGTGCTGACTCGTTCGAGGCCTACGGGTTGATGAACCCAGACCGGAAGCTGGCGCCTGGCCTGCAGATACTCTGTGCTGGTCTCAAGATGGAGGAAGACGACGCCAAGCTCTGGTGGAATGAAAACCGCGACGCTCTGAAGGTTCTTACTACCTGGGCGGACTTTGCGACTCGGGTGCGCGAACGTTTTGTCCCCGCCAACTGGCGACTCGACGCGCTTGCTCGATTCTTCTCGACGCGTCAAGGCAAGAACGATTTTCGACTCTTCCTCACTGAGCTCCAGGCTGCTCGTAATGCGCTCTCCTCAGCGGGAAAGGGCTACGCTATCAACGATGCCATGTTCAAGAACCATCTGCTTTTCCATTCGAACCCGGTTCTTCAACTTCGTGTCCGCGCCCTTCCTTCCCTCGTCTATGCAGACCTCAAACTCGATGCACTGAATAATCTCATGCAATCTACCTGGGACAGTCTCCTTGCTGAAGGGTTCGGATCTGCGCGCTCAGCTCCACTTGCTCGCAGTGCCTCCGCACCTTCTCCGACGTCTGGCGGTCTTTCCACACCCCTTCCCCGTGCCTTGCCTCCACTGTCGGACACCGAACGTGAGAGGCTTCGTGCTGCACGTGGTTGTTTCAACTGCCGTCGCACGCCGTCCTCCCCGGACTGGAAGCAACACAATGCGCGTGACTGCCCTGGCGACGCTGCTCGTGGTATCCCACCTCGCTCTGCACCGGGCATTGTTGCCGCCGTATCTGCCTTGGCCGCTGATCGCTGTGATGCTGGTGATGACGATGACGATGATCTCATTGCCCTCAACCCAGTTGGGCCAGTTGGACCCGACTACGAGCCGCAATTCTTCCCTCATGCTCTTGTTGCGGCTATCATGCCAACTTCTGTGCCTCCATCGTGTGTCTTGGAGGGTCCCGATACCGATTCCGACGAAGAATACTAGTCGTTTGTTGTTTGTTTTGCTCTTTTATTCTATGCCCTTTAATTCTTGTCCTTAATTTTTTTTTATTCGGTTCTGGATTGTTGCCCTTGTCTGCCCTGCCATCTCCCCGCCTGTCATGCACTGTGCATTTCCTTCAGCCGCCTTCTCTACAGACTTTTCTGTTTCTTGGACTTGGCCACCTTGTTGTACCCGTGCCCTCATTTTTTTGTGTGGTCTTGTATATCACTGTCGGTTTCATTTCCTGGTTACTCTACGTCTATTTTTTTCTAGTGGGGAAGGGTGTAACCCTGCTCATCGCAGATTACCCTTTTCGTACATTACATCAGCATGTTCGTCTTAGTCTCGCTCGTACGCCGCCGTTCTTTAGTCTTTACCGTCACCATCTCGTACACTACTTGTCGCCTCTCTGACAATATAGCGTGGTCCAAACAGCTTGTCGTCTGATCGTGCGCCTCTAGTGTTGTCTGCTGATGCAGGCTTCCACTTTTTTTTTGTTTTCGACCGCGTATCTCGAACACTCCCTGCACTCGACAACTCTTCCTCTCGGCTATCCCGCCACTCGTTCACGCTGGACTCGCCACCCCGGTTCACTCGCCAGTCTGCCGCCGCTCGCAACCTGCCAGTTCTCGAACCACTAGCACACACTTCCCGCATCCCACGCTCTCGCCGCACCTCCGCGACTGAGCCCAGCCCGGACCCCTCACACGAAGTCGAACAGCGCCCCGTTCTTGCGGCTGTATGCGACGTGCCGCCACACATTCCCGCTGAGCCGCTGAATTCGTTCACTGGCACGCCTGCACCCGCCACTCACGGTCAACAGTCCTCTACAACTCGTTCGCCAGCTCTCACCCCTGAACGCCGTCCACGCCGCTCACCTGCCATGTCCAAGCTCGACATTCCCATGCTCAAGGGCCTGCTCACCCCGTCCAATATTAATGTTTGGCTCAATGCTTGCGCTGACTCGTTCGAGGCGTACGGATTGATGAACCCTGACCGCAAGCTTGCGCCTGGCCTCCAGATACTTTGTGCCGGTCTCAAGATGGAGGAAGACGATGCAAAGCTCTGGTGGAATGAAAACCGCAACGCGCTGAAGGTCCTCTCAACCTGGTCTGAATTCGCAACACGGGTGCACGAATGCTTCGTTCCTGCCAACTGGCGACTCGACGCGCTTGCGCGTTTCTTCTCTACGCGTCAAGGGAAGAATGATTTCCGTGTCTTTCTTTCGGAGCTTCAGTCCGCCCGCAATGCGCTTTCTTCGGCCGGGAAGGGCTACACCATCAACAACGCGATGTTCAAGAATCATCTCCTCTTCCAGTCCAGCCCGATCTTACAGCTTCGTGTCCGCGCTATCCCGTCGCTGGTGTATGCTGATCTCAAGCTCGATGCGCTGATCAATCTCATGCAGTCAACCTGGGACAGTCTTGTTGCTGAGGGTATTGCTTCTGTGCGTGCTCCAGCCTTAGCTCGCACTGCATCCGCGCCGCCTGCTAGCTCCACTGTGCCTGGTTCCACCCCAACCCGACCGTACCTGGCGCCGCTCACTGATGCCGAACGTGAGAAGCTGCGCGCCGCACGTGGCTGTTTCAACTGCCGTCGCACACCGTCCTCCCCGGACTGGAAGCAACACAACGCGCGTGACTGCCCTGGCGACGCTGCTCGTGGTATCCCACCTCGCTCTGCGCCGGGCGTTGTTGCCGCTGTATCTGCCTTGGCCGCTGATCGCTGTGATGCTGGCGATGACGATGACGATGATCTCATCGCCCTCAACCCAGTTGGGCCAGTTGGACCCGACTACGAGCCGCAATTCTTCCCTCGCGCTCTTGTTGCAGCTATCATGCCAACTTCTGTGCCTCCATCGTGTGTCTTGGAGGGTCCCGATACCGATTCCGACGAAGAATACTAGTCGTTTGTTGTTTGTTTTGCTCTTTTATTCTATGCCCTTTAATTCTTGTCCTTAATTTTTTTTTATTCGGTTCTGGATTGTTGCCCTTGTCTGCCCTGCCATCTCCCCGCCTGTCATGCACTGTGCATTTCCTTCAGCCGCCTTCTCTACAGACTTTTCTGTTTCTTGGACTTGGCCACCTTGTTGTACCCGTGCCCTCATTTTTTTGTGTGGTCTTGTATATCACTGTCGGTTTCATTTCCTGGTTACTCTACGTCTATTTTTTTCTAGTGGGGAAGGGTGTAACCCTGCTCATCGCAGATTACCCTTTTCGTACATTACATCAGCATGTTCGTCTTAGTCTCGCTCGTACGCCGCCGTTCTTTAGTCTTTACCGTCACCATCTCGTACACTACTTGTCGCCTCTCTGACAATATAGCGTGGTCCAAACAGCTTGTCGTCTGATCGTGCGCCTCTAGTGTTGTCTGCTGACGCAGGCTTCCATAGCCACAAGAAGAAGTGCCCAGGGATTACAGGATTGTCGAAACAGCGCATCTCTGTCGGCAACATTCCTAAGCTTTTCGGAGTGAGTCATAGTCTCTTCGATTTAAATCGCGAGCTCTGTGTTGATAAGTCTGTTTAGTCCAACGGCGATATGTCGATTAAGAACTTCTTCAAACCTGCTGGGTCTGCGCAGCCTAGTAGTTCGGCAGATCAGGAGCACAAGCCGATCTTGGCGAAGATGAAAGAAAAAGTCAAATATCTTACAAAGACCGTGAAGACGGTAAGCTCTACGTATCATCAACTCAGCACTGAGGAGACTTACCATTCATCTGCCTAGCCATCGACACTTACACAATATCTCAAACCATCAGCGACTGCATCTTCATCTTCTGGCCTATCGCACGTCGCATGTCAGCCGCCTATACCTGAATCAAAAGTTCCCTGTCAAGGTCTTCAAGGATCAGCGTATGAAGAGTATATCTTGAGAACGCAGACTCGCAGTCTTGGTGGCGTATCATTGAAGTTGCGGGCCCGTATCAGTCGTCAGCTTTTCCCATATAAGGATTTTCTTTCCTCCCCTTCGCAGTGAAGGGAATATCCGTGACGTCCAGTGCTCAAAGCATGACCCGGGACCCTTGTTAGATGACTCTGACTCCAACAATGAAGATGTGGTTGGCCAAGTCGACAGCAAGCAGTCCTCAAAGTCAGTAAAAATTAAAGTCACCGAAGATGGCAATGTGCGCGCACCACAACGTCATTGGACCGCTGCAGAGCAACAGCGTATGGATGAGAGGGTAAAGGCATTTGCACGATGGGAGGTGATCTATGAGGAAAGGCTAGTGAGAGCGACGACTTGCCATCGCTTGACTACAAACTCGTCGCAAATCTGTGACGCATGTCACAACGTCTCTCGAGATGAATCCTTCAAGGACGCTGTACACCGAGTGGGTTCAACTGTGTTGCTCGATCTCCTTATACTGATTTCAGATTCAGAAAAACAATGAATCCTGGCTACCCGCTGACGAGCAACACGCTATCCTCGTCAAACGAGCCAAGTACTCATCGTCTACAATGTGAAGCGTGGAAGACCGGAAGCTGCAAGTCAAACTGAAGGACCCTCTTCTTGCCGATCTTTTCAATTGCCTGCAGCGCGACCAGAATACTGGATGTTTTCTGCAGTTGTATAAACTCGCTATAGATGGTAAACTGAAAAACCACCAGACTTTTACAGATATCTGTGATGTTTTTGCCGATCGCATTTGAAGACTCAGCAGCGACAATCCGAACCTCAAATATGGGCAGCGATACCCTGAGAACTACCTCAATTTCATGACATTGCTTCGCTCTCATGGCCAAAACTCGCTACGACAATACAATATCGTCACAGCGCAAATCACCGGTCCTTCACCTCGACATCTGCAGTAGGTTACATGAAGCCGGCTCGGGATCCTGCTAGGACTAACATGTTTCTATAGGTCATTAGTCGCAAACTCTAGTGACGCTATGCAGAATCCAGACCTCATCTTCGAGAATGTTGCTCGTCTCAAGCGTTTCATTGATACAATCGCCTTTCGTGGTCCTATCGCATTCGCCGGGGACTGCACGAAAGTACGCCCACGGCTTGCATATTCCACTTCATTTGGTGGGCATGTTATTGGCACAACTTTTTCACTCAAGGAGTGCGTGGTGAATGATGCAGATGACGTCAACGACATTGTCGCCAAAGCCAAGACTGAGAAGGCTATTGCAACACAGGTCCGAGCTATCCTAGCGAAGGTATGCATTGTCGACACTCTAGTCTGGGTCCAAGCTAATGTGATAGTCACATGGTCAATAGGTTCCTTTGCCAGAAGTGCCACCTGTCCCAATCGCTATGATACCCACCACCGGCAAGGATACTTCTGCTGCTATTCACGAGCAGCATATGCAAATACTTAAGATGGCATCACGGCTCGGTCTCAAAGTCATATCGTTTGCTGCAGACGGCGCTGCATCGGAGTTGGCCGCGCAGAATCTCATGGACGCTGAGAAAACGGAGATATCCCATCTGACATATGAGCACCTGACGTATGGAATTTCCGTGAGGGCTGTCGTCTTTCCCATAACAGGACCTCTTGTTTCTATCACCGACGCACCCCACGCTATGAAGACGGCACGGAATCAACCACAACATGGAACACATACCGGCAGTACAGGCAACTCTTGTATCGTCAATCAGTCCCTCGTCCAGCTCTACCAGACCGGTACGGCGGGGCTTCAACTTGCAGACGTCCAAAACGTGGATAAGCAGGATGACGGTGCAGCTCGTAGAATTTTTCACCATCAAGCTTTGCTGGCGACAACGTACGAAGACTCGGCTGGAGAACGGTGCATCCATGAACATTTTCGGGGGTTGTTCGTATATCTTTTCGTTCTTGGTAAGCCTGTACTCCCTCTGCTAAGGATAACTAATGAACTTCACCCCTCAGGTGAACTCTTCGATGCATGGCTTAACCGCCGACTTGACGTACACGCCCGCATCCTTGCGGTGCTCCGCGCACGCTTCTTCCTCCACATCTGGCGCTCACATATTGTCACTTTGTCTGCGAGATACCCAGACCTTTATTCAACAGCCCAATCGTTCATATCCCCTGCTAGCTTCAACATATTCAACCGCCTATGCGACACCCTCCTTATGCTTGCTGCGATTTATTCAAGGCGCTATCCTGATGTTCCTTTCTGCCCTTGGCTACTTGGAACCGAATTCGTGGAGCATTTCTTCGGCCTTGCTAGGTCAATCATACCAGATTTCACATATGCGCAATTCCTCGCCTTTAACAAGCACACAATGATCCGCCAACGGATCCTCCTGTCTGGACACTTCGATGAGAAGAAGACACAAAAAGCACGCACGGGCTACAGTTTTGACTTCGACAACTCGCCGTTAATGGCAGAAGAGTTGACGGCCGCTTGCGTTCGCATCACCATGGGCGAGATCGATCAGCTTGTCGAGCTTGGATATCTGGAGGCTTTCAAACTTACCAAAGACGTGCTAGAAATGTCAGCACCATCACTTCCCTTTCGGCTCTCTCCCCTTAGTGGCCCACTATCTGGAGATATTCCGTGCGTTGACGACTCTGATTCGGATTCAGACGGTATCGAGAATGAGCTCGACAGTGCAATGGAGGAGATGCGCAGTGGAGATGACGTAGATGCCTCAACATCTCTTGCAGAGGACGTCGCCAGAGCTTCGGCGGATGCTGCACGGGATTCAATATTTATGGAGCATGACGCGCAGGACATGGCGTTTGCTGACGCCCATGCAGATATGCTCGCCCTGTTGCCAAGAGTTGAGATGTCGACCCTCAAGCAGCTTGCAGACCTCCCGAGCAGTGCTGCAATCAAGAGCAAGCTGGTCATCAACGGAAAGCTTAACCTGCAAGGCGTCCTCACAGCTCGCCACGCTCATCAAGCGTTAATGTCTGTCAAGTCACAGCGCACGATTATGCTTGATCCCAAGCTCATGACTGATCTGGCGGCGCTTGAGGGAGAGATCCATGCAAAGATGACTCCTCGCGAAGCTTCGCACCGCCTGCGGCTCGCTCAAGATACAGACCCAGAACTCAGAAAGTCGAAAACGATACGCGAGCTGCAATGGCAGCATGCCTCGAGACGCGTGGTCTTATTATTGCCCGAGGGTAAGTTCATGACCGGCTTATTAACTCTGAGTGTATCACTCATCCGAGTTCACAGACATTCTTCCAAATTTCCTTGAGAAGAATATCAACTGCGTAAACAAGCTCAAACTAGGCAGCTTCGTGGTCATGCGGAATCAGTCGCGTATGGGTGGCTGCTTCTATATTGGCGAGGTGCAGGACATCCTAAAACAAGGTGCTGGCAGCGGGCGACACGGTAGTCTTGACGCCGTTGCCTCAACTAGTGGGCTATTGTACCTGTCGCTCCGTGTATACCTCCCGCTGACTACAGTACGTCGTGTTCTTTCTCTTCTTTCTGCTCTTCCTCACGAAATACACAGCACCACGGTGTATTCACTAACATGGACATGGAATCCGATGATCTGGTTGACGATTCTGTGCCCGCTTTCTCGTGCTTGGATCGTCGTACTAAATTGCACACTCACGGTAAAGCCGCAGACATCCTCTACAATCTGGGTACAAAGGTTTTCGTAGACAACGGACAGGAGTCACAGCGGCTGAAAACGTTACCTGCTTCCCGATGGAAAATCCTTACTCAGTCCAAATTTACATCGGCTTTACAGAAGGCGGTGGCGGGTTCAGAAGAGATTGCAGACTGACCATCCTCTTGTACTATATATATTCCTCTGAACGACAGTAACTTTTGCATGTATCTCGCCCTCAACGGCGGCTTCAGCAGAGACCATGTGACGTGCGACATAACGCAGAAAAAAATGATATTTTAATTGAACCTTGCCGGTCATAGGATTTTTCGACACCTAAACATGGGATCTTTGAGGGCCGATCTTAGGGGATCTCCCCGGGAACCCTACATAGGAGCTTCGGGGGTCCTCCCTTACCACTTCCGCATCATTCAGCACTGCCGCTCGATTGTCGAGAATCCCGATTTGCTGCTCGCGACTGAGTCTGATTCGCACTTGACAGCAACATTGGACGGCGAAATATGGCAGCGCCCTGAGGCTGTCTACACGATTCAAAGACTCTATCAAGCAGGGGACCTGCCTTTTCTTCGACAAGTCCTCGTCGCGTTCTTCGAAGGCGCCATAATTGGTTGGA
Source organism: Hericium coralloides (assembly GCA_003675405.1). Taxonomy (NCBI): domain Eukaryota; kingdom Fungi; phylum Basidiomycota; class Agaricomycetes; order Russulales; family Hericiaceae; genus Hericium; species Hericium coralloides. The sequence continues at coordinate 370,471 of QUOP01000281.1, read as the reverse complement.
CAAGGTTCACGACCGAGTTTGCCCCGGGAGGCCGTATCGACCTAGCGACTGAAGACGAGCGCGCTGCGGCATTCATGTGGCCGACAAATTGCCATAGCGAAGGTGCTCTGGGCAGCTATATCGTCGCTAAACGACACACGCCATCAACAACGCTTCCCGTGCACAACGCGAAGACGATGCACAAGCAAAACGGGACCGCCGCGTGGATAGCCACCCACAATACGGACGCGCTTGGCCAGTTCGTCGCCCGCGTTGCACGTGAGGAGGACAATGGCGAGGCGAACAGGGAGATGCGGAGGATGCAGGTGGAATACCGGCAAGAGCGTGCCGTGACGAACAAGCAGGGGCAGGACTCAGGAGGCGAAGATCGTGCGGAGCGAGGCTCGCACGTCAAAACGGGAGGCTATCGAGGTCCACCTCGAACCCGCGTACTGGCGTCCTCCGTCGCCCCCAGGTCGCAAGATTACGGCTGACACTATCAAGGCGCAGCTTTCGTGGCTTCGTGCGCCATGTCGGCAACACCTGGTCACAGTACTTACCAGCCGGACTCTCAGGAGGTAAGAAAGCTGACAATTTGACAGGTTTAATCACAATCTTGGAGGGTTTGGATGAGGCGAAAATGAAGGCGCTATATGATACGAGCATTTCCAGCTCTTCGGGAGAGGTTTTGCAACAGGCAACTCAACATATTTCGGATGGGGAGGACTCTACAGTCAGTGATGAGGAGGGGTGATTTAAGCATGCGATAATTCTACTAATACGCACACTATCATCTTTATACTTCGCACACACCATTATTCGATGTACAGAAACCCGTAGTATTATTCTCTACATTTGTCAAAATTTACCGCTGTCTACGAAGTCGCACGTCGCCGCGCTACCACCTCCCGCACCTGTTCTTCTCCAAATCTGGTCATGTGACCCCGGACGGTTTTCGAACCGCGGTTGCCGACCTCCACCTAAGTATAGTCTGACTGCCCGTACTTACCACTCTCAAGCCACCTCTCGCGCCAAAAGGGCATCATGTGATCCGGACGTTTTCTGAAGCGGCGTTGCCGCTCATCACAGTTACATACCCCTTCCCCCCACTTGTCAAAAACCTTGCACCTCGTGTCTCGGACTTGCGACCCGCCTACCTCTTGTGGACTGCCACTCCCTCCCTCGTTGTGTACTAGACACCCGGTCATCAGTCTAGTCCGGAAGCTTCGCCACAAGCGATCTCTGGCATCTTCTTTCGTTTCGGCGGGATACTCATCGCGGGTGCTTGTCCGTGAAGCATTACAGTCGTACGCACAAATCTGTTACTGCTGCCTATACCTATATAAGTGCTTGACATGCTGCCGGCTTCATTGGCCCATCCGCTGAATTATCCCATCCTCTCATACCATCAATGTCGTCGACAAACGCGGCTGATGCATATTTCCTTCGAGATGAGACAGAGTCCTCAGCGGATGCACATAATATTGCCTATCCTGGGCTGCAGATTCCCTTCTGTCAAGGTGAGTGTATTGTTGTAATGATTCTCAGCCTTCGGTGGGCATCCACTCATGCAATTATTTAAGGCCACAACGCCTACATAGCACCCCCGACGGAATACGGTCCTGATCATGGCCAACATGCAACCAGCCTCATCGGGCTTCTAGCTCATCCTGACACCGATGCCTTGATGCACCCCGGCGTCCATGGCTGGCCATTTGGAAATTTTTCCGGAGAACCTCCCATCGTGTTCCATGGCGAAGGCGCTGCATATGGGCATGTCGACGACCACGGAGCTAGTTATGTAGGTGTGCACGGTCAAGATGTTCCGACGCAAGGTCATAATCTGCTGTCGCACGTCCGGGTAAGTTGATTAAACGAGCCACCGCATTGAAGAAAATCATGCCTTTACTCATGCCGGTATTCAGGGAAATCCCTCATTCTTTGGGACCGTTCCTTCAAGTTGCCCAACGACTGACACCGTCACTGATGGGTATCATATCCTCCACCAGGACCGTCTTTCGTTTGTTCTTCAATTCAACCGTGAACGCTACGGAGGAAACTACACTCAGAGTTTCGAGTTCAGTCGTCGCACAGCGCCGTCAGAGAGGGGTGTGCCAATGGACATACTGCTACGCCGAGGTGGCATAAAGGAGCTCTCGCACGCGGATACGGTCATAGGTATTCCAGAGGAGATAGCCGCGGTCGTCACAATCTGGATTTTAGTAAGTTATTCCGGTATCCAGCGCTTCAGCATTAACCTACATCTTCCACAGTTTCCGGGTTGTAAAAATTTCGAAGGAAAGATTCGCATGCGCAAGGTCAGCAGTCGCGAACCGGTCACAGTCGCTCGCCTCGCTGCGCAGATTGCGAAGGTCTTCAAGACATTCTTGAAGGTCAGTCAATCTACGTGAAAAGGAGGCACGATTTTTGATATTGGTCTTCGAGCAGAAGGAACCTGAATGGGCCGCCGAGAATTCGAAGGAACCCAGCGAGATCGTCCTGATGAGGTTCTTCCGAGTTTCAAAGGGGAGCTGGCAAATTGAGTTGGCAAAAAAGGCACAGGCTCGTGATGCCCCGCATGCCTTGTGAAACTTTTGTCTTTTTTTCCTTGAATACAGAATAGAACTCATCTGCGTTCAACTCAACGTAGATGAGTGGTTGAATCAAATGCTGAAATATCATGTCTTACAGTAGACCTAAGAACAGACTCTTACGTACCTTTTGTCTCCACAATTCAGCGTTGTGACGTTGTTCCCTCCGATCCGTCTAACAGACACGTCTGATTTCGAAGCGCCGTTGCTGACGTCCCTTCCCTGCGTACTCTCGCCCATCCCTGCCCGCTCTCCGCCGCCGGCCATCGCCCATGCCGCTCCATCGATGTTCGCCTTCTTCCACGCCTCTCCATCCTGCCCCGCCCTGCCCCGCCCAACCGACCACATGCGCTGACGCAACTCGTTCTGTTCCCGCAGACCAGACTTGTGTTGTCGGCTAGGCTTTCGCCCGTTTCGCGTCCCTCCTCCGTAACCTGAGTAGTTTCCGTACCCGTAGTTTGATCCCGAATATGTTTTCTCGGATTCGCCAGGCTTGTATTCCTACTTTCGATCGGAGGAAGCATTGGATTGAATGCCCTACCGCGGTCGTAAACGTAGCTACACGTGCGGTCATGCCATATCCACGTTGTTGCTCGAGTCCCGAATAGACTGCGTGGTCTGCTCGCGCTTGACGGGAGTCAATACAAAAACATCGCATAGATAGAATGCTCTGTACCTGATAGCCCTAGATGCACGTAGGTCGCAACCTGACCGCTCTATATAGACAGCAAATATGGTAGATGTATGAGGGAGACCAGACGTCTATGACATGGCTTGACGCGTATAGTGATCGAGGATGTCGCAGGGCATAGCGATTTATGTGTGGGAAGGCTTACAATCAGTTTTCCGGCCAATGGAGACCCATTGAGCATTGGATGGGTCCGGTTAAGGAAGTCTGCAAGGCTGGCTGCTAAGTCTCTGCTATTATGTCGAATAGAATGCAATGCGACACTGCCATCTGTGCGAGACGACCAAGACTAGGTCAACGCGTGCGAGACTGTGATAGGACAGCACACGCACCTTTGAACTTTCCAAACACTGCACAGGGCATGCATACAAACATCCGATGAGATAGGAAGATTCGCCGCTGGGAACACACTATAGGCTCGCCGACAATCGTGAGGTAGCCATAGGCTATGTCCGTGTACCTGACGACGGGGTTCAGGACCTATCGCAAAGCCACAAATCTGCCATCGTGGTGGCATTAATCATTGAAGGTGTGAGACTGCAAGACATGTTGAAATAGAGGCAACGGGAGAAAGAGAGGCGCGCGACGGTTGACGCGCAGTGGCCAGGCGGTTACTCCGATCCACCTGTTACTGACCCTCAGGCCGCCTCCAGACATCGCTACATGCATACAGCTGCATAGAAACAAGCTGTTAGTCGTCGTACTGATTCAAGACATTCTTTTGTACCAGGTGCACTACGTGCCAGTCGCCTGCTTTACGTCTCCGAGCTGGAGAATTTTGGGCCGCGCCTGAGCGCTGCCAAATCCGCGCCCTGCTTGACCACAGCCCTGTGGGACGCTCACCCTCCGTCCGCACCCATGTCCAAGTCTCGCTCCGCCTCGCTCAAGAACGAGAGCAGGAGCCCGTCGCTCCCTGCTGATACCGATAATGTCAAAATGCAGGACGGGCCCGTCGACTCCGTCAAGACCGAGCTCGACACCAAACAGGAGCCCCAGGACGGCACGCCCCCCAAGGCCGAACCTACGCCCCCACCCTCCACAAAGCAAGGCTCGACACCTCCTGCCGATGCTAAGCCCGTGCCGAACGGTCCGCAGCTCATCGGGCACCTGCCTCGCGCAGAGGAGGACGCCATGAAGACGTTCGTCGAGATCACGGAGAATCGCTACCAGTATCAGACGCTTGGGCGCAGCAGGGAGGCGCAGGAGGGCATGACATGCGATTGCGTCTATGACCACGGTCAGTCCTCATTCTCTGTCCTGGACGCCCTGCGCAGCCTGCTCGTAGTATAGTGGACCCGTATGAATGATGCGCTGTACACAGGCGTAGATAGTGACGAGGTGGCCTGCGGCGATGGGTCGGACTGCATCAACCGGCTCACGCAGGTCGAGTGTTTGCCTGAAGACTGTCGCTGTCGACGGTACTGTCAGAATCAGCGGTAGGCCTCACTTCCTCTCTGCGTGGTGCCACGCTGATGGGCTTTGCGCGTGCGCCGCATGTTTCTTTGATCTACTCAGGTTCCAACGGCGACAATATGCGCCCATTGAGATCGTACAGACGGAAAAGAAAGGTTTCGGGCTGAGAGCGGCTGAGGATCTGCCTAGGTACGTCTGCCTGCGGTGCCTCTGGTCTCCGATACTCACGCCTCGTGCTATCTGCACAGAGACACGTTCATCTATGAGTACGTCGGAGACGTGATCGCAAATGCATCGTTCGCAAAGCGGATGCGTGATTATGCGGAAGAGGGAATCCGACACTTCTACTTCATGATGTTGCAGAAAGATGAGGTGCGGACTATCTCGGCCAACATGCCATGGTGGCTCCCCATCCCTTGACTTAATCGCCTTGCCCAGTTCATTGACGCTACGAAACGCGGTGGCATTGGTCGATTCGCGAATCACTCGTGTAATCCTAACTGCTATGTGGCGAAATGGACGGTCGGCGACCATGTCCGGATGGGGATCTTTGCGCATCGCAAGATCCTGAAGGATGAGGAGCTCACTTTCAACTATAACGTCGACCGATATGGGTATGCTTTCGTGCTGCAAGGCCGTTACAGTCGATGCTGACTTTCTGTGATAGTCATGACGCGCAGCCGTGTTATTGCGGAGAAGCGAAGTGCGTTGGGTTCATCGGTGGAAAGACCCAGACCGATATCGGAGCCATGGATGATCTTTACCTCGATGGTTTGTTATTCTCATTGCATCGCAATGAACAGACTTTGAACTCTCTGGTCCAGCTTTGGGTATTTCCGACGAGGTGGATCGTCTTGGTCTCAAGGGAAACAAGAAGAGAAAGGGCAAGAAGCTTGACGAGGACTACGTGGTATGCATCAAAGTTTACCTTTTATCCAGGCCAGTTATATTTATAGCCGCCTATAGCCCATTCTCAAGCCCCTGTTGGAGAAAGACATACCCAAGCTCGTGCAGGCTATGCGACAGACTCAGAGTCGGAAAGTACTGCTCAAGCTGCTTACTCGAATCAAGGTGCGTTATCCACTTATCCAGCGATGAAAGCATGTTTTGACAAAGATTCCTGCAGATCACGGAAGACCAATCCGCGCTACGTCAAATCATGCGATTACGAGGGTTTAGTCTTATGACGAATGTTATGGACGACTACGAAGATAATGAGATGCGGTTACTCGTGCGTTGTCCGCGTGTGCCTCGTACATGTGTCATGAATCTCATTCATCGTGTTTTTATGTTTTAGGCCATCGAGTGCATGTCAACATGGCCCCTGATCAACCGCAACAAAGTCGACGATTCCAAGATCAACGTGCCAGTACAAGCATGCGCCGAGTCAGACGACGAGAACCTCAAGAAGGCAGCCCAGGAGGTACGCACCCGCCTTCTCTTCCACGCCAGAACCCTCATCGATCTATCTGTCACCCGCAGCTTCTCGACAAGTGGTCTCTTCTTGAGACCGCATACAGGATACCCAAGCGCCTGAAAGCCGTAAGCCACCCCCTCCTCTCCATTGTCCGCCCAACCTGACCGCCATTTCAGAACGGCGACGCAGAGGACACGCCCTCGCCCATCATCTTCTCGCCCGCAGAGCCCGACAACCGGCCGATCAAGCGCTCGCGCATTATGGAGGCCTACGAAAAGACGATCATCGACATCAAGCCGCTCGGGTGGAACGCCGCGAGCGCGAGCCGCGCGCGCGACGCGGAGGCGGAGGCACGCGCGGCGGAGGCGCTGCGCAAGGCGGCCGAAGCGGAGGCGGCGCAGCGCAAGGCGAAGGAGCCGAGCAAGGCCGACATCCAGGCGGTCATTGCTGCTGCGGCCGCCGCGGAGCAGGCGAAGCAGCTGGCGGCGGCGGAGGCGGCGCGGCTCGAGGCGGAGGCGGCGGCGAAGAAGAGCGGGGAGAGTAAGGAGGATCGGGAGCGGCGGCGGCGGGAGCGGAAGGAGCGCGAGGCGAAGCGGCGGGAGGCGCGCGAGGCGAATAAGGACAAGCGATTGTTGAAGCTCGTGGGCGCGGTGGTGGTGAAGTGCATGTCAAAGTATCGGTCGCAGATGGAGGTGGACGCGTTCAAGAAACATGCGAAGGAGGTGCGCGTCTCCGTTTCGTTTCTGTTTTATCCTTGCTGATTCTCTGTTGTCGAAGCTCACGCATGTCATCGCCGAGAAGGAGAAGAAGTCGACGAGCTACAAGGAGGGCAAGCTCGACGCGCTTTCGGACGAGAAAGTGAACAAGATCAAGAAGTTCGCGAAGGAGTACATCCACAAGGTCCTGCACAAGCTCGGCAAGTCCGGCAAGCTCCTCAAGCGCCCGCCGGACTCCGCCGCGTCCACCTCCAGCGCGAACGGGCACGGCGGCGAGCCCGGCGCGAAGGAGATGACGGTCGAGGAGGCGATGGACATGAGCGACGACGAGCACGAGCACGACGAAAAGGACAGCGACATGGACGAGGACGGGAAGGACGAGCGCACGCCCGTCGAGCCCGCCGAGTCGGACACGTCGACGGCAGTCACGGACCCGCGGCGGCGCGCACCCAGTGGCGACGAGCCGGGCAAGGGCTGGGACCCGCACGCGGTCTTCCCGCCGCCGAAGGATGCGCTCATGGAGGAGGCCGTCCAGGCAGTAGACGCCATGGAGGTCGCGTCGTAGCGCGGGCGAGTATATAGAGCTGCTGTTGCACTTCGCTTACTTATTCATTGTTATTGGTGCGATCGTGGATCTACATGCTGTACTCTTTACCCGTTGCATTTTCTACTGTCTCGTCGTTCTCAACCCGAGGATGCTGGTCCCGTGGCTAGTAGTACGCACCCTCAATCCCATGACAATGCGCCCATGCCAGAAATCTAGGCCTTGACAATCTGTCTAGCAAATGCATTCTCGGAGCCGTACGCTATTGATACAGATATATATTGCGAGACGATGCAAAAATCCGAACCCATGAATGGTTCTCGGGCTCGGCAACAAACTGAAGGGGTCTAAACCATAGCCGTAGATACTTAAGATCACATACAAATCGTCTACTCCGCCCCGCCCAGGAAATCAATCGGGTCGTCGTCGCTGACCTCGCTGGCCTGCATCTGGCTGCGCGCCGCGTTCGCCGCGAGCAGCTTGAGCACGCTCGGCGGCGGGCCGCGCGAGGGCGGTTTCGTGCTGGCGCGCTGGGACGGCGGTTTCCTTGCCTTGGCGGCGGGCTTGCTGGGGGGTTTCTCTCGAGGGGGTTTCTTCTTCATCGGCGAGGGTATGGGCTACAGAGGAATGGGGGTCAGTGCGATCCACGGAGGCTAACGGAGTAGATGTACCTTGACGGAAGGCACCGACGTGGCCTCCTTTGCGACGCGCGCAAAGATGTCGTTTTCCCTGGGTGGCCTGGTGAATACCGGTGAGTAAAATGACATATAGGATAGTAGGGAAGGATGTACTTGGGATCAGACCGCGCCTTGCTCGCTTTGACCGGCGTGCGAGGCTCCTCCTCTTCCTCATCCTCATGATCCCGGAAAACGACCCTGCTCTTCTTGCTACCCCGCTTCAAATCATCGATAGCCTCCTCGCGCGCCCGCTTTCCCGGTCGCTCAGCATCGGGCTCGGACGCAACCGACCGCTGCTTCTCCTTCGCCTTGCCCTTCGCCTTCTTGGACGCCTCCGCCGCTCGGATGTCCTCATCCTCGTCTGACTGGTCTTCCTCCTGCCGTGCCTTAGCCCGCGCGCCCTGCTTGGCCTTTGCTATCTTGAATAGCTCCACTGGTGGGATGTCGTCTTCATCGTCGTCCAACGGGTCTTCCCGCTGTGACTCGAAAGGCTGCGCTTTCGTCGCCCGTGAGCCTTTCTTGGCAGGCTTGCGGCCGTGGACGTCGTCTTCCAGCCTTGAAGACGATGGCTTCGCGGGCTTCTGCTCCTTCGCCGCCTTCACTTTCTTGGGCGGCTCCGCTAACGGGATGTCATCCTCGTCCTCGTCGTCCAGGGGGGATTCCTCCGGTCCCTCGAAAGGCTGAGATTTCGACGCCTGTGAGCCTTTCTTGGCAGGCTTGCAGCTATCGACGTCGTCTTCTAGCCTTGAAGACGACGCCTTCGCGGGCTGCTCCTTCGTCTGCGCCGCCGTTTTGGCCTCGGTCTTGGACGGTACGGCCGCGTCTTCCTCGTCAACCATCTCTTCCTGTCTCGCTTTCGTCACCACACGCGCTGTATCCCTGGCTGGCACGACCACGACCTCATCTTCCTCTACCTCTTCCACCGGCTCTGCCTGCCTTCGCTTCTTCGTCTCCCGCCCGACCTCATTGTCCGCCTTCCGCTTTCCCTTCACGACCTTTGCGAGAGGCACATCGACCGACTGCGACATGTCCGGCTCCTCCTCGCCTTCCTCCAGGATGGGCGACAGCGAGCGCGGCACTGCCTTCTCTTTCCCCTTCCCCTTCGATGGCTGGGGCTTAGGTTCGGGCTCAGGCTCAGGCGCAGTCGCCCGTGGAGGCGCCTTCGAAGACGACGGCTCCGAGACGAGCCGCATGTTTGTCTTCGACAGCGCCTTCTTCGCGCGCGATGTGCTCGCCGACGGTTTCGCCTCCGCCGCCTTCTTCGGGCGCCCGCGTTTCGGCTTCGGCGGCTCCAGATCAAACGGCGCGTCGATCTCGTCGACCGTGCAGGATATCAGCTCGGCCTCGGTGCCTTTGTGCGGCGAGCGTTGCACAATGACTTGTACGACGTCGACATCGGCCAGGTCGACCTCTTCCGGGGGTTCGAGCGAAAGGACATTGCCACTGGCCCGGGCGGGAGCAGGAGTAGCGGGGCAGGGATGCGCCTTCTTCTTTGCTTCGGTGGCAGCGTTGGTATCGACAGGTTGGGGAGCCGGCTGATTCTTGTTGCGAGGTTTGGACTTGGGCGGGACTGGGCGTCCGGCGTTGACTGTGAGTTCGCTATGATTGAGCGGTATTCAAAGGATGGGAGAAAAGCGCACTCACTAACGTCTGCGAGTTGTGCGGCGTAGGAAAGCTGCATCTGTGGGTCGTCCTCTGTAATGCGCGCGGGTCAGGACAGGCCGGGCAGCGGGCAGCGATAAGCATTATATCTCGTCAGATTCAATTCATTCGCACAACGTAAAATAACATACCATTCTCGGGCACGCTCCTCGCCTTGCCCCGCGCCTTCGCCTTCTTTGCACGGGGGCGATCCTCCGCGGCGGCGACTTCGTCATTGCGCCCCGCTGGTTTCCGGACGCTCTTGCGCGGGGCACGCGCCGCCTTCTTTCGGGATGCGGGCGCAGGCGCGATGGAGGCGCGTGCGCGTGCACGTTGCGCCGCGGGGATTTTCGACTTACGTGGGCCGGGCCGGGGTCTCGAGGGCGATTCGCCGTTGACATTGCGTGAGAGGAGGATGTCGAGCAGCGCGTTCGCCTCGGGGGGCTTGAATATTCTATGGAACGAGATTGAGTTAGGATTGATGGTATCGGCGGTTGTGAAGCGTCATTTGGTGCTCACCCGCCCCGGTCTCGGTAGCGCGCCTGGTGACGTTGAAGGCGGGCGGCCTTGCTGGCTTCGACGGATTCTATGGGCGGAACTTTCTCCATACGTTACACGTGTGCATGGGTTCGAATCTGCAGCAGGAGACCTGGATATGAGTACAAGACGCGACGGAGGATGGAGGATAGAAGCAAGACGCGTGCGACGCGAACCATGCGCGGCTATACGATCAAGCCAGGCACGTGCCATCGCAACTGGGTCACCTGACACGCGCGCCTAAGCGGCGAGCTCGTGGTTGTCGCGCTTGTTTGACAGTTGCACCGTGGGCACGATGGCCAGTCACCATCACGATGCCTTCGCGTTCTCGAGCGTCCAGAATGCGCTTGGGCCACGCCTTAAGTAGCCATCTTCCGGGTCTGGCACCAACTGCAAGACCTTCTTTCATTCACTCATGTCGCTGGACAACTGGAAGGTTGATATCCTGGTCTCCGTTTCGTGTCTTTCGCTTTCAGCACTACTGTTTCTGACGAGCAGTGATGATGCGTCGTCCTCTGCATACATTTTATCCGGATCGGTCACGCACGCGCGTCTCATACCACAGCGCTCCCAACATGCTTTCACTTATCCCATGCTCACATTCTTATTCTCGCTTTCAGACTTGGAAGCGGGAAAGCTGTCCCTCGCACGTGGATGGCTCTTCTCCTATGGCGGCATCTTCTTTCGCGCGCTCGGACTTAGGGCCACCAACTATCTATACGACGACTATGGCAAGGAGACGTCGATCCGGACAAAGTTGGTAAAGACGCTCGAGAAATTCGGCTTCAGCGACGCTGCGCAGCTGTCCGGCGTGTGGATGATGACGATGCCGAGCTATTTTGGATGGGAAGGCATTAACCCATTGTCGGTATATTTTTGCCACAAACGGGACAAGGATGCGTTATGGCTTGTCGTCTTCGAGGTACGTTCTTTGCAAATATCTGGACAAGTTGAGTGGACAATGACTTTCAAGGTGCACAATACTTTTGGTGAACGCCATATCTACGTGGTAGAGACCGGTGTTAACGAGGAGACACCTCCCAAAGGGTGAGTAAATCAGTCTTGACACTACCTGTGTAGTACAGGACAGAGATGGTAGACGTGGTCCCACCCCCGAGAACATTCTGCAGGAATTTGGGTGGTAATCTAAATCTGCTGAAATCGGTTTCAATTATTACCCAAGTTCCTTTAGACAGTTGTCACAAAGTGGTGGAATTATTTCCACGCTTCTCCCTCTGTCGCATGGGACACCCTTAACTGCAGGCAATGCCAATAGCATAGAAAATATTTACAATTGTCCTCATAGGTTCGACTACCAATGGACCCTTCCCCGCTCCTTCCACGTCTCGCCCTTCAACGACCGCTCAGGCGTATACACATTCGCCATCCGCGCCCTCCCATCTCCACCATCCAGCAGTTCTTTATCCCTCACCTTCACCACCATCAAACCCGTCGTCCGCATCGACTTCCACGACTGCCCACCCGACTGGACGAAAGACAAGGAAAAGGGCCCCTTGAAGCTCCGCGCTGCATACCGCACGACCCAATCCACGCCCTTCTCCACCCCTACGCTCCTGCGCGCCCTCGTAGTGCACCCACTCACCCTCTCCCTCGGCATGCCGCGCACGCTCTACCAGGCCCTGCTCCTCCACTACAAGCGCCACCTCCCCGTCCACCCGCGTCCGGAGATGAAGCCGTCCGCGCCGCACTGGGGCACGCAAACCGAGCCGCCACCGCCGCAAGCAGCCGGCGGCGTCGCGTGGCAACGTCCCACGCTCCTCGAATCCCTCGCGGAGCGCCTCGTCCTCCGCTTCATCGCGCGCCGCGCTGCCGAGGCCAACATCAAAGTGACGCTGCAGGCCGGCGACGCCGCCGTCCCGCCGCGGACGTTCACGCCTAGTCCACAGGGAGAAATGAAGCCGAGGACTCTAGAGATATCCTACCTCTCCCCCCGCCTGTTTACGCTGCTGCTTCTCGCGCCCGATGCGCGGGCTGCGCTTGCGCGCGGCGGGCCGCAGGTAGGGAAGGGCGGCGAGGTCACGGAGTTCGTCGTGTCGGATGAGGTGCTATTTTGCAAGGTTTTTACGCGTCCGGCGCGAGCGGGTTCACCGTGGGGCGTGGGGATGCTCCGCTATCTGCGCTGTCTGCGCTGGGGGTCGGGTCTGGGAGGAGAGGACGAGGGTGGGTATCTCGAGCCGAATGGCAGTGCGGAGATGGTCGGGTATCTTGTGGTCGTCGGGTTCTCTGTTGCGATGGATTGGCTGGGAGAGATCGTATGGCGGAAGGCGGGGGTGAGGTTTGCGGGTCAGGACGACGGGGTGACGGCATAATCTGGCGAAGTGGGATGTCATATTTTCTGTATGTGTGTTCTATGTCTAAATTTTTGATGAAGTGTCTGTGCGCCGGATGCTGGTTACTTTGTAGCAGTTTCACTAGACACCGCTGCAGCGAGCAAATTTCGCCACGGCTCGGCGACATGCAAGACATGACAGACATGAATCAGGAGACGCAGTATGATCACCTCAAAATTCCGCAAGTATTTTCGTCTTGCTCCTGCTGGCGCGACGGGATCCTTTTACATCACTGAGACGCATTGCTTGGTCCTTCTCCGCCCGATGTGTTCTCTTCCTTACCACCATTCTCATGCGCCCGCTTTCGCTTTCACATCCACTGTACATGCATATTAGAAGGCCAAAACGAGAAATGCAGAGAAAGAAATTTGTCTAAGGCAGTTTATTTGCACAAAATATCATCTCTAAGTATATGCATATGTTAGTCTTAGTCTTAGTGGTTAATTCACAAACCTCGAGAAAAATTGAGTCATCCTTGTTATGACCGTATTTTCCTTTCTCTTTTACAAGGACTTATCATTTCTTTTCTTCTGCGATGACGCCCTCCAACCATCTATCGATCCATCGATCTATCACTTACTGTCATCGCTTCCTCCACTGACTGCTTATCTAAGACTTCGTATAGGATATCCTACTGCCTCTTTCGTCTGCCTCTTTCGTCTGCCTCTTTCGCCTAGGATATCCTACCGTACCTACACATATATAAACCCACGTACACGGACCTGTAGCACTAAGTTTATCCTCTTGTATATCTTGTATCTCGACTTGCAATACAGTCGCTTGATTCGCTCCTCTCATCCTCGCTCCTCGACCGCCTCAACCATCCTCTATCTCTCTTCGCTAAGGGACGGGCCTTAGCGTCGTACTCTTCGAGACCACTAGCAGCGCCGCCGCTCTAGTGACGGACTTGGCGCCGTGTTGACACAGCCGTACGATTTGGGAACGACACAGGTTCCGAACCTGGTCAGAACATTAGGATAAACTTCTCGACAACACCCCGCCAAGATTTCGGACTACAACATCGGAGAAGGGCCATACGGCAGCCCCTTCAAGATCGCATATTACTCGACAAATGGACAGATCGTACTTCGACAACGACCTGAAGATATCAAAGGAGTCCTTACAGACATCCAAGGGAACATCTACATCCAGACGAACACCGTACAACGACCGGCAACCACAGGAGAACTAGAAGAAGCTCGCTACCTCGCAGCCGTAGCAGCACACGTTGGAACGAACAGTTACCACACATCCGAACAAGGGACACCAGAATCGATAGGACTAGTCAACGGGTACCTCCTACACGACGAACGACACTCCTTCAAGGTTGGAGAACATTGGATCAAAGAAGACGGGTCTACAGTCACAAACGAGCAACGAAAGGTCGCAGCATTAACGGCCGAGCGCATATATCGTGATCAAGCAAACCCAGAGGTTGAAGAACACGTCCGCAAGGTAGCCGAAGGAACACTTGCCCAACAGTGGACCGCAGACCGACTTTCTCTTCGAAAGAAGGTAGCCCCGATCACGCCTACGCAGCACTCAAGCTCTCAGCAGACCCCAGCACCGAACCCACCTAATCCAAACCCACCAGCCCCTGACCCGACCCCTGCAGTGCCAGTACAGAACCCTTCTCCTATCCAACAACCCATTCAGAACCCCACCCCCAATCCTAATCCCAATCCGAACCCTCCAGGAGGAACGAGCACTGCACGCCCCAAGAAGATGACGGAAATCAAAGCCAACAAACCAGAATTTTTCGATGGTGATAGAACCAAGGCAGACGCATTCATATTGGCCTGCGAGCTGTACATCGCACAGCAAGAACTCTCCAATACGGTGAGAGAAGAAGCGAAGGTCAACTTTGCTCTCTCCTACTGCAACAAGGGTGATGCCCTCAGCTGGGCACATGGCCTCCACAAGGCGAAAGCGGTCCCAAAGACCTGGGAAGACTTCAAGACAGCCTTCACGGATCGCTTCAAGGACCCCGGAGAACGTCAAGTTGCAGCAGGACAGCTCAGTCGCCTTCAGAAGGGGAAACTGTCCATCACACAGTACAATGAGCAGTTCAATCGCCTGCGTCTCAAAGCAGAACTCGACGAGACCCATCACCAGAACCTCCTGATCGACACATACCGTAGAGGACTCCCAAGGCATTACCAGACCACCATCGCCATGCAGGGAACGCCACCCAAGGACGTCAAAGGTTGGCAGACCAAAGCCCTGGAGCTCGAAACCATCGAGCGTACCATTGATGGAGGACTCGCCAATCCCTACGGTTACACCAGGTTCCAGAGCCAAGGAACCAGATCGACTGCCTTACCCCCAGGAGAACCGATGGACATCGGACAGAGTACCAGACGAGATGGACGACCAGCAGCCAGGCGATACCTCAGCAGAGGACAACAAGACGAATATCGGAAGAACGGCCAATGCTACGAATGTGGTCAGCAAGGCCACGTAGCCAGGAACTGCGAACGACGCACCCAACGCGTTCAGGGTGCAGGACGAGGACAACCCTCGACACAGGGACGAGGAGGATACTCCAACAATCGCCGATTCCCAGGAAGACCCCAGCAGAGATCCTTCGTTCGCGAAGTAGAAGCCGAAGAAGAACAATACCACGTCCACGAAGAAGGACCCGATCTCATCATAGAACAGGAGATCCATCGTATGAAGACCGAAGAACAGCCGAAGAAGACCGATGACGCAAAGGATTTTTGAAGCGTCCTGACCCTTCAGCATGGCTCAGGACGGCGAAACGAGAGCACCCAGATTCTGAATTTGTAACAGTATCACCAGCATTACGAGCACTAAACTTTGTTGTTCAGCTCAGTGGGCGCAAGAAAATCGCTGATCATCTGAAAAATCTGAATTTTATATAGCTGCCAGCCAGTGCTATGCCTGGTTTCATAGTGCTATGACTTCTATGTATTTTAACCACACAGCTATACAGGACTATGGTAGCTACCATAGATATCATAGCCATGGGTGATGGGTATGTAGCATTACATAGTAACAGGACAGTACTATGTCTGCTATCTAACTTATGTGTTTTTAGTTTCCCTCTATGTAGGCTATAGGTACTATGTTCCTTAGAGAGCTTTGTAAGGTTGGTATGGACTTTCAGGCTGCTATAGCATCTGTAGTTGTTATAGAGCCTAGAATATCAGGAATCATTATGTATTACAAAAATGAGACAATTACATGAGATACAACCACTACAATATACTATATACAAAGTACAACAGGTGAGACAGGAGCAATGGGTGCCCGACGGGTGCGGGCAGTGCACGACAGGTGCGGGCAGTGCGCGACAGGCGCGGGCAGTGCGCGATGGGCGCTGGACGGGCACAGCCGGTGGGCAACGGGCACAGGCACTGTGGGCAGGCCTGTGCCCGCGCACACTGCCTGTATCGTCGACGGGCTACCTGTTGACGATTCGCAGGCTGCGTGTCGTCAACGGGCTGCCTCGACAGGCGGCAAGCAGCCTGCGTCGTCGACGGGCTGCCGGGTGCGTCGTCGACGGGCTGCCGGGTGCGTCGTCGACGGGCTGCCAGGTGCGCCATCGACGAGCTTGCACGTGTCGTCGGACGGGCTGCCGCCGCCTCGTCGACGAGCTGCGTGTGCCGTCGACGAGCTGTGTGTGTCGTCGACGGGCTGGATCCTCGTCGGACAGGCTGCCCGTGTCGTCGACGAGCTGCCTCGACAGGCGACGAGCAGCCTGTGTCATCGACAGGCCGCTGGCTGCATCGTCGACGGGCGCCGAGTGCACCATCGACGGGCTGCACGGCGTCGTCGGACGGGCTGCTCGTGTGCCGTCGAGGCAGCCCGTGGACGAAGTCGTCGACGGGCTGCCGTCCTCGTCGACAGGCTGCCGGTGCCTCGTCGAGGAGCTGCCCGCGTCGTCGACGAGCTGCGGGTGCCGTCGACGGGCTGCGGATGTCGTCGACAAGGAGCCCATGCCGTCGACGGGCTGCAGGCACTGTAGACGGGCTGCAAGCACTGTCGACGGGCTGCAGGCACTGTCGACGGGCTGCAGGCGCCGTCGATGGGCTGCGGATGTCGTAGACGACCAGCCCATGTTGTCGCGGGCTGCCCGTGTTGTTCGCGGTTTGCCCAATGTCCGAGTCGATGGGGCGGGATGGGCGGACTGCCGATGTCGTCGACGGGGTGGTGAATAGGCGAATGGGCGCGGAGGTGCGCGAGAGTGGGGCGGCGAGGCGTCGGAGGGGGAAGGGTGTGGGTTGGCGAGAGGAAATGAAAAACGAGAGTACCACTCGCCAATGAGTGGCACTCTCGAGATTAGTACAATACACACAAAATATAATACTGTCTTGACTTACCTTGGGCCCCTGAGCTCCCACCGGATACCGCGACTACGAGGGCGATGGAAGACAAGGAGAGACGGATATGTTGGTAAGTACTATGTAGTGAGATGAGACGAACGACGCGACTCCGGTGCTCCAGCCACCGAACACGCGAGTTCAAACGGTTCCGAATGTAGTAAATCAAATAAAATCATTCAAATTACAAGAAAAAACGGGAAGCTATATTCTCACCGAACAATACATTGTATGTGCTACATAGCTATTTAATGTCTTGTACACTACTGGGCAGCAAACATGAGTTAGTGGAATCTGCGCCTTAGCCTCTGGTGCGACGCGTCCGGCAGTGCCCGGCAGCGACAATTAGGGCTCCGCCGGGCAAACCCGCGCTCACCTATATAATGCGCGCACAACACGCGTCCTCTCTCTCTCCCCAACTCCCACCATCTCTCTTGTCTTCCACTCGTTGTCCGCTGTTTCTATGGCCTCTAGTGTTCGGCAAGTCAACTCTCTTATTTTTTTGTTGATTGATGCTAATGTTCATAAACTTATAGATTACCTTTTTGCTTTTTTATTATAGTTTGTTATTTTTGGGTAATTCTTATGTTTTTCTTTTATGTTTTGTAGCTTATATTTCGATGTTTTTTTTTGTTAGACCTTGGGTTGATGCTAGTACTGTCTTTTTCTTCTATATTATTTATCTTTGTAGATGTTATTATGTGTTAGTTAAATGTAATGTAGTAATAACTTATTTTAATCATGAAATATAGTGCTGTTCAAACAGCATACAAAATTTGTGCTTTTTTGTGATAAAATGAATCATTTCTGAAATGTCACTTCTATAAGCTATTCAGGCTTTTATAGCAAGCAAGAAATTATGTAGTTCTGATAGTATTTGTATTTTGGATAGATGTACCAAAACTATCTATCAAAATATAGCCTATATCAATGGCATAGTTCTGATAGCCTTGATAGACAGACATACTATGGTAGTTGCATAGTTAGCTGTCATAGTTATCATAGCACTTCATAGCACTCCATAGCACTGCCTCTCAGCTCCATAGCACTCCATAGCACCTCCCTTTGGCTATGTGGGCTAGGGAGTAAAGGGCAGTGCTATGGAACTATGAAATCTATGTAGACTTCATAGAACTATGTATCACTTGCAAATTTTTCAGATGATGTGGTCACACTAGTCGATAGTGGTGCCACAGATGTCTTCATAAACTGGAGAATAGTCAAGAAATTTGGGCTGGCAACACAGCCTCTAAAGAAGGAAATACCAGTACGCAATGTCGATTCTACTGAAAACGTACTTGGACGCATTACACATGCAACGGAACTATACATGGACCTCGGTCCTCATCGGGAACTGACGAGATTTTTAATCACAGATATAGGGAAAGAAGACATTATCTTAGGCATGACTTGGCTCCGCCGACACAACCCATCATTTGACTGGAAGAATGGATACCTAACGTTCAACCAGTGCCCTCCGATATGCCGCATCGAATCCCCGGAACGGTTCAAAGGAAGACCACTTAGTGCTATAGTGGTAGGAGGACGACGAATCCATCGCTCCGAGCTACGACATCGACCAATTAGCAAGATACCTCATGAAGCACCTCGGGTGGACCCCATAGACCCAGACGAAGGCCAGCCAGTAGCCCCGGACCCAACAGAAGAAGAGATGGAGGAGTCCGTACGACGCGTCCTCCACCCCGAAACTGCAGACCCAAGCACCAACTTGGAAGAAGGAGACGAACTCTTTTGGACACCGGGATACGAAGAAGGAGAACTCCCAGAAGATGACGAAGAAACCATTGCGGTGATCCGCAAGGTCTACAATGCGCAAGACATGGCGATACAAGACTTCCTCAAGAAACAGAAGGAAGGGAAGGTCAATACGGCAGATCAAATTCCGAAACAGTACAAGCAGTACGAGAAAGTGTTCAGCGAAGAAGCCTCTTTCCGCTTTCCACCAGAACGACCCTGGGACCATGCCATCGAACTTAAACCCGACGCCATTCCACGGACCAGGTGCAAGATGTACCCCTTAGCCCCAGGAGAACAGGAATCCCTCGACAAGTTCCTAGACGAGCATCTCAAGAAAGGATATATTCGACCATCCAAATCGCCACTCGCATCCCCCTTCTTCTTCATTAAAAAGAAGGACGGCAAACTACGCCCCGTACAGAATTAAAGGTGGCAATGCGACGGGATGACGATCAAGAACAAGTACCCTTTACCGCTCATTCCGGAACTCATCGACAAAGTTCGCGAAGCATCCTACTTTACGAAGTTCGATGTGCGATGGGGATACAACAACATTCGCATCCGAGATGGAGATCAGTGGAAGGCAGCTTTCCTCACCAATCGAGGCCTCTTCGAACCAATGGTTATGTTCTTTGGACTTACGAACTCACCGCAACGTTTCAGACAATGATGAACGACCTCTTCCGAGATCTCCTTGCTACAGGCAAAGTCATCATCTATATGGACGATATCCTCATTGCAACAGCCACGCTGCAAGAACATCGTGACATCGTCCATCGAGTCCTCACCATCCTGCAGGAAAACGACCTCTATCTCAAGCCAGAGAAATGCACATTTGAGGCCCCCAGCATTGAATACCTTGGCCTTATTCTCGAGAAGGGAACTGTCAAGATGGACCCCGTCAAGCTTGCAGGAATCAAGGAATGGCCGGTGCCCAAGAACGTCCGAGATGTTCGATCCTTCCTAGGATTCGGAAACTTTTATAGGAGATTCATCCAGGGATTTTCATCCATCGCACGACCGCTGAATGACCTTACCAAGAAGGACGAGAAGTGGGTCTGGGACACAAAGCAGCAAGAAGCCTTCGAAACTCTCAAGGAACGGTTCACATCCGCACCCATCCTTGCCCAACCAGACACCACAAAGCCCTTCTCGGTCGAAACGGATGCATCAGCATTCGCTTATGGCGCAGTGCTTTCACAAGAAGGCGAAGACGGACGATCCCATCCCTGCGCTACCTATCGCATTCCTTCACCGACACTGAACGGAACTACGACATTTACGACAGAGAACTTCTTGCCATCATTCGAGCACTCGAAACGTGGCGACATTATCTAGAAGGGTCACCACACCAGATTGATATCGTATCGGATCATCAGAATCTGCTCTACTTCAAGACGCTCACAAGTTAACAAGACGACAAGCACGCTGGATGCTGTTCATGTCTCGCTTCGACTATACCATCCGACATGCGGCCGGAAAGACCATGACGCGGCCGATGCGCTATCTCGACGACCAGACCATGGAGAAGGAAAGGACGACAACGAAGACCAGATTGTATTACCACAAGACGTATTCATCTCAGCGCTACGAACGGGAGTACAAGCACCAGAATCGGACATTCAAGCTGAATTGATTGCAGAAGCAAATCGCTTCGAAAAGTCAAAGGACATCGTCGATGCCCTGCGAAAGCAAGCACCATCATTCATCGACAAAGGACTAGATGGTTGGAGCCTAGACGAAAATGGCCTACTCCTATATCGAGGACAAATCTATGTGGCCAAGTTCGACGAAATTCGAAGGAAGGTGGTACAACAAGTACACGAAAACCCGGCATATGGACACCCAGGAGAATGGCGCACCGTGGAGCTTGTGCAACGAGAATACTTTTGGCCTGGTATGGTCTCTTTCATTCGGGATTTTGTCAAGGGATGCACAACGTGCCAAGCTATGAAGAATCAGAACCACCGTCCCCACATCCCTATCCAGCCTATCCCTGCAGAACCAGAGCTACCATTCTCCACGGTTTCTACAGATTTGATCACCAAACTCCCAGAGTCTGACGGCTTCGACTCCATTGCAGTCTTCATCGACCATGACGTCACTAAGGCTGCAGTCCTAGTTCCTTGCCGAGAAGCATGACGGCCGACGACTTCTCCACGCTCTATGAAGCTAACGTCTTCCGACGTTTTGGCTTGCCTACGAAACTTATCTCCGACCGAGGCACACAATTCACCTCCAAGTGGTTCGCGACGCTCTGTCTCCGACTCGGAATATCTCAGGCCAAGACGACCGCATACCATCCACAGGCCGACGGACAAACAGAACGATTGAATCAAGAAGTCGAACAGTACCTCCGAATATTCTGCAACCACCGCCAGGACAATTGGGCACGCCTACTACCGCTTGCGGAGTTCTCCCACAATGCCACACTCCAAGCATCATTGAAGACCACCCCATTTCAGGCTCTTATGGGCTATACGCCACGTGCCCATATTGCTCCATCCGCAGTAGCTGATACCCCCGGAGTGACTCATCGTCTCGACAACCTCGAACGGTTGCGCAAGGACCTCCAAGCATCACACCGCCTTGCGGCACAACACATGGCGGACCGGATCATGAATGCACCACCCCACTATAGGGAGAACGATAAGGTTTGGCTCGATGCGACGAATCTCCGAACTTCGCACCTAACGAGCAAACTGGCTCCTAAACGATATGGTCCGTTCAAGATCACCTCGGTCCTTGGACCCGTCACCTTTGCGCTCGCACTACCTCCGACCTGGAAGATTCACCCGGTCTTCCACGCATCGTATCTCTCACCTTATCGCACCACGGAAGCCAACGGACCAACTCCGCCGCCGCCATTACCGGATCTTGTCAACAATGAAGAACAATGGGAGGTTGACAAGATTGTGGACTCGCGCCGCTACCGCAATCAGCTGCAGTACCTCGTCCACTGGAAGGGCTATTCGGATGCCGACGATACTTGGGAACCTATGGGCAATGTACAGGGAACGGCCGATGCCGCTATCGCAGACTTCCATAAACGGCACCCTCAAGCCCTCCGGCCACAGTCCACCGCCACTGGATTTCCTCCGACGGACGAAATCCACGCATACCAAATCTGGCAGCTAAAGGCACAACAGCCCCGCGTCGCTCCACGCGCGGCCAGGATATCCAAACCGAAAAAGGCACTTCTAGCATAGCCACACGACGCGGACGTCGAGTATAAAAGGGGGGGTAACTTTTCACCTTTTGACCCCAACAGCGAATGTCCTTCACCGCACCAGCAGCTCTTCTCATTCTAGTCATCACAATCAGTATCATTCTCATCGCAATATGCCTTGCCCTTCTTCTCCTGCTTCTCCGACTATGCAGACCGACTTCACCGACAGCGACGTCGACTCCTACAACGGGAACGCCGACAACGAATCCCACCCCTACTTGCGCATCTCCACCGCCTACCAGCCCCAGCCCGAACAGTATCACTCCGTACCCGTACAATCTGAGGCCATGCCCATCGACGAGACCACACCGTTACTCGACGCCTCACCCACCATCGCCAACGACCAGTCCACAGACGGAGACGACGAGGACGACACCACGGATGACGACGCCGAGGGTGACACCGATCGTTCCTCCTCCGAGCATGAGGACGACACCACGGACAACGATGAGGACGACGAGGCGGGTAGCTTTCACTCAGCCGCCAGTCAGGCCAACGCCGAGGTCTGGGCCGGCACCGGGACAGGATGGCAGGCGATCAACACCAACAACACGGAGGCGGGACAACAGACCAGCGACAACCAATGGATCGAGTGGGGGGATGCCGGCCAATGGCCCCAGAGACACCAGACGTGGCAGGAACTTGCCACGGAACTCACAACTGCCACACCGGAGCCCGACCCCGAGGAGACGAGCATCTCGACAGTCCAACGCATCATCGACGACAACGACCCCAGCGTTGCAGACCGCCAGAAGGTCGTCGACTGGTTCCAACAGATCGCACAACGAGAACCCCAGGACGTCTCGTCCATCGAGATGGGAGAGGCGCTCATGCTTGTCCAACGCGTCTTTGCCCACGACGAGAACTCTTGGAAGCCTCTCGACGGATCTGGAGGACAACAGGAACACGCATCTCCATTCCCAGGACGACCCCAGTACACCGCCGCCCTATGGCATCAGCATGCTCGATGCGTTGTTGAACGACGCAACGGCGGGCGCCTTCCAACGTCGCAGGACCGAGACCGCACGGAATACTACCAGTCGCGCCCCCTCCCATTCGAAATCACGATACAGTCATTCTGAACCCCGTCAATGTCGAGTTCAACACGATCAATGACCTCCTTTCCGTGCGACACCTCCTTCTTCTAGGAAGAGGAATACCAAGGAGCCATCGAGAACTACATGCGCAACACTGTCCACGCACTGTCCGGATACTCTGACGAGGCCACAGCAAGGGCTAATGCAGTGGTTGATGCCTGGCGCTCGCACCTCGAGAACCAAGAAGAACGCGAGGCATTGAATCGAAGTGCTCAGGATATGGCAGATGCGCTCGAACAGGTGAACCGTCGAGCCCAGGAAGCGCTCGAGCGGCAACAGCAGTCCTTTCGAACCATTCAAGGATGCGGTGTTTGGCAACACCTCGAGTACCTCGGAGATCACCTGGATCAATCCATCATGGGATTCAACGACATCGATTGGGTCGTACGAGATATTGGACACCGCGATGAAGAACTGGTCGCCTGGTATGCCGCCGGACGACCTGCTTCGCAGCCCAACCCCATTCGACCTGACGGCAGTGGACACTTTGTTCATCCCCAACCCCTTCAATGGGCTGTACTCAACCCCGGACCCGCCGACACTGCCCACCATGACCTCGCCGCCGATACTCCCCACATCAATGGACCCCCGCGACCTCGAGGACGTATCCCTCACCCCCTCTTTCCTGAGTCCATTCGCAAACGAGTCTCCGTCAGTAACCGACACGACGCCCGTGACATCTACCGCGACGTGTTTCAATCCCACCTCCGACGACTCCGGTCCACTACGATGGGTAATAGCGCCCTCAGGAGAGAAACTGCGACGGACCAACGCGGCGTGGAAGGAGAAGGGAGTACTCATCAGGTGCACCAATTGCGCACAGGCTCACCGGAACTGCTTCGGTCCGCCACCTTGTGAAGCCTGCCAGGGTGCTAAGCAGCGCGACACCTGTGACAAGACGGACTTCCAGAACCTACGACTTACCACGGAAACCACCCTCGGCAGACGGCGCAGCTCCTGTTCGCGATGTTACGCCACTCAACGGCATTGCAAAGGGAAAGAAGGGAGGCCCTGCAATCACTGCTTCACGGTTCGCATGGAAGATTCTTGTGACAGGATGTTTTGGGTGCAGAGAAGTCGGGACTACTTGACACCTGGACGAGGGGTGATGTTATGACCGTATTTTCCTTTCTCTTTTACAAGGACTTATCATTTCTTTTCTTCTGCGATGACGCCCTCCAACCATCTATCGATCCATCGATCTATCACTTACTGTCATCGCTTCCTCCACTGACTGCTTATCTAAGACTTCGTATAGGATATCCTACTGCCTCTTTCGTCTGCCTCTTTCGTCTGCCTCTTTCGTCTGCCTCTTTCGCCTAGGATATCCTACCGTACCTACACATATATAAACCCCACGTACACGGACCTGTAGCACTAATTATCCTCTTGTATATCTTGTATCTCGACTTGCAATACAGTCGCTTGATTCGCTCCTCTCATCCTCGCTCCTCGACCGCCTCAACCATCCTCTATCTCTCTTCGCTAAGGGACGGGCCTTAGCGTCGTACTCTTCGAGACCACTAGCAGCGCCGCCGCTCTAGTGACGGACTTGGCGCCGTGTTGACACAGCCGTACGACTTGGGAACGACACAGGTTCCGAACCTGGTCAGAACAATCCTTGAGATACCACTTCTCATAACAAAACCTCAGACATGGCACCAATATGATGGAGATATAATAATTATTGACAAAACAAAAGTGGCTGCATGTACTAGCCTTTGCTAATGTGAACATGCTTCTCATACACACTTCTTACAATCTCGTCAGCCATCTCATGAAACTGTTGTTCATTCATGTCTCTGGTCACATACAAGTGATCCATTGCATGGTTCAACTTCTGAACACTGTTGTTTCATTGAGTTAGACAATATATTCTGTTCTGAACTCCAGAATCTGATCTGACCTTTTTTGAAGTTGAATAAGGCCATTCTTCCACTCCTTCTCAGAACTCTCCATGTCAATCTTGTCTGAGTTCTCCACAGTTTTTTGTAAGGTGGAAAGCAGCTTTTGTGCTGCTTTAGCCAACAAATAGGCTTGGTCCCATTTATCAAATGATTGCCTGATATGACCAGAAGTTGATCCCTATAAATATAGAGGCATCAAAGAAGCTTCAATAATTGGCTATTTGAAAAAGCCAAATGACACACTTTTTGAGCAGTGTTTTCTTTTTGGTCAAGAATTTGAATAGCTGATCCTGGCTCTAGAAGCTAAAAAGTATCAACATAAGCTTGGCTAAACAAATAAGAAAAAAAAATTAACTTACATCTCCAAATTTTCCTCCATTATGACTCTTTTCTCTAACAGCATATAAAGCACTAATGTATTGTTCCAAAAGGAGGCTGAAGATCATATTGGAAACTGAAAATCAAGTGTAAGAAGATAGATAGTAGAGAAATGCAATCTTATACCTTGAATCATATCATAACAAAAGTCTTCATGCTTGTGTCGTACATTCTGACAATTCTGGCTGTTGTGGTAGAATTTCTGAGTTGATGGGTCAAAAGAAAAGACATGGAATGAAATCATGTCTGTTAGAACACCAAATATTTTCAAATCTCCCAAGTTCTTCCTCTTGTTGATTTCATATGCAGCTAAATTATATAAAAATGTGAGTGACATTGATCATTATAAAAAAGGCCACAATACCAAGAAGCTCTGCAAATAGCTGGGCAGCATTATCAGCAAATTCCAGCTCAGCTTTCATCTCTATCAGCACAAATAGTGCCCCTCCAAGAAAGAATATCTGAATAACAAAATGAGAGTCTACTGATAAAGCAGATCTAATAACAGACCCCATGTTCCACAGCCCCTCTTGTTGGCACATCAGTTGCAGGAAGTGAGCCTTCAGGCATATCAACAAGACGACCCTCAAATAAAGCTATCAGGGGAACTAGCCACTGCAACAAATCTTCAATACATTGCATATATGGACTGCTTCGGCTTTATTTACCGGCTCCAGAAGCTTCAGCCGTTGAGCCTCAGAGTGTTTCGACTCAGTTCCACCATATACATGCAAGACCCTCCATGCTGTAATAAGATTGACAGTGTGGAAGGATCGTGGCAGATACACCTCTGTAACCGTGGCAGGATCACATGGGAGTTCGTCTGGCCCACCAAGTGTCGGTATTTGCGGGCACCTTGTATGGAGATCATCCCACCGAATTTTAGAAGGCGCTGTTCGGTCGGCCTTGGCTTTCTTCATTATGTGGGTTGAGCTACCTGCAGCCTCTGCAAAAGAGTCAATCGGAGCGGCAGCGCTCTTGTCCGGTTGCTCGACAAGCTTTTCAATGATTTCTGATGAGATGCCAATTTCGAGGAGATAGGAGAGATATCGTACCTCATCGTCAGGTTCGGCTTTGCGCTTTAACAACATAGGCTTAGCGTGAGCGTTGTATGAGTATGAAGAGGTCGAAACAAAGAGCGTAAGTCAGGGGTCACCGGCCATTGTTGGGCCATCGTCCAGCAGAAACCCCGTGGTTGCCGTAGTGACATCATTGCTGCAGGTCTCAGGGCTCCATACACCATTCCTGGGCCAAATCTCGCTCGGAACTTTTTATTGACAGAATATGCCTTATCTCCTCATTTGTTGAAATGTTGAACGAGGTTAGATGTTGAGCGTTGTACTAGCCAAGTTGTAGCCACCAGCAGGCTACAGTACTTATGACGCAAATGTGCTGACGCGATGCCATCTAGGCAGTCCTGATCTTGAAGTGTACATTCTCTACGCACTAACGGCTGACCTCTAGCACGCAAGCTTCAACCTTGACTACTATTCTCTGGTACTATTCTCTGGGATTCACGCTTCATGTCCTCACCGCTGGCTAACAAGAAGCGCAAGCGCGCCGATTCTGGTGCTGAAAAACTTACGCTAGAGCTTTCCTCGTTACCTGCTTCGCAAGTAGGGCCGGTCTTAGGTACGTTCCTACATATATCTGTCGTTGATCTCGTCAAAACGCGAAATTCACAGCCAACTTTCCGACCATACGCCCGTCCAAGTCCACGGCATTCCAATGCTACGCGAAGGACGGAGAGGACGGGCGGGAGTTCGCGCGGCAGGCGACGACCGTGTCTGGTGAGACAGACACCATGGAGTTCACTGGCCCGAATGCAACGGAAGACGACGGGCTCGGCAGCAGGTGCGCATCTTCGCTGCCCCTTACTCGATTACCGACACCATGGATCCCACCAGGTACTTCATCGCCGTCCACCACCCATCGACCGGAAAGGTGACGCTGCAGCCCGCCCCGCTCTTCCTGATCACGCCCCAGGTCAAGGCGCTCAAGACGACGGAGCCCGCCGCGCCGCCGACGGCGGAACGCCTGCAGGCCCGCACCGCGCTCGGCGCGACGTTCGGGACCAAGAAGGCGCAGGCCGCCATCCGCGCGCGCGAGCGGAACAAGGTCGACGTCAGCGCCATGGAGGGCGTCGCCAGCGTCCTGCAGGACCGCATCGACGAGGGCACCGGCAACCTGCCGACGGAGGGTGCGTGCCGTCCATTCTCGGGTCCTACGATGCTGACCGGGTCGCAGAGGAGGCGAAGCTCGCGGCGGACGCGGCGCGCCCGATACCGCCGTACGATCTCGACGCGACGACGCCGGAGGACGCATATCCCCTGCACGGCATCATCCCAGAGCAGGAATGGACCGCGCTCGGCGCGCTGCTGCCGCAGCTCAAAGCCGCCGAGTCGCATGCGCAGCGCTACCAGCTGCTCTCGAACACCCGCAGCAGCTGGATCAAGGGCCACGTCAAGCACGCATACGAGGCGCCCAAGCCGAACCCCAAAACCGTGTAAGTGCCCTGTCTGCCGCGCGGCAGGCCTTCGGCTCACGATTCGCAGAAAAATCCTGGCCTACATCGCCGCGATGCTGGGCTTCCGCGCGCTCACAGGCGGCAAGGAATTCCCCGAGCGGAAATCGCTCGTCGACCGCCTGTCCCCGACACCCGAAATCGTCGTCGACAGCCTCCTCGCGCGCTTCACGGAGAAGCTGCGCGGCACAAACAAGTGCGTACACCCGCTGATGCGCGCATTTACTTTGGCTGACGGCGGGAATGCAGGCCAAAAGTCACGTCGCAGACGGACACGAGCCTCTTGTCGCACGTCTTTGCGCTCTGTCTCAAGATCGACGACTTCGCGACGGACACCACCGTCCTCGCAGCCGATCTCAAAATGGGCGTCACAAAGCGAGTCCCACCTCCATCCCTGACTCCACTCTATTGACCTCGACTTCTTCTGCAGGGTGAACGCCATGTTCCGCTCGCTCGGTAAGTGCAAAATGAATTTCGTGGCGGGCGTCGTCGACGCTAATCGGCGTTCTAGGCTGCAAGCACGAGCAGTTGACGGTGCACGAGATCAAGCGGCTGGGATTGCCGGACAAAGACGCTGGGAACAAACGGGCGGTCTTGAAGGCGCCGCTCGCGTTCCCCAAGCCACGGGTCAAGCGAAGAACCTGAGGCACTCCTACGATAGTGCTGCTAGATTGCTTTCCGATGTATTCACACGTTTCTTCGATGATCCTATGGATGGCAGCGCGCCGCTGGTTTTCATTCATGTTTTTGGCCGTGGGTGTCAGACACTAATGCAGGCATAAAATCTGGCGTGTATCAGATGCACCTATTGCGCACTTCAGAAACCGGCCCGATCTTTCTTACAAGACAATGTCGGCCAAGAGATTCTCTGGGCTCTTCGTAGGTAGGAGAAGGGCTGGGAGTCCTTTTGCATGTCTGACCTACAGAAAGGCCACTGAATATCTATCAAATAACGCAGCTTGGATGTAGTAGCTATAGGTAACCCGCGGATGCATACCGGCGATACACATATGACCCATACTTTGCTTAACTTCCTCTCAGCCACTGAAACATATGCCTCAGACGTGTCTAGATGTACAATCACTGATCTATCAAAATGTGCAGAAATGAAAGGGCGATCAGGGAGCATTGTTCATCCTCTCCCCATGATGGAGCGAAATGCGCCGCCCAGAATGTGTGCGATCTCAACCCGTGACTCCCAGAGCGGGAGGATAATGCAGAAAGCACCGCTCATGAGAACCCAGAGGCTGTCAGATCGTGTCATCAGCGACTGTGAAAGATAATATGGGAATAGCAAATATGAACTTACATGGTGCATGTCGTCCAGAAGGCGTAGAACTTCTCGCTAAAGATGTAGTGGGAGAAAAACATCGGCAGAGGAACTATACCATGCGACGACAAACGGATCGATCTCAGCGACACAAAAGCACTTGAGCGCAGACTGCGTACCGATGAACATAACGATGAGCGTCAAGATGACCGAATACAACGCCGCCCGCTTGAACACGGCCTCCATGCTCTTGCGCATCTCGATATCCTTGTCCTGCGACTCGGCAAGGTCTGCGGTCACTTCAAGCACAGATACCCGATCATTACCCTTATCGGCGCCGTTCTCACTGGCGCCATCCTTCTCCATCGACGGCGAGGAGGGTGCTTTTTCCGAGGCGTTGTCGCTGGGGGCGCGTTCGGCGGATGGTCCATCATCGTACCGCGCAATCGCACGCGTGCCCTTGAAGTCATAGTTGTCCGGATCTGTACGGTGTCAACACCAGGAATACAGTATGTAGTCAGCACGCACTGATCAAAGACACGCCGACCGTGAGGATGCCGGAGAACAGCAATCCGGTGAGACCGGAGCACACCGCAGAATACGGCAATGCCAGGTTGGTGATGTTGATTGTGCCTTTCGCGGTAGCTTCAGCGAGGAGGTATGATTCTTCGAGGAAATGGGGCTCACCGTAGATCTTCCAGCAGCCAATCATCCATGCGCACATACCCAGAACCAGCCCGCCAATCGTGCCCGCGAAGACACCTGCACGCGTGAGCTTGCTCCAAGTAACAGTCAGACCGATCGGGACTACAGCTGGGCTTAAGGCGACACCCCTGCGATGTGATGTGTAAGAGGCCAAGATCCAGAGGTATATGAATGGGAAGAAAATGGGAAGCTTACTGCACGTAGAAAAGCTGAATTGAAAGGATATTAGATATATTTGGCCACAGCGAGATGGGAATCACATACCCAACCAAGATCTATCTTCGCTTTGTTAAGGATGACCGCCCAACAGCCCATCCAGACGGCCCAGACACATATGAAGACATGAGATACCCGAACGATCTCTTTCCCAGAGGCTTGAGGTCGGTAATATGTCCTGTACAAACTTAGAAAGGTGCGGCCATTAGGTTTGTCTCGTCGTTCAGGCTCCAGAATACCCACTCGTAAGAGCTGGAAGTAAGACCCGTTAGTATCCACGTCCGAATCAAGCATGCTGATGGAACCTACAACAGACTCGACACGCCAATGAGCTCTGCACTCGCGGCCGATGTAACAGCCATGCTGAAAAGATCCGACACGAATTGAGTATGATGAATACCAAAAAATAACGAGGAACGCACAATACAACAAGCAGAACGGCAATAGCGCCGCCTTTCCCCATCAATACAGAGGCCGCAGCGGGTGCAGCAAGGCCGGCGCTGGCCTGTGAAGCCGAAAGAGGATTGGGATAAGTCGGAAACTTGGGCTAAATAGAAGGACGACAGTAAGGAATCGGCAGACGGGGAAGATGTGTGATGCGCGAACATTGCTGAGTAGCGCACGAGCAGCGAGACCCATGCATGAAGCGAAAGCCCATGGAACTGCGAACCACGATAAGCCACCAAGCATCTACGCTCGATGAATGAGCAAGGACCATGGATGATATGTTGGCATGCAGCTCACATATGCTTTTGTCGTTGATTCGGGCGCCGAAGCAATGGCCTATTAAGCATTTTCCGGTGAATCCAGTTGCCTGATATCGAAACAAGGGTGGGCATACCCTTTGCCAATAACCTGACGCCACAAAGCTCGTCAATCTTTGCAATAGGTAGAGCGGCTTGGATCGAACCTTGATCACAGAAGACACCGGCGAACCCACTCAAAATAGTGGCCGCGCCGAACACCAAGCCTTGATTCGACTTCATCGTCAAGTAGCTTCCCTGCGCATTTCCGACCACAGGCGTGTCGACGCCCGCCTGCTGCAGAAGCTCATACATCTTGCTGTAGCTGCCAATGTCGGGAGATGTCCCACTAGACCGAAATCAGACGACCCGAGTGCGGAGGACCGTGTGTACGTACTATGTGCGGAAGACGAAGATGTAGATCACGATGAAGAGAATGATGGTGTGGGACCAGTCGCAGACGAACGTCGCGCGGAGACCGCCGAAGATGACGTAGACCGCGATACCAACGGGTAGAAGCATGCAAGCTGCTTCAATGCTCATGCCTGTGAGCGCATTGACGGTCGCCGCGCCTCCGACTAATGCGATACAAAGACTTGTCTAAGCCTTGTGGAAGAACAGACGGGAAAGTGACGCACGAAGAAGTGACCCGCTGACGATCAGAATGCACAAGAAGCCATAGAACGTGAATAGCAAGTGTGCTAAGGTGCCGAACCGGGCCTTGACAATCTTCATCAAAATCAAAGTCAACAATAGCGTTCAAGAGATAGAGATGCTGGACTCACTTCAAGGAACGTATGGGCACCGTTAGCATTCATCTTGACTTTTGCAGCCACCATGGCGAAAAACGCCAATTGAATGGTTCCGCCGACACCATACCACCTGCAGCGCGAAGCGTTCAGATATCATGTCCGAGAGATACGTAGTACAAGAAACATACCATGGCCCACTGACACCTGCATAGTGGGTATGATCATCAGTGAACAGTTCGAGGAGTTTTCTTAATATTTGCGTACCGAATGTGTAGGCGGCCGTGCTAGATTGCAGGAGGGTTGCGCTCCAAGTCCACGCACTCACACTAAGATCGACGTGGGCATCAGCCGAGCGAAAACGGAAGTAATGTTTCCTGTACGTACATTCCACAGCACACTAAGCCCGGCTGCCGAAAAGTTGATTGTGAAAGGTAACAGCTCCATGAGAGGGTATTGACTTACTTTCACACTGCGCGAAGCGCTCTGAGACCGTTCCCTTAGAAAACCAGTCGACACGATTGAAGTAAAGACCTACCGTAAACTCCTCGGATGAGGAAGGCGACGTATCCGAGTACTTGGATTGCAGGTATGTCAAGACCAGCATGACGCCGGCGAAGAAGAAACCGACGCCTGTTTGACGGTGGTCAGCAGGCATGCGCTATCTCATGAGAATAGACGCGCACCGACGACAACGCCATAGCCCACGCCCTGCCCTGAGAGAGCATATTGACTTAGCACTCAGCAAGAGATCCAGAGTGAGTCAGACGCACCGAGGAGGGGCTTGAACACGGACTCTCCAGTGCCAGACATTGCCGAACCTTGAGGCCTGAGGTTGAGAGAAGCCTGAAGAGCAGAAAGCAGGCGTACCTCAAGTCTGACAATGAGCGTAGACTAAAGAATTTGCCCCACGAAGTTATATCCAACTTATAGCACCCAGCAAGCACCCAGCCCTGAGAACCCGCCGAGGCCGAAAGATAACCTCTTCGACAGATAGCGCATTTTGAGTTCTTCCAGAAGCTGGCTGGCGCCCGTACTTAGGATAGCTCCATCGGCACCAACGTATCGGTGCATCGTAAGTTAGGAGAGCTGGATAGCAGCGCTTATCATTCCAGCGTCTTATCTGTGGCATGCAGACAACACGATGGAGGCGGGCTCCCTGTTCCTCGCAGAATTTGCTTTGTCGCTCTGACGGCCCGTCAATTCCGCCATATCAAGCTTCAAGCCTCGCTTAGTGATGGAGATCCATGAGCGAGTAGACAATAGAGAACCCACTGCTGCATATGCGATCACCTTGTTTGGGGACGCCGCAATAGATATGGTAACGCTCAAGAAGGATACTGACTGTCGTGTCCCCGGTGGACAGCCCGCGCAATTCTGTATGCAA
Source organism: Hericium coralloides (assembly GCA_003675405.1). Classification (NCBI taxonomy): domain Eukaryota; kingdom Fungi; phylum Basidiomycota; class Agaricomycetes; order Russulales; family Hericiaceae; genus Hericium; species Hericium coralloides. Next base: position 337,608 of record QUOP01000281.1, on the reverse strand, counting down.
TGTCTGCTCTCCTAGTATGGCATCCTGCAAGCTTATCGGCGACGCGAATTGCTATCTCTGAGATCTGAGACCGTGTCGTATTCAATCTCACACGATAAGATTGAAAAAGCGCAAATAAACGCACCGGCACCGGGGTATGATGTCAAGCACCAATCGTGACAGGAATTTTGCGAGTTAGTCTGACTACAACATGCATGCAAGGTGCGGCGTGCGTCATCCAGGTCCGCGACGATATCTGGGCGCCGCCGGTTTCGTAGGTCGCCGCGTTCTGGATCATACTGGTAAGTAGTATATGGTGCAGGACACCTAGTCACCGCTACTTTTGTGCAGCCCGATTAGGAAGGCGACTTTTTGCCCGATTTATTATCCCTCTTGCAGAAACGCTCCGTTTGAGGGAAGGAACAATCCTACAAGAGCATTTGTCCGTGTGCTCAAAACTGACAGAGATAATATTTCTGGGGGGCCGGATTTGGCCACTCCACGTAAGCATATACCATATATGGTATACATGCACGTGCCACCTTCCCAATTGGGATAGTGCCTAATGCACTCACCCAACCCAAGAAAAACATCTGGAGTGCAGAATTGCACCGGAATTGGCTGGAGTCGATGCTAACCTGCATCCTGGCAGCTTGAAAGTGCATTGTGGGTCGAAATCACCCTTATCCGAGACCATATCTGAAAAAAATTTCCGGTGCGGCCGATTTGGCCACTGTCCAAAAGTAGCGGGGACTAGGTGTCCCGCACCATAAGATGAAGTATGACCTGAATAAAGGTAACCTGGAAACTGGAACCCTCCGTGACGCGATTTTGAATAAAGGGAGAAAACGACTGTAGAAAGCAAGAATACTTTCGGGTCGTCGGGTTGCTAAATCCGTCCACTTCACCTTCCCTTTCTGAATGATGGATGGTGCCCTGGTCTAGCCAGTTCTTGCCTTTGCAGCGTGCGATCGGAACAGGGCAACGCGCACACACCGATAAGCATCATTCGTTGTTTACATAAGGACATTACGTTTCCCGCCAACAAGAGCGGATAACGTGTTCCAAGTTCCATAGACTCCAACGTTAAGAAGCACAGCTAGGCTCGAGACTGGATCCAGCCGGGAGCATCCGCTCCTCTGGCAGAAATCCTTAAAAGCTTGAAGCGACACTGAGGGAATGTGTCCCAACTTAGCAGCAGCGCTGTAGTTCGATTGGGGAACTAGGGCGGGGCATGTTAACTCTAGGCTGCGTGGATAATTATCAAGACCGCCCCCGTAGGCCAAGGCATAGAATATCAAAAACCACGTACACAGGGCGAGGGGAATACAAGGGGCCGGATGGTACGAAGCTCTAGCCCTTGTTCCAAGGCTGACGTATCGAAGCTACGTGCGGTAGTGGATTAGAGCGGTTCGAGTACAAGGAAATAAAAACGCACGACATAGAGCTCAAGCCTCTGATCGTCGCCACGACGTATACAATCAAGAGGTCCCTGAACCGGGGAATACAAACCTTGGGACCGGATGCGACACAGCTAACGGCGGAAGGTTGGTTCCGAGTAACGTTCCCAGAGAACAAACGAGCTGTGGGGTGCTTCGAACAATCATAATTGATCTCATAGAATGGGGGAAAAAGGGTACGCCACGATGGCTGGCGCGAACGGATGAAATTGCGTGTGAGAAACAAACATGGCGTTCGTCGAAGCTAGGTGTCGTATTGAGCGGTTGCTCGACGACGCTGGAAAGATGGCGATCCGGATGGGTATAAGCAGGATCCCGAGAGTTGCAACAGAAAGAACAGAAAGTACGTAGCCGCTCAGGCGTCACGGCCACCTCTGATCATACCCATTTCTGCCTACACGAATCATTCGACTGATATGTATAACGATAGCGCCGGCTTCGCGGCAAGGCCCGCTACCCAAGCAAGGAAGAGCAGTGAGCGCGTTACAAGTGTATGAATGTAGGCGCGATGGCAGCCTTTGCGAGCTTATCTGCACACGTGGAAGTTGTGGCCAAAGGCCCTTTTTTTTTACTGGCTTTTTCCATTGAAGAGAGGGGAGATGTAAATACAAGCAAGGCAGGTAGAGCAGTACAGAAAACTGGGAAGCAAACACTACATAACAGGGAGGAAAGACGAGCAGGAAAAGAAAAGTAGTGAATGGAACTTGGAGAAGTGCTCTTCATTTAGTAGCTGCATTTCTTCTTGCCCTTCGCAACGGAAGACGGCGCAGGATGGTCGTCCTCAGCGGTCTCGGCGGCGGCGTGCATGGCGGAGTCGTCTTCAGTGGAGGCCGGAATGCGGAAGGAGCCGAAGGACGCGAGGTCGTTCGCGATCTCGACAGGGACCCGCGACGGAATCTGGTGAGGCCATGTCTCGTTGGGGTCGGTAGTCGTTCTGACGGAGTCCTACGGATCATCGGATTCCTGGAGTACCTTGAGGCTTTTCAGCACCATCTGGAATGTCTGTGGGTAACAGATTTTAGCGAAGGAACGAGGAACGAAAACGGCTGGACAGTCTTGTCACGCAGGGCGTAAAGAGTGAGCGACACGGCGTTGACCGAAGCGGAGCCACAAAAAGTGCACAGCCATGAAACTTTCATTCTCGCGCCAAAAGTGAAAGGACGTTTAGGGTCCCTATAAGACCCACTACCCTAAAGGGTAGCGGGGATCTTTGGAGCTCAGACGCGAATTGAGATCTGGATACACAAAGGGCCCAATCGAGACGACGTTGAGATTAGTAGGGAGCAAGGACTCAGGGAACATGATGTGGTATAACGAAGAAGACAAGACAGCGACTTCAGTGTAGATCAGCTTGGCGCCCGTGGCGAAATTTGAAATTCCTGTACGTTGGCTGGGCGCTTGCCGTGCTTTTGTCCGAAAAGTGATCTCGTTTTCCTCCACCGACAGCGCATGCATATACGCACTGGTGCACAAGCTTTCTTACGGAGATATTATAGATACGTGGAAACGGCTGCATGCTTCCATGCGGGGAATAAGCCGTGCATCATCGATGGATGCTTGGATCACCTCAGCAGCTTGATACGTAGCGCTGACCTCCCGCGCTTGGAAAACGGCGCCATGACCAGTAAGCTGCACAACACCCCGAACAGCCTAATAAGCACCTGTTTTCTTGCTGTTTTCAGATCGAACGTCTTTTTATCTATTCCAGACTAAGCGAAGAACGGCTAGCCAGCCTTCTGACAATTTATCACGTCACAGCCGAGTTGCAAATCTTGCGATCTTCCCTGTGACCGCGTCTGGTCAGGCCCGCCCGCAATAACATGCGACATTATCCAAAGAAGATACAAGAAATGCGGATCCATTATCATCCATGTGCTCCTATGATTTAGCTCCGAAACTCAGCTTGTTAGCGGGCGAAGCAATGGTACGCTTGTTCGTGTGCCCTTGATGGAATTTATTGTTTTATTGCATTCATGCAGTAGAAGTTTTGGCCCTGCAACTGAAGCAGGATTACCCGGGTGACAATCGAACATTCCTCGGACATCCGAAGTGATGGAGCATGGACCCCAGCCAACTGCGGATGCATGTTCAACCAGTAATGATCCCGGCTCGATGCGTACGACCGTTCAACGTTCATCTTCCCCTTTCTCCGTTCTCTCTGCGCCATGACCTGAATAGTATGCGCCACTATGCCAGGAGCAGTGCAGACGCCCGCTGCGAAGCACTGCAACCGTTGTTCGTTCTACGTATCCAAGCTTCTTGTGGTCTGCGGCGTGCGCTCGTCGCCTCCAAATCGTGGCGACAATTCCAGGAGAGGTCAGGCGTATAAAGATGCTAGAGTCAAAGCTGGGACCGGTCCAGGTGCCCATCAGCCATTTCAACCACATCATATTACAGAACCTGACTGATAGACCGTGTGACAGCCCGATCTCTTTGTCTTTTTGTCTTCCCTTCGCCTTGTATTCTCGGCTTCTTTAGCCTGTGATCCCCTACAAAAGGCCCCTCCCCTTCATTGTCCTGCCCCCAATATCTCTTGCTTTACTACCAACGCAAGCTCCCGCCCTTCATCTCCCCCGCATTCCATTAACATGGGCCGACAATCGGCATCTACCAAACCCATCCTCATTGATCGGTCAATTGACCTGGTTCGAAATCCGCGCCCGGAGGGTATTTCATCTGCTGGAGAGCGAGAGGTGTGTTCTAAATTTCCTCTCACAACCGAATCTCACCTCCGTCCTGTCCTTTCATCAGTTTCGCTGTGACTGGGACGGATGCTTCAAAGCTTTCAAGAGTATGCACGAGAAACGGCGACACACTAAGGTCCATACGCGCGACAGGTACGTTTAACCTGTTCTTCACAATCAAGGGCTGTTGACCCGAGTCGAGTTCAGGCCATATGTATGCCCTCAGAATTGTGGGGCGAAGTTTTCCCAGAAATCACGGATTCAAGAGCATGTGGATTGCCGCCAGTATGTTCTCCAGATCTATTTAAACGTATGTCTTGCTCATCAGCACCGGTACGATATAGCGACAAAAACAAAGCGAAGCCATGCTCCCTCTGTACAGAGTGGTTTGGTAGTTCCAAAGCGCGTAACACGCACATGAAGCAAGTGCATGGCAACATGCAAGAGTGTATCAAATGCGGCCGCAACCGTTGCATAAGTGTCAAATGTACACGTCGCGCACACTGCCATGATCCCACGCATCCGGCTCCGCCACTAACAGCGAAGGCATCATCGTCAAAGGCCGGGAAGGAAACACGATACGTTCCCTACAGCACCGAACGTCGCGGAAGTACTCGCAGCACCACTCCGGCATCGATCACACTTGCAGCAGCTGGCTTTGGACCTGCAGTGTTGCAGATGGCGCAGACGGCGGGTATGATGGCCCTACCCATTGTACCCCCGGTCTGCGACGTTCATCACACCATCTGGGGCCCACTGAAGACTCCACGCGACCGTTTCTCATCGCCAGCGAGCCTCTCATCCGCTGCATCGCACGCCACTGGGCCATCGTCAAGCGACGTTTCATCCTCATCCTCCTCGTATTCGAGCTCGCCAACCTCCTTGTACAGCTCTTTATCGCCAACGTTTTCCTCCACATCTGATCTTTCCTGCGACTCACCCTGGACACATTTGTCTCCATTGAATCCACTTCAGGGCATCCATCACGCAGACACCGAACGGCGCAGGAACGCACCGCCCAAAGACAAGTCCCGCAGGCACAATCCATACAGCATGGAAGGCCGTTCGAAGACTCGTCGGCCACATGCAGACGAAAGCTTCTCATCAGTGATTTTCTCGCCGTCTGCTACATCGTACGACTCCGCGCCTTCGTCAAGCGCCGCAAGCTCGGCGTCGCCCACGCCTAGTTTCTCACCATTGTCCTCCACATCGGAGCTCCCGTCACCAGAGTTGTCTTGCTCGCCTTTGTCACCACTTATCTCTCGAACCTGGCACAACATCGAGCGGACAGGCCTCGACCTGCCTGTGCCCTTTGCATCCCCGTCGTCACCTGCGAGTACCTCGCTCTTGTCTTTTGCTCAACAACCACCTCCATCACCGTCGTCGTCGTCATCCTCCTTCGGCTCTTCAACGTCCGCCACTTCTTCCTTGATCACCTCTGAGCCGAGCCCTCCACAATCTCCATGCCTCTCACCTTCATCGAGCTGCACCTCACCTGACGAGCTCTCCACATCTATCCAGAAGATGCTCGCCGAGGCCCTCGACGCAGGCCTCGCTCTAGATCCCCCGCCCGCTCCCCCCCAGAACGCCGGCTACATCGCCGACATGCTATACGCCATCACCCACCCCGCATACAACGGCTTCTGCACGCCCAAGCTCCCCGAAGATGTCCACTGGTCGCTCGCGCACAATGCAGTAGCGACGGACCTGGGCGCAATCGGGCAGCTTGACCTCCAAGTGCTGCTTGGCAGCAGCGCCGAGGTCAATTTTGATCTTGAGGACGTTGGTCTCGGGCTTAAGGTCTCGGAGGACGTCGGGTACTGGGACGTGCCGTGGGGTGAGCATGAACAGATGGATATGGACGTGGACGAGAGGATGCCCGGAAGTTGGCATTAGGTGGCGGGATGCCTCGCTCGTGGAGATCGCAACGTTTCCACGGGCGCGCGCATTCTATGATTGTGGGGTTGTCATCAAGACCTGTGTGCTCTCAAGTTCCCTCAGTCTAGATCGGACTGATCAGGGTTCTTGACTAGCACCTAGCGGTGCTACAGCACACGAGGCCAGGGCTGCTCTACAGATGGCCCTGAAGCAGGAATACTTGGAACGTGCCCGGCGGCGACGGCAACGAACTTCGGCGCGCCTCCCAGTAAGCCTCAGCTTCTGTTTATTTCTTTTTCTCTTATCTTCTCTCGTCGTCTGTCGTCTCGTCTCGTCTTGTTTTTATCGATATCATTATTATCTCGGACTCTCGGCATGGACCGTATACATATTGTACTCGAGTACTGTATGTTTCTTCTTTCTATCCTGTATCTTTTAGTCTATTCTTTTGTCTTTTCATGTACAAAGTCACCGCTTGCCATCCCGTTGATTCTGGGATCGGCTGCACCGCATCGTACCGGATTCGCATACTAGATTCAATTTTTGTATTATTAGTGTTGCAGAAATCTCATACACAGTATGATGTATCGTCGGAGCGTGCTTGGCTTCTGGGTATGAAAGGACTAGCTGGATGCGTGCGGGCTGGCATCCTCTTCACGGGCCACATGTATTCTCACTGTGCTCGCAATGGATTGTGGGCCAAGACCGCCGATGAGAACAAATTACAAGCCTGGATTGCATGTTTCCGCCGTTGACAGCGCGCTGTAGTGTGTGGCAATCCAGTGGCAATGCCGACAGATCTGTGGACCCTGCGTCATCGAGATGGCGCTTGCCACGGCCGTGCCTGTAGGATGTCTTTGTAGCCTTTCGTTTACATGAAAAGGAAACGGACCGTGGCGACAATGCGCGCAAATCTGTGGACTCATCTTATACAACTACGTGTTGTGGTTTGTGACTGTAGGGTGTCTTTGTCTCGACATGCGGAGGATGTGGACGGCGACGCTATCGAACAATGGAAAAGCACCTCTGTGCCACTTCGCATTGCGGTCGAGAATGCCACGAGTAAAAGTTGTGGGGGCTGTCGAGGTACATATAAGGCTCCTGCGATGGCCCAAGTCTCTCAGAGTCCGTAAGCCCCTGCTCCTCGAGAGCACGCATCAGCATAGATCGCCTTCTCTTCTCGACTTGACCCGACGTCGAGAAATTCATACCTTCCTCCAACTTTCAAGATGTCGTCGCCCGAGGTATGCACGTCGCTTCTTTCCCCGTCAGCGCTTCGTGCTGACCGTCAACTTCTTCCTAGTCCCAATCGCAGCAATCCAGCGAAGGCTCCCCGTCGACCGTCAAAACGTGGGCCTGCCCCGCCTGTCCGAAAGTTTGCTACACGTCCAGTGGACGTACCCACCATATGCGGAATCACCACGATCATCTTGCACCCTGCGCTTCGTGCGCACTGCCGAAGTGCATACTGCCAATTTGCCCGATGCGCAAGCATTGTCACGGCGAAGCGCACGGCGGGCCTGCTCGGCGCCCGAGCCCACCTACGAGCGAGTCCTCGAACCCCACCCCGGAGTGGCAGATCGAGCAGGTCGCCGTGGCCGAGGAGCTCTCGGCCTTTAGCCAGGACGAGTTTGATGATGCCTTGATGACTATGAACGATGGGCGGCCAGTACCTGCGGCCAGTGTGTGGCCAAGGCCGTGGTGATTAAACCTGCGAAGCGTCCTGCCGGCGGGACGCGATGGCTCTGTAGTGTCTGTCTCCATACTGCCAGCTCCTGCATCCTTTCTGTGTCAGTTTGGATGATTCCCGTAATGCCTTACCGTACTGCTCTCACTCATTTCTTTTTCTGTTGATGTTGTCTCCGTAGATAGTCGCTGTCGTACTATACTGCCCCCACGCTCCTTGCTTTGTTGGTTATAGAAGTAATGCAAATACCTTTGACGCATTCTGGACTGGTAGACCGTAATAAAGGCCTATGCACCACGCCAGTAGAACGCCAATCATAACTTTCCGAACTGGGTGATGTCGCGATGAACGTACGCGTAGGAATTTTCAGTTTGCAAACTCTTATCATCAGAGAGTCGAAGACCGACATACGAAGAGAGATGATACGATTCGGCCGACTGAGGTGCATTTGAATGCTTTGGTCTTGCTAGTAGATAAGAATTGAGCTGCTGTAGTTGCAGAACCTCAGAAGGAACGAAGCAGGCGGGGAATAGGAAGATTGATTGCTGACTGAAAGCGGTGACGTGATGGCATGTCCAATTTTTGATTCGCGTCTTGCACGCGCGGAGCGTTCTTGCAGTTCACTGAGTACAATACTCCATTTTCATGTCTGGCGATGGTCTCCAGCCTCGCATCTCAGCTCGCGCAGGGTACTTCCCTCAATAGCTCGCTTCTTGTCGACCGGACGAAGCGAAAGCCGACTTCATCCTATCTCTTCACTGGACGCGACGCAGACCAGCATGACCTCGCTTCTATCCACGCACTTGCATCCAATGCACTCCTTCAGCTCAAGCAGCTCTCACCACAACTTGGAGACTACGAGGATGCTCTTTTCTCTGACGCGGTCAAGGATGTGGACCGGACGCTGCTGCAGGCGGACGCGGTCGAGGAATTGAATGCAAACATTCGGGCATTCTTACCTCTCCTCGGGCCATATGTGATGGAGGCGCCCACAGGAAAGATTTTGGAATGGCTTGTGAGGCGATTTAGGTGCGCGAACTCTTTCTCGTGGCATTCGGGCGAAATGCTGAGATTCCGGTCCCAGGATCAATGAATTCAATGTTGAAGATATCCTCGCTCTTTTCCTTCCGTACCACGAGTCGCCGCATTTCGCCAAAATGGTGACAATACTCCACATCCGGTGCGTTTATCTTGTCCCCAAGGCCCGAGTTTTCAGCCCACATGTTTCTTACCTTGTGTCAATTAGACCGAATTCTCCTTATGCCTTCCTCGGTGCCTACAAATCTGCGGCCCAGCCGGTCCCTCGCACATCGCTCGTGCTTGAAATGCAGCGCAGCACTGATCTTGCACGCTTTGCCGCGTCCCTCCTTCCAAAAGCCCTGAAAGAAGGCCCGAAGCGCGTGCACCGCGCGCTGATCGCATTCCACACGGGCACCCTGCTAGACTACATAGCCAAAAGCAAGCTCCTAGAAGATGAGACGCTTGCATTTATACTTCCAGCTATGCTGGAACCTTTGCAGAGCGATTTCCCAAGCAAGGAAATCATTGTGAGTTCCTCACAAAATGCACGACATTAGCATTCCCGCCTGACATCCATTTCAGCTCGCAAATACCGTCCTTCTTTGTGCTCTCTCCCAGAAAACATCTCTTACTCCTTCGGCACTCAAAACGATCATTGGCATCCTTGCGTCGTGTGCATCGAGCGTTACTACGCAGCAATTTGTGCACGCTGCGGTGGCGCTACTGAGCCCGCAAGAGCCTATTGGCAAGCTTTCCAGTGGAGTTGTGAGCAAAATTTTGGCATTGCCGTATGTTGGACTAGTGTTTTAAAAAAAGGAAATCTGACGGTTAGAAATAGGGACGTCGATGGAGTTCTCATTGAGACGTTCACGTGGGCTGGATCAGAGAACCTAGTAGGTGCACTGATACCTGGGCTCGTCAACCGGTTCGCCTGCTTCCCTTTGCCCAGTACAGCTTGTATACTGACAACCACCATCTCAGTCTGTCCAGCTCAGAAACGGCAGAACGCGCATTCTCGTTTTTGGATTCGCTACTCACATCACCAAATACGCCTGCTACTATTCTCAGACAAATCACCTCTCCGCTGCTCAGTGCCGCGATTTCAGAAAAGTCCACAACAGATCATCAGAGGTTGCTTTCTGGCCTTCACCAACGCCATCCACACATACTTCAGGAAGCGACGCAGAAAGCGGCAGAAGACGATGAGAATGCCCAAGACGCAGTCGAGCAACTGGTGCTTTCCCTCAGCACGGTTCGTCGCTTCCGCATCTGGCTCTACAACCTATATTCACCTTGCGACGATAGGCGTCCGTTCTCCCGCAAGCAGCAGGAAAGAAAGGTAGCGAGATCGACATGGTCGTCGCGTCTGCCGTTGCCGACCCACAGGCTCGTGAAAAAGCGGTACGGAACATGATCCAGACCTTATCTCAGGGCACCGAGAAACTTTCAACCGATGACAAGGTATAGCCTATTCAACCCAATATACAGCATAATAATGCTGAACATGCATGGAAACAGGACTCCATCTCCAACGCCCTGCTTGCGCGCGTATACGACACCTCTCCCAAAGTCATAGCCGCGCTCTACTCCAAACCCGCAACGATCGCGCCCGTCCTCCTGACGCACGCATCCGCATATGTCACCGCACTCACGAACACCCTCGCCGGCAAACCGCACGCCAACTCGTCGTCGCGCCAGATCCTCCGCGCGCATGTTCTCTTCCTCGCGGACCATTTCACGCCGCGCCTCAGCGCCGCACAGACCAAGGACGTCTTCGCGCGTGTCGTCTTCCCGCTGCTGCTGTTCTCGAAGCCGCGGCAGAAGTCCGCGCTCGCGGTATGGGAGATCCTCGATGTGTCTGAGGCCGCGCAGGGCGAGAGCGACCGCGGCGCGCAGGGCATCAGGGCGTACGAGCTGCTCGGCGGCTGTGTCGATGTGGTGCGGTGGGAGGAGGGCCAGGTCGGCCGGAAGCGGCGCGGCGGAACGGGAGGATTGGAGAGCATGCAGGTGATGGGGAACGCTAATCTCGCGATGGCGGCGAAGATGGCTGGTGCGTCTCTTCCGTTGGGCGGTGCTGCCGATGAGCTGACGCGGCGTTACAGAGACGATTTTGGTTTCGAATGACCATGCCGCACACTTCTCATTCCTCCTGGAGAAGCTGCGCAGTGCGGACTCGCATGCGCGGAACCTGGCCTTCCTTATTATGCGTGCTCTTCTTGGCCATCTGTCCGGCGCGCATAAGATCCATGCTGCGCGCCGGACGCTGGATGCTATGGCTCTCGAGACGCTGGAAGGCATGGGCGGATTTATGGGCGGAGCGGATAACCTGCAGGAGGTACGCTTTCATGGTACATCAAGCGCCTCAAACTATGCTAACAACGCCTTGCAATAGTTCTTGAATGATCATAATCTCGGAAGAAATGTCGTGGTCAAGCCGAATAGCCGCAATACGCTGCATTGGCTGCAAACTGCAGTCTTGGCAATGATGCCGATCACACCGCGCCCGATGAACGTGCAGCTGGAATGGGTAGACGGCGGGCTGGTATGCGACTTGCCTATTTCTCTAGACCATGGTCCTTACATCTGTTTGCTCAGGCTGGCGATGACGTCGGGACGAGTTACGTGCACTTCATGCGATGTCTGTACACCCTCGCCAACTCCACCGCGACTCTCCCTTTCCTCTCCGCCTCGCTCCTGCGCGCGCAATTCATCAACCTCGCTGATGATGCGCTTGCTTTCCTCCTTGGACTGTTCCTTTCCACGAAGAACTCACGCTGTCGACACGCCGCGCTGGCACACGCAGCCGCATTCATCGCGGCGCATGATTCGGCAGAGCATTCGATGGACTTCCAGACTGTCCTGCCCATGCTGCTCATCGCGCTGGAGGATCGGGAGCGCGGTGTCAGGAGCGCAGCGGTCGAGTGCGTATTGCTGATCGGCAAGCTGTCTGTAGGGAAAAAGGCGACTGGCGTCTATGCTTTTGACACGATCTATGGCGGGGCATCTAGTGAGTATAATCCCGTATATTGCCTTCTCAATTTGCTTAGTGGTGCGGGCGGTACAGACCAGTTGCAGTATTTAGACTGGGCGGATTTTCAGAAGTACATCAAGGCGATTGGCGAATTCAAGGACCACTTCCTAAACGATGCAAACTACGTACAGATTTTTCAACAACAGCATCTCCTGCGGACGAGGTCTGATCTGAAGAAAGAGGCTGCGTACGTTCATGACTTGAGAGTCCTTTTCGCTTTCATTGACGGGTTTCCTCTTGCAGCTACAAGCGTCGGGTGCTCTGCTACTTCGTCTCGCACGCAACGGCTTGCCGTCTACCGCAAGTCAAGATCGACCTTCTGCGCATGTTGGACGACGTCTCGGACATCACTAAAGTGCAGACCTTGACACCTGTCCTTCAAAATCTCGCGGATGATGCCCAGTCTGCAGAATTGGAGACGCTCTTCGGTGTCCAGTTCGAGCAATACGCTGCGCTGCTTGTGTCGTCTTTCGATGCATCTGCGCCACCGGAGTTGAACGAGCCCTCTGGTAGCCTCTGGCCGGTTTTTGTAAAAGTCCTGCGGCGCTACCTTCGGGCTGGCGCGACTTCGGAAGGCCCACGGCATGCGTTGCTTCATCGTCTCCAGCATGGTCTTTTCGCGGGCTTGTCGCCAGAAAGAAAGCTCGAAGTCTGCAACCTTCTGCTGGAAGTTGGGATGGAACACGTAGACGCGGTACGTTGTATGCTTTGTGCCTCCTTCCTCTCACCTGACTTGTTTCCCTGTCATAGCAAAACATCTGCAAGTCCGCGTTGTCGAGTCTGCTTTCTGGTGTGGACCTCCTCGTGCAGTTGTTGAACGGCCTCCAGCCTGCCCCGAAGGAGCATCATCAACGCGCTCCCAAGCGCGCTAAAGTAGACGCGTATGTCCTTAGCTGTATTATACGCGCCATCACTTAACCGCTTTCCCGTCTAGCAGCACACCAGCAGCTCCGACGACACTGGCCAAACTCAGCTTGTTGGCGGAAGTTCTCAGCAGCCTTGCCTTGCCAGGTTCCTTGGATCTGCTTTCATGTCTCCTTGATACACTCAACAAGGTCGCAAACGCTGGACATGCCTCTCAGGCCGACGTCGTCTACGTCGAACAGCTTCTTATGTCTGCCGTCGAGAACGTGGCTGCTCATATTGAGGTTGGTCGAGACAAGCAACCGAAAGGGCCCATACTCACTTTTCTGCAGACTGGAGCCAAAGTGCCCACTTCGGCGATTCGTCTTGAGATCCTGGTGGATATTATCAGAGGTATAGTCAGCCGCTCTGGTTGGCGAAAACGGACTCACCATGCATGTACAGTGGCGGAGAATCCACAGACGTTCCACCAGGCGCTACTTCTGATGGCCAACCTCGCTCGTCTAGCACCGGAGTCGGTTCTGCATCACATCATGCCTGTCTTTACCTTCATGGGCGCGTATGTCTTCCATCGTGATGACGTCTACAGCTTCCGTGTGGTCCAGATGGTAAGTAGAATATTCCTGTTGTCGATTAGAGTGTTCGATTGATTATATGCGCAGACCATCGACAACATCGTGCCTGTGATGGTGTCCTCTTTGAGGGAGAAGCACGCTGCTCGTCTTGAGCTGCAAATCGCTGCGAGAGATTTCTTGCGCATCTTCACTGATGCTGCGAATCATATCCCGCGCCATCGCCGTACACAGTGAGTTGCTATACAGGATGAACGTATCTTCGTCTGACCTCGTACCCACCAGCTTCTTCACGCATCTTGTCGACGTTCTTGGACATGAGGACTTCCTCGCTCCTCTCTGCGTGTTGATGGTAGGGAAGGTGACTAACAAGGTGGTGAGGCAGCAAGGCGAAGAGTTGCTTGCGACGTTGTCCTTACCGCTGTCGGTCATCCACCACCATTCTCCGACAGTTCAAATCAACGTGGGTGTCGAACTTTGATCGTCTTCCTGTATGCTGACTCCTTTCTAGGCATTGGCGGAAGTCCTGGCAGAGGCTCGGCGTGTGCTCTCGCACGTCGCAAACCCAGAAAGTGACCAAGCAACTATCTCTGATTTGACTCGGTATGTGCGCTCGTGTTCAACTCAGACTGTGCTTATACATATCTTGTGTCTGGACAGTGATGACGACCAACCGTCGCAAATCTCTGTGTTCCTCAAACGCCGCGTGCAGGCATTCATCACGTTCACCGGTATCGCACTTGAGTCTTCGACGAGCCAATACACGATAGCCGAAGGCGTGTCCAGTGACTCCGTCAACCATCTAATGGCAGCACTCTTGAGTATTGCAAGCATACACGATGGGTCTACAGCCGAAGGCGACGGCACGAACATCACGAAGGTGGCTCATGTTGCCATCCGCCAGTGCCTGCTGGCTATGTCACCCGTCCACTTCGTCAGTGCAGTGCTGGCTATTCTCAAGGATGAGGAGGTCTCAGTATGTCGTTTTGCGGATCAACATCTTTGCAGACTAATAATGTCTAATTTCCAGGTCAAAGCGGAGGCTCTTCGACTATTCGCCGACTCTGTCGGTGCGATGTCGGATAGTGCACGACGCTATGCGATGCCCACGATTATCAGCATCGTGCAGAACATCAAGGACATCCTTTCGGCACAGATCGAGTCTCTGGTCTCTCCGGCACTGTCTGCTGTGAAAGCCGTCGCTGTATCTACTATCTCAGGCGAGGAGGGCGCCTTGGCTGACTGCGTCCCTCTGGTGATTTTTGCGCTCCGTGAGGCTAAGCATGCCGCGGTTGCCGTTACAGTTTTACCTTCGTTATGGTGCGTAACGATCACTTTAGTTATGCCTTCCACTCTAACTCCAGATCTAGCACGAAACTAGGCCCGCGCGTCATTCCCTACTTCCGTGATATCATTGAACAATGTGTCGACATCCTTCAGAACGGTGCCAATGCAGCTTCAGGTGAGGATCTCGCCGTCTTCCATGATGCGTTGCTAACGGGAATCGAAGATGTCTCACCGAGCCTTGTGAACGATTCGCTTGACGCCATGAATGCGTTATTCGCTGCCATTCCTACATTCTGGGGCAAGCCAGAGCTGAGCAAGGTCGTTCACGTCTATCTTGAATTCCGTGCGTTGAGTACCACGCCGGAGAGACTTCACGGGTTCGTCAAGACTCTCGCCAAGAGGGCACCTAGCGCGGTTGTCATTGCAACCCTATGCGATATTTGGCCGTCACTACAAGATAGTCAGGTTCGTAACACAGTTGATTTTTATAGTGTATCTCGTTCTAACTTGTCCGATCAGGAGTCTCGTCGCTTCGAGGCGTACTCGGATCTTTTGAAGCGCGCCATACGTGCCGCAAACAGGGCTCTCATCTTGGAAAATGTCCGCCCATTATTCAAGATTTTCCTCGAAGCATTCGATGTGCGAAGCAAACTGTCGCCAGACGATATATCCGAGGTCCGTTGTATACTGTTTGTTTCTCGGCGCATGTCTCAATTTGCCTTAGGTGGAACAAACGACGATATCAGCATTCATTGAGCTAGTCACGAAACTGAACGAAACGGCCTTCAAGCCTCTGTTCCGCAAGTTGTTTGACTGGGCTTTCACTGGTACGTTGTCCAGCATATATGCGCATATACCGGATGGTCTGGTGACAATCTTCATCAGACTCCAGTGTGAAGAGGAAAATAACATTCTGTCATATCTATATGACACTCCTAGACTTCTTCAAGGTATGTGAGGTTGGATTTTCTACGGGCTGCAGAGCGCTCATGCCCACTCGATCAGGCTTTGATGACACCATATCTCTCCTTCGTCCTTGCACCGTTCATCACTCTGCTACAAGACGATTCGACAAATAATGACTATCCGGAGCTTTGGATATGCGTCGTCGGCACCCTCGCAAAGAGCTTCAGTGTCGATGAAGGCAGTATGTGTCCACATCTGAGTGATTTTTTTGTCAACTGACTCAATGACAGCATTCTGGCGAGAGGAGAAATTGCGTCAAGTCATCCCAGCACTCATCTCCCAGCTTCCCAAATGCGTCGACTTCCGCATCGAAGAAGGCAAAGAGCAAATGAGCGCTGCTCTCATCGCGCTGGCCGAGGTCGTCGAAGACGACAACCTCCTCAAGAAGATCAACCTGGATGTCCTGATGCACACGCGGTCAGAAGAAGTCCGCGTCCGTCTGTTCGCTCTGCAGTGCAGCGAGGCCCTGTGGACCGCGCACGGGACCAAGTTTATGGGTGCGTGCTGAATGTCATAATGCCTTCAAAATAAACCTAATAAAATACATCACAGGATATGTGCCCGAAACGGCGACGTTCGTCGCCGAGTGCGCGGAGGACGAGAACGACAGCGTCGTCCAGGCCACCCATAAGCTGAAAAATGCGGTGGAGAAAGCAACGGGGGAACGTATAGATAGCATGTAGACTTGCAAGCGATAGATGTATGTATGAAAGATATGGCAGATGTATCCTATGCGGCCCGCAGCGCAGCACGGTATATGATGGAGAGATGGGCTTAAGGGGGTAACAATGAGATGAAATTAAGGGTATAATGAATGAGATGATTATGAGATTGTCCCTTGAGAATCTAGGCTAAGCCGACGCTGCAGTAGCTTTTCTTCGATCCCTTTACATTGAGCAAGCAACTGCACGACAGCAGAGCGCGGGGAGGCAGTACGGATGAAAGGAGCCTATAGTACATGTATCCCGCATGAGCATGTGTTGCGAGACGTCCGTGAAGAAGCACAACGCACCAGAAGCAAATCGTCGGGGTCTGGTCTTGAAGCAACTGGAGAGCAACATGAACGCAAGAAATCGTGAAAAGATCGTGAGTAAATCTCCGGCTGAGATAGTGGCGGCAACTGAGTGCCAATCTGTCTTGTGTCTTGCACATCCGAGAACGGCGGTTCGCCTTCGACGAGTTCCCATGCAGTTGCACCGAGAGACCATACGTCGACTTTGAGAGGATCGTAGAGGCCACTATGGTGAATAGATCAGTATCGAGAAAGCGTGCCGCGACAACAAAAAAACGCACGTTCGCATCTCTGGTGCCTGCAGTTACAACGCCATCAGTGACTGCTCTGAGACCAATAGCCTGACAAGCACGCACCTGCCAGTAGATGACTCCGACATTTTCAGCAGACTTCGGCGCTCCAAGAGGCACATGGACTGCATTGGAGAAATCGGCTACAAGAGGTAAAGACAGCGCAGTTAGCCAACTTTGATGCACAGCAGAGCACCATAATCTTACCGATCTTGACCACACCGTCTTTGTTCAGCAACAAGTTGTCCGATCGTAAATCACGATGCGCGATGCGCTGCTTGCTAAGATAAGAAAGCGCCAATAGCACCTGTAGAAGAAAGATCTCAACAATCAGACACTGCCCGCACACATCGACAGACAAATGAAAAGGTGAACTCACGTCCCACATGAACCGCGCCACCACCTTCTCGCCTATGATCACCTCGTCCTCGTCCTCGCCCACACCCAGCATGTCTGCCAGGCTCCTCTCCATGAGCTCCATGCGGATCCACAAGCTGTCCTCGACCAGATCCACATACAGCATCTCCATCCTGAGCACGTTCGCGTGCTGCAGCCCGCGCATGAGCTCCAGCTCCCTGCGCAGCTCGATCAGCTTCGGCGAGCCCGTCGGCAGGATGGGCACGTTCTTTATCGCGACGATCTCCACAGATTCCGAGCCTTCGTGCGGCAATGAATCCCTCTCTGCTGATGAGGCCTTGATGACGCGCGCGGCGTATACGGAGCCGGACTCGCCCTCGCCGACTTCCTGCAGGTCTTCGAACAGCTCGCGCGGGTCGACAGTGGCGTCGATGAAGGACGCCAAGGGTTTCACGACTTTCGAGAGCCAGCCAGGGTAGCGCTGAGCTGGTGTCGACGGTGACGGCGAAGGGGTTGGCGAGGTTAACGAGATCCCAGAAGTAGGGGAAAGCATTCCTTTCGGGGAACTGTGCTGTGCAACCACATCGGTCGTAATGACAATGGAGGGCCGGGTGGCGGGTTCTTCATCTTCCTCAGCCGTAGCTGCAGCCTCCACCTCGTGTTGCGGGAATCGCGTCTCCGTCGGCGACGGCGATGGCGCCGAAGGAAGATTCGCCAGTGCCGGGCTCTTCGAGTCGCCTTCTTCGTTGCTATTCGACCCAGACGTCACCGACAGCGTCTGCCCCGGCGACCCCGCAAACTCATACGCAGAGCCGCCTCCCGAACCATCACTGCTTCTGCTGTGTATCGACGACCGCGAGCTCATCCGCGACGTCGAGCGCTCCGCAATCGTCGAGATCCGCGCCGTCGGGTCCATGGGCGACACCGGCACCGCGAGCCCAGCCACCGGCTCCTCGTACTCCAGTTCCTCCTCCTCTTCCTCCTCGTTCTCCTCCAGCACGCGCTCCTTTCCCTTCATGCTTTTCAATGGGCTCGGCACAAGGTTGACCGGCGCCCGGCGCACCACACTCGCGGTGCGCACGACCGCCGCATGGGTGACCGTGCTGCTCGACGCACTCGACAGATTCGAGTCGCGGCTGCGCGTGGTCATGTTGGAATCGCGGCTGCGCGAGCCGAGCGTCGCGTCCGAGTCGCGCAATGTGCGCTTCCCGTCCATCTCCGGCGCGTCTAGGTATGCGGAGAACGTCGAGTTGCGCGGCGAGCCGCCGGGGCTCGGACTTACGGGGATCATTGGCGAGTCCGCGAGTGCGGGCGAGTGCGGCGCGGGGACGACGAGCTCGTATGCGGAGGGCTGCAGCCCGGAGATGGGGCGGCTCGTGCTGCCCCCGCTTGAGTGCGACGCGGGGCGCCCGTGCTCCTGCATCATGCCCATGAGCTCGTTGTACAGTGGCGAGGAGCGCAGCCCCAGTGTGTCGTCGGGCTCGGGCACGCTAAGCGTGATGTTGAGCTCCGGATCGCGCGGCGAGAGTTTGCGGCTGCCGCTGCGATTGAGCGTGGTGGTGGATGGCGAGCCCCCAGAAGGTTCATCGCCGGGGCCGGGGAAGGGGAAGGCACTGCGGGGGGTCTCATCATTGGCGGAGGGGATAGAGGAAAAGAGGGATTCGGTCCAGTTGGAGAGATCTTCCATGGTGTCTCTGCGTAATGAAAGGCGTGGAGGCATGACAGACAGTCGTGGTGCTCTTGACGTGCTCACGCTTGCATCGATCGTGTCGTCTACTTCGTCGTCGTCTTCATCAGCCTCTTCTCCTTCAGGCTCCTGAGCCTGCTCTTCCCCTTGCTCTAGCTTCGGCAACTCCTTCTCAACGTCCACATCCGCCGCTGGCTTCGGCGCAATCGGCGAGGACCCCGACACAGACTTCTCCCGTGGTCGTGCCCGCTGCATATCTGTACTCGTTAACGGCGGCGGTGCGTCGCCAGCCTGCATATCCTCGGGCGATGTCGTCCTCGCCGGCGGCTCAAATGCAAATTTGCCGGGTGATGCATATGCCGGTGGGGGCGACATCCGCCCTCCCGGCGGACTCGTCTCATTTACAACACGAAGTGCCTTGCGAGGGGGTGTCCGCGTCTGCTGCCGAGGTGGAGGACCGATGACCGGTGGCGGCTGTTGCTGGCGGATAGAATACATAGAACGAGCGGAGGGTGAAGCGAGCGGCGCGGCGAATCCAGGCGCGGGATGCATGAGGCGCGTCGTCGCCACAGAGGTCCCGGTTTGCTGGCCCGAGTCATGATTACTTACATTGACGTACACGTACTGCGCGTCCGAGTGTGCAGTGACGCTGTCGTTGGGGTCGACCTCGGAGTACGAGCGCTCGAAGTCAAAGTCGGGCGTGTCGGTGCGTGCGACGGACGGCGCGTGAGAAGAGACGGATGGCTGCCGTAGTTGTTGCACGGGCAGCGGAGGGGGTGGCTGAGGTGGATACTGCGTTGAGCGGCCGGAGCGATCAGAACGGGCGAGGGACGCGTCAGAGCGCTGCCGGCGCAGACTGCTTGTGCGCGGGCGCGGATTCGTGAGCACGGTGCTCGGCGCGGGCGACTGCGCGCGCGAGGCAGACGTCGGCGCGCGGCTGTACTGTGAGGCGCTGTATTGCGAAGCTGGAGAACGTGCGCGCCGCGCAGCTTGGATTGCGGCAATTTCCTCGTCCGAGAAGCCAGCTTCCGCGAGGGATGCGGACCAAGTAGGCGGCATGCCCTGGTAGCTGTCATGTCAGGACGGAATGAAAGGGAAACAAAGAAGGCGATGAGACGGGTCAGAGGCGAGAATCATGCGAGAGGTACATACTTGTCGTCGACATGAACGTTGTGCTAGGGTGCGGGTGCGAGGATAAGAGACTGACAGAACAGAGCGCGTGCGCAAAACATACCTGGAAATTCCATGGGAGCGAAATAGACTCATCGTCACGGAGCTCCTGGTCGACGGGCGCGATGCGCGGGCTCTTGGGCGCAAATGTCCGTCTGCTGAAGCTCGCCATCTTCATGATGCCCTTCTTGAAGCCGGTCGTGCCGTCGGGCGTCAAGCCCGACGTGGACTTGGCCGACTGCGTTGCACGGCTGGGCGCAGGCGACGGGCATCGCGGTGGAGGCGGGTACGGAGGCTGGTACGGTGACGCGGGGGTTGGGGGTTGGGAGAAAGAATCGATAGATACAGACTGGTTGGACAAAGAGAGAACGGAAGGGTTGTTTGCGCTGTAGAGGTAGTTGGCGTCCTTGGGCGGGGGGGCAGGCGGCTTGGACGACCCGGCGAACTTGAAGACCTTGAACGTCGAAAAGCGCGAGGAAGATTTGCTCGACGAGGACGATGCCGATGCCATGGTGGTGAGAGGGCTGCGACAGTGACGGGGGGCTGCTGGACGTCGAGCACGACGATGAGCAGGAAATAAGCTGCCGCGTTCTGTTGGAAGCTGCCTGGCCGGCGTCTCCCGCGCATTTTCAAGCGGCGCTCGACCCCCACATCTACCACCTGCTCTCCTCCATCGATCACGAAGCACGTCGATCCAAGTCCTCTTATTGTTCTCCTTATCACAGTCGCAGTCTCATTTCTGGCAGTCAGACTACCCGAGTGTAGAAATCTGAATAACCCGATTAGAGTAAGCCGTAGACACGAGGAAAGAGGGTATCTCAATAACCCGATCAGACTATCAGGTAAGGAACATGGGTAATAGGAACAAACGTAAGGCAAGAAAAGAAGCTCACTTCAATTGTAGGACTGTCGTGGACGGGGGGAAAGAACGACTGAGGGAGAAAGGCGGGAGTCGTCCAGTATTAAATACAAGACGAGGCAGACACAGGCGCGACAATACATGAACACGGCGAATATGACATCACAGCAGCCAGAGAGAGTCCGAAAGCAGATACAAGAGAACCGAAACGGGACGACAAGAGATTCGTGTCTCGCAGCGGACAACGCCGCCGCGTACGCTCACTTGTGTATTCCAACACCGTCTCTCGAATTTCTGACCGTTCTCTGTACACAATGCATGCTGATCCAAGTACTGTGACTCTCGTGGCCCGGCCGTCTGGAACAATTCTAACGGTTACCATCACTCTGGATCCCATCCCATCATAAGACAGCCGTCGCGGAACAGCGTGGAAATCCGGCGCGTCGGAGCTTTTGCAGCAGGAGTCTACTGGCTGTTGGCTTTGCAAGGGCAATCTATTCACTTGCCGTCCGCCGACGGTTTCCGATTCCCGCAATCCAGTGTCCATCCTATAGTGAGCTTCCCCCAGCTTTCACATTCACAGTGGGATTTGTGCTGCTAAGCTGCTCTTGTTGGGCGTGATAGCTGTCTCCCGCAGTCACGCTCAATCTTGAGCAGCTCGCATCACGATCGGTAACCGGTGAGGGCCCCGGCACAGACCTGGTAGGACTAACTACTAAAATGATTTCCTACTTCGAGCCGAGCTGAAAGAACTTGTATAGTGGCGTTTCAGATACAGCACATCACACCGACCCTGCACAGAATGCAAAATATGGATTCTGCATTGCTGAAATGTGTCTCGGGTCCAAGCCTGATACCAAACGACCTTGCCACCATAAATCTGATGGTATGTTGACCTTTTTTCTGTTCAGCAGCGCTCCTTTAACCTTCGCTAACAAAGGACGTCTCCCGCTTGGGCTTTTCGCACAAAAACATTGCATGGAATGTCATTCCAGAAGTCATCTTCCTCGCGTCGGGTCCTAAACGTTCATCGCACCTACACCTGTTCTTCTCGGCCTCATAATTCATCTTATTTCTCTGCAACGTGTTCAATATCCACAACCTTCATCTTTCCATTCTACGCCATGCAATCCTATCTTCCATGCCAGAGCTTTCCCGCTTGCCACCTGAAGCATCGAATTCTCCGCCCGCCATCACCGACAACGACCCCCGCCCCCAAACTGCCCGACAAAAATGGGAATTTCATCGGCGGGCTGGCGCAATGGTTAGCGCACTCGTTTCCGGCTGCGATTAGCGAGAGGTTCTGGGTTCGAGCCCCAGGTTCGTCGACTCTTCTTTTGCGTGCTCGAGGGCCGCGAGGCAGCGAGCAGGCGAGGCAAATTTTGCAGCGCGCTGTGCCGCGGGAGCGTGGGACTTTCCGTCAGACGCGGCGCGGCGGAGCCGACAGCTAGGCGCTCGTCTTTTTACGCTCTTGGTCCCTCGATGTTTACTCTTCCGAAGACAAGTCGATGTGGCCTACAGTATAGAAAACTTGTCCGAAACTTGACCATTGGAATCGAACCTCAAGTTTATCTGGACCTGTCAAAGCAAATTCACTTCTATGTATGACAGTGACACTTCTCTTCGATTTGCATGAGGAATAAGTCACTAACTGGTCGAGATTCCTCTTGCCAGTGCGAATGCCCATGGTCACATAATTGATGCATGATGGCACACCAGCTACGATCACCAGCATGGTATTTACATCGATCCATATTTTCTTCAGTTTGAGGCAATTGGCGAGAGCCCACGCATTTGGCGCCCGCAGATGGTGTTGAGCGCGTGTTGAGCGCTTGCTGGAATGTCGAGATATTCGAACTTCCTCTGGTTCCTCCCTCTTGTGTCATGCCTAGTTTAGTATCTACGCAGTGACGGGCAGGGTCGCTCCTGCGTACAGATTGAGAACATACTCAAAGACGCAAGGTTTCTGAAGCGCAGAATTTTTCATCGCACCATCCCGAACTGGTGTGCACACTTGGGCTAGACTGAGCATGCTCGATTTCAATTTGATGAAAAAAGTACTGACACCTACGTGTCCCCTCTGGACAAAAAGAAATCAGACGGCGGTGGTGCGAGGTCCAATTCAGAAGCCGTAGTAACGGCTGAGGGCGGACTCGGTAGGTCATGACATGAAGATTTCGAAGGAATAGGTCTATCTTCGGTGCTCGGTGCGAGCACCGAAGCATGCGACCCTCGAAATGTAGAGTCTACATTCTCGCAGCAAGAGTTCGAAGCTCTGCACAGACCATATCATATCCGCACCATCATCGCCGCATTACACCTATTCACCCCGAACCCGCAGCCCTCCATCCCCGCTCCGAGTCCGAGAAACGTCCTTCTGGAATCCCGCCCTGGAGGCACCAGTCGTCATCACCCTCCGATGGCGATACCGCCGTCGTATCTGATTTGCACGGACTGCGTCATCGCGTCTATACCCCGCGCCCTGCTTCCCACATCCGCACGGCGCACGCCCTGTTATCTGCACGTATCGCCTATCATGGGTGCATAAATGCCGCGATGTGAATGGGGCGCATGCGTTTGGGCGGCGGCCTGATCGAGAACTGGGCTGCGTGTCATCCGGCGTGCTGCCTCTGCGAAGTTCTGTCAGATGCATATGAGCGTGTCAGCCCACGCAGGGCCACACGGACGACCGTTGTCAGTCAGCAACGCTGCGATTCGCCCTCGGCGACTCAGCGGTGCAGCGCATATCGCCCAATACCCACACCTGTCGTCATTGCCTGCTGAGGTTCTACACCCTCCAAAGAGACTCTAGAAGCCGACAGTCGGATACGCGTAGAGATCGCCACAGCGGACGGGCGATCGGCTCCCGATCAGGGCGCGCCGGGCCGCAGCCGAGGCGACCCCACACTAGTTGGGTCAGCTTCCCCACACTCAGCCCCGCACCGCCGCAGTACTTATCCTCCCCTCTCTCGCCCCGCCACCCCATCTTCCACCATCCTGCAGCCGTCCATCTCGCAGCGCACCATCCCGCCGCTTCCACCCCAGCTGTATACCCCGCCCACCATCATGGTGCGTCGCATCCATCGTGCGCGGACTCTGCGCTGACACCCTGCAGTCGTCCCACCCCGCCGAGCACCAAAAGCCGCCAGAGCACGACCTCCACCGCGACGCCCACGTCGTCGGCCTGCGCACCGCGCTCGGCAGCATCCTCTCCCCCGTGCGTCCCCCTCCCTCCCGCACCGGACAGCACTGACACCCACGCCCGCCCAGAAACGCCCGCCACTCTCGCACACGCAGTCGCACACACAGTCGGGCACTGCCTCGCCCTCTGCGACATACACCCCGCCGCCGGTGCGTGCTTACTCTCCCGCCCGTCTTCATCGCTCATAATGATATGCAGCGCATCGCGACCTCGCCGCCCGACCTGCCCGTGCGCCCTGAGCATGATCAGGAGCACGATCATGAGCATGAAACAGAACAGGAGCACGAGCATGAACGCGAGCGCGCCCGCTTCCTCGCGACGCTACAGAGCAAGCGCGCGTGGGACGCGATGGTGCACGGCTCCTGGATGTGAGGGTCGCGCGCGGGGGTCTTGGATGTAGTGTATTTACATTAGCTTATAGCTCCTACAGCGATAGTATCATTCCTAGACGTTATACATACCGGCTTGATTTATCTTTCTTATCATCGTCTGAAAGCATGAAACACGAAACATGAAGTGCGCAGAGATACAACACGTCTAAGTCATAAAAATACAGCAATTCTACAATACAATCAAACTCTCACCTCACCTCACCGTCGCCCCTTCCTGCCCCTCCGGCGCCCTCTCCCACCCGCCCCCGACTCCCCCCTCTCCCCCGCACCCCCCTCCGCTCTCAACCGCCACACAACCCGCCACCACCGCTCCAACCGCGCCGCCTCGCCCTCAACAGCCCTCACCACCGCCCTCCGCCGCTCGCGCACGCGCGCATCCCCCCCGCTCTCCACGGCATCGAGCGCATTCAGCACCCGCAGCAGCGCCTCCGCATACGCATGCACCGGCGCGTTCTGCGGCGTATACGCCAGCCGCGCCCCCTCCGCCCTCTCCCGCTCCTGCTGCTCGCCCTCCCCCTCTTCCTCAACATCGGACTCGGCGTCCCCGAGGATCTGCGCGGGCGGCAGCGCGCGCACAGAGAGCGCGCGCCCCTCGCCGCCGCGCTCGAAGTCCAGCACGCGCGGAAACACGAACTCGCGCCGCAGCGCGCGGAAGCGCGCCGCGAGCGCGCCGATCTGGCGCAGCGCCTGCCGGCGGCGCCAGTGTCGCGCGATTGTATCCGCGGCGTTAGCCAGCTCGTCGTCTGTCGGCGCGGCGCGGGCGGGTGCGGGAGGCTGGGGAGGTGGCGCGCGTACGGGCGGGGACGCGGAGGGCGCACGTCGCTTTGTCGGCGCAGGCTTGAGCAAAGGGAGGGGCGCGGGGACGGAGGCCCGCCGGCCGCGAGCCTTCGATTTGGCGGGGCGCGGGGGGGCATGCTCCTGAGCCTGGGCCTGGGCCTGTCGTTGAGCTTGTTGCTGTGCCTTCTGCTGTTGGCCATAGCCCTGCGCCTGTTGCTGCTGCTGTGCGCAGGCTTGGGCCTGCTGCTGCTGGTACAAGCGATTCTGCTGCTGGACCTGCGCTTCAGCCTGAGCTTGCGCCTGCGCCTGAGCCCGAGCAGCATGCGCCTGCGCCCTCCCGTTCATCTGCGCACGAGCATCCGCATCCTGCCCACCCCACATCAGCCCACACTCGCCCGCAAACCCGAGCGCACTCACCTCTCCCCGCCCCGGCGCCCGCCCCCGCCGATACATCTCCTCCATCGCGCGCCTCGTCCGCACGTCCTCGTCCTCGTCAACCCACGGACTGTACCCCCACCCTTCGCCCGCGCGCGGTCGGCGCAGATACGGGTCGTACGCAGGCTGCGCACCGTAGGGGTTATACGAGTACATCTCTAGATGATTCGGCCTGTCTTCAAGTGACGTTCCAGTGTATCTTGCTACGTCGACCCGGTGCGCATCAACGCTCACAGCGTAGTCGTTCGGTGTACTGCGCTGCGGACGTGCAGCAGGTTATAACGGCACTGACGCTGTGCGGGGACCTTTGACGTCGAGAAGCGCCGGCCTGCGGGGAAGAAGTCTGGAGCGTAGAGCGGTCCAGGCCTAGGCGGGT
Organism: Hericium coralloides; assembly: GCA_003675405.1. Taxonomy (NCBI): domain Eukaryota; kingdom Fungi; phylum Basidiomycota; class Agaricomycetes; order Russulales; family Hericiaceae; genus Hericium; species Hericium coralloides. Next base: position 311,623 of record QUOP01000281.1, on the reverse strand, counting down.
TCGCCCGATGCGGATGCAGGCGGGCCGCCGCGAACCCTGTTTCGCATCCTCCTCGGCGTCCCGAAACTGCCCAGACCTAGACTCCAAAAATGAACCCACCATGGCGTCGACGTACCAAATTTTTGCGCTGGGGAATAGGGGCACGCAGACAAGCAATGGTGCAACACCTCCAAGTCTAACCTACCAATTGAACAGACAGCGAATTACCCTCGGATACTATACAATACGCAGTACACAGTAGACCAGCTTAGAAACGGGAAAGCGGAGTGGATTGGGAATTGAGATAAATAGATGTGCGTCGCCTATCGTACAGAGTCCGTGAATGGGTGGCGCAAGCGCTTTTATGACAATATGTGCATGAACCGGGAATGGAGCGATGGAGCAATCGAAGTGTGAGTGAGTGTGAGTGGGTTAGAGGCGCTCCTCGTCCTCCTCGCGAATCGAGTCGAGGGACGGCACGCGCGAGTGCACATGCCGCGGGGGCACGGCGGGCGGCGCCGACTGCTTTTTCGCCGGGGCCGCGGCGGGCTTCATAGGCGCGGGCGAAGTCGGGGCGCCGCCGCCAGGGAGCGGGGTGCTGTAAATCACGTAGGGTTCGGGCTCCTCGAACGGCTCCGGGGAGGGCGTAGACGGCGACGAAGACGAATACGAGAGCGCGGAAGGCGCGGGCATGCTGTAAAGCGTGTAGGGGGTATGGGTATTCTGCGGATGGGTATCTCGGCGGTGGCGCGGGCCGGGGGTATAAGACGTCGGCGAGGGCGGGAACGGGACGAAGTTCTGGACAGTCTGCGAGGAGCTGTCAGCGCCATGCACCGGTGGTGGATTCGGATGCGGATGGGGCGCGGGTCTGGAGCGGGGGCTGGGCTGGGCGGGGGGGCTACGCACCATGCCGTAAGATGGGGTGGGCGCCGGCGCGTGCGAGTTGACGCCGTCGACCCAGGCGGCGACGCGGCGCATCCACTCGCGTTGGCGGAGAAACTCAACGCGCTCGCTGCGGCGCGACACATGCGACTGCGACGACTCGGAGGCGCCGTCCGCGTCGTCGTCCGCGAAGGGGTCGAAGGTGAACGTGCTCGGCGGGGGGCTGTAGTGCGGCTGCTGTTGCGGGGAGTGCGGGAAGGGGTATTTCTGAGCGTGGTCGGGAAAACTAGAAAAGGCGGGGCTGCTGCATGGGAGATAGTCGAGCATGACAAGCGGAACGGCGAGATGGATGGGGGGGAGAGGAAAGAGGTGCGGGGAGGAACGGTGGTATATATAGCGGTGGGCAGTGCTGAGTCAAGCGCGCGGGACGGAGGAGGGTGACGGGGATCGGATCCGGATCCGCGTCATTGTTTCCGTCTCAGGTACGCTGACACACCGGTCTCGACTCGTCCTCTCCGCCGTTCGACGCATCCTTCCATCGCGCGATCGTGCTGACCCCCTGCGCTGATCCCAGACCACATCCCCACCCGTCTCCTTTGTCCCCGAGGACGTCCGAGGGAGACAACGCGGCCGGCCCCCTCCTTTCTCGAAAATACAAAGCAGTGTCGTCCTCTTCTATCGATGGAGATAGGTACTTACCTATCGCTACCCGCCTTTGCAATTCCCAGCGCTGGTGCGTTCAACGATGCTGTACAGCATCAGCAGGAAGCATCGGCTCCGATAGGCGCCCAATATCAATTGTCCGAATAAGGGACAAGGTTCGGCGCCTACCGAGGCCGTTCGTGTCAGGCACCTCCTCGCGTACGTCCTTGCGACCCTTCAAACCGCCTCGCACTGCCCTCGGACATGCAGCGCGTCGGCGACTTGCTGCACGCTCGTTCCGCCACGTCGACGCAGGTCGACGCGCTCACGTCGTGCGCCGAGACGGGGCGCGCACGCGGGGGCACAGCATCGGCTGCGGCCTTGATAGACATCAGCCTAATTCGCGTCCGTAGGCGGTGGGCAGACTTCCAGATTTGCATCACATGCATCTCGCATAGGCAATCAAATGTCAGAGGCGGCCTGGAAGGCGGGATATATTGACACCGCGCGTCGCGCCGTTGATTATGGACGCTTGATCCGCGCGCCGTGCTCTATTAAGAGGTGAGCAGTCCTCGCTCATACGAGCGTCGATTTTCACTTGTTTCTTGCAGTCTGCGCGAGCTTGTATGGGCGCATCTTGCATTCATTTCAACCAAAGCGACCGAATTGGATGATGGCCGCGAGCCGCGCGGATCAGCGTTGGATGAAATGACCCTGAGGCACAATTGTCGCGTAACTATTTTTTTTCTACCTTTGTGGGAGCCACCAGCTCAACAGCGCAGAGTACGATGGCGATCGGAGCCAACCCATTCGGGTTTCGTCGTAGATGCGAGTTGGACCATGACCATGACGCGATGTTCTCGGCGGTGCGCGTGTTGCTCGAGGATGCCATGGCCCGCGAAGCAGGTGAGTACAGAGCCCTGCTCTCCGGAGTCACCCGAATCGCGCTGTGTTTCAACTGGACGACTTTCCGCGGCCTTATTTCTATGATATATATGTTTTCGAGGTCATTTAGATTGAGAGTCCGCTGATTTGCACGACCTGATTGGCCAAGGAGGTCATTTTGGACGTTAGCGAGGCATTTGAAATGGCCTCAGGAAGATCATACCTTAGATTTAAGGCCGCGGAAAGTCGTCCACTGCAAGGACAGGCTTGTGCACCATGTCCGCCTGGAGGACTGTCTTCCAAGTCACACAGCACGCACAGCCACGGCTGCCTCCGTGGCGATGAGTCTGACGGCGCGCGCACACCTTCGGCGAAACTGGGACTGCACATCTCGAGGCCGAAGCCAGTGCAGCATATCACAGCCTCTTTCTTTGCACCCAGCATGCACGTTCGGAATTGGGACGGACCTCTTCTGTCCTCGAGGCTTGCCTCCGGGATGGCAAGTCCGACCCGCACACACGGCCGTCCCCCCCCGGATCACAGCCGACTTCTCGAATGCGCCTCTTTTCTCGTGCCACGGACCATATTGACACAATCGTATTCCCCGCATCCCCGCACTTCCTGCCTACCGAGCAACAAGCCCCGCACAGCGCACCATCTCCACGCTCAAGCTGGCCGGACTCGGAGCAATGTCTGCCGCCGCGCGTATGTGAATCGAATCACCGGGAGAACGATACCATCGCCATCTCGACCGTGCTGGAGTCGGGAGTCTGGACACCGTGACGTAGCCCGCCTGTGCGTCATGCTGATGCAACGACCCGCACCCATGATAGGCACTTACCATTGGGTCTGATAGCAGACGCTCCGCATGCTTTTCCATCGCGAAGCCGGTGGATAATCGTCGGCTGCGGCGCGCGCAGTGTGCGGGCTCACGTCGGGCCCGGGCGCAAAGGCTAGTATTGGGATCGGCATCACACTCAGATTTGCACTGCACTCGCATCGATCAAAATCTATCAGAATGTGCAGACTGTGAGTGGAAGAAGGACGCAGTGCAGGTTCTGGATCGATGCCGTAGCCTCGGCGCGATCTTCGCAGGTCGATCTACGTCATGGACTTCGACGAGCTGTCGGATTGCCTCCGGGCAGGATCAACGCTTTGCGGTGATCGTCCGTAGGCTGTGCGTGAAATAGGCCTCAAAGCTATATCTGGTATGGCTGAGTGCGGCACTGGGGGGAATTGGAGTTGCAGGATCGCCGGCATGGTGCATGAGACGCCGCTTGTATGCGTGCGTGCGCTAGGTCGAAGTGAAGATTGACAACCGGTCGCGGTATGATAGCTTACTATGGAAATATAATTAACAGATCAGTGAACGAGAGAGGAATGCCAATTAATGCAGTAGGGGTATAGCGGTATACAAGCAGCAAGACCCAGCAGCACAAACCACACCACGAAAAACAAAGTCCACAAGACAGATACGTGGAAGGCAGGCTTACTGCACAACCGCCGGCCACTCCAGACTCGCGGGCACGCTCCCGCCCACACCCGCAATCAGTGCAGCCTCGAGATCTTCCGCGTCGAACGCGCGCAGGCCGTACGCCACCGCGTACTGCTGGCACTGCCACTCGCGCGCGGCCTCTGCGCTGCGGACGTGCGCGCCGCCGACCGCGGCTTCCGGAGCCGTGCTGGGCGACCATAACTCGGGACGGCGGGGCGCGTGGGCGGGATCGTGGCAGTGCCCCCGCGCGCGGCAGCCGGGGAGGGCGCAGTGCGGCGCTGTCGGGCAGAGTGCGCACTGGCGGAGCGGGGAGTTGCTGGTGCGGGAGGACGACGATGTGCAGGAGGATGAAGACGAGGACGCGCTGTCGCTGGGCGTGCTTTGGCGCCATTTGGCATCGACGAAATTGAAGGATGTACACGGACTTGAGAAGTCGACGGTGGTAGGTGTGGACAGGCCGTGGCCAGATGGACTAGTATTGTGACAAGAGGTATCGCTGGTAGACGCGCTTTGGGGCCGCATCTGTGTGATGTCGCCGTGCTTGTCGCCGTGGCAATGATCATCCTTAGAACAATCTCTGTGGATGCATTGCGGCAGGTCGCACGAGATGCAGCACTCGGGTTGGCCATGATCTGCGTGTATATGGGATGCACGCCTGTTTGAGGAGACATGGGACTTTCCACAGTGAGGGCAGGTATATTTGCTTTTGAGTGATGCGGTATCGATCGGGGTCATCGGCTGGGAAGAGGTGAGCAGAGAATGGAACAGGGCTGGGACTATATGCGTACCTTGGCAGGACAGATAGCCTTGCAGGGTGATATAGTGATAGAGATCGACTTCCTACGAGATCCAGACAAAGGCTTGCGAGGAGAGATGGAGCTTGAGACTGATTTCCGCGGAAGCGTCGACTGGCGAAGCGACATTGTACAGATGCAGGAAGGCGTCGATCTTCGACTGTGCAGAGACAAGAAATCAAGACTCGCAGAGAGATATTTACGAGTAGTGGCAGATCAGCAGTAGCAAAGGACTCCGAGTTATATGAGACAGCAGCCTTGGGCCCCAGCAAGCCCTTTATACTCATACCGACGTTTGAGTCCGCACAGCGTGCAGCAGTGGACTTTGTGCCATACATTGTTCCCTTTCCCCGCTCTCTTTCCTTGTCGTCCACATCCCCCACATCAGTGGTCAAGACAAAGAGCGCCACCCGAGGACAAACGTCAACCACAGCACTTGCTCGGTAGGCCGCGTCACATTGTCGCGTTTTGTTCTTGTCGTCTACGTCATTGGCGTGTCAAGATGGAATTTGCATGGTGACGACCTGAAGCGATAAATAACTTTAAAGTGTGTTGTTAGCCACTCAAACTCCTGGTATTGACGGCTTCATCAAGAATCATCATTCATGGTGCACCGCGCGATGCTGTAGGAGTCTGAGCAATGCCTTATCCGCAAAGGCGCCAAATACCTTAGAACATACCTTACACGAGCCAGTGAAACCTGAGAACTCCAAGACGTGGGACGAGAATCGCGACCTACAAAGAAGACGCGAGGCGGTCTTTAGCAAGTAACTTACATGTCGATCCTCGAGCTCGAGACATCGTCCACGTGTGGCCCTCCAACGCGCGTGGAATGAGCTTTGCGCGGCTGCGTCTTGGCATAGAGTGCGTCGAATGGATAGTATTGGTAAATTTCAGAGACTCAGAAGATCAACCTGAAGCTGAAGCAGTTGCGGAGGAGCGTCGGTTTCAGAATCACTAGCGAGTCGAGTGGCGCCGCGCCGCGTCGATATGTAAGCTCAGCTTGATTGAAGCAATGGGCCTGACCAGTGACAGAATAGACGTTGTTCGTTCAGTCCTCTTCTAGATTGATGATTTTCGACTAGCCTTCGATCCCATTGGTTTACAGGATCCACGCAGGTGAGTCAACCTACTTATTATCAAGAGTAAAGTGCTTACTTGTCAATTCTACTGTTAGGCCTCCGACAGAGTCGCTTGTTACACAACCACATCGTTGCAGACCTGCATATGCATTTGAACAGCACTAGTATTTTTCATGCGAGCACAACATCAATTGACGTGCTCATACCAACACCTCTGGCTTGTCGACCCAAATCCATTTTTCGGACCTCTCCATCAACCGCTTCCACCTCCCGCCGTCTGTCTCCATAAGGTCCTTCCACACCTTCGAATCGACACCTGGCACGATCTTCAACCAGACCAGATACGAGATTAGCACGAGATCCGCGAAGCTCGGCACGTCGCCCATCACGAACGCCCTTTCTTTACCATCCTTTCCAGTGCCAATCCAGTCGTGCATCGCGCTCAGCCCCGCCAGAACACCCGCCCAGTGCTCGTCCCACACGGCTCCCTCGGGTGCGATGTCCTCAAGCTTCCGTCCAAACGCCTTCTCGCGCGTCCGTCGGAAATACTCGGTGCCACGAGGTGTCTGCACGCGCACGGTATACACGATCATGGTGTGGATTAAAGGGGATATCATCTTCTCATCAAAGATCGCGAGGAACATCTCCTGGAAGCTCTCAGTTCTATCTGGAATGACCTTGACCGTGGATGGGTACGTCTCGTCAAGGTATCGCGCGATTTTGAAAGACTCGGAAACTACGGCGCCCGTATTCGGGTCCTGCAGGACAGGGAGCGTGTAATGCGGTACGTCGTCCTCGAAGCTGGTAGGCTCCGCACCGATCTTCTTGCACAGAGACGCGATGTCAGGGTATTCGACCCAGACTGTCTCGTACGGGATGCCTTTCATATTCAGCACCAGTCTAGAAAGCACGAGTCAGCATTTGACAAACGACACTGAAAAGACAAGGAACACGCGAACCTTGCCTTGAACGGGTTTGGCGACCACGCTTTCGACGGGGAAGCCACTCCTGGTATGTCATAGAATATGAGTGACTTTGCCATTGTGTTTGTGGAATGTTCAGACGATGATGTCGGGCTTGGGTATTTATCAATGGGACGGCGTCTGACGCGTCTGTCTCCCTCTATAGCCAGCCATACGTGTCCACGTTGATAATTCACGTCGTTCGCGTAGATACACCGTGGAGCTCTTTCTCGCGGATCGGTTTTTGAGTGGGTGTGGATTCGAAGCATCTCTCATAGATGCTGGACCGCTTGATCGTACGACATCGACGAAGTTTGCTGCTGCGCTATACGACATCCACTACTTTATAAGCACGCACATGCCATGGAAGTGTATCAGGTCAGTTCACCAACCGGTGTGTAATCAAGCTGGCTTGGTGACTGAGCAGACAACTAAGCCCCCTTCGTAAGTAGTTTTACAAGGTCGCGACTCGGACTTTCCGAGACGGTGATAAGCGCCCGTCGGCGCCGTACGCCACGACGGCACGGCTCCGACGGGCACCAGTCGAATGTTCAATCAACTCCGTCTGCATGGTCAATTTGAAGCTCAAGCTTCGAAGAGCACGGTAATTTCTACCATAATCGACTTCATCACAACGAAACAACGTAAAGAAACACAGTACTGAAGTGGTACTTAACATGCGAAGAAGGCCAGCATAGTAAGTAAAGCAAATTCAGTGATAACGCTGAATTTTTGATCAGGACCACTACTGTGTCACTACAGCCAGAACGACAGATCGCCGCACGCGTCGCAGAACGCGTGCACGTCTGCGCCTCTGTCGCTGATCTGATACGATGACGACGCAACAGGTCCGGGAGTTAAAAGCGGCGGGAACATATCGTTGGGGGTGCAACCAGCAGTCGATGCAAGGTGAGGCTTATCTTTTCGCTGCGATAGCTGCGCTGGTCTACTGGCTTTGGCGTCGCCGGAGGTGGGCTGGCACGCATCGTGGTCGCCAGTCCGGTGAGGTAGCAGGGGAGGCGCCCGAGTGCTCCAAATGGTCTCGAAAGGATGGCCCAGATCGTGGCAGTGGAATGGCGCGGAGCACTCGCGACTGATGCATCTCGGTGGGCGCGGACATGCGGTGCATTGCCTGACAGTCAGAGTGCCTAATGCGGCGCCGTCCGCGAGCTGCCCGAACTCGTGCAAGGGGTTATGACAGTGGTATGGTGCGCGACATCCCTGCACGAGACAATGCAGCGGCTGCCGACACACAGTGCATCTCCCGACGAGCCAGGCTTTCTCGTCCGCTGTCGGTGGGGTGACCCTGCCGCTAGGATGCTTGAACCGCTTGGGCCATTCCTCGGCACGCCATCTGTCCGCGATGCGGTCGTGCTTTGCATAGTGGCAGTGGATCCCCGTGCAGTTCGGGCGGATGCAACGCGGAAAGGTGCATTGAGGACATGGCCACTTCACGCTGGGCAACGTGGTGCCCTGGACTGCGGCGGGCGGGGCCATGGGAAGCCAGTGCTAAGAAGAGATCAGCGGTTAGGGTTAACATGAAATAAGAGCTTGGGTCGTGAACCTACGTTGCCGGGGGGCATTCTCAAACTGTTACAGGTCGGACAAGATTTTGAATAAGAGGATGAACGAGAGATCCGAGAGGCTGCAGGTATGTCCCTTTCAAACAAGGCGCTCTAGAGTTTTGTAGGCTGGTGACCCTGCCGGGTTGTAGCCCCCACACGGCTGTTTTATACCTCGACAGCTGGGACGAAAGTATTATACAGCGCCCTGTCGTCCGGAACGCTATGTCCTCGCGCATTGATTGTGAGTCAGGGATCATCTCGACATCGGCGGGCGGGCCATAGTATCTAGCGTGCCAAGATATCAAGGTCACCGGTACGCATATCCGGCGGTATGCTTTTTCTCGGATCCGCGCTGTCTATGCCACATGGACGGGACAGCGATTGAACCGCATTGGTTTCACTTCAACAACAGCGAGGACGGAAGATTGCTTCGCTAAGTCTGACTTCCGCGACAGTTCCGAGTGCCGCATTTAGTACCCAGGGCTTGAGGTTTGTCCCTAACTTCGAAGTCCTCCACCAACTTCAGCTTTGTTTCTCACTATCACATCAACTCTGTATGTGTAAGCCTCTCTCAACTCATCGTCTCGTCTGTAAGCCGATTCTTGTCCATGCCAGCTCCGATTCATCTGCCTGGCCACGCTCTGCACAGTACTGACAAGCCAACCCATGGCCCGAATTACAGGCTTTACTATTTCCATCCTACGAATGCGACTGACGATCAGTTTGGCGAGATCACAAAATTGGTGAGTTTCATCTGCTTCCATAAGTCTATAGTATCGCAGGTGTTTCACAGCCCCGCTAAATTAGCTCGTCCTATTTTTGAATGTATATGCGGACACTGTACTATGCTATTCTCGAGGCCTCGGCACTCGGGACAGCGGCGCTCACACATCATAGCTGACTTCTCGACTCCCCACATCATTCAACGAATATCCTCCCTCATTCCTCTCCGCTACGACCTCAAGGAGCATCTTACCGGGCCGCGAATTCTGTACCGGAAGCCTGGCCGACGTGGTTGTACGCCTTCGATTATTGCATCACAGACGATCACAAAGCAATAATTCGCACGCAGACATATGAATGCACAAATTCGACAAACACATCATTATACTGAACATAACAAACGGGATGGAACCGCCTGAAGAAACAAGACATCAGAATCTGCAATTAAATAGGCACAATGACCATGTTCAAGCGGATAATAGTAGGAGAAATAGGATAGAGAAACAAAACGAGCGAGATCTCGGTAGCGGATGCTGAAGTATCCTAGATATGGCGAATTTCGATCTGCTGGGTCGTGCCCAGCGACAATGCGTGAGTAGTTGACTAGTGGCTTGTGGTGCCTTGTCGGCGGCCCGTAGGCGTCTAGGGCTCATGCGACCTCGAATGACAACAATGATGATGCAGCTGGTTGGCGGGGCTTGCGCTTGCGCAAGGAGATCTGCGCCGTGTCATGGTGTTGATGGAGCTTTGCGCAGAAGCGTTGGTGTTCTGCGGCATTGTGTTGACCGGAAACGGGAACGAGGATGCATGCCCAGAACTGTGACAGTGGTCCGAGGCAGCACACTCCGGTATAACGCAGAGTACCACAGTCCGACACCGGGGACACATCCATTGGCATCTATCATCGTGCCTAGGATCATGACAGTGGTCGACCTCCAAGCAATCCGGGATGATACAACGCCGCCTTGTGTACCTGCACGCACCACATGGACGATCATGTCCATGGATGGCGTGCATGTGCATGGAGCGCATTCCCGAACTGTTGAAAACTTCGTCGCAGCGGAGGCATGTCCATATTGCGCTGCCTTGTTGCGGGGTGTCCTATAGGGGATGAAGGATCGGTCGTGATCGACATGAAACGAGGGCTGGTTCCGCACGTACCTTGGGCATGTTGATGGAGAGAGTGGAAATGTAGGGCATAATAGTAATGGATTCTAGCGAGTGGTGATTCCGAGCTCTGAAAAAAAGTCGGGTCCTGAATTCCTGACAGATTCTTTATACCTCGATAAATGCCACCGCTTGGACAGTGGCACTTAATCGCAAATAACGCTGCTGTCCTGGCGCATTGATGCAAGACCAATTATCTTCCAACTTCAACAGCGGGCCACAACACCATTCCATTCCAAGATGAAGAAAGTCAGGAGACAAAGCGCAAGCAATCTCCGATCGCGTCAAAGCATGCGATGGGACTCGAGGCTACTTACTCAGCTAAGTTGCATCGAGAAAGGAATGAAGCGTATGTGAGAGTTAGTATGAAGAGACCATCTTGACGAAGAGCGCGATCTGCGTATGACAAGAGAAAAGCAAGAAACGATCCTTCGACCGTGACGTCGAGCAGGATCACCTCTAGCAAGCGCCCAATGCCGGAGGATGCCGGTCCACGGCAGCTCCGCCCGCGCGGAGCGCAAGTCTCGGGCTTGTGCAGTACTACTTCCACGTCTGCAATGCCGAAGAGTAAGTCGGTATCATATATATCAGGCCCTCTTTCCCCTTACCACGAAAATCACGCCTTGTGAACGCCTTGGAGATGCCGCCGACTCTTGCGCTGCATTGTATCCTGCCATAACGGTGAGCCGCATTCTTTTTTGCATGGATCGACGGAGGCACTGAGACATAAATTATGTATAGACATGTATATTGAAGTACAGCGAGGTTCGCATTCCGGGAGGACAAGTACAGTAGTTGACACGGAAACCTACAATCAAGAGGACAAACACGGTACGGCCGGCTTTGCCGCATCCTCCGATTAAACCACTCGACTGTCGTGGCCTTTCTTCCTGAGTTCATACTCAAATTCTTGCCGGTGGAAGGCACAGAGTTCCCGCACGATAGCTTCCTGCTCGACCTGCAGATCCAGAACAGTATCGTGGCACTCTCCGCCGGGCATGCACGACCATCTCAGGCTGCCATCAGACCTATATGTCGACGGCACGATACTGTGCTCGGGGACTATGGCTGGCGGAAACGTATGCCCATCAGCGACCGCAGCCTGCGGGAATGACGATGCCGACGAGACATCGCGAGAAGGGGCTGTGTGCTGCAGGATCAAATCCTTTGGATCTACGGTGCTCTGTCCGTCGTTCTGGTACGGCGACGGCGATAGGGAAATGCTCGGGGCCCGTCGGAACCCATGCCTGGGTTCATGACAATGGTCCTGCACGCGACACCCTCGCGCGACGCAATGCCGCTGGATCGGACACACCGCACATGGTCCCACATCTCCATGTCTGATGTTCAGGGATGGCGGGACGTCGCTGGGTGGGTTCTCGTGTTGCTCTCTATGGGAGATATCGTGGCAGTGGCCATTTAGATGGCAGCTTGGGAAGATACAACGCAACAATTCCGGGCATCTGGGGCATGGCTTCAGGTGGCCGTGCTTCAATTGCATGTGGGTTTTGCGCTGGTCTCTACCGTTGTAGATTTTTTTGCAGAGTGGGCACTCGCTGGGCTCCTTATGGCACTGTAAAGGATAGAGAGTAAGTGACCACCACCGTCGAGCGAGGAATCGGGTTCCAGACGTACCTTGGGCATATTGACTAAGATGCGGATGAGTCGCCCGGGGTCGTCGGTGTTCTCGAACGGTAGGCGATTTTCGAGTCTGAGAAGCAGCGACCGTGATTTCTGATCCCCCAATAGGTCCTTCATACTCCTTTATATCTCAGCATTTGCCACAATTTGGACGATGGCACGTTGTCATTCGCAATGCCACTGACCTTGCGCATTGAGGGTGAGACAAGTATGTCCTTAGCTGCGCACGTCATGACAACATCTCCGGATATGGTGACCACACGTAAAAGAAACCCGTCGGTCAAAGCATGCACTATAGCAATCGATGCCGGATGTGCCGCCAGTCATAGGTCCTCTTGGATTCAAGCCATTAGTCGGCGCCGATCTTAGGCTTGACGGCGCCACCGGACAGCTCGAAGATGTTCAACGCGAGCGTCGTTGTCAAGAGCGATCCCTGAAGCTAAAAGGCACATGTGATGAAGAAAGTAGGACGTTAGATATGCAAGCCACTGATTCGTCTCATTTCAAATCGCAGAGTAAGCGCCTGGTAACGACGTCTGGTCATTTTTGCAAGGATCGACAGCCGTGCTGAGACGCAATTTATTCAGACATGTACGAGCGATTACAATAGAGCAGTCGGCAAGCTGTCATTTCTAGAGACGCGATAGACTAAGTGAAGGTTCAAGAGGGCCGACGCTGTCTACCCAGCTATGCCACATCGTTAAGTCAGGTAACCTCATTGTCTTGGATCAAGCCGTCCGCGCTCATCTGCTCTACCCAGCGCACAGTCGAGCTCTTGCTGATGATAAGCACAGAGTCCCTCAACGGTGGCCGTGTGCTCGAGTTGCCAGTCGCCATCAGGCGCACGTGTCCCGGCATCTGGCTGTTGGGCATAGTTCCACGCATTCGCTCCAGTGCCGCCAGGCTGCTGACGCTGCGAGGTCTGCGCCGCGGTCAACTGCGCGTACGCGCGTGCGTCCCAGCAGTCAAGCAAGAATGCCCTTCGCGCCGCGATCACGGCCTGTCCGAATCTGTGCTCGGAATTATGACAGTGGTTCCGCGCGCGGCACCCACGCACGACACAGCGCGGCCGGCTGGGACACACGGCGCATGGCCCCACCTCCGGATTTTGGGCATTCGGGAGTCGGCTGCTTTGGGACGCGCTCGACGTGTTATCGACGGGCGGGCCCGGGCGTTCCTCGTCATGCGAGGGGTCGTGACAGTGCCCATTTTTCCGGCGACAGTTGGACAAGAGGCAGCGTTGCAGCATGCCCGGGCATTTGAGGCACGGTTTCAGGTGGTTGTGCTCTTTTTTCATGTGTCTAGTGCGTGCGTCCCAGTTGTTGAAGACCTCGTCACAGAGGGGGCACTCAAGTGATTCATTGGGGTTCTGCGAAGGATAAAGAGTGGGTGGAAATCAGCATGGAGCGAGGATTGCGGCCGTGCACTTACCTTGGGCATGGTGACGAAGAATGGGGATGAGAGATCTGGGATAGACCAAAGATTCGTTCGAATGATAGGTGAGTTTTGAGTTCTGGGAGACAGCAGCCATGATTCCCGCCTCCCCGACAGTTGTTATATACGTCGAAATGTGCCACAGCTTAGACAGTGGCACTTTGTCGCTCGGACTAATATGGGGCAAGCGGCGCGCAAGGAGGTCCCACAGCTGGGGCCCATGCCTTCATGCTTGGGTCCACCGCTCTCCCGCGCGGTCAAGCACAAATATTAACCAAAGCATGCATTGTGGCAATTGGTGCTGAATATGTTGCCACCTATCGGTCCGCAGGTTTTTGGATAACCAAGTGGGCGAAGCACGCAGCCGGCCGCAGGCCAGCTCGCATCGCTCGATTAACGCATTAGAAAGGAAATGGAGACGGGCCTTCGTTTGGAAAACTGGCATATGAAGAGGGAGTAAGAATTTCGTTCATACGGTAAAGCCACCATCAGTTCGTACCACATATTGTGAAGCGCTGTCGCGTGCTAGCTCACCGTTTCGTACGACACGTGCAGATATGTCGGGCCAAATCTCCGTTTAACGTGTAGGTCCTCTTCAACATCTCGAAATCCCTCGTGGTTTATCCAGAAGTCGACATGTCCATCTGAATCAACGTCTTCCACATTCGGGGATATCATTTTCAGATATCCGCGACCTTGGGGGCACTCCCGTCGGCTATTTTGCCTCCCGAGTCACATCCGCAACGGTGTGCTCACCTTGTGATCCCATGTCCATGGTAGGCCGTCGATACTAGGCTGCTCTAGTGGCAAGGGCATGCGGTTGAGAGTGAGATGAAATAGCTCTGAAGACCCGATGCATTCTGCTTTACGCTTAGTCGATGATGTAGATGTTGATCCTAAGGAATGATGGCCACATCCGAAGGATTGAAAAGCTTTCTATTATAACCGGTTTGTTTCTAATTGACGTACCAGTTCCACTAGCCAGATACGACGATTCCAGACGAAGGTATTGGCCTTCAAGCTCATGGCTAGCTAGAGGCGCGGCCAGACGCGTACACTCCGCCGCGAAGAATGGCTGTTACTTATCGCCAACGTACTTGCACGATGAGGTCGGTGAGTTCTTTTTCAGTGGGCAGAGCGGTAAGATTAGTAGTATGATACGTACGAGGTGAAGGAAGAATAAAAGGAAGCTAGCAAGAGACCGTGAAAGCCACAATAAAGCTTAGCGCCGGTGACCGAGCAGTCCTCGACGACCGTGACATCGACAATTCCATCTTGCCATCACCACCATTCACCGCCATACAGTACCTCGCAAGTGCTGAATGATATGTTTATTCAGCACCATGCTCCAGATTTACTCAGCGTCGTGCTGAGGGTGTCGGAGAGCCGGTAAGTTCGTCGTGGGTGTCGTTCTCCACTGGATCCGACGACATGCATCATCGTCGTCATAGTGCGGGTGCGGATGCACCGCAAATAATCCTGACATTCGTCTTCGCCGACCGTATTTATTGCAGCGACAGTCGCAACATACATCGCACACTTGACTTGACAATACACAATCACCACCACATATCCAGATTTATTCCACAGAACCATGTCGACCGACAAGTCTCTCTACCGCGTCAAGGGTTTCGTCAATAACTACCCTTGGGGCGCGAAAGGCTCCTCTTCACTAGTAGCCCAGCTCGCCCCGAACGCAATCGGGCCATCATTCAAATTGGAGGAGGATACGCCGTATTCTGAGGTGCGCATATAGCCCTCTCAGATCCCCCCAATCGCTCATGACCACGTAGCTATGGGTAGGCACTCATCCTCACGGTCCCGCCCACCTCCTATCAGAATCTCAATCTCTTCAAGAACTCATTACCTCCAATCCTGTACACCATCTCGGCCTAGGCGTCCTCCACAAGTTCAAGTACCACCGGCTGCCCTACCTGTTCAAAATTCTCTCCGTCGCGCAAGCCCTGCCGCTGCAAGCGCACCCGTCAAAGCCGCTCGCGCATCAGCTGCACAAGAAGGACCCCGCTCACTTCGTCGACAGTAACTCTAAACCGGAGATCGCAGTCGCCATCGGCGCGAACGGGTCCGTGGAGCAATTCACTGGGCTGCCGCTGCTGCACGGCGGTAATAGGGGCGAAGACGCCACGGGTGTCGCGTTCACGGGCTTTGTAGGCTTTCAGCCGCTGGAGCAGATCGCGTATACGCTCGACCACACCCACGAGCTTCGGAACGCAATTGACGACCCTGAGCTCGTCGCCAAGTTCGTCCGGGACCCTCAGCCCGCCGGGCTCAAGGAAATTTATTCTATCTTGCTCAACCGTGGCGCAAACGACAAAGACGACGTCGCGACGCAGATCTCTGCGTATCTTGAACGCATCGCCACACCAAGCCAAGAGGTTGACGCGAATGACGAGGGTCAGGTGCGGCTCCAGGCGTTTGGAAAAGCGGCGCGGAAAGTGAACAACGAGCACCAAGGCGATGTGGGTGTCTTCGCCACCGTGTTTTTCATGAACCTCGTCCAGTTGCGGAGCGGCGAAGGCATCTTCATCGACGCGGACGAGATCCACGCTTATCTCGAAGGTGGTGCGTATAAAATGACATTATTTGTATCTTCACGCGGCTATATTTGCATTCTGATACTTTATATGCGTCTTGTAGACATCATCGAGTGCATGGTCACCTCCGACAACGTACTCAACGCCGCCTTCCCGCCGCCGGCGCCGGGTCAGAAGGTCGACGAGCTCGGTTCGTTCGAGCGCACGCTCAACTACACCGCCGCGCCGCCCGCGCACTGGGCGCTCCCGACGACCCTGTTCAAGGGCCACACGACGGCGTACCGCCCTCCGCTCGAGGAGTTCGCCGTGCTGCGCACGTCGCTCACGAGCTTTCCCGAGAGTCTTGGGCGCATGGGGCCGACGCTGGGGATCGTGTTGAAGGGGGCGGCGAAGTTCGTAGTGGGTACGGAGCAGGAGCTGGTGGACAGGGGCGGCGTCGTGTTTGTGAGTGCGGGGAGTGAGGTGGTGGTAGAAGCACAAGGGGATTGGGCGGAGATCTGGTGGGCGACTTGCGAGGTCTGAAGTTGGAGGGCTCAAGGACTCTCTCCTGCGGGACGTGATATTGTATCATTAGTGTTTGAAACCGGGATGAGCATCTGCGTAGTTGTGTCAGTAGCGTAGATGCAATTAAAGCATTGCAATTTGTTATTTGGACATTTATCGTGAGCCAGACAGACGCACAACAAGAAGAAAAAAAAGGTAAGGAAACAGACGTAGGCAGCCGCACATTGTACATGAGCTGCATTCCCGCGGATCTCGAAGACCCTCCGACTACCACTAGTACTTGCGACAGCAACTATCTAGATCCAGTTTGCTGTTAGGGGGGGAAATTGCCTCCAAAAAACGCTTGGCTACGGCCCTGTATTCAGACCTTTCAACTAGCAGGTCGTGTAGTAACACGACCGTAATCGATATCTTCGTGGCCTCACTGGGACCATGATCCCAATCGCGGTGGGGTATCTAGAGAAGATAGTCAACGCTGGTCCGTCCAAAAGCTCGAGGCAGACTGGCCTTTGCCGCAGTAGTTTCGCACGTGCCCGACGCGTGCATTGATAACGTCGCGTCAAAGACTCAGCTTGTCAAAGCAAGCCACCATCCGGAGACCTCGCCAAATTTAAGTCCTTCATGCTCTCACTACCGCGACCTCGCGCTTAGGTCGTTGTGCCATTACAGTCGTCCACGAAAACTGTGCGTAAACGCAAATCAGTGTCCACCTATCCAGCTGACCCCCCGCGACTCAGAACTTCCAGGAACTTCCCCGCTCAAGTGAGCTGCTCTATATTGTTGCGAGATATCCCGCTTCATCTCACGTCGTGGCTTTCTGCAGCGAGGATGCATAAGTGCTTACAGATTCCGGAGATATTCCTGGCCATCCTGAATAGTCTAGGGAAAGAAAGGCAAAAATATGTTCATACCAACTTCAGCCGCGACTACCCAGCGTGCAAGGCCGACTGCTTTGCTCTGGCGTTGACTTGCAAGCGATTTTTAGAACCTGCGCTTGATGCTTTATGGATCAACGTGCCTTCTATTCGCCCGCTGCTTACCATCCTTCTGGACGTCAAGTATTCTGACAGTAAGAGCCTGAAAGGTCTCCACGACATAGAGGTGCGCGCTTTGCCAATTCCTTATCCTTCTACGCGCTCAAACATAGTTCTCAATCTAAGATCACACTTCCCCTGCTAGCCGAGAACTACAAGATAGGCCGCTTCGCATACTATGCTCGTCGCATTCGAGACCTTGGTGTCAGCTCGGAGGACATGGTGCCACCGATCTGCTGCATTCTAGGCACGACGAGACCCTCTCTTGCGTTCCGCCCCGTATTCCCAAAATTACAACTTCTGGAATGGTCTGTCCACGAGCCGGAGCCTTTCTCATACATCCCGCTTTTTGCTAGCCCATCGCTGCAGTACCTCGAGATCTATCCGGGCAGCTGGTCTCCTTCTGCTAGAGATTCCATTGTTCATGGCCTTTCGGCTCTAGTTGCGTTTTCTCCCCGTCTTGAATATCTCTATATTTGTGACCGTGATTGCGAAGGCGAAGACAATACCCGGCAAACAGATTCGATCCTTTCTGTCCTACCGTCACTGACTGAAGTCAGCATCATAACGGTGGTCTCAGCTGAGTCTTTTCGTTATCTAGCGAAGATGCCTCAGCTTCGGTCCCTCTCGGTCGCCTTCTATTGCGAGTTTGAGGTACCGTGGATGGCGTTCGAACCTCCCGCACATCCCTTTCCCATGCTCGAGGATCTGTCCTTCGAGTTTGGGGAAGTGCCCGAGTTTTCCGAATTCTTCGACTCCCTCCAAAGGTCTCTTGATCTCCAACACCTGCACCTGATGTCTGAGCGTACTCCCCGTGCATCAGAATTCGACGTTCTGGTAAAATCAATTCAAAAAGGTTGCTCTCCAGCGACATTGAGTTCTTTCTACTTCCACTCTGAACGGATTTTCCACGAAGAACTTCCTCCAGTCTATACAGTCAGCAATGCATCGCTCTTGCCCTTCCTTGCCTTTCGGCAGATGCAATTCTTTTCGGTTGCTGTCCCTAACGCTTCCTGGGACGATACGCTCCTTGAAGCCTTTGCCCATTCCTGGCCCGACCTACGGGCGCTCACGCTGCATATATCTAAACGCTGTGACTGTAACTTCACAGTTGGCGGGCTCTATCCTCTTGCTAAACATTGCGACTGCCTTCGAAGTCTTACGGTGCCCTTGTCCTTTTCAGACGTCGACATCGGGAGCCTCCCGAAGCGAGACTGGGATAAACCAAGCAATCGGTATAAAACACAGATCTACGTAGGTCATGGCCAGGAAGTACCATCGGACATATCAGCATATTTTGAAGATATCTTCCCCTGCCCTACCGTGTGTGTGAGGTGATCAGCACCAACCTTGCCAAATTTATGTCGGTGAGCGAGTTGCCCCTATCTATTCCGCATCAGGACTGATGATCACGTTCGCGCTGTCCATTCATAGGCCTTCGTTTCGCTCTATCATTGACTCACGGAGACGACGTGTAAGATATAGTGGACTTCACAGGAGAAGGGCGGTGCGGTAGTGTATATCAGGGACCTGAACGAGGCGCAGGCTTGGTCGAGCAACGTCGAGACTCGACTAAGCGCAAAGAATATCTAGTGGTGGACAATTTACAGTACACCTGACATTTCAAAGCGAGCGAAGTACACCAGAGATTCGCTCACCAATGGCATAGCCAACGGGCTCGGCAGGGCGTACGGCGCGCTGTAAACTGACATTGGTCGAGCCCGTGCTCCCACAATCAGGACCAACGAACGCAGATGCTCCGCCCACTCTCGCGCGCATCCGTTCTCTCCCGCCCTTCGCGAGCCATGCAGCTGTCCGAAGATCCGAGCCGCAAGTGGTAGCGCTGCATGCCATCGCCCACGCGCAAAGCATTTCGCCTACATTTCGCCTGCAGCCCTGCCGTTCTCGATCCCGCCATGCGAGCGACGCTTGAGTGCATATTGCTCGATACGGAGACGCTGATGCTCGGGTTCAATGGATTCGATGGCCCGTCCGCGGCAGCCCCTGCGCGTGCGTGCCTTCCCAGTGATGATGGGCCTGGACGGCAGATTGGCACAATAATGCGTCTTTCGGCCTAGTGAATACTGCATGCAATATACATCATATGACCGCTGCAACGGATCAGCCTCCATGCTGCTCGGAGTCGATGTCGACAGGGTTGCCTCTGGACGGGAGCTGTCGAACGTACCAGCAGATTTCCTCCCGCAAGATTGCACGCATAGCTCTTAGAAAAGACCCTAAGCTTGCAGAGCGCGAGCATAAGGATAGGCTACCAGCGGCTATAGTTCGTACGGCAAGGGAAGCTCCTCAGCCAAGACCGTGGAGGTCCTAGTGGAAAGCTGTTGGCCACCATACGTGAACGAGCATGGTCGACGTAATAGAAAAGAAATCGACCTAACATACTTACCAGATGACGAGTGTTGAGAGGTACAGCACGATCGTTCGGACAGGCTCGATCCCGAAATGTATGATAGGCAGGCTGGGTGTCGGTAGAGGATCCACTATGACGAATTAGCGTGGCCTCCGCAGTGGGCGTATGCATGAATGCCCCGTTGGCAAGACCCACCATGATCCGACAAGGTGACAGACGAACAGGAGCAAGCGGGCATATTGTGAGTAGGTCGTCAAGGAGCCAACGCGGCATGCCGTGAAACGGTGAAGTTCTCCATCCGCTCTGCGACCCGAGGAGTCATGGCAGCGCCGCAGGCTGGTAGGTAAACCGGATATTTACGCGCTGCGATCATCGGCCACAAAGGAAGCTGAAACATCACACGTCCCTACGGGCGATGGACAATAACTTACCTACAGAATTCGCCAACGATTCAGGATTATTATACAAGCACTATGGGCTCCATGGATGATGATGCGACGGCCGGCAGGCAGACCTGTCCCGTCGGCACATAGAATGTGCCCATTTGGTGTCCATGGTCGCCGTTCATACAACGCTGCAGACTCGAGGACAAACAGGCCGCAGCGTTGAACGAGCTGATCAGCGAAGTGGTACGGTATATTCAATACTGCTGCCGTCACTTTGATTGCGAATCGCGTGGTCGAGGGGACTTTAATCTGCAGGCCGGATCTTCTGCTGGCTAAATAGGCGATAGTGGCGGAAAAGCTTGTGAGCACGAGGATCTTCTTGAGAGCATCAAGACAATTGGGTGTATATTGTGAAAGCCGGACCGGGAGGGCAGGCGGGCTGCGAAAAGGAGTGATGAGGTGTCAAACAGAGACTCACAGAAAGGTTCACATCGCCCCCTGCGACGACGACACGCCGCTCGGTGCTGGCGATAGACGTAAGTGGTCGCGGTGGTGCACAGTGTCGCCGACGTTTCATCGACGAGGGCTAGCGTCGGCTGGGGACACCCAATCCGCATTTGTATCCAGGGACGCCCGTTCGCACGCTCGCCAGCATCGCGCGCTCATAAGCGATGCCCGCCCTCTCCTCTTCTCTGACTTCTTTACTCCCGACCCCGACTCTCACCCCGCCCTCCCGCTCTTCCTCCCCTTCCTCCCCTCTCACTTTCTGCTCCCACGTCGTCACAGACGACGACGACGACGACGGGCCGCCCGCCATCATGGCCCCTCCACTATCAGACCCGCCATCCCCGACCTCATCGCGCTCATCGGCGCCCCGCCGCAAACCCTCCAACCGCGATCTGTCCCCACAAACAGCCTCCACTATGCCCCTACCCCCAGATGATGCACCACACTCACCTCATGCCCGCAGCTCACCCTACCCGCACGCCGCCGCCGCCGCCGCCGCCTCCACCTCAACGCTCAAGCCCATCGGCTCGCCCCTCGCGCGCGGCGCGCCTACCGGTCCGCGCGCGGTGTCGTCCTCCTCTTCGCGCCGCGCGCCCTCGACCAGCGGCGACCCCTCCTCCAGCAGCAGCGCCCTGCACTCGGACGTGTCCTCCGTGCGCCGCCTCGCCGCCGCCAACGCGAGCTCGACCTCGCTCGCGGGCACAAAGGATCCCGCCGCGACGACGCCCACGTCCGCAAAGCCGAAGGCCGCAGAGGGCGCGCCGCGTGTGCGCACGATCCCGCGCCTCCCCGCGGGCGATGCGGAGCCCGCGCCGCCGTCCGTGATGTACTGGAGCAAGGCACCCGTGTGGGGCACGCTCCCGTCGCACAGCATGCGTGCGCACAGCGTGACGCTCGTGGACAACACCGCGTGGCTGTTTGGCGGGTGCGACGAGAAAGGGTGCTGGAAGGACGTGTGGACGTTTAATACCGGTGCGCGGCGCACTTTCATTTAATTTTGTGTGTGTTGCTGAGACGCAGTCATCAGAGACGATGCAGTGGTCGCGCCCTGAAACGCAGGGCGAGATTCCGCCGCCGTGCCGCGCGCACACGGCGACGCTCGTGGACCGCAAGCTTATCGTGTTCGGCGGCGGTGAGGGTGCGGTGTACTACAACAGCGTGTACGTGCTCGATCTCGTCCAGCGGCGCTGGTCGAAGCCGACGCTTGCGACCGCCGATGTCCCTCCGCCGCGCCGTGCGCACACGTCCGTGTACTACCAGGGCAAGGTCTGGGTGTTCGGCGGTGGGAACGGGATGCAGGCGCTGAACGACCTGTGGACGCTCGACGTGAGCGGGCCAGTGGACAAGATGAAGTGGGAGAGCGTCGACACGGGACGCAAGCGGCCCTCGCCGCGGGGATATCATACTGCGAATCTGATCGGGAACGTTATGATCATTCTTGGTGGGAGCGATGGGCGGGAGTGTTTCTCGGATGTATGGTGTTTGAACCTTGGTACAGATTTTTCTTTCCTTTGCAAGGGCCATTGCTCATGTCTGGCATAGATACGTGCTTATGGACGCAGATCAAGCCAGAGGTGACGCATCGGCGGCTCTCGCACTCCGTTACACAGGTCGGGTCGTACCTCTTCATCACCGGCGGCCACGATGGTACCGAATACACCTCCGAGCTCCTCCTATTCAACCTCGGTATGTATGTTTGCGTGTCCGTCGCATTCTCATACTGATCTTTCCTCAGTATCCCTGCAGTACGAGCCCCGACCAACGCTCGGGAGGCCTCCCAACCCACGTGGCTACCACGTCTCGCTCCTCGCCGACTCGCGGCTATTCATCTTTGGCGGGTTCAACGGGTACGAAGTTTACGACGACGTGCACATCCTCGACCTCGCCGCCGCGGCGTACCTCCCCCAAGTCACATCCTTCAAGATCGACGCATAACAAACAACAAGCCGCCACGCGGCACTGTATTTATCATTTCGCTGGGCGAGGGGGAGGGGGCGCGCATCCGGAATGCACGACCCGCTGACGTGAAGTACTTATCCGGACACATGCACGCACGCAAGCATCACGACCAACACCACTGTTCTTATACATATCCTCTTGCAGCACGCCACATTTTTATTCTCTCCTCCTTACACCTCGGATCCCGCTGGGCCGCTAGTCACCCCCTCCCACACGTAACTATTCCGTTCTGTTTCGATTGCTCCACGTACGTACCGAGTGCAGCGCGCGCGCTGTGTTGTGCATTTTATTGGGGTAGCTTAGTATAGTATAAGTGAAGTCATGTCCACCTTGGATCAATGCGGCGCGTGAAGTGTGTCAGCGTTATGTGTCTAGCCGAGGATTTTGGGCAAATTTTGAAGAAGATTCGTCTGGAAAGATCAGAGGAGCAGTTCCGTTATCACCGCAATACTTGGTCCACAGGCCCCACTGACAGTGGGGGAGCTCGATGGTACGGAGTCTCGAGTCAAGTCGACCTGGACGAGGCAAGGGTACCGTGAAGATCAAAAAGGGAATCACGGTCACACCATCGCATCACACGGCGCCTAATCACAAGTACTGCAATGGCAGATAGGCGCCCATAGCGCTCGTCGAGCGTACTATTCAGTTCCATCATCAGCAACAAAGATGCCTCTACCCAGCATATCCCGTAAGTCCAACCCTCCCTCCCACCACCACCACTAACGCGCAATGCCCACAGTGGCGGACGTAAAGCAGGGCGCGAACAAGGCGCGCAGCGTCGGCGTCGCGGGCTTCAACTCCGCGCGCACGGCCGTGCAGTCCAAGTCGTCGACGCCGTCCACGAGCACGGGGTACCGCCCGCCCGCGGCGGGCGCGCCCCCGCCGCCTGGATCCTCGAACGCGAGGACCTACGGCCCGCCGCCGCAGCGCACGGGCGCGGGCGCGAGCCCGAGTCCGCGGCCCTCACCTGCGCGCCCACCGCTGCCCCAGAGGAGCACGTCCGCGTCCACCCCGCCGCGCCGCCGTATAGCAGCGCGGAGGCGCAGCGCCCGACGCCGCCGCTGCCGCAGAGGCGCGGGAGCGCGGTGTCGCCGCCGTTGCCGCAGAGGACGGGCAGCGCCGCGCTGCCGCCGCTGCCGGTACGCAGGACCACTTCGTCGGCCAGCCAGGCTCCAAGCCCGAGCCCGCCGCCGCCGCCGCCTGCGCCAAGGGCGGCCCCGCCTCCCACGTACAGGTCCCGCCCGCCCGCGTCGACGCCGAGCCCGTCGCTCCCCGCGCGTACGCCGAGCTTTGTGTCCCAGGCCGAGACGCCCGCGGTCGAGATCGAGAGCATCGATTGGGCGGGGCTGACGCCGGAGGACAAGGGCGTGTTTTTTGAGTGGCTGGATGAGTTCTTTGAGCGGTATTTGGGGACGGAGGGGGCCGGAGGAGAGAAGGACCAGGCGGGGAGGGTCTCTGTGCCTCCGCCCGCCCCTGCGCCCAGGGTAGTTGCGCCTGCGCCTGCGCACCGAGTAATCGCGCCTTCTCCTAGAGTGATTGCGCCTGCGCCTTCTGCTAGAGGCCCGGTGAGTGGTCTTTTTGCTGGTATGGAGAAATTGATACGATTGATTGTGTGGGATTTTAGCCAAAGCCGAACTTGGCTACGAAGCCTTCTTCTCCAATTCCCGTATCACCAGCTGGATCATACCAATCATACCAAGGTCACTTCTACAGCGACATATGTATTCTCATACTAATAGCTCTCTACAGACGATCTCCAGATGTCATATCCACCCGCCTCAATCAACGATTCCCAGGCTCTCGACATCGCAATGTACTTCCACCCGCAGACGCCATGGACCGAACCCTGGTACGAAACCACCAACACTCTGCCCCCGCCGCTCCAGAACAACGGCGACATCCGCTGGCGCGGCAGCACGATGCGCACGCACGCCACGCGCACCTTCTCCGCCGGCGTGCTCTTCGCCGACCTCAGCATGTGCTGGTTCGCCGTCTCCTCCCCGCTCACGCCCGCCGACCCGAACGACACCGCGCGCGTCGCGCGCAGCGTGCAGTACGCCCCGCGCCCCGCGCCGCTCGACCGCGACACGCTCCTCGCAGCGAGCGCCGCGCACGGCGAGCTCGTCGCCGCGTTCGCGGAGGGCTTCGCGGGCACGGGGCGCTACTGCGCGCGCGGCGAGTGCTGGGACCTCGCGCACCACGCGCTCGAGCACGCCGCCGCGCAGCTGCCCGCCGCGCCGCCCGTGCCGAGCCTCAGCCGCACGCACGGGCACCTGCTGTTCAAGGGCACGCCGGCGGGCGGGCGCTGGCGCGGTGGGGACGACCGTGTGCGGCGCGGGGACATCGTCGAGTGGCACCGTGCGCGTGTGGATCTGCCCGGGGGCGCGTGGGCGACGCTGGGCGACCCGGACCATACGGCGGTGGTAGTGGAGGATGCGCAGCCGGTGAGGGGGGAGCGGCCGGCGCCGGGCGAGCTTGGGACACTGGTGGTCGTCGAGCAGAGTGTGGGGAGCCCGCCGGAGCGGAAGAGCTATCCGATGCGCGGGTTCGTGCAGGGGGAGGTGTGGATCTACCGGCCGGTGGGGATGGAGGTGTATACGGGCGTGCGGGAGCTGGAGCCGACGCCGCCTCCTGGACTGCAGACGATGAAACTTTGAGTGGGCTCATGATGCCGGGATTTGTAGGATTTTGTGTATAATCATTCAGGCTGGATTACTGCTATGAATCACGGGTAGGACATTGGATACAATTCCGTGCTGCGTCGAATCGGAGGGGCTAAAAGCTACAGTGCATACATGCCGCCGACTGTATCCCTTATTTCTTCTTTTTCGCATCGCTCAAATCCGCCGCCTCGATCCACCGCTTTGGCACGCCCTCGCCTAAAAGGTAGTCTACTACTGGCTTGATCTGCTTGCCCTGCACCATAACTTCTTCGCCAGCGGATTTGCCCGGGACTGGTGTGACTGGCGACGAGATGAGACGATGCATGGAGACCGAAAGACGGTGCATACCTGCTGTGGTAGAAGCACACCGCGCGCGCAACGCCTCTGCGATCGTGTTGGACTCGAGCTGGAAGGGCTCGAAGCCCGTGATGAGCGTGCACGCCTTGCGACCCTGCCGGATCTTGACGACGACGGAGACGGGGTGCAGCTGGCCCTTCCTGCAAGAAGAGAGAAGGGCCATTCAGCGGTGTGCTTCTCTAAAGCGAAGAAAGCGGACTTGGTGATGGGGTCACTCGAGCCGAGCTGCACGCGATGCCAGGGCTGCATCCGCTCCAGGAGCGCCGGGAGCAGCTCCTCGCGCTTGGCGAATTCGGGCGCCGCGGCGCCCTTTTTTGAGGAGAGCATAGCGGCGAGGAGCGCATCGGAGCCGACGTTGATGCATTGCTGCTCTTGCTTGTTGACGAGGTCGTGGGCGGCGATGTATTTGTTTAGGGCAGTCTTGACGTCGGCGAGCGTGCACAGGGTTGAGGTGCTGTAAATGAAAGCTCAGCGACAATGACTAGCATAAGAATGGGTGCCAAGGCGTACTCCATCTGCAGGTCTTCGAAAAATTTGAGTGAAACCGTGTGCGGCTTCCACAGCTCGACGACGCTCAGGCTGTGCTCCCTCGCCTCGTTCTCCTGCTCCTTCTTCTCCGCACGCTCCTTCTCCTTCCGCTTTTTACTGTCGATGTCACCGACGGTCCGATGCGGGGTATGTGACGCGACGTCTGCATGCGTTGGGAAGACGGCCGCGACGCTCACGTCGGGCTTCGACTCCTTCAGACGGAGCAGGCCCTGCTTCTCCGACTGTTTCAGGAAAGCGGTGAGGGACTTGAATGTGGAGTGCTTGATGTCGATGGGCGTGATCGGCGTGAGGGAGGCGGGGCGTGCGGGGAGGATATGCGAGGTGTAGAATGTGGTTGCGGCGATCGGGAAGGCGGAGGGTGGGAGAGATGAAAGCGATGTCTGGAGCGCTTGCAGGAGGGAGCTGCGGAGGGCGGATGAGACCTCTGTCGTTGTGATATTGAGCGGAGAATTTGAAACACACGAAAAATGCCTGACCTTCCGGTGAGAGTTTGTCTTCTGAAGGAGATGCCTCTCGGTCGCCCTGCCCTTCCCCGTTACCATCACCAAGCGCGTCCCTGGCAGCTTTAGCATTCTCCAGTGCCACTCTATCCACGCCCTCAGTGACTTCCTCAACTGTTGCACCGTCTTCGTCTTTAGACGTTGGATTAACGGTTAAAGGCATAGGCTCTGGTGGCTGGCATTTCGACCCCATCATCCACAAATGGTCTCTGAAGATATGCAAAATTGTGACGGCCTTCCCTTTCGTCACCTGGTTCGACACGATCTGCGCTCCGTGGACCGCCATGCGCCCTACGGCAAAGGCTGGCCCCCGCGCGCGGTCCTGGTACGTCGTGATGCAGACCAGCGCGCCAGGCGTGAGCGCTGTCATCGGTGTGAGCGAGACGACTGTCGACGAAGAGAGTTAGGACCAACTGATTAGAGAAGCGAAGATGACAAAGCTTACTACCGGGGACCATGAGATCTGCGCCGCCGGTGAGGATAGGGACGACAAGCCCTGGGGTGGATATCCACCCCGGGATTACAAATGGTCTCTTCCAGAGCGTGTATACTGTACGCAGGAGCAATTCGCTATTATTGACGCAGGAGAAAGGGAAATTACGCACATGTTGGGATCAATTCGTCCGAGCCCTTGCCTATCGTGAACCACAACGGATCCCCATCTGGCCCGAGGTAAAGAATCTGAACGCGCGATGTCGTTTCCAACGGCCAGATAAGCTTTCTGCGAGACTCACCCCTGGTTCCTTTGTATGTGTCGTGATCTTCATGGATTGCAGCCCTTCGGGCACAAGTACGTTGCCATCCTCCGGATCTTTGAGCGCGAATGTCTCTACGACGCGCTGCTTTAGCCTTCGGCGATCAGAACTGCGTAGAGGTGCTGTTCAACGCCAGAGTAAACGTCATGACTCTAGAGCTGAGAGACTTATTGACATTACCTGATGTTTTGATATCGCTGAATGGTTTCTTGAACATGGTACAGACTGCAGAGGCACGCGAGATCGAAGTGCAGGAGACTGGGCAACCTAATCTGGTATGTCGGGATCGGGGCGGAGATCTCTCTCCGGATCTGGCGCGCGCCTGTGCGATCTTACACAACCACCTCCGTTCCTCGGCCTGTAGCTGAACACGGTAGTACACTTGCACAGTGCAAGCAGACCTGCAAGCACATCCTCGAGATCAGAATTATGTAGGCTCAGCGCTCCACCGGGGCCCATCGGTTTTGACTTCAAATCCAAATTGACATGACTGACCTTGGCGAGCCTGGAATGGTGTGAACAGTGACACAATGTCTGTCATGGAACAGAAGAGAATAATAGAGTTGCAGGGAGTCCGTGATAAGTACATACGTGTCTAATGAATGAAGCATGCTGCTAGTGATTATATGGCACAAGTGCGCGCTAGGGGCGCGAGGAGGGGTGAAACATGAAGAGTAACCATCGCTGAGATTAACTGCGCTCGGGAAAGGATCTACGCCTGCACCCTTCCCAGCATCAGTCTTTCATCTCATTATACAACAATGCTGAGCCGGCCCTCGCCGAGCTGGACAACGCCCATCTTGAGCAGATAGTCAATCGCCATTCCACCCCAGAGGACCCACCCCAGCTGGCCATTGCGCGTGAAATTGACTGTTCGACAGATAAGCGCTACGCCCACACAAATGAGGAAGTAAACGTACGGCTGCAGCTATCGCCGTCCTCGAGATCCACGGTCGCAAGCTGCCACACGAAATGTGCCGCGGTGCCTGCGACGGTGACAAGGTAGTACGCCTTCGTCTCGCCGTTGAGGTACCCCGCGTATGCCAGCGCGCCGACGAACGTCGAGGAGCACACCATCGCGAACGGGATCACGAGGTTGCCCAGGATCACAGCGGTCGACTTGACGCCGACCTTGATGTCGTCTTTGCGGTCCTGGCAGGCGTAGATAGTATCTAGACGCGTATGGAATGGACATGTCAGTAAGCGCGCGGCTAAAGGGCTGGAGAAGCTGCGTACCGAAGTGCAGCGTCCAGGCGACGAAGCCGAGCATGAACGAGCCGAGCAGGAGCCAGTTCGGCGTCTCTGCGATCGCGGCCCAGCCGATGAAGATGCCCATCGACATTGTCAGACCGAGCCACGCCTGGGGCCAGTATGTGACGCGCTTCATATATGGATACGCCGTCGACATCGGGATGCATTGCAGAATTGCTGCGATCATTCTGAGCGGCGTGTATGACGCCGTCAGCTATGGCAGGCCATGTGAAAGGCGGGCGGCTGTACGTACGTCGTCGAGTTGTAGGGCAAGAATACGAAGATCGCGCAGATCCATTGAAGCACGCAGAATACATATGCTGCGAAAACGGTGACACGACCGCTGGCCAGTGGCCGGTTCTTGGTCCTCTCTGATTCCGGAGGAGCGTCAATAATATTCTCGCGAAAGTATAAATAAAAGGATCCCCCGACGCCAGCATCAAACTCTCGGTCGGCAATGTCGTTGATCGTGCAGCCCGCGCTGCGCACGAAGAACGCAGCGATGAGAAACTTGCCAAGCTCTGCCCAGTACTGCTTGACAGGGAAGCCTGTCTGGTAGGCGGCCATCGTCGCGCCAAAAGCTAAAATGAAAAGACTGAAATTGAGCTTCCGATGTCCGATAACAAGCGGACGCCATACCATATGGCCAGAAAATCATGATGGTCCCGGAGGGCTAATCAAAAATTGAGACGCGCGCACGAGGAGAAGGGAGGGCGAGGTACATACCCGGTGCAGCCGCATGAGCTCTGCGTACGGGCGCAGCGACGCGGGGAAGAGGCCATAGGGGAAGGGCAGCTTTTTTTTCTTGAGCTGGATGGGCTCTCTGAGGGGCGTCTTCTCGTTGGCCATCGCGGTGGGTAGTGAGGGCGAGCGGCAAAGGGAGGGCTTCTAGCTAGGAAGATGTTGGAGGCGAGAAGGGAGGGATGGGGGCACAGGGGAAGAAAATTGGGAATGACCTAAGGTCTATTCAATGCTGCCATAGCATGGGCAATTTATACTGGGATGAAGGCCGTCAGGATAAAACCCGAGAGCATTCATGCATCCGGAAATGATCCAGATTGGTGCCGGGGATGCTGGGAATGCGCGCATGAACCGATACAGCCGCCCCATGCTATGTTCATGCTGTAATAATACGCCCCTGCCAGCCGCACCGTCGAAAAGCGAGCCTGTATGGGTGTCACAAAAGATAAGTAACGCGTCATGTTTTGACAGGACAGCGGCAAGGAGCCCGTTCTTGCCTCGCACTAAATTGGGAGCTGCGACGTCGTAATGAAACGAAGCCCACTATTTCGGACCTGAATACGAGCACCAGGCACGTCCAACGGAGTATCAATTCAGGCCTGCTTTGGTACTGAGTGTGGTGGCGCCTGGTGGCCAGAAGCAAGGGGCAGCGCCCTCTAACCCTGGACGGGTGTCCTATGCGCGTTAATCACTGCTGTTGCCAGCCCGCGCGTCCACCATGAACAGCACTTGCATTGTCTATCGCAGCGACAGGCGATCTGGGAGCGACGCGCAGGCCGCATTGGGGCTCCGGAGAGTTACCTAACCCCAGCGGCGATTGGCAGCCTGGCGAGGCGAGGCCGTTGCCTAACACGCTGTTCTCCGACTGTCAGTTCCAGCGTAGATAAGCCATCATCCCGTGGGCTTTCACAGTGACAGCAGCGACAACGCGACTCAATTCGCCCCGGTGATGCATGCTGGCAGATGACGGTGAAGTGGAGTACGTCCGGGAGATGAATGTGCGGGCCCGAGTCTAGAAAGCCAATTGCATACAAGCTGTCAACGGGGCTTCCAGAACCGCTGTTGTTGCCGTCTAAGTGCCGTCAATCAGGGAAGCACATCGATCCTTCGAATTGCGGCGGGAGAAGTGGCCAGGATCTTAGGCTTGGCCAGCCAGATGGCCCGATGGTAGCGCTGTTCACGGACTGGGAGTGCCGACGTCACGCACCACAACGCAGCGTGCCTAGAAAAAACATATAGGACCCGAAATTGTTGCTGGCCGAGACGCATTATAGCCGAGGAGCCTCATCGCAAACGCGAGGTGTGCATCCAGACACATTTTTCGATGGACCAAGGTGGACGGCGGTGGACGCGTCGCAAATCTATACAGGCGGATCAAAACACTTGTATATCGAGGCAGCATAAACGCGTAGGACCTTAATCACAGGCTTCATCACACCCGCGCATTCCCATATCGAGCCCGCGCGCCTGTGGCGCCCGACTGATTGGTCAGAGCGCCTGCGCCCGAGGACGAGTTGGCATCCGGCTCCGCGTCGCAGTGTCGGCGACAGCCTTGTTCCTGTGAAATCCCAATCAACATCGGAGAACAAGGGGCGAAGAAATCAGGGTCGCACAAGCTCAGTGGGACCGCCGCGAACCCAGGATCAGGCCCCTTGCGTTCAGATTCGGCACGACATGCCT
This sequence comes from Hericium coralloides, assembly GCA_003675405.1. Taxonomy (NCBI): domain Eukaryota; kingdom Fungi; phylum Basidiomycota; class Agaricomycetes; order Russulales; family Hericiaceae; genus Hericium; species Hericium coralloides. Next base: position 280,560 of record QUOP01000281.1, on the reverse strand, counting down.
AAATCAAGAGAGAAGGTTATTTCATCGCCCAATGCTGCGCTTGCATATATCGCACGTTCGGCTTGCAAGGCAATGGCGGATAGCTGTCGATGTATGGACATTATTAAATGTTATCAGCATTATCGGCAAGCCTGCTGTAATGGCCAAAACGAGAGTGAATGAAACGATCACATAACCGTCATGATCAAGCCACAATGGATGTGAGAGCAACGTTGATGAGGTACGGCCACGCACCGATGCACAGGTAAGGATATCATTATGGGGGAAATGGTCTGCGCAGTCTGCCTTTGGAGAAAATTCGCGCAGACAGAATGTATGGCAGATGAAGCTCCCGGAAAAGGATACAGAAAAGATAGAACACCGACTCCACAAGGAGATCATGGACGAACGCTACAAGGATGGAGGTGGGATTGCGGAGGTATAACCTTAGGATACAACAAGCCGGCGGACGGGTCACAAAGCCGTCACTATGCGAAGTGGACACCAGCGTCGTGGAACGCTGACAGGAGCCTGTTCAAAAGCGCCGGTGAGTCAGACCGTAAGGGGTAACCAATCAGGGACAGATAACGAGCGCACTTGAGTAAGTCGTTGACGTCCATTTTCGCAGCGCGGGTCTCGACATATCCACTTTCTGACAGGATCCCCTCGATTTTCTTCTTCATGTTCACATCATCCTCAATCATCTGAGCAGAAGAATTAAGCGACTGAATGGGTGGGCGACGTCACTTATCGCCACGTGGGAATCTAACCTGGTTATTGACTGAATACCAGGTCCTCCAGTTTTGCTCTAGCATCTCGGTCACGCCTTTAGCCTGAAAGTTCCCGTGAATAGTCTTGTTTCTTCTGCTAAAGATAATGCGGTTTAGACCATCGAACTCCTCGAATCTGATGGGTGGCGGCGGATCCAAGGGCACTATCCGCACGACCGATGATTCGACATTGGGTGGAGGCCGGAAATTATTCTTTCCGACATTCATAACGTGGTCCACTTTTGCGTAGAGCTGCACGTTTGCGGAAAGGCGTGACCAGAGCGTGGACCCCGGTTTTGCCACGAGGCGTAGCGCAAACTCTCGTTGGAACATGAGGATTGCGGTGCGGAAAATCGGTCGATGCGAGAGGAGGCGGAAGACGAGAGGTGACGATATTTGGTATGGCGTGTTGGAGATGCAGACATCGAAATATGGAAGATCGGCTTTGACGAAGTCGCCGATCATAATCTCGAGACGACGCTGTTCAGGTCTGCGTGGTAAAAGACCACATTGAGTGCTTGAGATGGTCCAGTCAAGGATAGGCACGTACGTTCCCTGCACTCGTTTCGTAAGTTCTGCGGCCATCCGCGGGTCCATTTCTACGGCCGTACAGTGCTTTGCTTTCTCTAGTATCCGTACTGTCAAGTTACCAGTACCAGGACCTACTTCCAGGACTTTATCGGTGGGCCGCAAATTAGCCTATGGTTCTGGATCAGCAGCGTTTTTATCATACCCAACGGTAGATTACCTTGTCCACGATCCTTTAATGTTATCAGAAACGTCTATGATACAGAATTGTTACACTCACTCCTGTGCTATGGCAGGGTTCTTGAGGATATGTTGACCAAATCGCTCGGTATTGAAGATGGGGTTTCTCGCGGCTGACGACGACGATTCTCCCTGGCTTTTGGACGAACTTGCCTTCGCCGACGGCTGATGAGCCTTTGAAAAGCGACCGGATGTTGCTCGAGGCATGATGGTCGTGGAAGTTATTACGACAAGAATTTTGGTGATCCCGCCGGCGCTGCTAACAATATGACCCTGGTCTAGGGTTTAGATCACTTCCTCGTTCGTCGCTTACTTCGTCTAGTCTGCATGCACTTGCGTGGTGCGAACCGTAGCTCAGGATTTCGGCGATAAGAGCTGACACGTGATCACGCCGCGCCGTCACCGCGACGCGTTTTGACGCGTCTTCGTCCTTCCTGAGTACTTTATCGCACGTATCGCCTTGTTTCTCCTCTGGAAACCATTTCAGAGGGCGATAAAACTTTTTGTGGTATCGTGAGGCAGAAATGAAGCCCGAATTTTCATCAAAGACGAGTCTTCGGGCCCAGGTGCACAGTTTGTCCAATATCTCTTAGTTTTGTTTCGTAAGCCATGGGTTGCAACCGTAAATCTCATCTACGGCTCGCGAAACAGCATGGATACATATCGCTCGCAAAGCGCTGTCACCAAGGCAAGGCAGCGCACGTCGGAATCATGTATGCCTTCGTCAGTGTCACGGCCATGTTTGGCCTCTGAGATTCATGCCCCCTCCTCCCGGCGCGGGGTAGCACGCGCCACAAGGTTGCTTCAGAACGACATGCGGCTTTGTCCTGAGTTTATCTTGATCTCTGCCGCTACCTACCCCCCGCTGTTCGGGGCGCACAGCAACCACTGACGGAGTTGATGTCAGCCTGGCGGAATTGGAAGGAAGTGATGGATATATGAGAATTTGCAATGAAATAGGTAAACTATATAAGCACGAGTCATTTCCAAGGAGGTCTCACCGCCATTCGTGATGAAATGTGTGCACAAGATGGTATATACTAAGGCTCCAAGTATTTAAATTACTTACTGTATATAGGCGGTTAATTAGACATACTGGTTACATATAGATACAGACTCGCCTTGTATATGTATTCTAGGTAGTATGTAGTCAGTATTCCATTGCAAGATTTCCGTGCCACGGGCGCAAGCTCGCACGCAAGACTGGCTCGGTTTGTATGTGCATCGAACAGCGTGAGAACTCTGGCCCAGAACAGAAGCCACGCGCGGGTCGATACGACATGCCGACAGAGGCCGAGGCCACGACAAATGATTCACAGTCATCCAAGTCTGACTTCTTCACCTCGATTGGCACGATTCCTCAGCAAGCTATCATCGGCGAAGAGTCCCAACAGAGAGAGAGCTGGATAGATGGTTGAGGTATGAGTGGGGATTGGGTGACAGAACACGCCCTTTGGTTTGGTGGAAGGTGCGCCCCGATCAAGTCTCTGCTATAGCGCTTTCGAATGGTACTGAGGCCGCGGCGCTTTTTCTAGGCACATGCGCACGAATATCCGTTATCTCCCGCATTGCGCGAGACTTTCTCGCCATTCCCAGAGCAGCTATGTCTGTCGAACGCCTTTTCTCAAGCGGCATACTTGCATCGACACTCGTTCTTCGCTCCGAGCTCAAACCATCACTGAGCTTATGTGCGCAAAGCTCTGGATTAAGCAGGGTCTGTTACATGTTTAGGCAGCATAAGATCTTGCTGTTGGTTGACACTGAACCCCTGCACGAAAAAATGATGATTTTTGAACTGATTATATTCTATATATACAGTATACATACTATCTACTTACGGAGTACTGTATAGATACTGAATTTGAGTAGTCATAATCTAAATAGTTGGAGCCTTAGACTATATACGAGCGTCGACCACAGGATCGCAAGACACAGGCCGTGGGAATCGGTGTTAAGCGTGGGAACATTTGCGAAATCCTGAGCTACGACCAAGGGGGGTCAAGTGAATGCAGACTGTAATAGAAGATCGATTGTCATCTTCTTCAGTCTGCTTAAGGAGACTATACTTCGTCGTCCTTGACGCTCAACTCAAGTTACTCAACTACTTATCCGTGTGTTGTCAATCTACAAAGTTCTCGTTCTTCTTTTGAAACCAATATTGGAGACGTAACATCGTGATGTCTATTCTCAGAAAGGGCGGTAAGTCTGACTCTATCTGCACACTCAAGCGCCAATCTGCCCGCTTTCTGTTATCGGAACTGATTTTAAACATACTGTAATAGCACATCGCTACCAGCTCGGAGGGATAATATGTAGCAGCCCATCATCTTCAGTATAGCCTCCTCTCTGACAGGACATTGAATGCCTTGTGGTCAAAGGGCCTGCATTGGTACACGATCCTTGCGACGGAGATCACTGAGATATCGACTTTCCCTGATCTGTCTGCCGTCCTTTCATTCGTCGTCGGTACAACCGCGGGGCAGGCTACCACGCCTTGCTTCATCTTCCATGTCATCATTTAATTTCTGTCAACGGAATCTGTCCTGGCCAAATTCACTCTGACGATATGACACTCGGAGTCAATACAAGGATCCACATACGTGTGGACCAATCTCGTTACCGTTCTAGCATCTATTCTACTCGTGTCTTCAAGATAACGGCTACTCACAACTGTATCCGGTCTGGACATTCCATGACAGAATCCGACTCCACAAGGGGTACGTACCCTTGAATTCAAGAGATCCACCTCGATGATCCACAAAACAGCGACACGTCCAGATCATTATTTTGACAGACGCGCGCAATACTGTACGGTATCCAGTCAGCATCCCCCGCCGGGTTGGTCACCCGCGGCCGTACTGCGCCTCCGCTTGTGCCAAGACTACGCCGCAGAATACGCGTTTGGATGTGGATTTCTCAGTATGGCATCGAGATGGTCGCAACAAGCTCAGGGCGCTGTTTCCGCTGATTTTTCTCTCACTGTGGCCGGCGTCTCGCTCAAGCTGCCTTTCTTCACATTTAGCGCCTGTGCGGCGTACCATTTACGGGGCTTGAGGATGCTTCGAATGCCTGGTCCCACGACATTAGCCCATCCAGACGTTCTGAAGTGGAACCTCGACATCCTATCATGTCTCGGCGGAACGCAGCCTTCAAGCTCCAACAACGACGGCCAATGGCGGGTTTTCCTTGTCCATGCCATCGCCGCGTATAACGCTCTTTCCTCGGTCCCGATAACCCTCATCCGTACCCTGCCTTGCATCTTGTTCCCAGACGGTGCGGCCCCGTCATCTTCTGATAACCCACCGTCACAGGGGTCTAAAACTCGCGGTCTCCTCACTTTTCCGCTCCGCGGTAAGCGGGAGAAGTAGGGGTCTGTCAAACAAACGTGGAGCGTGCTCATTCTGTAGTCACTTCCTGCCGGAATACGTGTCACACACCGCGTTTCTGCAGCTGATTGAGTGTAGGAACCATATGCTATGCGCTTCCTGGGTCGTAGTGCGGCCCTCTTGTGGTCTTCCGCGGCGATTGACAGGTCGCAGCGAGGTTTTCATCCATCTTTTGATTCCTTTGACGAGGTGATCAGCACCCATTGTGAGAGCGGATCTTCATTGGCAGATCTTTGTGCTGTTGTCTTGGCCCATATGCTCGCGTTGTGTTATCTTACAGCCGTTTACAAATCCATAGGCCTTCCCCGGCAGAAGTTGATAGATATCGCGACTTACGTCGGACATTCGACATACAGGTGGAGCTTGATTCTAGCTCGCGCCCGGCGGCCAACCGGTGGCAACGGCAGCACGGCAGAAGGGGCGGGGCATGATCTGGCACCGTCGTAAGCGGTTTCCGACCTTCGCCGACTCAAACACGATATCTATATCTTACATTCTCGGAAGGCCTATCGATTTGTAAACGGCTGTACTTCGAATCCAAGCTCTACTTTCATTGTGATGTCTGCCAAGTGGAATCTTTCCTTCGCACGCGTATGTCCTTTCATACCCTGTTCCGCCAGCATGGCTCCCGACCCAAGATGTTCAGTCGATACCAATACAGAAATATTCATCGTCGTCTAGAGTTGAGCTCAGTCGTCAAGCTCATCTTCCTCGTCTTCCTCATACTCAACCGCCTTGCCTCCACCCATTACATCGCCCATGACCATTCCCACAGCCATATCCACCGCTGCCTTCGACATGCGAGGCATTGCTCCAGGCCGCATAAGCGGATGATGCTTCGGGTCGAGAGGCCCGTCCTCTTCCTCGGACTCTTCGCCCGCACCGTCTGCATCCGATCCAGACGCACTGCCTTGGCCTTCCTCTCCCTCGTCCTCGCTATCTCCGTCCTCGCTTCCGCTCTCCACGCCCTCCGAGCGCGGATTATCCGAGTCTGAGTCCGAGCTTGACGAGGGCGATCCGCCGTCGTACTCCCCGCTCGACACCTCGAAATCGGAATCGTCCTCATCCGAGTCGCGCATGGTATCTTCGCCTTCCTCATTTTGTGCCTGCCCATTCACCGCCTCTCCCGTCTCCTTTCCTTTGCCTTTACCCTTATCCTTTCCGAAGAGCGCCTTACGCCTCCGCACCCACTCCTTAATGCCCTCCTGCTCCCGCCCATCAATCATGCCAAACTCCGTCTCCTCGCCCTCCGGCTCCTCCTCCCCGGCCTCCGCGTCGACATCAATGGGTGGCGGCTTTCTCCGGATAAACAGCGAGCACGTCCGGCCCGTCGCACTTAGCAGCCGCACGGCCTCCTCGCCATCCAGGTCTGCCAGAGCCCAAAACTCGCTCCGCTTGCCCTCATTGAGTATACCATCGCGCAGGAACCACAGCGTCTCCTCTTTCGCGCCACGATATGCCGCAATGCCCGCGCCGGGCCCGCCCGCGACAGACGTGAACGCGTCCGGAGCGGGCTCGAATACCGCACAGGGTAGATGGGCAAGGAACTGCTCGCGCAGGAGGGGCGCCGTCGGCGTGCCCTTCGCGTGGCGCACGGTGTCGGCCCCGCCGTCATGCAGCGTGATGCTGAACGGCGCGGTCGGCTCCGCGTCGATGCTAAACGCGAGCTGGAACTGATCGTCGGCAGCGGTGTTCTTGTCCGGCGAAGGCTTGCCCTTCGCCTCGGGTGCGGGCACGTCAGACGCGAGCACGAGCACGCTCCAGCCCTTCTTCGCCTTGCCGCGCGTGGGCAGGAGGAACGCGCGCCCGCTGCGCGCGAGTGCGGAGAGCGGGAAGACAGCCTCGGTCGCGTGTGTCGTCGGGTGCGTGAGGCGGAGCGTGTGTGCGTGGAGCGTGATGTCGAGCTTTTTGCGCAGGGGTGCAGAAACGGAGAGCGCGTGCAGCGTCACGCGCGGCGGGTCGTCTTGCTCGGGGCCGTCGGTTTTAGGTTTCTTTGTGGGAGCGATCGCGTCGGATGAGGACGCTGTGCGCTTGCGCTTTGGGTTTAGGGCGTCCGAGCCGTTTTGCTCGCTGCCATTGAGGAGGTTCTGCACGGCAGCCTGCGCAGCACTTTTCCAGGATGACCAACTCCCAGATATGGGGGCTGGTGCGTCGGGAGGACATGGTGCATTGGTGACTAAGCGGAGGAGGTAATCAATCGATTGGGTCTGTGGACTCGAGAGGTTGAGGAGCGCGGTTCGGTCGGCGTCAGGGAAAGGGACGGCATCGAGAAGAGTATGGAAGTATGAGGAAGTGGGCTGAGAGGGATGGGTCGGTGCTGGCATGTTAAGGGACTGCGCTGGAACGTCTGGAAGGCTAAACAACGTCAGATGGCCGTTCGCGTTTTGGGAGTAAGAAACATACCAGGATATATTTAATAATTAAGCAACGAGCAAAAAGACGACCTTAGCCCCGTAAAGGCGAGATTCTGTCCCGTTTGACGCGGTTCAACGATTGGATCCTCCGCTTCTACACTGGGTTCTTCAGGGTCAGGCCAAAGTGTGGCACAACGATGAACTTGCAGGTCAAAGTTACTCCTCAATACTACTTAGACAGAGTCGTGAGCTCAAATAAATATAGCAAAAGTTCGTGACTTACTGGGATATGGCTGCAGGAGTTGGCGCAGCGATGCGCGGGGGTCGTGGTGGTTTGCACTGGGTGCGGATTTTAATAACCGGTGACGAGATACTGGGAAATTATCAAATACAAAATATTACTTATCTTTTGATAACTGGCACTACAATATTGAAAAAAACAATGAAAAATCCCTTTCAATAGTCAGAGCTTGACTATGGAATGAAAAGTATAGCTTTGATTCTCATATCACCATGATATTTCCACAATACTGAGCTCAGTATATTGCATTGGCCTATTAAAAAGCTTTTTTGAATAATTTTCTCAATTGCTTTGCAAGTTTGACACCAATTTCTTCTTAATAACAAATACAATATTGTAGCAATACCAGGGCCAGATTATGATGATGGATATGGTATATACCTTTTCAATACACATCACATAACTGGACATGAAAACTTGAAATAATCTTCAACTAACATATTTATACCTTTTCTATGGTTTCTCAATAACCAAATATCAAATATAAGAAAGATATGAAAACATTATGTTAAATAAGCCACAAGGAAGAATGATAAAGATATCATAGTATAAATGAAGGAAATATTGAAATGAAAGTTGAAGTATCATTTTAATTCTAGAGGCTAGTTACTGGAATGAAATTTAAAATTTCATGTACATTTCTGAGGCAAAGTATGAGTTTCAAATTGAAAAGATGTTACTATAGTATTGAAAATGCATTAAAAGGTTACAAAGAAGAAATTGAACAACATTCAGATCACAATAAAAAATCAATTGGAAGATCTATAAAAGATTATTGAAATCCAAAATTGAAACATAAACAGAATCCAAAATTGAAAGTACTGTAGACCTCCTTCAGTGTGCAGTGTCCAGTCCTGCAATGCCTTATTCTGTCGTTCCCCAGTGCTAGACCCTGTAGTTTTGCAGTGCTGTGTTGTGCAGTACCATGTTTTGCAATCACAGTGCTATGTTTTTCAGTTTTGCAGTGTTAACTTTTGCAATTCTGCATTGCTACATTCCGCAGGTCCGCACTACTACAGTCTGCAGTCCCACACTGCTGCATTCTGCAGTTTTGTACTGCTGCGTTCTGCAGTTCCACAGTGCTACCTTCAGTAGGTCTGCAATGCTGCAGTGCTACGTTCCGCAGTGCTGCAGTGCTATGTTCCGCAGTGCTGCAGTGCTATGTTCCGCAGTGCTGCAGTGCTGCAGTGCTGCATTCTGCCATGCTGTGATTGTGCGGTTCTGCAGTCTGTGGTTCTGCGGTTCTGCAGTGCTACGTTCCCGCAGTGCTGCAGTGCTACGTTCTGCAGTGCTGCAGTGCTACGTTCCTGCAGTGCTGCAGTGCTACATTCCGCAGTGCTGCAGTGCTACGTTCTGCAGTGCTGCAGTACTACGTTCTGCAGTGCTGCAGTGCTGCATTCTGCCATGCTGTGATTCTGCGGTTCTGCAGTCTGTGGTTCTGCAGTTCTGCAGTGCTATGTTCCACAGTGCTGCAGTGCTACGTTCTGCAGTACTGCAGTGCTACGTTCCGCAGTACTGCAGTGCTATGTTCTGCAGTGCTGCAGTGCTACATTCCGCAGTGCTGCAGTGCTACGTTCCTGCAGTGCTGCAGTGCTGCATTCTGCCATGCTATGATTCTGCGGTTCTGCAGTCTGTAGTTCTGCAGTTCTGCAGTCTATAGTTCTGCAGTTTTGCACTTTTGCATTGTTGTGGTTCTGTGATTTTGCATTGCTGCAGTGCTGCAGTGCTGCCATTTTTCAGTGCTGCAGTACTGCCATTCCGCAGTGCTGCAGTGCTGCGGAGTGCTGTGGTACTGCCATTCCACAGTGCTGCAGTGCCACAGTGTTACCATTCCGCAGTGCTGCCGTCCCACAGTTCTGCCATTCCTCAGTACTACTTGCCATTCTTCAGTGCTGCAGTACTGCCATTCCTCAGCGCTACAGTACTGCAGTTCTGCAGTGCTGCTGTTTCTCAGTGCTGCAGTGCTGCAGTCCTACCATTCCTCAGTGCTGCAGTACTGCAGTACTGCCATTCTGCAGTACTGCAGTGCTGTGGTACTACCATTCTGCAGTGCTGCAGTGCTGCGGTACTACCATTCTGCAGTGCTGCAATGCTGCAGTACTGTTGTGCTGTAGTACTGTCATTCTGCAGTGCTGTAGTGCTGTAGTCTGTGGTTATACAGTTCTGCATTCTGTGTTTCTGCAGTGCCATGTTCTGTGTTTCTGCAGTGCTCTGCATGCTGCAGTTCTGCAGTTCTTCAGTGCTGCACTGCTGTGCTACAGTGCTGCATGGCTGCAGTTTTTTTGTGGGTTTGTAGTGCTGCATGGCTGCAGTGCCCCAGTGCTGCATTGTCACAATGCTGCCGTCGGCAGTGCTTTGGTCAGCAGTGCTTTGGTCAGCAGTGATGCAGTGATGCAGTGATGCAGTGATGCAGTGATGCAGTGCTGCAGTGCTGCAGTGCTGCAGTGCCATGGTGCTGCATTCTGCAGTGCTGCAGTGCTGCATTCCGCAGTGCTGTGGTGCTGCATTCTGCAGTGCTGCGGTGCTGGGTGCTGCAGTGCTGCTGCATTCTGCAGTGCTACAGTGCTGCGTTCTGCAGTGCTGCAGTGCTGCATTCTGTGGTGCCGCAGTGCTGCATTCTGCAGTGCTGCAGTGTTGCAGTGCTGGAGTGCTGGAGTGCTGGAGTGCTGCATTCTGCATTCTGCAGTGCTGCGTTCTGCATTCCGCAGTGCTGCGTTCTGCATTCCGCAGTGCTGCGTTCTGCATTCCGCAGTACTGCGTTCTGCATTCCGCAGTGCTGCAGTGCTGGGTGCCGCAGTGCTGCAGTGCTGGGTGCTGCAGTGCTTCATTACGCAGTGCTGCAGTGCTGCATTCCGCAGTGCTGCAGTGCTGCATTCTGCATTGCCGCAGTGCTGCATTCTGCATTGCCGCAGTGCTGGGTGCTGCAGTGCTGGGTGCTGCAGTGCTGGATGCTGTGGTGCTGCAGTGCTGTAGTGCTGTGTTCTGCATTCTGCAGTGCATCAGCAAACGTCTCCATTTACTTAGTGACCTTGTTTGCCTTGTTTTGGTCTGGCTAGTCTGGGTTTAATCTGGGTTTAATCTAAAATATTTTTGAAAAATGTAATTTAAGCTTTGTAATGTCTGTTATTATGATGCTATATCCTTTGAGTCTATAATATAAACCTCAAAAACTATTCAGAGCTGTTTTAAAAAAAATTCAGACAAAACTTAGATAAAACTCAGATCAGCCAGATCAAAACAAGGCAAACAAGGTCACTAAGTAAATGGAGACGTTTGCTGATATGCTGTGGTGCTGTGTTCTGCATTCTGCAGTGCTGCAGTGCTGCGTTGGCATTCTGCAGTGCTGCAGTGCTGTGTTCTGCAGTGCTGTGGTGCTGTGTTCTGCAATGTTACAGTCTGCAGTTCTACACTGCTGCATTGCTATATTCTGCAATTCTGTAGTGCTGTACTACTATGCTTTGCAGTTCTGCAGTGTTATATTCTACAGTGCTAGACTGAGGCTGGACTACTACCCTTGCACTGCAGCACTGTAGCACTGCAGAACACAGCACTGTAGCACTGCAGAACACAGCACTGTAGCACTGCAGAACACAGCACTGCAGAATGCAGCACCATGGCACTGCAGCACTGCAAAATGCAGCACTGCAGCACTGCAGCACTGCATCACTGCATCACTACTGACCAAAGCACTGCCGACTGCAGCATTGTGGCAATGCAGCACTGGGGCACTGCAGCCATGCAGCACTACAAACCCACAAAAGGACTGCAGCCATGCAGCACTGCAGCACAGCAGTACAGCACTGAAGAACTGCAGAACTGCAGCATGCAGAGCACTGCAGAAACACAGAACATGGCACTGCAGAAACACAGAATGCAGGAATGTATAACCACAGACTACAGCACTACAGCACTGCAGAATGACAGTACTACAGCACGACAGTACTGCAGCATTGCAGCACTGCAGAATGGCAGTACCGCAGCATTGCAGCACTGCAGAATGGTAGTACCGCAGCACTGCAGCACTGCAGAATGGTAGTACCACAGCACTGCAGTACTGCAGAATGGCAGTACTGCAGTACTGCAGCACTGAGGAATGGTAGGACTGCAGCACTGCAGCACTGAGAAACAGCAGCACTGCAGAACTGCAGTACTGTAGCGCTGAGGAATGGCAGTACTGCAGCACTGAAGAATGGCAAGTAGTACTGAGGAATGGCAGAACTGTGGGACGGCAGCACTGCGGAATGGTAACACTGTGGCACTGCAGCACTGTGGAATGGCAGTACCACAGCACTCCGCAGCACTGCAGCACTGCGGAATGGCAGTACTGCAGCACTGAAAAATGGCAGCACTGCAGCACTGCAGCAATGCAAAATCACAGAACCACAACAATGCAAAAGTGCAAAACTGCAGAACTATAGACTGCAGAACTGCAGAACTACAGACTGCAGAACCGCAGAATCATAGCATGGCAGAATGCAGCACTGCAGCACTGCAGGAACGTAGCACTGCAGCACTGCGGAATGTAGCACTGCAGCACTGCAGAACATAGCAACTGCAGTACTGCGGAACGTAGCACTGCAGTACTGCAGAACGTAGCACTGCAGCACTGTGGAACATAGCACTGCAGAACTGCAGAACCACAGACTGCAGAACGCAGAATCACAGCATGGCAGAATGCAGCACTGCAGCACTGCAGAACGTAGTACTGCAGCACTGCAGAACGTAGCACTGCAGCACTGCGGAATGTAGCACTGCAGCACTGCAGGAACGTAGCACTGCAGCACTGCAGAACGTAGCACTGCAGCACTGCGGGAACGTAGCACTGCAGAACCGCAGAACCACAGACTGCAGAACCGCACAATCACAGCATGGCAGAATGCAGCACTGCAGCACTGCAGCACTGCGGAACATAGCACTGCAGCACTGCGGAACATAGCACTGCAGCACTGCGGAACGTAGCACTGCAGCATTGCAGACCTACTGAAGGTAGCACTGTGGAACTGCAGAACGCAGCAGTACAAAACTGCAGAATGCAGCAGTGTGGGACTGCAGACTGTAGTAGTGCGGACCTGCGGAATGTAGCAATGCAGAATTGCAAAAGTTAACACTGCAAAACTGAAAAACATAGCACTGTGATTGCAAAATGGTACTGCACAACACAGCACTGCAAAACTACAGGGTCTAGCACTGGGGAACGACAGAATAAGGCATTGCAGGACTGGACACTGCACACTGAAGGAGGTCTACAGTACTTTCAATTTTGGATTCTGTTTATGTTTCAATTTTGGATTTCAATAATCTTTTATAGATCTTCCAATTGATTTTTTATTGTGATCTGAATGTTGTTCAATTTCTTCTTTGTAACCTTTTAATGCATTTTCAATACTATAGTAACATCTTTTCAATTTGAAACTCATACTTTGCCTCAGAAATGTACATGAAATTTTAAATTTCATTCCAGTAACTAGCCTCTAGAATTAAAATGATACTTCAACTTTCATTTCAATATTTCCTTCATTTATACTATGATATCTTTATCATTCTTCCTTGTGGCTTATTTAACATAATGTTTTCATATCTTTCTTATATTTGATATTTGGTTATTGAGAAACCATAGAAAAGGTATAAATATGTTAGTTGAAGATTATTTCAAGTTTTCATATCCAGTTATGTGGTGTGTATTGAAAAGGTATATACCATATCCATCATCATAATCTGGCCCTGGTATTGCTACAATATTGTATTTGTTATTAAGAAGAAATTGGTGTCAAACTTGCAAAGCAATTGAGAAAATTATTCAAAAAAGCTTTTTAATAGGCCAATGCAATATACTGAGCTCAGTATTGTGGAAATATCATGGTGATATGAGAATCAAAGCTATACTTTTCATTCCATAGTCAAGCTCTGACTATTGAAAGGGATTTTTCATTGTTTTTTTTCAATATTGTAGTGCCAGTTATCAAAAGATAAGTAATATTTTGTATTTGATAATTTCCCAGTATCTCGTCACCGGTTATTAAAATCCGCACCCAGTGTTGGAAGAAGACGCGTCTGACGGTGGCTCACTTTGACGCGCGCTGGGCACGTGTGGAATTGGCGCCGGTGTTCTCGAGTTTACCGTCGCGGCCGTGCTGTTCAACGTCAACGTCAACGTTCACTGCACCTCAACTTCAAGGCCGCGACGGCGCTCTTCATCTTCATTCGAGCAATTCCAAAGCCCGACTTTATACCCTAGTGCAACGCGCGCGGACTCCCTTGCTCGAATTGTTTAACTTACATTCTATAGCTTCTGTCTATCGTGCACCATAATCATGGTCGAGGTTCTTCGTGGCTACTTTTTATCAGACTTATTCATCCGATCACTTGGGCATACACACCATTTGACCAGTAGGTGCGCACATTTTTGAGTCCAAAGTCCAAAGCTAATTTTCTACTCGGGGTATCAGGTCTAGGCTGAGGAATTCAGCATGCATCGGTGCCTCCAAATTCCCGAGGTCATCCTTAATGTTCTCCAGGAATTTATGGGTCCCCCACACGGCGCCTACCAACCCATCTGGGTAGATCACCCATCCGTATTAGCGTTGGCTCTATCGTCCAAATATTTTTTGGAACCAGCTCTAGATACTATGTGGAGCTCACCCTCAACTCTGAGAGCACCTTGCCAATTCTTCGTACCCCCAGGCGACAAGATTAAGATTACGTCCAAGAGGCACAGAAAATCGAAGGTAAGCTCGCCATGACTTCGGGCAAGTCTCGGACGCGTTGACATCTCTCTTCGTCTCAGCGCCTTGCTCGATGGATTGAAGGTACTGATAACAGAAGGTTCAATTATTATGCTTCGCGCATCAAGTCCATGTCCACCTCATCGTACGACGATTGTGACAAGCTTTGCCATATTCTTTATGACTCTTGCACATCGACGCAACGTCCCATGCGAAGCGTTCAACTTCCCAATCTCCGCCACCTCGAATGGTGCATTGAAGAATGCGATGACGCTTACACTGTCTTTGCGTGTATCGCCTTCCTTGCAGGACCGAGATTCCAGTCTTTGAACATGTCTCTTCCTAAATTGGCAGAGGATTACGACAGTTCATTCCGTGGGCTGATCGGTTTCAACATCGAGTATTTACAGCTGCAGGCTGGACATGACAATTCATGGGCTCACAGTAGTTTTCAGATCTCCACATTCCACATTACTTTGCCATCTGCGGACATCTCATATTAATTTACGAGAAGAACCGACATGCGACTTGTGGCTCTATCTATCGATGTTATCACAGCTTCAATACTCTAGAAGGCCACTTTGTACCATCCAACACCAGCATGTCGAAGACAATTGCAGCGATCCTTTCCGGTCCAATTCCAATTCTGCAGTTCTCCCTTCTACGACATCTTACATGGACTATCTATGCTCTAGACGAATATACAGCCTTACTCCGTGGGTTTGCGAAACGCCGTGATCTTCAAACTGTCGCATGGAGCTCTACCGGTCGAGCACCCCATCCGAGCTGAGCACATTCTTCGACGCGCTCCGTGTGTCTTGTTCTCAAGATGCATTGACGACCTTTTCCATGGAGCACGTAGACGATGAATGTTGCCATGATGATAAAATCTGGATCAGTCCTACATTCCCCGCCTCCGGACTCCTTCGACCGCTTTTGACTTTCGGGGCGATAGAGGTCTGCAAGATAAGCTGTTGCATGGCGGCTTGGGACAACGAGCTCTTGAGGGAGATTTCTGTCGCTTGGCCAAATCTCAAGGATCTGAGGCTCCGAACAGGCCATGCACCATGCACATCGACGTTGACGCTTCTGGGTCTGAAGCCGCTCGCTCAAAATTGCTCTCGCATCGAACACATCGAACTAGAAGTCGGAACAGGGTCGAGTGCTTGGACGGACAGCATGGAGATACCCAAACGTGATTGTGACTGCGGCCCTAGAGGTGTCTTGCGGACGTCGGTTGACATCTCGTACTACCCTCAGCCGGGCGGTGATCTTGGATCCGAGGCCACTTCCCGGCGTTTTCTGGAAGCCATTTTCCCCTGCGGAGACATTCATCTGGATGTTTGCCCTTACTGAGATAACCATGTGAGGGAGTTGGAGGAAGCGTCGTCCTGATTCATTTATAGGTGGTCGCTTCATCCGTACTTTTGTTCCCGTTTCTGCTGGTATCCAATCACTTTTACACGTTCAAATTTTCGTGCGGCCCAGGACTTGCGTGATGCAATGACTGGCGGGGACTCACTATATGTCATTTCGGTCATTCCCAGTGCTGAGCCATCTTTGCCGATATGCACAACCAATCTTCGACTTCATCTTCGTCACAAGGCAATGCTATGGATACCTCGTTATCGAGCAGCACTGAGTCTCGCCCAACGCTGTGATGACTCCATGCAAACGGTGTTCGCTAGACCCAAGAATGCCACCACAACGTCCCGATCCAAAAATTTAGGCTTTCTATCTCCCGGGCCCTGGCACGGTACAGACGCACACCTGACTATCTGTTTTGTGTCTGCGCGAACTAGCAGGCAGCACTATCGCTCAGCGTTCGAACAGCATCGACCTAGGCGTTGGCGAGCAGCCAGAGACGACAGATGCAGTGCACTAATGCCAGGCGAAGCGTCTGCACATGTAATCTAGATCGCTGAAGTGTGGAGGTTCGCGACGGTGCTCTACATATGTGCTCGAGAGCGCTATGGGCACTATGCCGACGTGCAGTGCGTTCTACGCCTTCCGGAGCCCCGATGACTACGCTACTGATCGGTGAGTCTCCGAGTGCACTTCGTTCCAGCTTCGAAATGTTAGATACACCGTAGATTAATCACGACCTGATAGTCTTTGTGTCAAATCGAGTCTCGACGTCCGACTCGTTCAAGATTTCTGATATACACTAGCCCGACCACACTACCTTTGTAATCTGAAGTCCGCGATACTCTACAAATCATCTTCGTGAGTTGGTGGCAGATTTGAAGCGAGGCAATTTGGACGAACAGCGTGATAGGTTAGTCTTGCTGCGAAATAGAGGGACTAGGCAATTTGCTCACCGACGGAAAACTAGCAGGTTGGCGCCGATCACCACTCGCGCTCGGTAGGATGGGGGAAGAATTGTCCAAGGAGGCTATGTCCTAGATGATATCTGAACCGCGCATACAGTCCGTCAGAGTCCACAGTCATATGAAGATGCTGATAAGTGAGAGTTTTGTACGTACTGCCTTCGAGACAAGCGTGGATCTCGTCCACACCAAAGAAGATGTCCTTCCTGCTCTGCAACTGGACACCTCTGAACTTCTGTAGCCGAGTCTGGTGTTCCTGTATACCGCAGGCATATCATATACATCATGCGCAACAACTGTCGTATAGTGCGGCGGATAGTCCGGTGTCCATCGCATATGGCCTTAGATCCGTCCCAGGGAGCGTCGCGCGACAACGTTTAGACAGCTTGTTCGCGCACAAGGACGAGTCAACACTCACGATGATATGCGTGTCGAAACTGGCTGTACTGTGCTCGTGTGGCTGCGCGGCATATGCATCGTCAAGCATGGCTGCCTCCATGCCGTCGTCGACTGGTGTCCACATGTTCATGCCCCTCACGAAGGGCTGCTAATGTCCAGGAGACGTGCCAGACGGCATGCGCAGTGGTTTCTGATTTCCCAGTTTCTGGGAGCGCACTTTGGAGCTTTGGGAGGATAATAAGCACTAGTGAATAAGCGAAGGAGATGGTCGAGTCAGTGGATCTGTGATAAGAGGTCGAGGCGCGTGTTTGGTCCGCGTCAGGGAACGGAACGGGACCGAGAAGAGCCTGGAAGTACGAAATGGAGGTGGAAAGGAATGAGTAGGTGCTGGCATGCTGAGAATTGAGTAGCCGCACAGGAAAGATTTGGCACATCTGCCTGTACAATGTCAGATGTCTGTTCGCATTCAGGAGCAATAAACATACCAAGATATGTCTAGCTGCTAGTAGCTTCACGATGAACGAGACGAGCTGATACGTGCACAGGCGACGTGATGTACCGCGGTTCAGAAATTAGAACATTCGTTTCTGTACTGCATTATCAGACTGGAGCGAGAGCGGGATAGCACAGCGATGAACTTACAGCCTAGGGAGACTCTTCAATGCTTCCCTGAGAAATAATCATATGAATTTCGTTGATACCTAGGACTCCACTGCAGGAGTCAGTGCAGCAATGCGCATGGCCGCTGTGGTGGTTAGGAAGAAGAGGCGTCTCTCATACGCCGCATCCGCACGCTTGATTCTGAACTTGGCGCTCACTGTGTCGTTCGAATCCGAGTTCGCTACGATACTCGTCGCAAATTGGACTAGAGAAATCTCTCGCGCGTGCAAGCTCAATTTCGAACTCTATCAGCTCTCGACAGTCAATCGACAGTTGTCATAAAGTTTGTTCTTGGCGCGCATACAGGAGCTCCTCTCACACCACGCCTACCTATGTGACGACTTCTGCTGAATTGCCGTCTTCACTCGCGGTCCATGCTACACAGATCAGATTCGTACGATGAGATACTAGCTTTCAACAAACAGTAACACAAAAATTAGTCTTGACTCAGGACAGACGAAGCAGCTGGATCACTCACGAACAAAGATAAAGTGGACTGCCGCAGCTAAGTGCCCCACCATCTTCGAGTCGCAGCAGGTTGACAATGATGTTGATCATAACGAGCAGGGGTGGTTGTCAGAAAGGGAAGATATCCCTCAAGTACGACAATGCGTCCGGGGAGGTGGGATGGATGTCAATGTCAATCCGCATCTGATGCGTTGGCCTGTCCCAATTTCGCTCGCATAGCCTCCCGACATCATCGTTCAAAACTGACAAGGAAAGGTATTTGAGACGGCGACAATACTTAGCTAGAGGGTATAGTCCGCCGAGGGTGAGTTTAAATGGACGTTCCTGGTCGCGATGTCTCAGGGAGAGGCGTCGCAGGTTAGGCCAGGCGTGGGCTATTGACTCCAGCAGTGCATCATCCCAATCCGACTGGCATACTACGATGTCAAACGATTCCATCTGCCGGAAGACGACGAATGGAGATAATGGTATATTGCCTATGATGAAAGGCAACAAAGACTCCTCATGCTCACGACCGCCACTTATGGAAAATGAGAAGGCTTTTAAAGTTGTTGGAGAACACCCTTCTTTGATGGATTTGGCCAAGGTTTCGAATTCTGATGCTGTTGGACAATCTATAGCATCCAGGTCGATTTTCTGGATACCACGACGAACATGGAAGGACTGAAAGAACCTGGAATAGTCTTGTACTTCTCCTAGATTAAATTCAATCTCTTGAAGCATGGGGAACGAAGGCGCCGTGGGTAGGACCGCCATCCATGGCACTGAGACGTCGAAGTGATAGAAACGGATGAGAAGTGAACGTAGGCGGGGCATCTGCGCAAGACAAAGGAGAGCATTCGACGATACGGATGTGGTAATTTCGACCGTGACTAAAGATGGTAAGGCAGCGAGGATCAGAGCAGTCTGTCGGCCACTTTCTTCGTCTGGAGTGTAGTCATCACCGAGTTGGATGTGTTCCAGGCGCGGACAATGTGTCGCCAGAGTTGAAAGGCTGTGAAAAATGGTTTCCTCGACGGAAGATTCTTCCCATGGGATGGGAAGCAGTGTAAGAGCCTGCAGTGACGGAGCGGCAAAGATTGAGATGTATGGAGCCATGCATGGATCTTCGAAGAGCCATTCAAGGCAAAGTAGTCTTGGGAAGATAGGCTGGCACGGAGACGCTCTGTTTGCGCATAGGATACGACAGATCTGTGGCTTCATATCCACTGCATCGACACAAAGAGCTCGTATGCGACGAGCATAGTACTCGAATCGGTCTATCCGGACGTGCTGGATTTGTGGGGGATAGGTAATCTAATCGAGGTCTATATAGTGAGCTAAGTAAAGATGGCGCATTCTTTGGCATACGCACCTCCACCTTATCCAGTTCCTTTTCACAACCACCGTACTTGATATTCAGCAAGATTGCCAACAGTGGATAGACGGAGGACAACTGGTCCCAAAGAGCATCCAGCGCGGGTTCTAGAAACCACTTGCAAGTCAGTGCAAGAGCAAGGCAGTCGGGCCTGTGCTTTGGGTAGTACTCCATTCCGTCGTTAACAATGGCACGACTCCGACTCAAATACGGATCCCCATAGGAGTGTCCTGGCAGTTGGTCCAGAATGGCCAAAAAGATCTCGGAGATCTGTAAACATCTATGCATCCTTGTCGCCGAAACTACGTCAGATGAGGCAGAAAACTGTTGGAACAAGATGGCATACACAGAGGAAGTTCGAGATATATTGAACAGAGATATATCGACACCTCGACGATTGCAAGACGGCTGGGACTGAGAATGCTAGCGCTCATGAACATGATGCAGTCTGGTGCAGCACGTCTACAGCACGGCGCTCAAGCGCTCACTGCCAGTGCCTCATACTCCCACGACATATCCCCGGACCGGACGCGGACAGCTTGGCACTTCATCGAACTTGAACTTCTTCCTTCCGTCGCGTCCCTACCTTGAATTGACACCGCACATATGCTGTAAAGGTGAGGGGGAAAAACTGCATCAAGCGATGCGCGAATGAGAGCGGGCTGATCAGGATCTGCTTTCATGACTATGGACACGTGGTAAGGATAGCAAATGAGCACAAGGGGCAAGGAGGAGCTCAGTGCTCCTGGCAGAAGCGCGAGCTGATGAGCCTGTGCTCTGCGCCGCCGGCAGCCTTGTGTGTCGCTGGCGTGTGCAGCGCGAAGGCTTGCGGACGGCCTAAACCACATCCCAGTGAGCGGAGCGCGACGGCGTCCAGACAGCCTGTTCATGTAAAGGGACAACCAGCACTCATAATGCTACACGGGTCAAAACTGGCGGAGCTGCACAAGCTAGAGATATCGCGTATGCATAGTTAGATACGTCTGTGTTTGCGTCATGTTTATTTGCTCACGCCCTCGGGCAAGGAGCTGCTGACATTGAGCCTAGCAGACATGCCAGACATGGTCGGAAAACATCAGAATAAGATGACATACTCAGAGGAAATTTTAAACAGAGAATTATCGACAGCTTGATGATTGCAAGACGGTGACTAGGAAGAATGCTTGTGTTAGTGTAGTGAACACGCGTGACGGTGCACCAGCCTGAGAGTCGGACTCGGACAGAAGAACCAACCAAAAGGGAGATTCCTAAAATGGTCTCATGCGTAGCAGAAACTCAACTAGGAATGCATCGCTTCACTTCTTACAACGCGAACATGCTATCTTCCGTGATGAAATCTGCACGTAGCAAATAAAACAAACGAGTAGAAAAAATGACAGTAGGATTGATTGTGTTCACAGCCCACCGCGAGGGTCGAACTCGCAGCCTTCAGATTGGATTACGTAAGTTCCACCCTCGGAGTGGGGCTTGTACATTCCGATATTTCGTAAAAGTCTGACGCTCTGGCCGATTGAGCTAGGCGGGCTTACAATTAGAAGACATTAATTATAAGTATAAGTCTAGTAAAGCCACTGAGGCTCACATTCACGGCAGGACCCGCTACTGTAAGGAGGGGGTGGGTGGGGGGGTTAAACTTGTCCCGTTCGTTGACGTTTTTCACGAAACATGCTCGTTTCAATAGGGTTCAGTGAAAAACTCGGTAGTTATAAACAGCTGTTAATTAACACGGTTAATAACATGTTAGTAACTAGTTAATAACTTCAAGGGGAGGAGTACCTGTAAACAACTGTGAGGAAATATTTTTTGCCCCAGGGTCTTAGTGCATGTGGTCTGTGCTGGGAAAAGCGCTACAGGCGTAAACCTTCGATGTCCGGTTACTTCCACTTGTCCTCAGCTACATCGGGCGCAGGGACAGGTACTTGGAACGGTGGGAGCGATGTACAGTACTCCTATCGTTGAGCGCCAGTCTGCAACTCTGATACTCGCTCGCGCTCCGCTGTTTCTAGCCACTGGCACGTCCGCTCGAGGCCTCGATTATCCTCGCGTGCATGCCCGGTCATGCTCGACCCCCTCCATCCTTACCACTCGTCAAGCCTACCGAGACACAACCTGAGACGAGCTTCGAGGTGCTGAGGACCTGTTGCGGCGCAATTTTTCACCTGCTTGCTCACATTTATAAACAGAAAAATACTTATTCACACTGTTAGAAACTGTTATTTCACAGATAATAACAGATTTTAACGTAATAGTTAGAAACACGTTAGATATCCCTGTTAGAAAAGCCTTAGGGTCTCGCCAGTTAGTAACAACTGTTAGAAATTTTTCAGGAATTACTCACTGAACCCCCGTCCGACTCTCGCCGATGTCATTTGTTCTGGCATAATTCCCGACTAGTGCGCTACTTCGTGCCTGCATCATGGTCCCGGGCTACTACAGGCGTTGTCGTCTGCAAAATTTTGCATTTTAATGCCTGATGCTTTGCCCCAAGAGAGTGAACTTTTGGTGAACTTGACGAAGTCGACAAGGGAACGAGTGTGTTATGTAATCGACGGATCGATTGCCGAAAATTTGGAAACTCGACTCATCGAGGGGACGGAGACTTCAGGCGCACTGCATACTCAGGACTGATTCACATCTATCTTCCCCATCGACCAGCACGATACACACCATTTGGCGGAGCGCGATACACCGTGCTCGTTTATCGAGACCTTGTAATATAGCTGTACATTCGCGCTTCTCGTCAATCATGGCACACACACTCGAGCTGGCCCAGGTGCGTCCGGTCTTTGCTTGATTATAAACAAAGGAAGATTGACAGCGTTACTATGGATGCGCACAGACAGGGAAACGAGATTACCTGAAGTCTCTGGAGAAAAAGTACCAGGATCGATGGGAGCAGGAGCATGTCTTCGAGGTCGAGGCGCCAACGCCGGAGGAGACTGCAGGCCTCTCTGCTACTGAGATCCGCCAAAAGTTTCCGAAATGGTTTGGAAACTTCCCTGTCCCCTACATGAACGGATCGCTGCATCTTGGACACGCTTTCTCCATCTCCAAAATCGAGTTCGCGGCAGGGTTCGAGCGTATGCTGGGCAAGCGTGTGCTGTTCCCCCATGGCTTCCATGTTACCGGTATGCCCATCAAGGTGCGCCTCATCCTTTCTTGAGATGAAGTCCTGCTTGTTGATCTCGCTTGCTTAGGCGTCTGCAGACAAAATCGTTCGCGAGATCGAGATGTTTGGGGAGAACTTTGAGAACTTCGTCCCGGAAGTGCCAGTCGAGGAAGCTCCTAACGGTTCTGCTGCTGCACGCCCCGGCGCCCCCGACAAGGCGAAGAAGGGCAAGATCCAAGCAAAAGCGACGGGTCACGTTTACCAGTTCCAGATCATGGAGTCGATTGGCGTTCCCCGTGAGGACATCAAGAAGTTCGCAGACCCATACCACTGGTTGGAGTACTTCCCACCCATCGCCATTGTACGTGATTTTCTTCAACTGTGAAGATTCTCAAACCAATCTCGTGCACAGGCAGATCACCACTCTCTGGGAACTCGCATTGACTGGAGACGAAGCTTCATGACGACCGACGCGAATCCGTACTACGATGCCTTCGTGCGTTGGCAAATAAACAAGCTGTACAAACTGGACAAGATCAAGTTCGGCGAGCGCTACACTATATACAGCCCGAAGGACGGCCAGCCCTGCATGGACCACGACAGACAAGATGGCGAGGGTGTTGGTCCGCAGGAGTACACTGCGATCAAGATGGAGGTCACCCAGTGGAGTGAGGCTGCTGAGAAGGTAATCGATCGCAAGATTGCCGGTCGCACAATCTATTTGGTAGCAGCGACGCTGCGACCAGAAACGATGTGAGTGGAAACTTTCGTTCAGACCTTCGTGCGGGGCCGTTCCTGATCGTCTATGTCGATAGGTACGGCCAGACGAACTGCTTCGTTGGAACTGCTCTCAAATACGGCATCTTCGCTGCCAACGATAAGGAGGCATATGTTTGCACATATCGTGCTGCACGAAACATGGCGTATCAGGGTATCTTTGAAGTTCGCGGCCAGATCCATCTGTTGCTGGAGCTCGAGGGCTCGCAGATCGTCGGCACGAAGATCAAAGCACCCTTGTCTGTATACCCCGAGGTGCACGTCCTGCCCATGGACAACGTTCTCGCCACAAAGGTCCGTGTATATGCTTCTGTCGGTTTAGATCTGTGGTGTTTATGGCTTTGTTTTTCCAGGGTACCGGCGTCGTGACCTCTGTTCCCTCCGACTCTCCTGACGATTATGCCACGCTCATGGACCTGCGCAAAAAGGCCGAATATTACGGAATCGATCCCGCCTGGGCTGCCCTCGACCCAGTCTCTGTACTCTCTACTCCCGCTTACGGCGACATGACCGCGCCCGCACTTGTGAAGAAGCTCAAAATCTTGTCGCAGAAGGACGTGAAGCCGCTCGCGGAGGCGAAGGAGCTCGCATACAAGGAAGGCTTCTACAACGGCACGATGACCATCGGCGAATTCAAGGGTCAGCCTGTGCAGGAGGCAAAGACGAAAGTGCGCGCCAGCTTGATCGAGCAGGGCCTCGCGTTCGCGTATGCGGAACCGGAGGGCCTGGTCGTGTCGCGCAGTGCGGATGAGTGTGTCGTCGCGCTGATGGACCAGTGGTACCTTGACTACGGAGAGGCTGAGTGGAGGGCGCTGTGTGCACGGTACGCGATGTTCAGCATTTGGTTTGGTCTGGCAATTGAGCGTTTCGCAGGCATCTGGCAAAGATGAACACGTACAACCAGGAGACCCGGAATGCCTTTGAGGGCACTCTGGCCTGGCTGAACCAGTGGGCATGCGCTCGCACGTACGGTCTCGGCTCGAAGCTCCCCTGGGACCCACAATTCCTGGTGGAGAGTTTGAGTGACACGACGATCTACATGGCATATTATACCTTCTGTCACTTGCTGCACAGTACGTTCCCGAAACTTTATGTGTATTTTTACAATTACTCAAGTCTACCCAGGATCTCTCGACGGCAAAGTACGCGGACCTCTGGACATCGCGCCGGAGCAGATGACGGACGAAGTCTGGGATTATATCTTCACTGATGGCGACTGGCCCGCCTCAGCGCCGCTGCCCAAAGAAAAGGCCGACGAGATGAAGCGCCACTTCGATTACTTCTACCCCTTCGACGTGCGCTCGTCGGGCAAGGATCTGATCAACAATCATCTGACGTTCGCAAACTACGTCCACGTCGCGATCTTCCCGGAGGACAAGTGGCCAATCAGCATGCGCGCGAACGGCCACTTGATGCTCAACGGGAAGAAGATGTCGAAGAGCACGGGCAACTCGCTTACGCTCCGCCAGGGCGTGGAGAAGTTCGGCGCGGACGCGACGCGTTTGGCGCTCGCGGATGCTGGAGACGGCATTGAGGACGCCAACTTTGACGAGAAGAATGCGAACGCAAATATCTTGCGTGTGCATACTTTGCTCGGATGGTGTGAGGTACGACCATTTCCGTCTTCACCAAGAGCTTCTTGCCAACAATTGCCCATGTAGGAGATTCTCAAGGAGTCTAATCTCCGCACTGGCCCCTTCAACTATCATGACAAGGTATCCGACGAAGAGATCAGCGAGTTGAACAGGCTCACCAAGCAGCATTACATTGAGTGTGTATCTCTTCTGGACCTAATAAGTCCCTCTTATTGACGATGGCCTTGCAGCACCAACTACAAGGATGCCCTCAAATACGGCTTTTACGAGCTGCAGAGCGCGCGTGACTGGTACCGCGAAGTCACCGCCGAAGTCAGCATGCACGCCGACCTCGTCAAGCGCTGGATCCGCAACGCCGCGCTGCTCGTCACCCCCATCGCACCGCATTTCGCCGAGCACATCTGGACCACGATCCTCAACGAGCCCACGACGATCCAGAACGCGCTCTGGCCGGAGCCACCAGCACCGCGCGACAAGCCGACGCTCGAGGCCGGGCTGTACATGCGCGGGACGGTGAAGATGATCCGCGACGCAGAGCTTGCGCTGCTGAAGAAGCTCGGCAAGGGCAAGGGCGGTGCGTCGTTCGACCCCAAAAAGCCGCGCGCGGTGCGCGTGTACGTCGCGACGCGCTTCCCCGAGTGGCAGGACGTGTGCGTGCAGGCGGTGCGCGACGCGTGGAACTCGGAGGCGGGCAAGGTCGACGACGTCAAGGTGCGCGAGGCCCTGACTGCAAAGGGCCTGCTCAAGGACAAGCGCATCATGCCGTTCGTGCAGCAGTTCAAGGTGGGTCGTTTTCCTGTTTACTTGGGACGTGAATAGTGATTGTATTGCTTTCAGAAACGGATCGGGGAGTTCGGCGCGGAGACTGCATTCCAGCGCACGCTTCCTTTCAACGAGGCGACGGTGCTGGGCGAGATCCTGCCGTACCTTAAGCGCTCGCTGAACCTTGTCGACGCGGAAGTCCTGTCTGTTGAGGATGCACTCGCGAAGGCTGGAGAGCCAGGGTATACCAAGACGATCATAGAGAGTTCTGAGCCAGGTGTCCCTGCGTTCGAGTTCAGGAATGTTTGAGGTCGCCATGCGTTGTGCTTTTTATGTTTTAAGTCGGTAGATGAGATATTGGAATTACATATTATCGTAGAATTGGTAGACTTAAATAAGCGGCAAAAACCTGGGGTAACGTGGGGTTTAGTGTGGGGTTGTACAAATTGCAATGCCCTTTTCGTAATGGCCGTCATGGGGTCGGAGTCGAGGACTCCAATTCGCCAGTTGAAGCGGCTGTTTGGTCATGACTTGGCCTCGGCCGGACCAGCTCTGCTTTAAAAAATGCAGCCGGCCCTCGACAGGGCGCTCGCTACGTGTCGTCTGCCATCTGTTGCTCGACGTTCCCCACGTCGCTCGTCTCGAAACCAGCGATATTTCTCCACTCCACCCTCTATCTTCCAGCGTGAGACCGGTTACCGGCCACCCCCTCGTCCTTACATCGCACTAACCATCTGTTCCGAATGTATGTCTTTTTGGCGCTGCTCGTCGATTGGCCGATTCTGACTGTCTTCCAGGATACTGGCGTTTAGCCTCCGTACCATAGCCCAAGATCACGTTCTTTGAGTTGAAGCATGCATCGATGCCTAGAAATTCCTGATATTGCCCATTTAATCATCGGACTCCTGTGTCAATCACCGCGAGTCGTCATCATATACTCCTTCGACCATGCCGCCGCTGGCCAGGAGGACAACAGGGCCCTTTTGTCCCTTGCGTTGACATCGAGGTGCTTCTTGGAGCCATGCTTGGATGCCTTGTGGAGCTGCATGGACTCTGCAAAGCCTCTGCTTCACCTGATGGTACCTCCGGAGAGACTGCCGTTGACCGACGAAGCGAGTCCCCCGACCATTATGGTAAGACGGTCTATATCTCGGAATGCTAATTGGGGCTGACTAGGCTTGCGTTCCAGAATATTGCTCAGATCATCGACAGGCGTTACAAGAGCCGCGTCAGCTACTACGCCGATCGTATCAGGGGTCTGAGGGTTCGATCTGGTGACATAGACAAGAATTTGGGTCGTGCTCTCGCGACGTGGATGTCAAAACACTCGGACGCACCTCTCCTTCCCAACTTGAACTATCTTCATTGGGAAGATTCTACGCTCGCATTGTATCCCTGCTTGAGGGCCTTTTCCGGGCCAAGGCTGACCACCCTCAAGCTGACCGTGGAGCCATGGCCGGAGGAGTACGAATCACTTTTATTCCAGCTCTTCTCGTCTCTCCGCGACGCCTGTCCACTGTTGACGGCGATAGAAGTCGAAGACGATAATGACGGCATGTTTGAGGGCAGCGGCCAGCAGCTTTCCTTGATTCTGTCCGCTTTTCCTTCTATCACCCGCGCAGGGTTTTGGATCGAGCCTTCAAGCGACACGATGCTGGCTCTGGCGACGATGCCAAACCTCCACACCGTGATCAACCGTCTTTACCCGACGGAAGACCTGGGCTGCATCGAGCCGATCCTCCCAAGCCTGCAATTCCCCGCGTTGCAAGTCCTGCGCTGGTCAGTCGCCCAGTTCAAAGACGCCACAGCATTTCTTTCTAGGCTTCAACCCGGCGTCCGCGATCTCCAGGGTCTGGCCATCCGCTGCGACAGCGGGAACTTCGACCCCTCCGAGATCACCACGTTTTTCGATGCCGTACGCGCCACATGCTCTCCGCATGCATTGACGTCCTTCTTGCTAGAGGCTGCAGACGATCCCAGAGACAGGCTGACATACCGCCAACCCTACCGGGAGTCGACCAGAACGCCGGGTCTCGCCTCGTCCCTGCTACGGCCGCTTCACCGCTTCGACCGCATAGAGGAATGCAGGATCGCGAAGCTGCCCATGCTTCTAGACAACCAGCTCATCGAAGACCTCACCCATGCTTGGCCGTTCATCCAGCGCCTGGAGCTGCTGGCCCGACTGCCCGGGGAGTCGAAGATCACGCTGGCCGCATTGCACACGATTGCGGCACGCTGCCACCGCCTCGAGCATCTGGAGGTGGAGATCGGGTCCTGGTCGGACAGCGTTCCGGATCCGTCGCACCGTTTTATCTGCAGCGACAAGCGGAACAAGACTAGGGTCGTCGAGATCCACTACAACAACCTCGACGGCCTGAACGCTGAGCGCGAGGGCCGCCCCGTCGTATGGACCGAGATGGTACGGAGCATCTTCCCGTACGCCGAGATCAAGTTCTCCTGTCTGCCTCATTGGCCCGTGCGCAACGTGAGCGAGGAGATTCTTATGGATTTGGTTTGACGTCAGGTGTGTGTCCAGCCTATGTATCCCGAAACAAGGTTGCTAACTGCCACGATATCTTAGGTACGTCTGAAGGAAGAACTGGGAGTTTATATCGCGCGTCGAGGGTTTCCAATTGGTATGGACCTTTTAGACGGATAGAAATACGATAAGTCAAATTGGACATTTAATATCTCTTTTGGATCGCACACTGCTATATATATGCCGCTAGTCTCCAAAGCGGACCGTGTAACACGCCTTCCTTTGGAGGTGGGAGGGAATGGCGATGCTTTGGAAGATGCACATGACCGCGTCAATGACGTAAGCGACTCATTAGCGGGTCTCCCTTATCCCACTCTCATCCTCATGAACAACTTCATGAGCCTACCAGCTTCAACCCTCACATCATGCCAAAATCAGAATGTGGCTCACGAACTGACCATATGGATTGGGTAGAAATGGAACTTGACGCTGAGGGTAACCGCATTCCCGACCCCGAGACCATCTTCCGCCTGACTTCCCGCCAATATGAGGAGCTGAAAGACGTTCGTCCCTCTACTTCAATCTATGCTTCATCTAGCGTCCCCCTGAGATACCCTCGACAGCCTCGTGCGTACTACCTCAAGGGGAGGGAGCCCACCGAAGAGCTGGACGGTTTCCTCTTCACACACCGCGTGCAGCTCCCACACCACAAGCCGCCGAAGATCCACTTCGGCCTTGGCCTGAGCACGGAGGACGTCTTGGCCTACGTCGCGCGCCACGACATCACGCCGACCACTGAGGACTTCTACAATCGCCCCACGCCGTCCGATAAAGGCTCTTCCTTCTGAACGCCAAGAACGCCGTCGCACAGCACCTCATCGCGAAAACAGGTGTGTACATGTACGCCCACGTCACCCCGCTCGACGCGACGCATGATTGCCTGATCGCACTGTACCACAACTACGATTGGTACTGCCGGGAGACAAGCAACGCGGACGAGGCCGCGCTCTTCGCGACGCTGCAGGCCGAGCTGCGCGTCCCAGGCCCGGCCAAGTGGTACTACGACTACGAACCTCCGCCCTGTCTGAGCTTTGAAACAAGGTGAGTCCCCCGCCGCCGCCTGCATCTCATCGCTCACCGTCTCGACGGCTGCAGATCCCCGCCGCCGCCGGACCCCGCGCACATCGTGTACGCGCCGCGCCACGAGCCGATCGCGCACATCCCCCCCGCGCTCCTCATGCACCCTGTCCCTTTCGCCGGCATCTTTCAGGAGAAAGCGCCGCCAATGCACTTCGGGCTCGCACTCGACACCGCGGATCTCGAGGCGTATGCCGCGCACCACGGCCTCGCCGCCCGCGAGGACGCATGGGTGCGGCAAACCCGGTCGCGCATGCAGCCGTACTCCGACGAGGAGCAGACGCTACGGCTGGCCCGCACCGAGGTGTTCGTAGCGCTTCTCGCGCAAGAGTACGACCTCGCGATGCCCGACGCGCGGACTGCGCGTCTCCGCTGGCGGCACAAGACCCCGCTCGCGCGCCACTATTCAATGGCGCTCGTCGTGAAGCACCTGTCGGCACTCACGGGCATGGAGCTGTATACGGAGCAGCTCGACACGGTCACAGAGCACGAGTGGGTGCTTGTGCTGTTCAACAACTATACGTGGTGCGATCGGAACGTCGAAGATGAGGTGGTCACACGGGTGGTGGAGATGCTACGGCGGGGGCTGGGCATCTCTGGGCCTGCGATATGGTATGACATACCAACACGAGATGAGGTGGATTGAAGCACCAAACGTTTAAGATCCAAGAAACTTAGAAAGATACAGAAGCATGTGGTTGGACAAAAGAATAGAATGGGTTGAAATTCTACAACAGAGAAGACTCGTGGGCTTTCGAAGACTCGTGTATCATGCGCATCCCTTTGGTTTCCTCCCTTCATAGCTTTTCTAACCTAGTTTGGCTGCAAGTAGCAACTAGCCCTCGGTAAGCCCCGCAGCAGTTTTTTTCATGGCTCGGGCACCGTGGGCTTGACAGTAGTCTCTAAGACTAACTTCACAGCATTTCTCTGAAAATGAATAAGAATAAGAAACATTGCACGAAACTCGGAGTTAATCAGACTCACGAGACTGCTATAGTCGTCGGCAGTAGAACAGCGGAGGAAACAGTCCTGCTGATAAAACCTCTTCAACCCCAGAGACGAGGTAAGCTTCAGAGCATCCAAGAACACCAGAGTGAGTTCCCTCATGTAGTGGTCAGCTGGGTCCAACAGGTTGACTTCTTCAAGGCTTTGACTTCCATTACTTTTGGTGGCCACGAGTACACGTCTGTATCATGAGCGGCGCACCGCGAGGAAACAGGTGATCAGGAGCATATTTTATCAGGATTTGAGAGCATCATCAAGCAACCAGTCAACCTATGCTTCCATTTATACGAGCCCGACACACAGCCCGCGAGGACGCGAGCCAGACCGTGCAGTCAGCTGCAATGCGAAGTACAAAGGCACAACGCCTTGATGGGCATGTCGAGGCAAACGAGTCCACGAACCATTAATTATAAAATCCAAGCCGCCGTGCGAGACAGCCGCGCACTAAAATATGTCCTCTACTCACTCATACAATGCATGCGTATCCAAAGCCGCGCTCTACGCCGCCCCGCCGTTCCCGTTCACGCCCCCGTCACAGTCCATCCCGTTGATCTTCGGCGCGTTGTGTTGGAACACGTACATGTCCTCCGTCGGCGGCGTCGCGCGGAACAGCCGCCCGAGGCGCTCGTCTGCACCACGCGCACACATTAGCGCAAGGCGGCAAAGAAAGAGGAGAGCGCACGCACAGACGGGGTCGTTCTCCTCATGCGCGAAGTGCTTCAGCTGCCACGTCGTCCCCTCGGCCGCCTCGTCGCGCCGCCGCTGCCGCTGCTCATTCTACACACAACCCGGCCGGTCAACCAACCACGCACGACGCAGCAGCGAGCGCACGCACCTCGATCTTGCTCTTCGCGACGCTCGCAGCCTCGAAGTTGCCCTCGCGGATGCCCTTCGCAACCGCGCCCCACAGCCGGCGGCTCTCCCAC
Source organism: Hericium coralloides (assembly GCA_003675405.1). Lineage (NCBI taxonomy): Eukaryota > Fungi > Basidiomycota > Agaricomycetes > Russulales > Hericiaceae > Hericium > Hericium coralloides. The sequence goes on along the minus strand of QUOP01000281.1, from coordinate 249,276 downwards.
TCGCCCTGCGCGTCCACCGGCGCGACCGTGACCTCCTCCTTCGGCCCCGTGACGTCCGTGAACGGCGCGCCCGTGCGCACGTTCCGGCTGCTCGCGTTCCACTGCCCCTCGAACGTGTGCGCGACGTTCCCGCTCCCGGGCGGGCTCACGCACGCCTTGAACGAGTGGCTCTTCCCCGAGAAGTAGCCCTTGCCCTTGTACTCGACCGTCGCGAGCCAGCCGGTCGACGCCTGGATGTACGACGTCTCGGTGAGCTCGATGTACGGCGAGCCGTACCACAGCCCGTCGATCCGCAGGCGCGGCAGCGTGATCAGGTACTCTTCCTTCTCGCCGTTGACGTCGACCTCCAGCACCGCGTGCCCGATCTGCTTCACGATGATGCTCCCGCCTACGTGGATGTGAGCATCAGCAACGTGCGATCCAAAAGGCAAGGGTAAGGGCGCACCGGAGAACGAGGTCTTCTGCGCGGAGTGGCCCTGCAGCGTGAGGCCCTTGCTGGGGTTTGCGATGTAGTACGCCGTGATGGGCGGGTGATGCGAGACCTGCTCGACGACGAGGTTCGTCTGCCCGCGCCCGTTCTTGTCTGGCCAGAAGCCGTAGAACAGCCTGCACACGTCAACGCCTCTCCACGCCTCTCGTTAGAAAACAGACGCACTCGCCAAGAACAGGGTTCAGCGGTCTATCGCGCTCAGAGTCAGACACTGGATTGATGCGACGAGGAAAGGGAAGGCGCACTTCTTCTCGGAGCCCATGCTTTCGTTGCGCGACGTATATTGGCCTTTGAGCGTGCACTGCCCACGCCATCAGCACGAATCACTCAGCACAGAAGCGAGAGACGGACGATGAACCACTTGAGCACAGCGAGCGCGCGGTCCTCAGACGTCTTGCCCTCTGAGATCGCCGCGAACAGCTCGGGGTGTTCACACCAATACGCTGCGCACGGCCCATCAGCACGCGATCCCCATCGGGCGGGCCGACGCGACGCAAAACGCACCTGGGAACTCGGTGAGCGAGACGGGCGAGAGGATGAACGGCGGCGCGGTGAGCGATGAGAGGTCGCCCGAGAAGGACGCGATCCTGCGCGCGTCTGGTCAGCAAGCAGACTGTATGCGCGCGAGAAGGGGGCGCACGATTTGATGAAGTTGGACCAGGTGCCGCGCTGGGCGGTGGGGACGGCCTGGGGCGCGATCACGAAGCAGCGAGGCAATCAGTGGGGCGGTGAGATGAAAGGAAGCGCGCCGTCAGCGTCTGAGGCCAAAATAAGCAGAGGAATACGCACGCCGCCCTCCTCGCCGTTTGGAAGTGGAGGTGCGCTCATGTCTGTCTAGTGTAGATGGGTATGCGTGGAGTCGTCTCGTGTAATAGTAGGTTCAGATAGCTGTATCGACGGTCGGTCGCGCGACGCAGCGCTGAGACAACGGGCGACGCACCAGCTTATAATCGCCGATGGATTTTTCGGGATCTGCGTGTCGGCGGTCGGTGGGTATGTGCAGGACGAAAGGGAGGGGATACGGGCGGATTTGATCAGGTGGAAGTAGAGGTGAATACGCAGATGACGTCTATGGGCTGCAGGGTGCCAGGGTCAGCCAACTGATCAGAGCTGATGGCAATCGCACAGAGGCGCACCGCGATAGGAAGCTCGGCTTTAGGAAGAGCTAGCTGCGGCCGCTGTGTATATATGCGTGTAGGTGTAGAAAAGAGGCTAGCCCCGCCTCGCGGTTGAGCGCGACGAAAGAGGAAGGCGTGCGGGTGCGCCGAAGGCGTCGGGGCGTCGAGGATAGAGCAACGAAGATGGTCGCGATGGAGGTCAAGTGTTCAACGAAACGTGTAAAGCAGCGCCGGCGATGGTGATGGTAGCGACAAGAGATGCGCCGCGTGGGGTAGACGACGACAAACCAGCGCGCTCCACCGACAAAAATTGAAACAACAAAAAAAGTGAATCGGCGCCTTCCATGTCGTCCATATATAACACCACGCCGACCACGCAAACGATCTCGCTCTCATGGCCGCGGATACACCATCCGACCATACAATCATGTTCCCACCGTGCAGTGCATGACGCCCGCTGCGCGCGCCATGCTATGCACGCGCAGCGCGGACAAGTTAGCGTTGACCTATGACACCGCGGGGCCCGCGTCGAAACAGACAACAGCGAATATTATATGTACCAGAGTTCGAAATATCGAGGCGAAGTTATATGACACTTGGAAAAAGTAGACACAGCGAAAAAAAAAGGAAGGAAAGGGTTGTTTTATGTTATGGCTATGTTACCGTACGCAGACCACTCATAACTATCAATATCATACCACCGGGGACGCAGGTGGGTGAGCTGGGCGAAATGGCGTACACGAGCGAGCGAGGCAGGTGAGGACATGTACATGGCATGACACGGCATCGGCGTACAGACAGAGACGAATAGACAGACATGCAGAAATACACGGAAGAGACGCTTATCGGACAAGGATGGGTGCATAAACATATCTCGGGGAGAGCGCGGGGGCGGGGCCTACTCGTCGTCTTCCTCGTCTCCGACGTTCTTGTTGCCCTGTGAGAAGTGAGAAAAGGTAGCATATACGCATAAGAGGAAAACATACGTCATACTCCGCCTTCTCCTGCTCGGCGCGCTCTTTGTCGCGTGCTGCTTGCTCGACGTAAGGCTAGACGGTGACGAACACACGATGTCAGCGATATGATCGGCATGCGCATGTATAAACACGCATATACGCGCATGAGGCGAGACGCCACATATGCACGCGCATATATGCGGGTGGAAGTGAGGAAGACATATGCACATACCTTCTTCTCATCGTCGTCGAGCTCTTTCCATTTTGCACCAAGCAGCTTGCCCACTTCACCTAAACGACATGCAAACAAATGAGCGACCTATCCACGAGCCACCCCTGCAGGGCAATTGCACTGCCTAGGCAGGAGGCGAGGGTGGTTGGAAAAGCACTGACCAAAGCTGGCCTCGGGGTTCTCAGTCTTGATCCGCTCTCTCCAGTCCTGGCTGAAAAACATATACGCAGACAGAGCACGCTTCGGTGCCTTAGGGTCCTTCTTGCGCCCGCGGCTCTTCTCCGACTTGTCGGCGGCCTTGCGGGTCTGCGCGCACGAGCCAACCGCCGAATCAACAGACCAACACGAACATGCATCAACAGCAACGACGCGCAGGCACACACGCCAACCGCAGGCGGCACAGCAGGGCGAAGAGGAACATGAAAAGACACTGATGAGCGCCCGCGGGTGCGCGGGGGAGGGGGACGCGGACGCACCTTCTTCGTCGTTGCTTCCTTGGGCATCTACGCGTGCAAAGCGAGTCAGCGGCCTGCCCGACACGTCCCACGGCGCCCCGCGGCCCGCCAAACACGCTCTGTGCGCCGCCGCACGCGTCGCGCCGCGCGCGCGCGCACGCAGGCTGCAGGCGCACGACAGCGCACGACGACGGCGGGGGGCCGCGCGATCGATAAGCCCCTGAGAGACGCAGAACGCACCTTTAGAGAGTATGTATGCGGGTGACTGGAGGGGACGAGGAAGAGAAAGTGGAATAAGGGAGGAGCGTGTGTGGGTGCGCGGGACGGTCGCAGGCAGGGCTGCTGCCTAGCTAAGATATCGAGGTGGGTGGCTGGCTCGTTGGCTCACTTGCTGGCAGTCCCTCTCGCAGGTGGGACCAGCTTTCACGCGCCGGCTCATTTTTCGATCGCCGCTCCTCCGGTCCTCGCACGGACCAAACCCGGCCCCTCGGCCCGCCACACTGCCTCAACCATCCCGGCTCTCGGCCCCGCCTCGGCTTCCGGGCGGCGATTCAACTTGCAAATGTCTTCAACAGCCCGCGGATGTCGTGTCTGGGGGCGGGGCACTTGGGGTCTCCAGGCCATGAGCACCGGCTCTTCAGTTGCTCTGAGAGTCTGGGCGATTTGGAACGGACCTCATTGGTTCTCGTAGCAAGTGAACAACAAACAGGGTGACGGTAATCATCTGATCAGCATCGTTGTTGATGAAGCGAGGCGGAATCGCTGCTCAGTCAAGCCTTCTCCAAGTCGTGTAGATAATCTAGTTACTTTTATACACCCTGGAAATTAAACTCGACACGCTGGTTAGCATCCCATACAACGACGCTGAGCCCACCTATTCATCCGCATCGCTCTCCTCCAGCCTACGCCGCCGCTCCTCCCGCCGGCTGCCCTGCCCCAGCCTCCACCGCTCATTCACAACCTCCACTGGATCACCCCGCTTTCGCTCCAGCAGCGGCACGTACTTCGACGACCGCCGGACCATCCCCCCGCCGAGCGGCACATTCAACATCCCCAGCTCCAGCGACGCGCCCTCCTTCCGCCCCACGTCCCCCGCGTCTGCCCCGTCGCGTAGCGGCAGCGGCTCGCGCGGCGGGCAGTGGTACCGCGCCGCCGCACCGACAAAGTGCGCGTCGAGCGCGCCGCGGATCAGCGTGCGCGTGTACAGCGCGTCGAGCTGCGCCCACACGCCGAGCGCGCCGTCCGCCGGCGCCGCGTCGTCGTCGTCCGTGCGCCACCGCACGTCGCCATCACTGTACCAGCAGTCCCACAGCACGAGCGGCAGCGCGTCCGCCATCTGGTACTCCGGCTTGCACGCGACGGCGGGGACGCCCGCGTCCGCGCCGTCGACGTTGAGCAGCGCGGACACGACGCGCGGGTGCTCGAGGCGCGTGCCGACGAGGAAGAGCACGGCCATGATGTGCCGCACCTGGTGGTACAGGAACGCGGTGCCGACGAGGTCCAGGACGTACAGCTCCCCGCTCTCGATGCTCGGCGGCAGCGCGAGCGTCTCCGCGCCCTCGAACAATGGGGAGGAGGGCGACACGCGTGCAATGTCCGCGCGCAGGACGCGCCGGCGGAAGTTCGTGATCTGCTTCGTCGGGTCGAGTTTGCAGAGGTTGCGGAAGTCGTGCTCGCCGCGCAGGCGCGCCGCCGCGTCCTGCATCGCGCCGACGTCGAGCGCGGGCGCGCCGCCGCGCGTGGGCACGCGGAAGAAGTACTTGTAGTGGCGCGCGCGGCAGCTGAAGCGCGCGGAGAAGGCGGGCGCGACGGGCGCCCATGCGAGCACGCGGATCGTCGGCGGGAGGAGGCGGTTGAGGATCGAGAGGTAGCGCAGCGGCTTGGGCGCGTCGGTCGGCGAAGGGGACGGCGAGTCGGTGTTGAGGCTCAGCCCTGCGAACCCCTCCAGCCCTTCCTCTCCATTCTCCTCTGCCGACACCCCCGGCTCGACCGCGACTTCGCTCTCCTTGCCCGCCCCGGCTCCGGCGCCCGCGGCGCGCACCCAGAGACTGACGACCTGCCCCGCAGCGCTGACACCGCGATCCGTCCGCCCGCACCGCTCCCACCCACACCCCTCCAGCCCGGCCTCGCGCTCGACGAGCCGCGCGTGCGCGAGCACGTCGAACAGCGCGCCCTCGACGGTCGGCAGCGGCGTCGGCCCGTTCTGCCACGCGAGCCCGTTGTACGCCTCGCCGGCGTAGCTGAAGCGCAGCGCGATCTTGAGGCGCGGGTAGGCGCTGAAGTGGAAGGCTTTGGACGAGGGGGCGGGGGAGGGTGTGCGCCTGGGCTTGTGCGCGGGTGGAGGTGCGGAGGGGTGCGGGTCGAGCTGTGCGAGGCGCGCGATGAGCTGGTCTTTCGTCCAGGATTCGTATGGGGATGGGGATGGGGATGAAGAGGTACTGGGCTTGGGCACGGGCGAATGTGTATTGCTTGACGGGGCCATGGTGCGCGCGCGCGATATGTACAGGCGGCTTGGTGCCGGGATGCGAGGGCGAATGCGCATGCACGGGTGCACGACTATGTGCTAGACTGGGCCACTCCGTTGCAGGCCTACCAGATCCCAGAAGGTCTGTAGAGTCAGAGAACGAGCAAGCTGCAATCGATTGAAGTTTGAGACCGACGGAATGACGCCTCGGAGCTCAACTGCCTCAAGATCCGATCTGTGGCTCGGCGCCGACAAGACCACCAAAAAAGAGAAAAAACAGAAACACAAACTCGCGAAGAGTTAATTCCAAAGATTGGCAAGCAGCCTTGAAGTGAGGACAACACACGGTACGCCCTAGTAAAAGGCGAGGGCGTAGTCTGTTTGTGTCGTCCTCAGCTGCTGAACGATAATGAGCGGTGGGCGGCGCGCGGCGAGGATTTTTGCATTTTGTGCCGGACGCGGGTGTCGCGTCGGTAGCGCCCACCCGACTCGATAGTACTTGAGAGGGCATCAGGGCTTAGGCGGGCTGTATTTCTGGTGCTCCGACGATGCTACGAAATGAATTTAATATTACAAGCTTGCCGTAGCTACAGAGCACTACGTATTCAAAACAACGGTATCGAGAGTGTCGATGCGCGTTCAGTACTTATTGCAACTGCGGTTACACAGGTCGTCTAGTCGCTGGAAGATGCTCTCAGATCCTGATAAAGGACCTTCGCATGGGGAAATATGCTTCTGATCACCTGTATCCTCGCAGCGCGCCGCTCATAGTGCAGTGCGGACGTAGCGTGCGGCATAAGGCTATCCCACCACCCTCCTGCCGACTCGTCAGGGCACCCATTATTGATATTGATAGTGACAGACAGCGCAGGCCTCTGCGCGTGGGCGCGCGCCGACGTCTCCGCAGGAGCGGCCGCGGCGCTCTCTGGCCATTCGTGGATGTGGACTTGGAGCATCTCGAGACGCGGATTGTGCGCCGCGAGCGGCCGCAGCCCCGCGGGCGTGATGCTCGACTCGCCGAACTGCTGCGGCGTCAGCACCAGCACGCGCAGGCGGGGCCACGCGGCAGACAGCGTGGCGAGCCACGCGTCGTCGAACGTGAGAGGCATGTCGTCAATCGACAGCGTCTCGAGGCGCGCGAAGCCCAGCAGGGGGCGCAGGAGCGCGCCCGCGGGGGCGGGCGGCACGACTATCGTCGACGTGTGATACCCGATGGTGCGCAGCGAGAAGGCGGTCAGTGCGTGCGGCGCGCAGGTCGTGCGGAGCGCGTCGAGGAACGGGGAGAGCTCTGCGGGCGGGAAGTCGCCACTGGCGCGGTAGAGCGTGAGCGTTTCGAGCTCGCGGGGTCGGTCGGGGAGGCGGAGGCACTGGAGGAGCGTCGTGGCTTCGCCGAAGGTGAGTACGGCCCAGTGCAGGTGGCGGAGCGTGGGGAACGCCGGGGGTGTGGGCGCGCCCCAGGAGAAGGGGGTCAAGGGCATGAAGGTGCCGCGTAGCGTGTGGAGGTTGGGCATGCGCGACAGGCACAGAAACATGTCGTAGATGGGCTGGCAGCTGAATCCGACCCGCGCGACGTTCGAGAAGGCACAGAACACGAGCGGGTCTGCCCAGGCGGATGCGTGCACGTGCTCGGTCTCCACGTTGTACAGGAGCGGGCAGGCCTGGCGGAGGGCGGAGAGAGCGGCGAAGAGGATGCCTTCGCAGGTCCCTCGCCAGTCGGTGGTGTGAAGTCTGAGGTTCGCCAAGTTCGGCCCGGCGAAGAGAGTTATGCAGGGGAGAAACTGTGTGTCGGAGTCCCGCCAGTTGAGATATCGCAGGTTGCGAAGGAGGGGCTTCCCGCGGGGGGACGACCAAGTGGAAAGTGTGCGGCTGAGCAGGATGTCTAGATCGCCACCAACGACCCTCAGACCTTTGACTCGGGAGGCATAATAGTAGAATCTTGTCATGTCTGCATGGTCCATGAAAAGAACAAGGTCCTGCGGGATAGATCGTTGGCAGATCCGGCAGCAGGGCCTGGTGAACTAGCTTACCATAATTTCGTGATATGGAGGGCTCTTTTCATCCCAGGCATACTCTTCCAAGTTGCCTTCACTGTCTTCCAAGATGTTTTTTGGTCTCTTCTCGCGTGGTATCATGAGGTCGAGCAGCGGTCGAGCAGAAACCATGCAGCTCCACAACGCGTCGAGACATGGCTCTAGCAAAGACTTCGAAGTCAGTGAGAGGGACAAGAGTGCCTTGGTGTCGATGGATTCAAGGCCTTGGTCATCTGTAAAGGCAAATCTTGGTTGCTGTGACAGACAGTCGGTGATCATATGTAGAATGTCGGTTATCTGCAGACACCGGTGCATGTTGAGCTATAGTCGATCAATTCGCTAGAATCTAACAAGTTCAATTCTCAAATTAACAAAAGCAGACAAAGGATACTCACATTGTCCTACCAGTTCTAAATGTTTGGCGCTCAGCTGTGATCGCCGGGGAATCAGTACAAAACTCCACGCTCTATATAAGTTCTTGCATAGCTGTTGTTTGGCGCTGCATCTATGTTGAACAACAGTCCATCAAACTTCTTTCAAACAATGCGACACGTAAAAGAAAAGATTGGCATGACTCACCAGGAACGCAATTGAACTGACTCCGGCGGTTGCAAAAGAGTGAGGCGATCTGATCCATGGCGTTGAGCTGATCCACTGCGGTGTGTCGAGTAATGGTGTTATGATGGCTTGGCACGATACTGGATCTGCGGCGCGCGACAGCGCAACTTATAGTTGTCTACTACTTCTTCAACAAAGCCTTGTAGAGGCGCATGCGTGCAGTTCTAGCCTCCAGATCTAGTCAAATTACCTTGATATCGAAGCCGTCATAGCACTCAAATCGGTAGATAGTAGATGAAACTTCCGTGAAATATTCCTACAATATAGTACGATAGTACTGTGCAGTACAAGACGGCACACAATGCTCAAGGGCTACTTCCCGTCACTAACTTGTATCCGATCTACAATGATAATGCTTCAATACTTCGCTTGTCCAAGATATCATAATGCCCAGGCCTTCAACGATGCAATCAGCCACAAGCCATCCGTACAGTGGAAAAGGCGGGCTCACCTGTAAAGCAGCACAAGCGGCTCCTCACTCTCGTCCCTCGCATTCCGGAACTCGACAAAATCGACATTTCCGTTCTTGTCTCGCCCGTCGAGGTATGCGACTTTCACGTTGATCTTCAGCGCACGCGAGAGCGCCGTCACCTGGACGTGATCTGATAGATGCGTGGTGATCAGTCAGGAGAATGAGAATGCTGGGAGTAGGGCACGCACCGGCCTCCTTGCCAACGGCCTCCACGAACGCCTCGCAGAAGTCGCGCGTGGGCACTGGCTCGCCGAGCTCGGGATGGATGAGGAATGGTTCGTATGAATCGGGGTCCGTCCGGATCTGCGCAGATGTGAGCAGGCGGAGGTACACCACTACATAGTTCGACACTGTCGCGCTCGTACATAAGCTTCGAGCATGGGCGCCCAAACAACTTGCGTACCTCCTGGATCCTGGAATGCCTCGAGCAGGGCCTCGTGCGTGAGCGTCTGTCCTTGCGCATCTGGCGTCTCAATGCGCCGAATCAGATCGATGACGATCTCAAAGAAGTCCTCATAGACCATCTTCTGGAAGCCCGCAGCATCAAGCATAGGCAACGTAGCCTCGAGCGTTGAGATCGCGGTCATAACTGCAAGCGGCCGGTCACTTGCATTCATGATACGCTCAATGTATGCAAAGGCGAGTGCTGTCGAAAAGTCAGCATGCAAACTGGGGGCGAAGATTCGGAAGAGGATAGCACGAACATCGGTAGAAGCAGTCCCCGTCGCCACGCGTCCGACGTATTCCATGGTACCCCTGTTTCTGCAGGAACTCAATCTGCTTCACAAATGATTGGCTTCCGTTCTCATATTCCGCGCGCAAGACGTCCATCGCCGCGACCGACGAGATCAATGGCCTATCTGTCCCCGCTGCTTCATTCAGCAGTTCCTGCAGCAACACAACGATCAGATCCGTATCTTCTTCACACAAGCGCAAACATACGCACTTGATTCAGGTCATAAAGTTGTGCGGGGGTTAACGACGCAAGATCTGGTGTTTATGCGTAGTCAGCAGCTCATCCTGGGGTACGCCACACACTGCACAGAATATACCGGTGTTCTCATTCACATCGACCAGCTGTGGTGCAGCACTCTGGCTCGATCCCGCGGCGCTTGCTTCTCCGAGCTCAGGTAGGTTGCTCGTCTTGTGTCTCGCTGCCGAATGAAACGCGCCACAACCCACACACGACGCGTCCGACCGTTAATCAGCCATCCTATCTGCAGCTCTTCAGAGAAGACTCACGCGCTGGTGGAGGCTCAGAGCCACTCGAACCGACGGTCTGTTCCATTATAACGTTTGAAAGTGCGGAGAGGAAGCCAAGTACGGCGATGAGGTGAGGTGGTGAAAGCGAAGAGGACAGCACCGATGGAAGCGCGAAGAAGGGATCGATCACGTGCGACTGCTCTGGGTCCCGTGAGCGCGACTGGCGCGACGGAGAGTGTTGGGTAGCCAACAAGGAGAGGTTCAAGAGATCGAAGAAAGACATGCTTAGAAACCTTGCTGAAGGGGAGAGATGTTGGCTGTCGTTGTGGATGCCTTCACCTTAAGTATGGCGTCGAGGAGCCTGACGCGCGTCCTGGTTGACGCGTCCGGGACGCGTATGTCTCGCGATTCGTCATGCTCACTTATACACAAATACCGAGCTGGAAAGCCATGTGCTTAGGTGGGTACTAGAAGCTTCCTCGCCATGGACAGGGATCAAGGCACTGAGCCCGAGCAATGTGCATCGCTTTAAGGACTACGCACGATTCGACCCCATAGGATACAACTGTCATAAATTATTGATAAATAGGCGCTAGAGTACATGCACTGGGAGAAGCCATTATTCGCGTACGATAAAGACCAAAGAAGCGAACATACACAACGGTAGGTCGATATATGAGGAGCTATGACCTGTTCATCTTCGTCCTATGCTCGTCCAACGTCGCCAAAAGCTCGTTCTGTTCCTCCACTGATTTCTTTACACTGTTCGGTCGTCAGTAAGACAAGACAGAATTGAAGCCAAAGCGTAGCACTGACAAATTAGAGGCAAACTCGCTTAGGTCGCTCGGACTCTGTATCATCCCCAGATCAAGCAGAGCCATCTGTCGCTGCGCCAACCTGTACCGAAATTTGATCAGTTTTTAGTCGAAGATATTTGGAAGAGACCTCACTTAGATCTAGAGCTAGGCGGCTCTTTATGATGCTTCCTCTTCGGAGGCCACTCAGGTTTAGACGGCTTATCTGCAGTCTCCTTCTGCTCTTTTGCGTTCTTCGCTTGCCGGCGCTTCTCCTATACAGGGATCAATTCACGAAGAAGTACGCAAGATAGGCTGTATCTCACCTTGATGACGGTTTTAATCCTTGCCTCTTCAATATGGCTAGGAGCCAGGATGTCGTCATTACGGTGACTGTACTTGATACCATGGTTATTCAGTATTGAGGAGACATCGTTCTCGTTGAGTTCAGGTACGGCTGAATATATTGGTCAGCTTCGCATCAACCATAACAGAGAGTAAGAGCATACTATCGTCGAGAAGCAAAGCCCCGAGGCCTTTGAGTTCCTCCTAGGGTATGTTATGAGCCAGCTCAGAAGGGAGAAGGGAAAAGTTCTTTACATCTTCTTTGGTCTCCTTGGCCTCCGCCTCATATACCCAGTCTTCGGCAGCGCCGCTCTTCTTCCTAGGCTTCTTCGCCTTGATGGCATCCATGTGCGCCAGAGCCCAGTCGAGGTTGACCATATTAGCCCGTTCGATCTACAGAACACCATACGAATCAGCCAGGAGTCGCAAATTACGGATCGTTGCCCTACAGCCATCTTCGTTGTAGACGTGTTCTCATGCAGTTTGAAGATATTCTGCAAACCAAACAGCTCGCCCTGGCGCGATTTATCGCCCGATATGCCAGAGAAGTATCTACATACTCGGTCAGCGTATTTACGTCGAGGCAACTCACGTGCTACCCACCGTGTCTGAACGCTCGCCTCATATCCGATGGCCATCTGCTGTTGCTTGTATACCTGCCGTGCGTAGATCAACTCTTCGATGGATCCTGCGCCAAGCAGGCGGTACACCGATACGTCGCGGGTCTGCCCAAATCTGTAGGCTCGATCCATAGCTTGGAGGTCATGCGCAGGATCTGGCGGAAGATGAGACATGGGTTTCGAGTCGGGTCATCAAATGGCGAGGATACTTACTCCAATTGGGATCTGACGCGAGAGAAATAGGAATATATCATCACAAAGGTGTGAACAAAACACCATAGAGCAACCTACCAAATACGACGACTTTGTTTGCGCCGGTCAGGTTGAGGCCGGTCCCACCAGCCAGTGTTGAAATCAGGAATATAAACACATCGGGGTCGGCGTGGAACTTGTCGATTAGAGGCATGCCTGGCGCCGAGATCAGTGGCGCCCGGAGAGGAGACCTGAGGGAAGTAGCTTACGATCGGACTGCTTTGTGGACCCGTCTAACTTGACAAATCCGTAATCTGCGATAAATTCTCAACATCGAAGACCAAATAATTTCGCCATTGATACGTAGAGGACTCACTCTGCCGATCCAGATGATATTCTAACATCTCGAGGAGCTTGACCGACTTGGTGAAGATCAGGACTTTATTGGACGGATCCTTCCGCCATTCTCGCAGGAGTGTCTCTAGGACCTGATAATTCGATGAGCAGAGAAAAAGCGCCGTGCAGCTAAGCACAAACCATCCACTTGCCGCAAAACCTGGGCAGGAGCATAGCGGGTCCGTATTTCGGCACGTTATTGTCGTCCGGAAATGCGATTTTGCATAGCTCGCGGTTCCGCAGGGTCTGCATACGACGTCAGTGCTATCCTTTTCCTAAGACCTGATATTTTGGGCATACCTGGTCGGGGGTATCCGTCGGTGCTAGATGGATTGTGAATAGCGAACATACGACGGAAGGTAGTCCTTACCAGGCAAGATCAAGGCTAGATGATTCGAAATCTTGATAAGGGTAGACATGTACTTGAACAAATCCCCAGCTTTGAACTTATGGCAACATTCTTTCCGCCTTCGTGCGGTCAGTCTCGATATCGATGAGATGGGAGAGAAATTGAACACATACTTCTTTCCGGACCTACAATCACACCTTTCTTCTTTACGAACCATGTTCTGAACGGCATCGGTTCCTAGGATCCGCTTGTATACCTCGATCTGCTTGGGCGTCAGAGGACAGAACACAATTTCGTCCGTCTTCTTGGGCAACTGGTCCTTGATGATATCCTTGGTCCTAGATCGAGATCGTCCCTCTTTACGAGGAGACATCTCAGAAAATCAAATAACGCACCTGCGAAGGAAGAACTTTGGCAGCAGCTTATCCCTCAATCTCTGTGCAACAGCCTTCACGTCTCGGGTCAGCAGCCGCCCAGTGCAAATAGATGCAGTACTTACGTTAGCACGTATTCTTTCTTCCTCCTTGCTGCCTTTCGCCTGCCCCGCCATCAACGGGTCCATAACGCACTTCTTCCATTGCGAAATAGTTCCTACAGATCCAGGATTCGCCCAGTTAAGCAGCGTCCAGAGCTCCAGGTACGAATTCTGTATCGCTGTCCCGGTCAGAGCGAAGCGGACCGGACCTGTCCGAGGTTGAGCTGACGTGCCCGAGGGATCTGCCTGCACTTCGGTGAATTGGGAGATGTGCGGAGGTATGGGGTGGTCCTCCGGCCAGGCGAAAGACGAGAATGCCACGGTCGACTTGGAGCGGGGGTTCTTGAGCCGGTGGGCTTCGTCGATGATAAGCACTGTCCAAGAGAGCGAGTCTAGGAGCGCGATTGAGCGACGAGCAGTCTCAAAGGAAGTAACAACTGAGGCCCAATACGTTAGCGTTTTGTCGTAAACAGACACAGGCAGCTTACCGACGTCCAAGCGTCCCATCCGGAAGTCATTCAGAACATCTTCGCGTTCACTCCGTGGTCCTATATACAACCCAACTTCGAAATGACCCCACTGCATAGGAAGATCAGATCCCGGAGAGCTGGAGGGATAAGTCGGACAAACCTTCACGAACTCCCGAGCCCACACGCCAACGACGGAACTCGGCACCACAATTAGAGCAGTAGGCCATTTCGCATCTGGTGGTGGCAGCTTCCTATGCTGCTTCCACTCCACCCTATCCTGCAGTTTCGACACATACTTCCTCCGTCTGTCAATATCGGCCCTCGTCCCAGACTTCTGCATGAGAGCAGACAAGAACGAGATGACCTGGATGGTCTTTCCTAACCCCATGTCGTCGCCCAAAACGGCGCCACGATTTTGCGCGTAGCGCTCGAAGAAGAATCGGACACCCTCGCGTTGGTACTCGCGCAGACGTTGGTTGAGGGAGGGAGGGACTGCGATGTGGAGCTTGGGCTCGAGGACCAACGCGTCTTTCGGATCATCTATTGTAGATAAAATGAAGGAGCTCTGGGTTGCCGAGCGAAGCTGAAAATTGGACATGTGTGAGTTGCTATGATAGCCATTAACTACGGAGAGCGTTACAATTTGTGAGGTCTCTTCGCATTCTGACTCGGGCTCCGTTTCTGATTCTGTGACACCGCGGTCAACAGTAGTAGGGCCTTCGGAGGTAAATTAATGTGAGCAACAAATGGGTAGAAAACGTGAAGAGGTCATGTACCTTTCTTCCCATGACCAACTTGTTGTACGTCTGAAGGCCCGGGAGGTACCATCTCATCGTCACTCTCGGGTTCGGTCTCGGATTCGGTCTCAGTCACAGAGCCGTCCCCTACCTCTGCCTTCTTGATGCTGGGCTGCTTCGAGGGTAACGGAGCAGGCAAATCACCGTCACTCTCAGGTTCTGCGCGCATATAATGAGTATCTTCTCAGAGAAATGGACAGATCGGTAGTCATACCAGTTACGCTGTCGTCGGCGTTGACTGTAGCGTTTATACGCGGCTGAGGTGCAGGTCGCTTGTCGCGGGAAGGCTCGGGGACTCTGGCTGGACTACTAGAATGGCCCCGAATGCTCTCACTGTCGTACTCTTCCTCCTCTTCGTCTTCCTCCTCCTCTTCGTCTGATAGCTTCTCGTCTCCAGCGTGGATCCCTTCGTCCTCTGATACTGCGAGATCAAGTCCTAAGCTTTCATCTAAGAGCCAAAATCAGGAGGGAACAGATGAACATTGATCGTGATGCGCACCGAAGTACTCCAATAGAGGGTTGCCTGAGACAGTCCCATGACTCCGCTTCATCTCTACAGAAGACAATGAGAACTACAACGTGAAAATGTTGATAGAAAACGCACTCTTCTTTGGGACGCCAACTCCTATCCTATCCAAAACATCACTTCTCCTAGATCTCTTCTTCGGATTGGTGCGAGGACCCTTCGGACTCGATTCGGTGGGACGACCTCTACCTCTCTTCGGTTTCTCGTAGACGTATGCGCCAGGGGTAAAGTCTGAGTCCGAGTCATCCCCTTCACAGCAGCGCGTCAGATATCATCAAGTCCGCAGGTAGTCAAGGCTCACCGAGAGGTGCCGGGATAGACTTCAATACCTCTACAATAGAAGACGTTAGAATTCAACTTCCTGGATTCGAGAGTGGCCCCTGACTTACTCGATGTATTGGTTTTATGTTTACTCGTCGACTGGCCCGTCGCCATGGTCGTTTGCCGACGAGTGAACAGAACGGTGAACGGGATGCGAAGGAAGAAGCAGAGGAAGACAAGCGCCCTGCGCGTGAGACGCGACGGCAGATCATGCCTACACGTGACCGCCGCCGTCACTGGTGTGACAGGTCCGCTTGTTCTCTTCCCGTTCGTTCCAGCTCCGGTCGAGGTAAGTGTGCGCGTTCCAGCAATTGCACGGTATCTCTGAACTACGTTTTCCCGTTATGGCGCAGGTTTTATCTCTTTCTATAAAGTTGCGCAGAGCGAGACGCTGGGTCTTGCTATAGGAGCGCAGAACAGCAAAATGAATCCACCGATGAACCCGCCAATGAACCCGGCCATGCAGCCGGATGGGCCGAAACCCGTCAAGTGCGTACTCATATCTGAATGTTTTTCGTTCTGTTTTGAACGTTTGTGTTTTACTTTAACTGTGCAGGAAACGCAAGTTCATGGACCGCACCATCCCGAACACCATCAACACCGACCCCGCATTTGCCGTCGACTCTCAGATGTACCAGGACCTCCTGGACATGGAGAAGAAGCTCGACTGGACGATGATGCGGAAGAAAGCAGAGGTGCAAGACGCATTAGGGCGGAGTGCGACCGTGTGTCCTCTTCACTCATCTTTAGTACAACCAATACTAATGAGTATACAGACAACTCGAACGCTGCGGCTGTTTGTGTCGCATACTGTGTCTGGCCAGGCATGGCAGAGCGGACAGCCTGACGCATCGTCGGAGATCCCGAATCTAGAGACAGGGCAGGGCATTCCTGCGTGGCAGCTTAAGATCGAAGGACGGTTACTGGAGGTGCGTCGTCTGCGTTTATGAACTTGTTCAAAACGCCTGAGCATACTTCTTTCATCACAGCCTCCGAATCAACGTGCTCGTGATAAGAATCCGCCGCGCCAGTTCTCATCCTTTGTCAAATCTATGGTCGTAGAGCTGGACCGGGATCCAGCTTTGTACCCCGATGGCAACATCGTCGAGGTGCGTACGACGGTCACATCGTGCTGTTATGATATATTGAGCCTGCATAATAGTGGCATCGTTCGCCTACACAACCCGTTCTCGATGGGTTCACTATCCGAAGAACGGGCGATACGCCTACGAAAATCCGAATCATTCTGCACTTAGAACATTATCCAGAACAATACAAAGTGCATCCAGAGCTTGGTAATTAACACTCAGTATTCGTGAAGACTGAGTGGTTCTGAACGCGTGTGGTATTTAGGCAGTATCTTGGGGATCAAGGAAGAAAGTAGAGCAGGCGTCATTCAGGCGCTGTGGAACTATATCAAAATCAACGGCCTGCAAGACAAAGTGGACAGAAAACGAATTCATGCCGATGCAGCCCTGCGACCCGTACGTATGTTGAGGCCGAATTCATTTACTTACTGCTGAGATGTTGCCCTATCCTAATGCAGATATTCGGCGGAGATGTGGTCCCGTTCCCTTTGCTCCCCGAGCTCGTTAACCGTTATTTGATCCCGGCGGACCCTATCATTATCCACTATAGCATAAACCCATCTGTCCCACCGCCCGAGCGGCCATCAGCATGGGATGCAGAGATCAAGATGGAGGATCTCGGGCTGAAGGCGAGAATGTCAAGCGTGACTGTCGGTGCTGCACGCGAGACAGGACGCGAAATGGCCAGATTGGACGATGAGGTTCGTGTTAGCATCTATTCTAGCAATGCATAGGTTCTGATTCCATGCGTAGATCTCGACTCTTCTGCAGTCGCTGCATTCATCTGCCCTCAAGCGCCAGTTCCTGAAGTCTTTCGCCGACAACCCGTCCGCTTTCATACATACGTTCCTGGAGTCGCAGTCGCGTGATCTAGAGACGCTCCTTGGAAGCGGGCCGAGCGACGGTGCCCACATGCGCAGGGAGGATCTGCAGCGCAGCGAGTACTTCCGCATGCCGTGGGTGGAGGAAGCAGTCGCTGTTTGGGAAGGCATGAGGCTGGCCAGCCGTCTGCAGTAGATTTGTTTTTCTCTTTCGCTTTCTGTCCTCTTGTCTGTAGCTCATCTACCTGTAAGTTATTTCTCCGTAATGCCCGAGTCCATGATGGTGCCTCACTATCAAACCAATTGTTGAAGAATCTTATAAAGCGCCCCGGGCCTTACGCTACGGTAACCGTGACACTTATTGAATGTAGCTGCAGTCGAGCCTCCCTGAATGGGAATGGGACTATCTGAATCTTTGCGATGTGGGTGCTGTTTCATGCGCGATCCAAAACAATTGAGGACAATCGGTTGCAGTGAGCGTCTAAAATGGGAAGTAAGTCTGTATACGTGATCAGCCAATCAGCGTTCGCCAGGGCGTGAATACGCTTACGGAGTGCAACCGCCGCGGCGGCGCCGGCGTCTGCCGTAAGAGCACTTTATACTTTGAGCAGCAAGTGGGCCGACGGCATATCACAGCTTGCTGCGCTCAGGCCTCTCTCTTTTACCTTCATCGCTTTTAGACCATCTTTCTTAGATATAGGTTGTTATGGCTAGCAAAAGAGTGAGTCTCACATCGAGCTCTATGCTTAGCAGTGTTCTCATGCTGCTTCCCCGGATATCCAGCTTGGCAGATTGCGTCAGGTTTGTGACAGACCACGTTGGTAGCCCCGCGGAGAGACTAAATTACTTTGTCGCGCATGTAGTGGGCAGGAGAGGTCATCTCTTCGAAGGAGAAGAGCGAGGTGACCGAAGAGACACGCGAACTCGAGCAAGATATCGAGAATAGACGCAATGGTATTCAGCGGTGAGCAGGTTTACTTGCCTATCTTCCGACGGGTTTAAGCTCATACGTGGACCGTCGCATTCTATCTATTCCTGTCGACTTTCTATAGACTTCACCTTGCTGCTGAGCAGTTCCATCGTAACCTTTCTAAGAAGAAACATACGGAGGCCCTAGAAGACCCGGAGAAGTTCCTTCCCAGAGATGTCATGGGTATTGTCATGCTCACGCACGGCGAAGAGTTCGGGGAGGACTCCGCATTTGGTGCGTGCTGATTGACGTGTGACACCGCACGCGAGCTTGACGTACTTGGCTTCCAGGGACATGTCTTGTCGCGCTTGGCCGTGCACATTGTAAGATAGCGACTTCGCAAGAGGCGTTTGCTCTTACGTTCAAGGACTCCTTCCTGGACCCTCTGGAACGCTTCGAGGCCGAGATCAAGGACTATGAAGTCGAGCGAAAGAAGCTAGAAACGCGAAGGTGTGTATCTTTACGATATGATGGACAGCCTATTAACGTTATGTAGACTCAACTATGATGCCGCACTCACCAAGATAGAGAAGAATAAGAATAGCAAGAAAGAAAAGGACCGATTAGAGGCGGAGGATGAGCTGGCCAAAGCGAAGTCACGCTAGTACGGGTTTGCGTTCACCCTTTTTGCTATCATATTAATCGCTCTATTTTATTCGATAGTGAAGAGACAGCGGAGGACGTCCGTGCACGGATGTACGCAATCCAAGAAAATGAGAAAGCACAGCATCGTGACCTCAAAGAGTTCGTGGACCTTGAAGTGAACTTCGCCGAACAATACCTCGAGGCGCTCAGGGAGGTCCAAGCGAATTGGTTAAATGGGTATATAGTCAATTGACCCTTCTTTGACCGTCTAACGCAAAGATGCGATTTCTCTGCTAGTGGTAACGATGGATCAGATTCCCGCCGTCCGTCAGGCCCGATGCACCATTTCCACCACGCCGACGGTGACGAATTGGGGAACCGCTACGGCACTACGCGTTCGCAGAAGTCTATCGCAAGCACGACTTCCGGAGCGAAACGGCCCCAGTCTCGTCAAACAGCCTCTCGCCCATCCTCCCACCAGGAGATCCCTCGCTCCTCCGCACCCTCTGATTCCGAATCCTCTAGCGACGACGATGAAGACGTCGACGATGACGAAGAACGCGCAGTTCGGTCTCGTCGATCATCCTTCCGCTCTAGGGTTGGATCTACTTCCACTTCTCGACCTCCTTCTCGGCCTCCATCCCGCCCGTCATCGAGGACTAGTCGGAAGCGTTCGGACAGCCAGACTACAACCGGCAGTGCAGTAGAGAAAGAGAAGAATCGCAAGAGCATTGTAAATGGATGGACCAGCTGGCGCAGCAAGAAGAGCCGTGATCGTGATCTCTTCTCCACTTTGAAAGACGATGAAGATGAAGATGACGAGCCTTCATCAGTCTCGCATTCACATACGCAGTCTGTCAGCTCGCTCTCGCTCCAGTCCATCATCTCCAAGGCCAAACCGACGTCCAAGTCTGAGAACTCCTCTCCGGCCCCACCAAGCCACGTTCCGAAATGGCTGTCTAACGGCAACGCGCAGCAGAAGAAGCTAGTGCGCGCACTGTACGATTTCTCTGGATCAGCAGACGAATTGTCATTCCGATCGGGCGACGAGATTGTCGTAGTCAACGAGGTCCTCGACGAATGGTGGATGGGTGAGCTGGGCGGGAAGAAAGGCCTCTTCCCCACCAGCTACACAGAAGTGCTCTCCGGCACGCCCTCGCCGTCGAGCTCGCCCAGCAAACAGCCCCGACCCAATGCCCCGCCCCGCCGCTCAACCACCTCGTCCGGCGCGCTCCCGGCGCTCATCCTCAACGGCTCCTCATCCGCCGAGACGAGCAAGCAGACGCTCGTCGACGATGCGGAGACCGACGCAGAGCACCCCTTCGGCGACGCGTTCGCCGCGCCGCCCAGCGCGCGCAGCTTCGCGGGCTTCGACACGGACAGCGTCGCGAGCGCGCACGACGACGACTCGGAGCACGAAGGCGCCGCGCTGATGCCGTCGCGCGACGCGGACGAGGACGCGCGCTGGGAGGTGCCCAAGGTGCCGCGCGAGGCACCCGTGTTGCCCTCGCGTCGGGCCAAGGCGCCGCCCCCGCCCCCGCCGCGCCGCGCGACGGTCGGCGCGGGCGCGGGCGGCGTGCGCTACGTGCCTGCGGTGCGGGACGGCGAGACGGGCGACTGTACGAACTTCCAGCAGAACCCGTTCAAGGCGACGGGCATGTGCGCGAACTGCTTCCGGATGCACATTGCGTGAGGGATGCGTGGTGAGGTTATTGAGTGCTTGTTGATCGAGTATTTTAGGCTTGTGGACGCTCGTGCGCGAGGGTGATAATGCGTGTTGCATGCTTTGGTATTATATTGTCGCGCTTGGGTTTGATGTATAGATAGATGGACATTCGGATAAGTATACGAAACAGACATAGCGGCCTCCTTTATCTCGTTTCTCACCAGAAGATCCTTCTAGTCTCCTGCAGGGAGAGTAGATGTTGAATATTCAATTATCATGCCTCAGGCAGGATTGTTCCATTATCTGACGACCCTTCGTACATACCGAGGTGGTAGTCCATATATAGTAGGTGTGGACAGCCAGAAGAATTATTCGAATATATTTATTCGAATAAAATATTCGACTTTCCGTCGCGCGAGTTTTCTCTTCGAGCCTGCAAACGAAAACGACGACACGACACGACGCAGTCGACTCGCCATCTTTTTCACCCCAGGTAAGCTTGCATCTTGCTCATTTTTTCGAGGGGTCTCAATTAAATAGTTGACATTATCACATAGGCCTAGCAGCGTGGGTATCAGTCGATATGAGCCTGAACTTACGTTGCACTACATGCTGACAGTTTGATGTAGTATCTGCGAAGACTGTCATGCACAGATGTTTGACGATTCCGGAAATCCTTCTCGCCATCATAGATGCACTCCCGAAACTGGAGGTAGATTTTGGTCTCTTGGATATGCTTGAATCATGGGATGACATCTCGTTGACTCCAAACCATGCCGATGCGCGGGCCATTGCGCTGACTTGCAAGGCTTTTCTGAATGCAGGTCTCGATGCTCTGTGGTCCACAATGAATTCCATGCAGCCGCTACTATTGCTCCTTGTATCCGAGGACTTGTCCGGGTTGTCAGTAAGTCCCTGCTTGGACGCTGCATCTATGCTTCTGCTCAGCATGCTTTCGTTCCCTATAGGTAGAGCCAACTGTCACCCTAGACATGACCCGGTTCGACTATTATGCCCGTCGCATCCAAATCCTGCAAACTTCTAACTTTGACGGACCGTCATTGGATGCCTTTCGATCGCTGAGTGTCAATACGTGGCGCCGATCACAGTCTATACTGCCAAACCTTCGTCATCTTGGGTGGAGACATGTTGACACGGGCACTTTTCCATATATTTCTTTGTTTTCAGGCCCAGTTCTCCAAAGCATCATCCTGTTTCCTTTCGATTGGGACCCTTCACACGATGATTCGTTCTTCTCCAGCCTTTCAACGCTATCAAGATTCTCTCCTATGCTGTCCCGGCTCATGCTTCATGACGATTTCGTTACTTTCAGGGAAGATTGCTACAAGCAAACGATGATTT
The DNA here is from genome assembly GCA_003675405.1 of Hericium coralloides. Taxonomy (NCBI): domain Eukaryota; kingdom Fungi; phylum Basidiomycota; class Agaricomycetes; order Russulales; family Hericiaceae; genus Hericium; species Hericium coralloides. The sequence continues at coordinate 227,461 of QUOP01000281.1, read as the reverse complement.
TCCTTGGCGCCTTACCCTTCGTGACATCGGTTCGCTTGTGCACTCCCGTCTCATATGACATGATCCGTCAATTGAACTCCATGCCTAATCTCCGCACTCTGAGAGCCGATTTCTACGCCAGGGATATCGAGATATCGGGCACCATCAAAAAGATGAACTTCGTCTCTTTACAGGAGATCGAGCTTACACAAGGAGAGCTGGCAACATTCACTTCATTCCTGGATATGTTGCCCGATGGACTCAACGTCGAAACGATCAACATCGAGCACATGGAATGCGAGCCATCTCTGGCCATCAACAGATTGGTCGGCGCTGTCTGCCGAGTCTGCTCTCCTGAAGCATTGAAATCCTTCAATCTCGGCACCGACGGTCTATCTAAATATGAGCATTCCTCCGATTTCATCACCAACAATGCTACCCTTTCTCCGTTATTGAAATTTCGCCACATGGAATCCTTTTCGGTCTCACTCGGCGACCCCGACTGGGATGACCGCTTGCTGGAAGACATTGCAAGTGCCTGGCCTGGTTTGCGACACCTCGCACTCCGGAGGCATGGCAGGAAGCCATCAAAGCTGACATTCCGCGGACTTGCCTCACTCGCAAAGGGCTGCCCTCGACTAGAAGACCTCTCCCTATCTTTGGCGCCTTGGAACACTGATGTCGACGGGACCGCTTTGTGCAGCTCGAACAAGTCGATTCGACGCTCGCCTTTGCATATGGTGCTCCGCTATCCACTGCCGAACTTGGAGGCTGAGGCTGAATCCCATCTACAATTTGTATTCCCCAACCTGAGCCAACTCGACATTCAGCATGTAGGTGCTATTTGAAGTTCTTTCCGGACAAGCCACGTCGTGAACAGTCGAGGGACTTCAGCAGTATGAAGGTATGGGGTTGACCTTTCCGAACGGCTGCCCCCATCAGACCTTTTTTTCGGCAGCTTGTACAGAGGTGGAAGGATGAAATTGCGGGGAGCAGCTTTCCGTCTGAGGGTGCCATGATCAATGTTGCGACAGGTGTCGCGCGCACGGCCCTGGACGTTATCAATCTAGGTAATACATCATTGTCAATGTTTTCCTGGGCCTTCCGCATTGACAACATCTTAGCGGGATTCAATTACGAATTCAATGCTTTGGAAAACGGGGACAAACGAACTCGCCAGGATATATCATAACTTATTGTCAGCCACTTCTGCCTCCTTCCTCCGCCACTGATGTTTATCTACCTTTTCTCCTTAGCTTGAACTCTAGTCTCTATCCCAACAAGATCGACTATGTGTTCCGCTCTTTTTGGCGCTACATTCCTGAGCCATTTCTGCGCCTCGTGCGATTTCTCCCCGGTCGCGAATATACCCGTCATCTCGAATATATGAACTTCATGCGCACGTTCGCGCCGCGCATCATACGCCAGAATGAATCAATTGGAGATGGGAAGGACATCTTGTCTGTTCTGGCGCGTGCCAACGCCGCGGGAGACCCAAAGGCACGTCTGTCGGTGGAGGTGCAGGATCAAATCTCGTACGTCTCTCTCAGGTCTGTGGTACACCGCTGTCTAATCTCATCTCTGCAATTCCAGCACTGTGCTGCTGGCGGGTCACGACACGACATCCAACTCTCTGCTGTGTCTCTTCTGCGAGGTCGCGAAGCACCCGGAATGGCAGATCAAGGTCCGCGCCGAAATCGCTGCCGTTCGCGCCCAAGTGAACGCGCGTGGCGATGAGGATTTCTCTATTGCGGATCTTGAAGAAATGACCATGATGCATGCCGCCCTCAAAGTGCGTCAAATGATTACTGCTCTGCAGACATGCTACTTACATTGCTTCGCAGGAGTCCATGCGCCTGCATCCCATCGTCTGGCAGATGATGAGAAGCGGGCCAGGACGACGTCCTGCCGCTAGCCTTCCCGATCAGGACCAAGTCCGGCGAGATGATCTCATAGATCCCGGTGCGCAAGGACCAGACGGTCTATATTTCGGTCGCAGCGTACAATCGGTAAGCACTGATCTGCTCCGCCGCTGTTCTGATCTCCTCAGGTTTTTGTTCAATGGTTAGGTTGGAGGCCGCATGGGGTGCGAACGTACATGAATTCCATCCAGAGCGCTTCCTTGAGGTGGACAAAGCTAAGCAGACGGGAGTTCTCCATGCCCGAAGGAGAGCAGAAGACCGTCATGAGAAAGCCCTGTGGGCTGATGCTGCCTCTCATCGGGGGCTATCACGTTTCCTGGATGGGTCTCCAGGTGCGCGGTGTGCAGCGAGTCTGCGAGCACCTTTGGAAAGGCTATCTCGCGTTCCTTTATGTCTCTATCAATTTGTCAGATGCTGCTTTATGTCTTGATTGTATCTTTATCACGAGCTAAACACGAGATGCATGCTTTCACAATATCAGTATACCAGGACGGACAAGTCACCTCGGAAGGACGAAACGTGGAGTCCGGATTCCCGGAAGGGCAGATCTCGCGATAACCATACGCTCCGGGTGGCTTAACGTCCAGAACAACCTTCCTGACATCCGCTTCTCGACCCCCAACACGCTGCAAGGCCTGCAATCTCTCCTTTTGTGAAGTATGGACCTACGGTGTGCGAGGGAAAGATCTTATCCGATGCCCAATCTCTGGCCGGGGTGCGGACTTCGTTCACGTTCATGACACTTAGGAGTAGAAGGTTCGTATGTATCAGGTGCGTGTTTGATTCCCTGTGTCAACGACTTTCCCCAGCAACTGGTTTATGTTACGATGTGTTCCTGTGTTAATCAAAGTCAAATTAAGGCTCAAGTCAGCAACCCGATTGGTCGATGAGGCCTTACGGGAGCTCGCTGTCAAGCAGAAAAGGGACCTCATAGCATTGACTTATCCTGGGAAAAGCTGGCAAGAGCCATCTAATAACCGCTCAAGTCGTCGCTAGGCTTTCTCTTCGTCCATCAAGCTTCAAGCCGAAGTACCTATTGCATTCAAGAAGGTTCCGCAGCTCTAACATCGCCTGTGCTTCCGGAATCCTGAAAGCATTCTGAAAGGTCTATCACAAGTGATAGCGGTGCTTCAGCATAGACGCACGTGGACGGCCCATCGATAACATCCTCTCTTCCAGTGAAACCACCCTAATGGTCGGGGAAGGCGCTGCGACTTTCTGCTATAAGTGCGGAAGCAGTACGCGTCGCTTTTGTTCATCTGCATCAACTCTGTACTAATCACGTACAGAAGAACACAATATTGCACAATGCTTATCTTCGGAAAGCCTCTGCTTTAATTGTAAGAAACCAGGGCATTGGTCGAAAGATTGTCCATACCCTCGAAAATCAGCGTCATGGAAGTGTTACAATTGCGGCGAGCCAGGCCATTTCTCCTCAAACTGTCCCCTGCGAAAATGTTTTGTGAGTCGATTACCGTCTCTGGCTGACGTGCCGTTCTCACCAACAAGGTAGAGATGTGATGGACTTGGCCATTGGTCGCGAGACTGCACGGAGCCATGGAAATCAGGCTGTACGTGAACAGTTCTGCGTGTTGAATAATCTAGTTGGTGATATTCCGATATGTAGCCCAATTCAAGTGCTACAAATGTGGAAGTCCGGACCATACAGCAATGTGAGTGATTATCTTCATCTCGACATAGCTCCTTTACTCATTCCGTTATCAGTGATTGCACCCAGGCAAGACGAGACCAATCAGCAGAATCAGCTAGTCCTAGAACAAGCCCTGGGAGCAGCGACAGTTCTGGATCATCGTCCCGCTCATCACCCGAAGCTGAATGGTCCTCAGCTGAGCACAGTCAAGGACGCTCGAGTAGGACTTCGTCCACCTCTTCTGGTCCTAATAGCAAGGACTGTTCGGACCCTAATCCTAGAGAAAAGGGTAACGCGGCTTACAAGTCTGGGTGCTACGGCGATGCAGCCTTTTTCTACACGATAGCAATTAGTGAGTGTGATACCGCAACGATGCGTCACGGCTAACTGTTTCCATAAGGCCTCGCTCCTAATGACGACGTGCTCCATTCAAATCGCGCTGCAGCATATATCGGCATGAAGCTATTTTTACCTGCTCTATCTGACTGTTTAGAGGCTATATCTAATCAAAAACATCCGACGGCCAAGGTCCTCATTCGCTTGAGTAGATGTCACTACGCGCTCGGATCTATCGTCGCTGCATTATCGGCTGTGCGTCAGGCTCTATTGCTAGAACCTGAGAATTCCATTGCCATAGCCTTGCAAGATAGGATACGAAAGCTCGATAAGTTGCTTAAAGATCTCCACGATGCCCGTTCTCAAAACCGCTGGGGGACGGCTCGCGGTATATACGATGCATGCGTCACAACTATTTTGCAAGAGGCAGAGGAACTCCCGCACGAATGGAGATGCTGGGAAGTCGAACTAGAGATCGCGCAGGCGAACTGGAAGGTGGCCAAGGACACAATCGAGTGCGTTATTGCTTTTGCATCACACTTTTGCAAGTAGCTCACCATTTGCTGTATCAACCGCAGCCGTGCGATTCAAGTGCATTTCAAGTCGAGCGAATTGGTCGCTTTGCGAGCCACGATATTTTTCTTGACAGCGGAGCTTGAGAATGCTCTGCAACACATCGACATCGCGTTGCGGTTAGACTCGAATAATCCCAGGGCTGGTGCACTTCAGAAGCGCGTACGCCGTGTACAGCAGCTGAAGGAACAAGGGAATACGTGTTTTGGAGGCGGCCAATGGAATGAGGCCATTGAGAAGTACACCGAAATCTTGCAGGTACGTGTCGAGATCTCTTTGCCTTTTTGTGTTCCAATATCGTCTACAGATCATTGGAGACAATGGGGAAGAAGGAAAAGGTGGTCCCATGAGAGCTATGATTCTCTCAAATAGGGCGGCAGCATTTGTCAAAGTAAGGCTCATTCGGCCGCATTGGAGCCGCCCTTCACATGTTGCAGATCAGTCGCTATGCAGACGCCCTAGAAGACATTACAGCGTCGCTGCTGCTCAATCCCAAGTCTTCTAAGGCCCTTCGCACTCGAGCTAAAGTCCATGTGCACGACAAGAACTATGAATTGGCCATAGTTGACCTGAAGCTGGCGTTGCAGTATGCAATCACTCCAGCCGAAAGAAACGCGATCGCGTCAGACCTTCACCAGGCTGAGATGCTCGCGGGCGTGGATAGTAACGGAAATAAAGACTGGTATGCCGTACTAGGTAAGCTCCATATATTGTTCATAACCAAGGGCCTTTCTGAGTGCCTGAACAGGTGTCCCGCGTGGATGTTCTGATGATGAGATCAAGAAGGCATACAAACGGGAATGCCTGAAGCACCATCCTGACAAGGTGCGCGCCAAATGCCGTTTTGCACTCAAATTTACTGACGTCTTGTGGTAAGGGCGGCGACGAAGAACAATTCAAGTTGATCGGACAGGCCTATGCCGTTCTCTCGGATCCACTGCAGCGCAGGTTCTACGACATGCATCTTTAACTGAGCAACATCTTGCTACATGTCTTGATAGTCGTGTCCGGGATATGAGCACATTCCAAAGTCGTGGCTTTGCGTATGCAATACATAAAAATACAAATCCTTCCTGAGTACATAAACAACTCCGATGACAGAGCTCTCGCCAGGTGCCTCTCGTACGGTATTTAGGCCGGGATGGGGACCTCAGCCTGAGGAGTCAGACGCACAGCGTGCCGCCTCTCCTTGTCCGAGAAGTCTGGGGTGCCGGAGTGCACCGTGACACGGTTGTCCTGCACACGTGCGAAAGAACCCATTAGCTCCCAACGAGGCTGTCAAGAGCCATGGAAAGTGCATACCCAGACGACGACAGTGCCGGGCTCGTACGGCGCGCGGATCTGGAAGTCCGCGCCCTTCGAGATGTGGTCGTAGAGGAACTTGAGCAGGTACTCGGACTCCTCGACCTTGAAGCCGACGATGTACCGCGTGAAGCCCTGGTTGACGTAGAGCGCCTTCTCGCCCGTCACGGGGTGCTGGCGCACGAGGGGGTGCTGCAGTCGGCTCACGCATCAGCAGGCATTCTGCGGCCGCGCGAAATTATGCGCACCTCAGTCTCAACTGGCTCCCGGCGGACGGGGCCGTCGCGCTTGCGCGAGTACTCGGCCTGATCCACCGCTGAGTGGACGGCGCGCAGGCCCTCCAGGCGCTTCTTGAACTCGGGGGAGAGGCGGTTGTAGGCCTCGACCTGGGAGGCGAAGAGGGTATCGCCGCCGAGCTCGGGTTGGTCGAGGATGAAGAAGATGGTCGTGCTCGGGGGCTGCTTCTCGTACGACTGCGGGGAAGGAAGCGGATGAGAAGCAGTTTTACGCGTGCAAAAGCAAGGGCTACTCACGACGTCCGAGTGCCAGCTCACGTGGCCGGCGCGGTCGCCGCGCGAGTACTCCCTGAATCGGTTGTGGCTGGCGTCACGGTACACTGTACACACCATTCAGAGACCGGCCAGGATTACCATCGCATCAAAAGCACACACCGACGTGGAACTCGGGATACCCCTTCACGTTCCCGGACGTGGGGTGCCTCTGAATAGGGCCGAAGTGACGCGCGATCTCAATCTGGCGGTCCGCGCCGATGTCCTTGAAGTCCTGGTCGCGGAACACGACCACCTTGCGCTCGGCCGCGAAGAGCGCGAGCTCGTCGAGGCCCTCCTTGCTCAGCTGCGAGAGCTGGACGCCGCGGAGCTCCGTGCCGAGGTACGGGCTGAAGTTCTTCACCTTCACGCCCTCGGCGAGCAGGTTGGGCTTCTTGGGGTCCGCGCGGAGGCCCGCGTCGGTGTGCTCGAAGAGCTCGGTCGGCGCGAACTTCTCCTCTTTGTCGAAGTAGGGATAGTAAAAGGGGTAGGAGGGGCCTTTCTGTATTGGTGGATGGTATGTTAGCCATGAATAATTATTCGACGGGTGGATGGACTCACGTCCTCAACCTGCTCAGTAGGCTTCGTCTCAGCGTTGCTAAGCTTGATCTGAGCGATGCGGTCGACAACCTCGTCGGTCTGGGTGACAGTCTCTGTAAGTCCGGGTGCCATTGGAAGGGATGAGGTAGCTGAGAGCCAAAAGAAGACAGGGTTTTGTCTGTCCTGATCTGCAAGAACAGAGGCCTCTTTTATGCCCAAACGATGGACGGCCATTCGCCACTATGTCTTCACGAGCTCGCGACGGCCCTCGCGCCGAAGCCCAGCGGTGCCTTGAGCATGCCATCGCTTAACAATATGGCCAATGGGGCAATGACGATTTTCCCGCCTCCTGCATGGCGAAAAAGGCATATCGCTGCAGATATGACGGGCACCCAATGTTCTCCGTGAGATTGCAGCACTCACATGATATGCAGCGCCATGGCGCCTTGCGCTCTTGCAACATACGAACGGGCCATGTCGAGCTTGCGCGACGCAATGACGCGAGGTTACACAAGAGATGGGGCTTCTCCAACCTGCTTAATCGCGAATTCGAAATGATACTGCACGGCAGCTTACCCGACAACGTTCCTACAACCTGCGAGCGCGTCGCTTGTCGGCCGAAGGTCGTTTGGGACCAGCAGAAAATGCAGCGTCGATGCCGACGAGCAGATATTCGTGCTGTCTGACGACAACTGGTTGCGAAAGTGCGCAAGTTGAGATATCACATACCAGGCACGCGACGCGTCGGTGGCTGAGCCGGACACATGACGTCGTCGAGGTCGAACAGTGCTCGTTATCTAGTGGAGTCAGTACATGCTGAAGGCAGAATGGTCAGACCCGCGCAGAATAGAAGGGACAATGGTGTACTGACTAACAGATACCGTCCACCGAACGTTCAAACAGAGCTAGCTTCGATGCGTACGTCGTTTCTTGACTAAAACCCCCATTTTCAACACCTGGAACGTTGACATTCTTGGCCTATTGCATTCTGCGAAAGACGTGAACATAAGGACCTGTAAATTCTAAGTAGGCATACGAAGCTTATCGAGGCATATTCTGAGATCTATAACACTTGCAGAAAAAAAAACGATCATCAATCATATCCATCGCACCACTAGTCCCCCTCCCGGCTCCTCGCCTCCGCCAAACTCAACTCGAGCGCAAACCGCAGCTCCTCATCCTCGACTTTGCCAAGCGCAGCGACTTCCGCATCCCAATCGCGCCCGCCGCTCGTAGGCTCCGACTCGGCCGCAGGCGCAGGCGGGATGCTGGACAGTTGCAGCGACGCCGTGAGCGCGGACAGCGAGCGCGAGACAGGCGGCGACGACGACGGCGTCGTGCGCAGCGGTGTGTTCCACGCGCTGCCGGAGCCGGAGCCCGTGCTGCCCACCGACGCAGACGACCGCCATGTGGGCGTCGCGTTGCCGCTGCGCGGCACCGCGGGGAAGTCCTCGGGGCTCAGGCGTGGCTGGGGTACAGGCGACGGGCTGAGGTTGAGGGGGCTCGCGTCGAGCCCGCCGGCTTCCATGGGCTCGGGGTAGAAGCGCGGGGAGACCTGCACTTTGTTCGTCGATGACGAAGGGGAGGCGAGGACGCGCGGGTACGATCTTGAGAGCGATGACGCTGCTGGCGACGATGCGACCGGATTCAGGGGCGGGGAAAGGGAGGCCGTTGACGAGGGTGTGCGAGAAGGCCTGGACATGGGAGGCTGTGCGTATCGAGGTGCGTATGAGGGCCCGTCATCGAGATCGACGTCGAAAATGCCCTCCTCTTCCTGTTGCGCAGGCTCAGTCTGCTCCAGCCCGTCTCGCCGCCTCGTCTCTGCCTCCTCTCGACTGAGCATGAGGACGTACTCGACGGCCTCACGCTCACTCAGGCCGAGGGACTCGAGCTCTGAAAGCTGCTCTCGCTCTCTGCCGAAAGTACGTCTAGTGTACTCGGCCTCGTTGGCAAGCTCGTCGCGAGATTCTGCGATGTTACGACGAAGCTCTATTTGATCTGTCCACCACACGAACATCAACGACTACTCTTAAGCAAAACGATAGAATGACGTACGCTGCCACTTAGCATTGCTTTCGCGCTTGCCTTTGCCCTTTTTCCACGCGCCAGCAGGATCTGGCAAAGCGGCTTTCCATGACAGGATACGGTTTCCGAAACTTGCGACTAGCGTCTGCCGCTCCAGCAGGATCTTGCGCACCTCGTCATGTGTGTATGCTGCGATCGAGCGCAGAGGCTCGAAGTTCACGGCATCCAATACCCGGATCGTTCCACGTGAAGAACCCGCAGCCAGAATGATGGTGTTCATAGCCAGGCATGTTGGAAACGCATCCGGAAAGACTTCCACACGCCGGACTGGGGAGATGGGGGCATCCGACGTCGCTGTGGCATTCCAGTCATAGAAGCTGATCCCGCCAGAGCTGTCACCCGCAACGACGAAACTAGACTCGCCAGGTCCAGTCGAGAATGACGGCAGGATACAACGGATCGGGCCACAAGCGGCATCTCCAAAGACGGTGGTGTGAATAGCTGTCGCACCAGGCCTGATGCTATAGCGATAGAACCATGGATTATTGAGGTAGGTAACCAGAATTGACGTTGCTCCGACACGGTTGGAATCGATGAACAATGTGGACACCTCTGGCTTCTCGGTTTCGGAAGGCTGCAACGGGTTGGACGAAGGTATAAGCGGAGGAGAAATGCGAGTCTCAGCAATGGCTGGCTGAGCGGCATCCAGCGCCTGAAGTAGAACGGCGTTAAACTCAGAGTGGATGACCACCTCTCCAGACCTATTTGCGACTGCCAGCACTCCGTGAGAGAGCGCCTCTGCAAATTTGACGCAAGGATCGACGACACCGGTCTTCCTTTCAGACGTCCAGACGCAGCGAAATCTGTTCAAACCCCATATCTTTGCCCGTCCGTCCGCTGCGACGCTGATGCAAAGATTGCCATCCGCGCTCCACTTGACATCCTCCACAGCGCCTTGGTGCTCTTCATCGACCCGGCTGTGATAGACCTTCGCAGCACTCCGTCCACCGCTCATGGTGCGGGGATAATACATGACGCTCACGCTGCCATCGCGGAATCCCCAGATAATCTTCGCTGATGTGCCTTCTGACGAGAGTGCACAGGCCGTGACATTCGGTGTGAACTCTGCATTCGGGTTGCCTATTCCAATTCCGTGATGAATTCCTGACGCATTCAGGAAGCCCTTGATGATCTTTCCAGTGGAAGGGAACGAACGTGCGACGATGCCGTATTGCACCGACGAACTGAGCAATGCGTCTTCAGATAAGAGATAAATGTCGGAGACGGTTGCATGATGTGGGATGTGCGTCAGAGTCGTATTGCGAGAACGTTGCCAACGACTAAATGACACGATCAGAAATGGTTCAATGACGTCGTGGATAGGAGAATGTGTCTGGTCATGAAATGAGATACGCACTTTCTGAGATTGTACCGAAGGACAAATTCTCTCTTCCAAGTGCCTTCAGTTTTCCTGAGGGTAAGTCTTTTCACATCCTGCAGGTCATGCTCAGGACCAATGCCCAAGAACTGGCAGACGAAAGCTCGATGCCAGGTATTGTCGTCCTTGACATGCGCATATAAGCGCTTGTTAGTACCACCTAGGGCAATAAGCGAAAGCGGATCGAGATATGACGTGATATGAGTGAGCGACTCGGAAGGGAGTGCAACGAGGCGGGAATCGGTGAGTTTGCTGCTGCCATATTGATGGGTATGATGACGGGTAGATTGTGTCTTGGTTCGATTGATACTATCTTTAGGATGAATTTCAGGAGAGCGATTGTGCATAAAAACAAGGAAGGTGAACTGGGGAAATTGCTTCTGCAGACAAACGGGAGAGTTGTCTGCACTGCGACGGTTCGATGATGGTGGTCGACAGGATCGAGTCAACCGCCCCCAACCCGTTACCGAGCCTCGTGATGTCACTGACCGTCACGCCAGGTAACGCTCGAGAGCTTGCCTGGCGGCTTCGTCCTGCATTGCGGATAGTAAACTCAGGTAAACTCCCAACGTTACAGTAGATAGCAAGGGTACTGCAGAACCTGAAAACAGGATGATCTACAGTCTCCGGATGGCACCAGGTCACCAGGTCCCAGTGCTATAGTAGACGACCCGCGTCGATGACAAGCTCCGGCCTCGTCTTTGGGACGCTGGAGTCTGAAGCGAACGTAACCGCAATCAAAAGAGTTGAGTACCTTAAGCGTCGGGTCGAAGCCATAGAGAAATCCGTCAATTCCCTACTGATCGTGCAATACTTCATACCAATCTACGGTCCGTCATAGCCCGGACAATGCATCCTGTCCCCGCTACTTCCGTCAACTACAATACAGTCAGACCAGTGGAAAGAGAGATGGAGTTGAAGAGCTACCTTCTCGTGCCAGCCGAGGAGGACACTGCCGCTCACGTCTCCCCAACCCGGCATGCCCATGCCTTTGTAAAGGTACTTCATTAAGGTATCCTGAGCATCCTGCGAAAGAGACTTCGCAACGTTCGAGATGTCCGACGACTTTGTACTGTTTAAGATGGTCACCAAAGTCTGCAGGTTCAGGTTCTATAAAGTTCAACGAGAAGATCAGAGTCAGCTTCGTACATGTACCCCGCTACTTACCTTCGCCTCCTCCACGTTCGGTCCATATGGCGCGCCCTCAAGGACGGTGTTTAATGCACCGACAATGTCTCCTCTATGAGTTACCGCACCAGTTAAGTTCCCGGTACCAACACAAGAATTCAGACACTCACTTCGACAGTGAACTCCGTACCGCCACAGCCTTCGCTTTCGTCTCCTCGGTGACCTGGGCCGGATCGCGCGGATCAGGCTCGTAGAGCTCGCTCTCGAGCAGCACATCCTCGTCAAACGCGTCAATGTCGATCTTCCGGAAGTTCACATCCATCGCATGTAAGTCTTGTGATGAAACAGATGTTGTAGCAGCCTCGCCGGACAGACGCGCCTCGGGGCTGCGGTCCACATCACGTAAGCTCCCATCAGTTTCCTATTTTGTGCCTAACTTCTTTCGATTGTCTGTTCGAGGTTCGGACGTCCTTTGTTCAAAGTCCACAGCACGTTGCTACCTCGAGATAGTGGAAAGTAACAAAGACTTGGAATGAAGATTCTGGAGTTCAATTTCGGTGGTACTTGGTGCAGCTTTGCTTCAGGTTCAAGGGCATTCTCGACGTTTCTCTAATATCGATATTCTCCAGCTAATCCTCACCCTGGAACACACAGCGAAGCCTAGAGCAGACAAAGGCTCGGATCTGCTCCATCATGTGTTTCTACTCAGAAAACCCGGGCGTTCCTAGGCCCCTTCAGAGCTTCACACCCGACCGCCGCCAGGCGTTGTGGTCGATCCCGGATCTCATGACTTACGCGCGAACAGCCATCTCCAGCCATCCCGCCTCCGCATGGCGGCACACGTTGTCAACGAGGCAAATTACCGGCTCATGTCCGCCTTTTGTCCAGCAGCCTATATAATGACTGCGCCGTGCGCCAGAATCGCTAAGCTTTTCCCGCCCTCTCCATCACTTACTCTTTGCCATGGCTGTGCTCGACGCCTTCCGCCTCAAGGAGTTCGACCTCGAGCCCGTCTACGCGTCCTGGAAGGATGCGCCCAAATTCCTGGGGAAGCCGAAGAAGGACATGCCGGTCGACGAGTGGCTCGCCCAGATCAAGGCCGGCTGCCTCGAGCGCAAGGTGCCGAAGGAGTACTGGCACAAGGTCGGGCAGCACTACCTCGGCGACAGCGCGCGGGCACGGCTCGACGAGCTGAAGGCCGTTCTGCGGAACATGCACGGCGGGAAGTACAACTGGAACTGGAAGAAGTTCAAGGTCGCGATGCGGAACATGGGCTGTGCGTAGTATTCCCCGTGTGCGATGAGTGCGGGGCTGACTTTGTCTTCGGGTGCTAGGGGACATCGATTCGAAGAAGACCGAGACGTACGAGGTCCAGAGCAAGCCGTCCGGGCTCTGGTGGATCATCGGGAAGAACAAGCCGGAGGAGACGCCTGTCAGCACAAAGGACAGCACGATAGCGGTGGCGGCGGAGAAGAAAGAGAAGGAGAAAGAGGGCCGGAGTGGGCGTAACCCGGAGAAGAAGTCGAGCCTAATGTCCACGATCAGCGACAAGGGCGAGAAGGGGGGCGACGAAAAATCCGCCGGGAGCAGGGCGCGGAACTGGCTCGCGCGCGCGCCATCCACCATGTCCAAGCGCAGCAGCACCGATTCTGTTTCCAGCGAGATCTCGAGCGCCATGGGCAGCAAGATGTCGCGGGACGTGACGCCCTCGCCGCCCAGCTCCGTCGCTCCTACGCCTGCCCAGAGCCCAGGAGAAGGTGCGTTTCCTTCCCTTTCCCTCTGCCCTCCGATGTGGTCGCGATAGGACTCACCGGCTCCTTTCAGTGATCACGACGAATGCCCATGCCCCCGTCTGGCTCCTCAACGCGTGCAACGCGCTCGACTTCCTCACCACCGAGCACCCCAAGACGATGACCGCCCTCTCCGCCGTCCTCATCACCGTCGGCAGCCTCCCCGCGATCCCGGGGATTGCTACAGGCGCGGGCGGCGCGATTCTGGCGTCGCATGCGGTGCAGGCAGCGGGTGCCATCGCCGTCGGCGTGGGCAACTGGCTGAAGAGCGCGCAGGAGGCCTCTGCCGCCCGGGTGGCGGCCGAAGGTCAGCAGGCCACTCTCCAAGAGGCCGAGAAGTCTTCCAGCCGATGAGGGCGGAATCGGCCGTCGTATTTTATTTAGGAAGGGGACGGTCTATTTAATTCGTTCGATTATGGGAAGGATAGGGTGATAATATACTGTACGATACTCGTATATAGCGCCTTGTTGGACGGTGGCGTCAGTTGCTGCGAACCATCGTCGTGGGGTGGGAGATGTAGACGTAGGCACTGCTGGCCGGTGCTGTGACAGAGGAATGTGAATGTTGGAGTCGATGTTCCAAGATGCGGTCCGAAGATCCTGGACGCCACCGCGATATGAAGGCACATCCCAGGGCCGCGATGGAGCAGCCTGGAGGGCGTGGGCCGTCATCTTTTAGTTCCTAAGGACCAAAGTCGACGAAGCATTTCTGATGAGCCATCAATAAAAGTCAGTTAGACTTGTTGCATACCTCCTTGGGTTCTCAACCGTAACCGCCGGCCTGTCGCCGAAGGCCTTGCTTCTGCATTATCAGATATTAGGGTGAGACGGGATGCGAACAGTGGCCGACGCAAGTTGTCCAAAATGTGCCGCTATTATCCTCTCGATAACAGAGGCGCCAGCTCGAGTCCAGAGGAGCCCTTGTTACCCATTAATACACGTCCACTGAATCACATCGGTAACATTTAGAAGTTCGCTTGGAGTGCCAAATGGATAGCCTGCAATCCGGACAGGCAGCAACGTAGTTGCCCTCCGAGCGAGAGCGCTAGCAATTACGTCCGGATTGTGTGCGGGTTGGTCATGGCGCCGATATGATGCCCGCCCGCCCTCGTCCTACAGCCGGTAATCAGAGTCGGCAGCTCGTCAGGCCTGCGGAGATCCTCCTGACTTGCCCCGCGTCCCACGCTGTAAAATTAGCAAGGCCAACAGTAGAAGGAGCGGTCTGTGGATTTTACGGCCACCTCCCGGCAGGCGGCCCCATTCGGAAAACTCACCAGCGCGTCTATATCTTGCCTTCGGATAGGACAAATTCCCCGGACGTGGCAGAGCCCGGACAAATCGGCCTGCATGATCGACACGAACATGTCCGTCGATGTATGATACATACTGGCTATGGAGATTCTTCGCAAGAGGTGCAGTGCCGACGATCATGCGTTTCAGCCGTGAAAGTAACACCGTACCCATGGTCTATTTCGACACCTCTTCAGCGGAGCCAACCACGGAATGCGGAGTCGACGAGTTGTCTTCTGCATCCTGCTTCGCGAGGCGGAGCCTATTGCCGTGTCATTGTCCCGGGGTCAGCATTCCTGGGAAGCCAGACATGACTCACTTGTTACGGGCTATCAGAACCCTCATGGTTCGCTCTCTCTCGAACTCCGTCATGTTAGGCCAGTTGGTAATCCGAGATACCGTCTGGTGACGTGACGTTAGCGAACGGGCAGAGGCGCTGAGCTGCAGAATGTTACATACGCCATCGTTGTTTATGACCAGAGGTCCTATTGCGTCGAATTTCATCGACGCCAAACCTTCGTTGCTGAGATTGAGATTGTGGGCCTGGACCGCCTCGCTACTGCCATTTGAAGGCGGCGGGAGCAGGCCTCTTGCGCCCTGGGTGTTTTCGTTCGACATCGCTAGTGAGGCTCGATGTAGAGATGAGTGAGAGTTCCTTGTACCTTTTCAGCCTATATATCTCCGAGAATAGTATGGAGAGTCGTATGCTGAACGCGGCGAAAATTCGAGAACCTTCGGGGCTCCTTCAGGGACGCGCTGCGTGTTGAATTTGAAGCGGCACGCGGGGTTAGACTAACACAGGGCCAAATTGCCGTCACTTCAACGGAGGTAGACGCAAGATAACAGGTTGTTGGATTTGGACGCAAACATATGTGCGTTTATGAAGCTATAGGAATGTACAAAATGGGTATACAGATGAGAGGAAAGGCCAGATAGCTCGTGACGTAATTTCGTGTGTGGATTTGTGGATTCGTCAGATCGTACTGGTACAACAGTCAACTTCGAGAAAAACATTCGCATCCGAGGCAGAAAGAAGGGAAAAGGGGATAACGCAAGAGCGGGGTATCACTGTGTCGATCAGAAGTTACGAGTCCAAAGAGATCATCGTTTCGTGGACGAGTTCGGCATATTTCTCTGAACGGGGTTTGATGTCGCACTGAAATGCAGCGGGATGTCTAAGCGAAATGTCTCTCAGTTATGGAAGTTCCCAGTCCATAAAGAGGCCGGGCTCCATACCTCACGAAACCGCTAGCATAGTCAACGAGCGGCGGAATTTCCTCGCCCCGATCATTCCGCCGTTTATTGATGTCGAACGCCGCTAGTACGGAAGCCACGACGAGCCATATGTTGGCATCGCCAAAGAATTTACCAGGGCACAATCTACGCGAGGATCAATTATCAGCTTCACACTAGGAAATGCTAGGGACTTACCTGCGCCCGAAGCCAAAAACCACGTTCTTTGGGTCAGTCATCTCCGCTGTCTGGGAATCCTGATTCATGAATCGCTCTGGGTAGAAGACGTGTGGGTCCATGTACATCTCATCGTTCCTCGTCATAGCCCTATTCAGAGACAGGTCATTATAAACGCAAACTTCTCTCAGCAATCCAGACGCACCATATGTTTGGTATAACCATGGCATCCTCCGGAATAACATATCCTCGGTACTCGTCGTCCTTCATGGCGCGGTGGGGAATACCTAATCTCCCGCCTCAGTGCCTAAGCCAGCGTTTCGACAAGGGCACTCTTACCCAATGGGACCGGCGAGTTCCATCTGGTGTCAAATAAGCATCTTCTGTCGGGCAGCTATCGATCGACGCGGACTGACCGATAGACTTCTTTGACAATGCTTTCCACGTAAGGCAGAGAGTCGCGGTCCTCAAAATCGGGCAGGCGGTCGGGGCCAACTTTCTCATCGATCTCGGCCTGCGCTTTCCGCAGGACATCGGGGTGCAGAGTCATGGCAAGGAAAAATGAGGTGAGTAGCGCTGAGGTCTGATAACAATATTCGTTACGTGAAATGATCAGCCTGATTGTCGTGCAAAATTCATCGAAGTTGCACGTACGGTATCGGTCGCAGCTGATAATTTTGGTCAACAGGAGCGAAGTCAAAATCGTGCTTGGCCGAAGCATGATGAAACTGTACGTACCACCGTACAAAACGCCTGCAGCGCCCTTTATGTCTTCTTCCTCATAGTGATTATGTTTACTGTCCGATTCGTTCGCAATGATGAGATTAGAAACAAAGGACGGAATCGCTGTTCCTGCAGCCTAGATCAAGGTCAAAATAGCCACGACGCCCCTGAGAACGCGCAACTTACCATAGTCCTCTGGACCATCTTGAAAGGTATATCTAACATCCTCCTCACCTTGACCCGCGTTTTGAAGGCATGCCGTTTAAATCCCGCCCCCGGCATCCACGCAGGAAGGAATTTCACTGCAACCAATGATGCGTAATGAGCGTCTAATGTGGCTCTCAAACACAACAGAACCACATACGCGCCGGGAAGAAGTCGACCAGCATTGACCCCGGGCTTCCAGCGCTCACTGTCTCATGCGCTGCATCCTCAGCGAGACGCACATACAGTTCATCCACGGATTTGACCGTGTGACCGTAGGTGATTTTCATGATTGTGCCAGCTGAGAACCTGCGAAGACGACTGCGTTGAGTAGGTCCGCCGGCCACTAGCGTGCAACACGTACCTTCTGACATGCCGGATAAATGCTTCGGGCTTCTGCAGAAGCCCGAGCAGCAGGGTACACCTCTCACGGCGCTGCAAAGGGCGATAAGCAAGAACCGCTTGCTGGCTGAAATGATCCTGGATGAGGCGCCGGTGTTTCCGGAAACGCTCGCCGTAGGGCATGTTGGTGAGGACTGAATCCCAACCCATACTGGGTGCCAAATGTCAGACGTGTTGCTCGGAATAGATTTTGAATGGCCTCACAGCTCGACCAGCATCACAAGACGCGGACGGCAGGAATAGTTGAGGCTTCGTCGTTCCATCAGATCACGAGCGGCCTTCAATGAATTGAGGACGACTATCGAACGCCCAAAAACCTTGGCGTGAACGACATCCCCTTTTGAAGACGATGAGATCCTGCCGTAATGGACAGTACGAATGCGGCATACCATAAATCTTGCCCCAGCTTTCGAACATCTCCTCCTGCTTGGTGAAGGCCATCTGACGAAGGTTGCCGACGAAGGGGTCAGGGCGAGGGCCTGGAGGGAGCCGCAAACGGCGAGCCTTGAGCCATCTGCCAACAAGGGCGACGACGAGCGCGAGCGCAAAGAGGACGGCAGCGGTAAACATCGTTTAGCGCTGGCCGATGGCCTGACGAAGGTTGGAGGAAGTGGGGCTCCTGCTGATCTGTGTGGGCTGCATTTAAGCACCAGCCGCGAATCGGGCGTTGCGCATCGAATGACAAGAACCGGTGTCACTAGTACTGAGTTCCTAGGGAAGGAGCCGATACGGCATCTTCGAAGACTATCCCGCGAGAGGCCGATGATGCATCGCAGAGAGTGAGAAAATCACACAGAAAATTCGGAAGATTCACACCAGCGGAGAATGAGCAGACTCTGTTCCTGAAAGGATCCACCCGCCAGGCCGTCAGGGACCGACAGTGCTGCGCGGAGGAACAGCGACGGGGCGTCCTGAACCAAGTTGGAAAGGCTCAGGTGAGTTCTGCAGCACACCTCATCATGCACGAGGGTGCTGGAAGCCATACGGTGCTTGGGCTCGAGGCCGTTGCCGCAGATCGCGACCGCAAGCCAGATGCTAAAGCGAACAATCGGGGTAGCGCCTGGGGAGCATCTGGCACAAAAAGAAAAGAGGACCTTCTGTTGACGTCCTGCAACGAGGCAGATGGTACTCGATAACGTGCTTCACCGCCGTCCTGGACGCTGTACCCCCCGATGGATCAGAGATCAAAATACGATCCTCATTCAGCGGGCAGAGAACGCACAGAAATCGGGCCATCGGGCGAATAGTCGTGCGCTGACACCTCCCGATCCCACACTTTCCGACAGATTGTTCCCCGAACCACTGCGTTACGCGTAGGAATGCCTGCGTCCATTCCAAACACACTTCGAAAGTCACAGAGTGAAGCAGCGATAACGAAGATGAACTCGACGAAGCAGAGACAAACAACGGATCACACCCGGCACCGAGCCTTACCGAGCCCGCTTCTACCATCCTTCTTACCTCACGAGTTCCCGGCTGCACTAGCACCCACCTCGCCCTCTCTTTTCACCACAGCAAGTGTTGGTCTTCGCAAATTCCGAACAGCTCTGTCGGAGAAAAGGTGGCTTTCCGATGACCGCTAGTTCGAGTGCGCGATGACACACGAGCGCACATGAGCACATCAACTGGCGTTTCATCCACATCCGTCTTGCAATTGAGGCCGGCGCTCAGCAGTTATTTATGCCGTCCATCAGGTGTGTGCCATGGATTCTCGACAGCGAGCTGATGCTGCGATGCTTCTAAATAGGAGATGAACTGTCCATCATTTAGTGGTCGACGCCGAGGAACACGGAAGTCAGTACGCCACGAGCATTCAACATTCCAGCGTCCGCAGGAGAGGACATTTCAGTTCATTTATGTCTATTACTTATCTAAATGCGTATCTCCAAGGGGAAAAGGTCCTCACACCACCAATCGCTTGGGTTCTGCGAGCAATCATTTCCACTCCCGGTCATATTTCTGACGGCCCGATCCAAGTCTTGCATTCCGTAAGGTCAGTGACTACCAAATTCTGCCTTGAGATAAACGTGTCTATACTCTGAGAAAGCTGTCGCTCTAGGTGGACAGAAGAGGTTTCCAGGACCTGATCATGCTTCAGGACTGAGCGTCCTGGCCTCGATCCTCTTCTCAAGGGTCGTGCACCCTGACCTCATTCATTTCAGCACGCCGCCGTTTTGGCACCTTTCGCATCGGTGCTTTGGCAGCCCAGGGTCTGCGCTTCTGTCGCCGGCACCCTGAATTAGCCCTTACCACATGCGCCCTTCTTTCAGGAGCTCCGCCTGCTTCTGTAGGGTCGGTACAAAGTCGGGGGTCATTCTCCCGTATCGATGGCCTCCTGTACATGTCGCAAGTTCTCTTCATCCCACTGTCCTGCTCTCGAGCGGACACTTTTGATTTCCGCTGTCTTGGCGTTTGCGACATTGGTCACGCTGAGACGTTAGCAATAGTACGCTCAGTCCGCCGCATCGTTCTCAGCCTACCGAATCGCTCGTCATCTCATAAACCCACTTGCGTTAGAGATACTTCGCAGCTTCTGCCACCACGAGGATCATGAGAGTGTGGACCTTTGAGCGCTCGGGAAATCTCATCTACCCATGACCCTGAGACGCTAGAAACGGTGTGTTCACCCAGCCCACATTTTCTCTTCATCCCGCAGACCCACTCTCAACACAGACACTTTGTTTTCTGCAATCACCGGGTCCATTGCATCCACTTCATCATCTGAGACCCTAGGAGCGGTAGATCCCTTCACTTAAACCTTAGGACATCTGGGCGCCGTGCATCGACCCGCCGCCTCCTCCTACGGGCTCGGACTTCTGCGAGTGCGGATGCCTAAGATCAAGGCGTCGAGGCGTCTTGCTGCTCGCACTAGACAGTGGCCGCAGTCTTTCAACTCGATACTAACCGGTCAAACCATTCGCTCCAGTAGTCGCTCTATGCCTATGGCGCCACCCACAGATGATTAGTGCTGCATCTCAGTCGGACTCGGCGCTCCATCAGTCGGCATGGCCCTTCATCATCTCCTGGTAGAAGGCACAGCATCTCAAGCTTGCCGTACAGTCAAGTTATCCTCGAGTGGCGGGCCGATGAAGGAATATCAACACCCTCCCCCTACACGCCATATGTTTCAAGTCCTTGAAGGCAGCTTAGACCTTCTGCCACATTTTGCGCCTCAAATGTTTCAGCATCCTTATGCTCCGCACTCGATCAGACGGGCGGAGCTCCACTGAAACGAAAATTTACAGTCCATCTGAATCCGGGTGAGTTATTCTGTTCTGAGGCCGCAGTCTCGTCATTCCCGGCCATCCTATCTTTCCAGAACCTCACCGACACAGACTATAATCCATGCCTTCTCGTGGTGTATGTATAATAGGAACTTTCACTCGGCCAAAATCTCATATTCCTTCGACCGCTTCGAGGAAGCATGGCGCCGTAAAACCAGTAGGACCGTATAAGGGTCATGGGCTGCTGCTCTCTCGAGCTACCTCAGGCCACCCTCTGCATCCGTCCTTCCTTATATGAGGCACCTGGTATTAGGGCGCTTCTGGACAAGTAAACAAAGCAATGATGGCTTGATCTCGGGCTATGATCCTGAGCACGGACCCAATAGTCGTATCCTATGATTGTGGCACAAGCTGATCCTAGGATTTTCGTGAGGCTTCAGCTACGACCATCGAACAATAGTGTTGCATTCGATAGCTCGAGGCTCCTAGAACAATGTACTTTGACCATCAGATAATCGCATGGCCCGGGCGTGGCGAGGGTGGAGGGCGCCATTGTCAGCCGAGGATATAACGCGAAGGATAATGGTGTTTTCCACGATTACCACATTTGTGCTTTGATCTGTACTACGCTCTGCCCATCCACCCAACACGTTCCCTAAGCTTTGACTTCTGGAGACGCTCCTTTGTACCATCGCCCGAGCATTGCGATCTATATAACCAGTGCTGAGTCCAGGTTGTGCACACAGAAGGCCTCCGATTGACGCCCCGTCCAGTCGATACCTGCATTGGTTGGTCAGCCATGAACTCACCGCTGCTCGTATGGATGCTCTACATCAACAGGGAGGTGACGCCGGTGGTGAGTGGCTCTCGTGCTCGCAGTGGCTCGGCGAGATCTGCACTCGGCGCCGGGCCACACCCGTTTGCGCGCTGACCTCGTGTTGTATAGGAATACGAGCGATGCTACGACCTTATCCAAAAGACTGTACCCCATGCCCGTAACATCCCCAAGCAGCCCACGTCGGGAGATTCTCTGCGTACGTCCTCTCGTTGTTCTTTCGGTCGTGTGCTTACACCAACTCGTATCGCAGGACAAGTGCTCGCGCAAATGATGCCGCTGCTCATGATGCGGCACAGGCGCATACCGCGTTCGCGCTGGAGGGACCATGTCACGCCATCCGGGAAGCATTGGATTGAGCAGGCGAGTGCCGATTCGCAGGGGAATGCAGCCCAGCTTACCAGATATAACTTGCAGATGCTCGATCACGTCAATCCCGAACACCATTTACGCTCAATGATAGGCTATCATCTTGCCTGGGAGAACTCGCTCGTGGGGATGGTAATGGTGCAGGGACGGCAGCGAGAAGTAACGAATATCGGGCTGGGGATAAAGCAGCTGTGTTGTGAACCGCGCGACGCTACAGTGACGGCCTACGTCGAATCAATGTCCCACAAGGTGTGTGGCCCTCTATCCACCAAAGTATATACTTTTTCTCATATCTTGCCTTGCTTTCTAGCTCACTGAGCTTGAGCTATCACACATGACACCCGACCTGGGTGACGAGATCGTCCTGCGTCGGCTCTGCATCCTCATTGCACTTAAATCCGCCTACATCAAAGCAATCGGGCAGCCGATCGGCTTCGACTGGTCCCGGCTCGAATTCAACGTGCCCGAGGAGACGTGCTTCGGCGACGGGCAGCCACTCACGGGCTGGGAGTTCCGGCTGTACAAGTCACAGCTCGGAGTCCTGCGCAAGGGCGCGACCGTCGAGGAGTCGTACCAGTGCGTCACCGCGCACTTCCGCGGGACACTCAACTCGACGTTCGTGTGGCAAGACAACAACAAGGACCTCGAGTCCTGGGTCCAATTCATCAACATCGACCAAATGACGAACGTCATCCCCAAGCTTACGGATTAGCCCCGCCTCTGGCATGTGGCTGCTGCCATTCGGAGATTCAGCGCTCACCTTTCGCTACTCCTCTTTCTCAATTTGAATAGGTTCCAGAACTCAATATTATGTATGGTCATCGTGCACGTTGTATTCATTGCTGATTCTGTCCATCGATACACCATTTCCAGACAGTCAGTCGATACCATCCGTTTCCTGTCCAGTAGCCCTGTAGTACTACCGTCGACTGCTGTAATAAAAATTTGCTCGCATCACATATCTATCACATACTCTGACCGGGACGTGCGAGCCGGTACTAAGCAGGACGGCGAAAAGTACAAAAGAATGACTTCAGTTGGCATTCCGCGGATACGATAACACGACAGGCAAGAGTATAACGATGCAGTGTCCATGATCAATCACTAATCCAATGGCGCTAGGCCGTCCACAAGGTCAGCTCTAATAGATATACCTATACCCACCGCCCCTCATCGTCTCGCAGCAATGGCCCACGTGCCCGCCGCAACCGCAAGCAGGACCATCGCGCCCGACACCGCGTCGCGCATGCCCGCCGCCGCATTGGCACTGCCCTGGCTCGTCGCGCCGATGCGGCCCTCCATGCCCGCGTGCCCGTTCGACGTCGCGAGCACGCTCGGGTCGACCTGCGCCGTGTTCACGGTCTTCGTCAGCGCCGTCGTCGCGAACGTCATTGTCGAGCCGCCGCCGCTGACGGCGCTCAGCGCGTCGTCTGTAAGGAAGACGACGGCTAGGCCCGGCGCGGGGACTTTGATCGCGCAGGTGTTGGAGCCCGTGTCGCACTGCACGGTCTGCACGTCCAGGTCTCCCTGGAGTCGACCGTCGGACTCGAAAACGCCGCCGAGAGTCTAGTGGTGCAAGTGTTAAATATCTGCGCGTCCTTCTATGAAGAATGCGACGTGTACCTGGCCGGCCCATGTGAAGTTGTACTTGGCCGATACGGAGTCCGCGGATAGGTACCTATGATCTCAAAATCAGTCGTCGTCCGGACAGAGTGAAAAAATATATGTACGCACTTGACTTTGACGGAGGACGGAGAAGCATTAGGCTGGCCGGTTTGACCACCACCGATAGAAATCGACGCGGTGTAATCCGTGTTGCCCGAGGGATCCGTAACGAAGTTGAACAAGACGACCTTCGTGGGATTGCCGTTCTCATACACGGCATAACCAGGCGTGAAGATGTTGCCACCGTTCATGCCGAGGTCGACGACCTGCGACGCGTTAGATGGGCCAAGGATTTCGGCCATGATTAGCGCGGAGTAGTACACCGGGCCGACCGTCCACTGACGGAAGGTCGACTGGTTCGTCGGTGGGGGCGTGAAGGGATTGTAGAACGCGTTCGCACCACCGACGTGCAGGAGCGCACCGGAGAAGTTGCTCGCGGCCATTGTGAGGCCCCAGTCGAGCGCCCAGATCGCCGCGCCAAAACTGTCGGAAATGCCGGCGAAACCTCCACACGAGGCAGTGTTCGTCTCGAACATGAGGAACGGCTTGCCGACCGATTGGGCGTATGCCGTCCCGGACAGGAACGTCCCTACGTTGCTCAGGGCGGAGTTGTGGTCCAAGAACTGCGGGAACGTGTCCTGGGGGTCGCGGATCGGCTGGCCGGTGTTGAATTGGGCGGCGCAGTTGTCGGTCGGATAGCTACGATGACGATCAACAAGATAAAGATGGAAGAGTGCCAGAAAACGAACTGTTCGACAGAAAGCGCGAAAAGGTCAGCATTGTAAGCTTGTCCGATGTTGGTGTCCCAAACATCCTGGGGGTTCCACTGCAAGGAGATACTAGGCACGATGAAGAGGTTGTTCTTGTTAGGGATCTGGGCATCGTTGCCAACTTGTCCGATCAAGTCGCCGATTTCTCCGAAGTAGTTCCATTGGTTGTAACCCTGGCAGGCATTCAACGCCAGTGCGTACAAGGCGGCGGAAAAGGACTCACATCCGGGCGATGCCCGTGGGCGTTATAAAGATCCGGCTCGTTGCCAGCTTGTAGACCCAACAGGCGATCTCCCAAAATTGGCTCAGCCTCGTGCATGATGGACAAGTCGAATGGTGCGGTGTTGAAGAAGGGGATACCTTTATGCGAGGTCAATAAGCGGAAGCTCTGCATATACTTATCACATACCAAGATACCAGTGGACATTCGCCAGAGACGAGATATTGCTCATCATGTACAACAGCTCCGCCGTGTACTGCAGCGGAGGGGTATTCGTCGTTCCCGTGACGGCCGCATAATCTTTGGCGATGACAGAGTTGTTCGGAAGAGATTGAACGAACTCGGCAGATTCCTGGGTATTTCCTCCGACTCGAACATGCACACCGCCCACCCGCTCCTGGATGTTCGCCATCAAGTTGAGGAAAGGCACGGCGAGGAAAGAACTAAGGCGATGTCAGGCATCGGTTGCGAAACCTCGGGAGGACCGTACCTATTTTTGCCCACTGAATGACATGTCAGACGAAAATGATAGTACACATTTAGGAAGACGCTCACAAACGTGGTTTGAAACGGACATTTCAATAGAGAATCCATAGAAGGTACCAGGCAAAGGCATGGAGAGATTGGCCATACCCCCACTCCATAGCTGCACAGGGAACTCTGTCGGCACTGTGGGGTTGGAGGGGATGGGTGGTGGTTGGAGGACAGTGGGGTTGTATGCGGCTGCTCCGGTGTATGTTGCAGCAGCAGGAGCACCAACAGTGCCCGATGGCTGGTCGGAAGATGAAGAACCGCCAAAGATGACTTGCGGGTTCTTGGGCTGGTATACTGTCATCTGGGCGTGGGCGAGGCCCAGGCATGGTATGAGAAGAGAAAAGACTGACAGATGCATCATGGCGACGAGATGCGCCGCAGGAGGCGCGAGGAGGAGGAGGTCGAAAGCAAGATGCTTCGCGGTCGTCACGACAAATCTCATTCTGGCGCCCACGTGAGCCGGCGTCTATCGTCCTGTTCACACTCTCTCCAAGCCCCATTCGTGCTGTATATTCGTAGACTCGGCACAGACAGCGTGGACAACATGTAAATATAACTGCGAGGTACAGAAATTATACGCCTGTGCGACGAGGTAACTATAATGGGAGGAGGGTCGACAGGTCATGACCGGAACTGCCTGTACGTAGCGGTGGTCCAAATTAAATCGAATACGCATCAACCCAAACATGCCTCCTGAGCTGTAGATGTGTAGCGTATCGACGGGGTGGATGGCTCTGAAGAGCTGGTAGTTTGTTCACAGTTTTAGGTGATGAACACCGTTAACATCTGAAATCATCGATGACCATGTCCTGCCAGTAATCCAGGTCAATGCCGACAGCCAAGGCGGACGGAAGACTATAGCTCACCGCAGGACAGGGTTCAGAAGCCGCTGCGACAACACCGGCCGCCTGGGTCATGGCCAGCAGGCGACCGTATTATTGGTCTGCGATTAGACGCGGAGCGTGAAGAGGGCGATGACGAGACGAAAACGATGTCTGTGGTGGCGAAGGAGTCCATTGAAAGGAGGCTGTAACAGCAGCGAGAGGACTTCGAGGACGAACTGTGAACAGTTTCGATGGTTGAACGCATACGTAGCTGCTGGTATTTATGTGGCCACCATAGCGTGCACTGGCAAGTAAAGCCGCGTTCTGGGTTCCGGCGCGCGCAGAAGGATGCATCTATCCACAAGGATGAGCCTCGCAATTGACCCGATGACCATCAACTTTCCAAAGTCAATTCATCACGAGGCATGCTTCGACGCTGGATAGACAAAGTCGCTATATGAACAAGAAACATGCAGCAGCACATTGGGGGACCTTGAAGCTCATAACAAAAGGCCGAGTTGAAATTAGGCTAAGCTGGGCTGCCATATTGCCCCTCTTCCGGCGTTTATTCTTCCCCTTAACAGAAAAGTATAGATCAGCATGAGACATCGCGCCCACAACGTGCCCAGGCTATTGTATGGAACCACCCTCTTCATGCGGAGGTTGCACAGAACAATTGAGAGATTTGACTGAGCTTAGCACGTTTGTCTCGATCAAAAGTCCGGGGGAGAAACTACTGACAGTACCTGAGCAGCAATATTGCATACTCACTGAATCTCTTGTGCAGTCTGCTCGAGAGTACTGTGGACGGAAATCGACATGAAGGCAGGAACCTGACCTCGAAGTGTCCTCGCGTCGCGTTGAAGGCGCGCGAGCACAGCCACATAACCAGTGAGGAGGACGCGTTCGTCGTTCAGAACGTTCATCCTTCTTGCAAGGCGCCTCTCCCATGGAATCGCTGTCCCAGCTACGCGCCATTCTGTATAATGTCTGTCGCTCTGGAAGTGTGGGTGATGAGCAAGAGCTTTTTGACTCGCTGATCGTCAGCAAACCTGCTCTGCTGAACGTGTTCGACGTCAAGCCACCATCAGAGGCGGAGCGCAGAGAATTGCAAGCAGGTGCGTGGGCAGCCCTCCTAACCCGACTTGGTTCTTACCAGAATACTGTTCAGGAAAAGCAACGATCCGTGGCCGCCAGCTGACAGTCAACTCTGACTTCGCCAACCAAGCCATCTTCCTTGCAAACACGCTCAACTGCTCCGAGCGCTATGTCGCAACCCTCATGAACGATGTGATCTCACAAAACCCGAATTTTAACACGCCACAAATGCTTGAGGCCGTCGTGCTCGAGCACCATCAACGACGCCGTGACCTCGTGGAGTGCCTCCGCCTTCTGTTCGAAGCAGCCGAGCTTGCAGACACGCCCAATGCTACACCTTTGAGCATTCAGCTGGCCTCGTTCGTCCAGGAACATATCCTATCGTTAACGGGAGAGAAGTCGCTGCCGTCAAAGGTGCTCTCGGAGATTGAGAAGATGGAACAGGGGATTGCGCAAGCTCAGACGGCAAAGCAGAACGCGCCGAGTAACACAACTGTTCAAGGCGCGTAACGTTCTTCTCGCATCCTTTCGCATAATCTCACGTATAATCTACAGGCACGAATATCAATCTGGGACAGGATGTCTACGACGCGCGCCTAGGATCCTTGAAATTCGAGCGGCGTTCCCTTGCGACCGTGCTTTTCTTGCTCGCGCGGCAGGGCTACCTCACATATCTCGAGATAGAGCGTATCGTGCCCTGGCTGCAAAACAACCCCAGACATCCAATGACATACTACCTTCTTGCTGTGCTGCTGGTCGCGTTCGATCCTGTCGACCCAGACTCACGCGTCGGCCAGCTACGCCAGGTCTTGGCCACCACACCGTCACTTCTTAGCCGAATGAAAACCAAGCTGCAACCCTCTGCGGAATGGACAGAGCCTGGTTTGAAAGCGACAATACTACTCAAGTGGACACTCTTTTTGACCGAGGCTCGGCATCGGGATCCGTCTCTGGAGCATAAAGAAGGCTTCAGAACGGAGGAGCTCGAGACAAACGTGTGGAATGCTGTTCAAGGCGATGCGTTCTCGTACCTCGCATCCTCCGTGGCGAAACTACGGCATGAGGGCACCTTCCCCCCGGGCTCCTATGCTGGTAGTGTCCTCCGCTTGCCAGAGGCAGAACAACAACCCGATCTACCCGACGAGGACTTCCGACCCGCTATCCTGCAAGCCTTCGAGACACTCGTCCGCTCCGCAATCACGCACGCCTCGTCCGAGCTGCGCAAGATCAAGCAGCGCCAGGAGGACTTCACCCTCGCCAACGCCCGCTCGGACCGCTCGCGCATGTTCCGCTCCGCGAGCGTGCGTCCGGACTCTGAGAAGACGCCAGCCCCGGCGCCCCGCAACGACATCGCCATGCTCTTTTCGTTCATCGGCATTCTTTATACTGCGCTCCCGCCCGAGCACGCCCTGCAGTTCTGGGGTTCCGCGCCGCTCGACAGCCGCCGGTCGGGCTGGCTCGAGTTCATCGAGCTGTCCACGGGCCGCTTGCCTGCGTTCCTACAGTGGGCAGTGTGGTCGACGCAGCCGCGCGACGCGGACATGGCGATCGCACTGTATGACATGCTGGCTGGACTCGCGAAAGGCCAGCAATGCAGCGAGCTTGCGTACAATTTCTTGGCACGCGGTGGTGGCGAGGTCGTCGCCGGTAGTATGCTCCCGTCATCAGGCCCTTCATCGTATAGCAGCGGTGCCATTGCCGCCTGGAGCACGATCTTTGGCTTGCTTGATTCGTGGGTCGCGGCCGGGACCAGCAGTCGCCCAGGCCAGCAGCCCCAGCACCCTTCAATGTCCCAGCTTGGCTTCTTGTCTGCACACCAGGCGCAGCAGGCTCAGCAGCAACTCGTGCTGAGCAATAAAGACGTCTGGCTCGCGCAGAGCTTCCTCCGCCTCCTGTCCACCGTCTCCACGTACTCCGTCGCGGCACGCATCGCTCTCGGCACCAACAGCCAGCTGCGCGTCATCCCGACCTTGCTGTCTCTCATCCATCTCGGCGTCGCGCTCGAGCTGAAGGGCTCCGCACTCGACACGCTCGCGGCATTCTGCGAGCCGGGCGCGGGCCCATCTGGCGTCGAGATCTGCAAGTCGGTGTGGCTACTCATCGAGCGCTCGGAGCTCGTCCGCGTGCGCGGCGGGGGCAGTCTCGCGAAGAAAGGCGTAGAGGCCGAACTGGAGGCCATCGAAGAGACGCACCGGCTCTATCCCGAAACGATTGCGTTCGTCCGGCTGCTCAGCACGCTCATCCATACCCCGAAGCGCATCTCGCTGCGCAAACGGATCATCGATGCGGAACCAGCAAACACGATCCCTGATAACCTCGGCCAGCCGTATCGACAGCCAGGCATTGGACCTTATATTGCGTTCGTGGTGGATGAGGTGTTTTTGAAGATTCCGAGCAGGGACTACCAGCTGCCGAAGCAGAGATGGGAGCTGAATGATTTGTGTCTGGCGTTCATCGAACGGTGCCTGGCGAGCTACGATCTAGAGTCGTTGGCATCTGCGGACGACCGACAGGTCTCAGCGGACGTGCTCGGGCCGCTGTTCACTCATCCAGGATACGATATTATGCAGCGTCTCCTAACAAACTCACCGCTGCAGGCTAGCATCTTGGCTTACTTGGTGGATGGGGTCGAGGGTTTCGACAAGAAACTGGATGAAGAGGAGCCCATTTTCAGGAGCACGATCGTCAGGATCTTGAGGATCGTTCACCGGGTCCTCGAGATCCAGGACGTGTACTTGGACGTGCTGACGCCGCTGCTATCGCAATATAACGATACATCGTTGGCGGGTACGATCCATCCGCGCTCGTTCTTCACCAGATTCGACGAGGCGCTCTCCTTTGCGTCCCACTTGGCCCCGTCTCTTGCAACGTATGTGGTCTATAGCGCGCATCCCGAATTGGCGCTCCTGTCCATCAAAATCCTCACGCTCCTCACGAAGTCGACCGCCTTTCCCAATCTGACGACACTTCTGGAACGCAGCAGCGACTCGGAGCGAATTATTGCAGGCTATCGCAACGTGCTGGATATCGAATCTGTGGTTAACCTCGATGTCGCAGAAGACGACGCAGATCAGTACACGGGTGCTGGTGCGCCGGACGTGGACGAGATGCCGGCAACTTTGCCTCAAGCAGTCCGCTTGGCAGCGCTCGACCTTCTCATTCAAAACACGCGTTCTGGATCTGCCTATCCCAACGTCGCGCATTTGATACTTCTGGGCAGTACGGGGGCCAATCAGATCCAGGACCCGCACGCCTTGGGTGCGCAGCGGACGTCCATTCATGTCATCTTGGACTGGATCAACCTCGGCGTGCCTCGGCGATCGACAAAAGGCAAACAGCGTGAGCACATAGCCGAAGTTCATGCAACGCCGCTGTTCACTACGCATCCCGAGCTGGCGGAGCGGTTCTATCGCGTTGTGTACCAGTTGTGCATGCATCCACGTACTTCTGACTTCACCATGCGTTATCTACGGACCAGAGAAGACTTCTTCGCACGCCAGCTGACGGCGCTGCCATTTAAGGCCCCCGAAGTATTGGAGCCCGCCGTCGAGGTTCAGTATAGCGACGGAGGACGGGTGCCAACTTCGGTATCAGCGCTGACGTCGTTCCTTCGTCTGCGGTCGTACATCTTTGACCTTGTCGCGCTGGACATGCACGTCCTCACGAATCGTGGTCACTTCAAGAGCGTCGCCGAACTTCTGGAGCTTGTATACGGCAACGAGGAGCAGCAGTACGAACAGGAAGATGACTGGGAGGACCACATGTTCAGACCGTTCCGCGAGGCAGGGCAATCTCACATGCGCATCGTGGAGTTCGTGCAGTCCTTATCGTTCGACTGGGTCGATTCTCTCAGCCTCGATGACGTCGAACTGCAGCTTCTAGGAGGGCTTGATCTTTCTGCATGCATCCGTCAAGATGATAAGGGCTGCGAAATTGTTGATAAGGGCGCAGTGCTGTCGCTGCTCATGGCTACGCGACGTGCCCTTCATCTGCAGGGCCGAATCGTGACCAGCGCCGATGCGGAGCGCCTGGATGCCGAGACAAGCTATGTTCTGGAGAGTTGTGCTGTGGAGAACCACCGTCGCGAGATCTCTTTCGCCATTGCTACTGGCTTTGAAGCATGGCGACGACTGGTCGACATGACTCTCGTGAAGTGTTTCGCTCGGCTTCCTCGAGATCGTCGGGAGACGATGCTTTTCGACCTTCTTCACGAGCTGCCTCCTATCATCCGCTCTTCAAGCATCCTCGAAAGCACCACCATCCTTCTATCGGAGGTCTCGCTGTCTCTGATCACAAAGCTGAGGGAGGACAGGCGCAGTCAGTTGCTGGTGCAATCTGCAGGCGTGGACTCTGACGCAGGGTCGCTGCCATCGGAGCGGCTGTATGCGCTCCTACGCAGCGTGCTGGAATGCATCTTGGACAACCGGATAGAGCTCGTCCGCGGTAACCTGTACGCAACGCTCATCAACTACTTCCACCTCATAGCGTCGGATGCTTCTCCCGAACAGTCAGGGAGCAAGTCGAGTGGTTTGGCATTATCACTTCTCGCGTCAAGGAGCCACGATCAGATACCTTTCAGTCTCACCCAGTCTCTGATTCTCCCATCCCAGCTGGGCCGCTCGACTTCCGGCTCGTCTGCCCTGGAGCAAGGAAGCTTGGACGTGCTGAAGCGCGACGTAGAGCGCCTTGTCATTATTGTCTCGCGCGATGCCACGGACGGCACGGAGGTCTGGAAGACCGTCGCCTTTATGTTGCTCGACTCCCTCGTCCACCTCTCTCGTTCGGAGAAGCAGAACGTCATTCTGCAGGCATGCATCCGGCATGGATTCTTACTGAATTTTGTGCACGGCATGAAGGAGGCAGACCATAGGCTGCAAGCGGTGTTGAAGCCTGAGCCAGGTGCATAAAGTTGTTCATATTCGTCTTCTTTCATGACTCAAAGCTGGGAATAGATGACCTCAATGCTCTGTTCGTGTACGAGGCGAAGATGTCTCTCTTCATTCGGATTGCCGAGACACGACAAGG
Organism: Hericium coralloides; assembly: GCA_003675405.1. Taxonomy (NCBI): domain Eukaryota; kingdom Fungi; phylum Basidiomycota; class Agaricomycetes; order Russulales; family Hericiaceae; genus Hericium; species Hericium coralloides. Next base: position 195,636 of record QUOP01000281.1, on the reverse strand, counting down.
AGCTGAACGTCTCCTGGAGGCACGAGTGCTGCCGATCTTTGCAGACTGTGATTACCTAGATACTCGACCAGAAGCTGACCAGTCTTTCATGGGTGCGTCGAAACTTTCTAGGCAAGGATGATACTGAGACAATCTGTGGATAGATCATGACAGCTTCTTGCCTTCTGCGATCCAACGATACCACCAGCTATTCGCACCAGCGTTACAGCTCGTCGTCAGCATACTGGCGACGCTCGGTCCTAGCCATGCCTCTGCAGCTCGACAGGTTCGACACGATATATATATTCATACTTGAAGCACGGACAGCTGATACTTCTTTGCTCTGTCAGGCTCTGGACTTCGTGTCCAGTCATCGCGACACGATTATTATCCTGCTGAAAAATGACACGGAAGAGATTTCACTGTCAGTATTAGAGGAGATCCATCTGCTAGTCCTGCTCTGCGCATACGTTTTCCCCCAAGTGCCCAAATCAGAACTGGTGAGTCCGTTCCTGTACCCAATCCGGGTGGCCATGTTCACCCCGTACCACGCAGCTCTCCAGCAACACCGGCTTCGGCAGCATCCATGCAGCAGTTCTGAGCCTTGCCGCGCGCAGCCTGGGTTCTGAATTCTGGGCCCAGCGCGTGCGGCCCCAAACTGACTCGGAACGACAGGACGCCAGTACCCTCGCGGCTGGTATGTACATAGTGAATTTCTTCGCCGTATTGCCGTTCGCTCAACTGTGTGCGCAAGGGTATGGGACAGAGACCAAATTCGATCTGGCGATACGCCGGAAGGAGCAGCTGCTTCGCAATGCGCTGATCGTGTATATTGGGACTGCGAGTGACTTCACGGGTGCGTTCCCTGTTCTCAGACGAGAAATTATGTCTGATTAATCATGCGCAACTAGAACCGGAGATTACATTGGTGCTGTCGCCTGTGATGACGACGCCTCGCCATCATGATCACCCTTCTCGTGTCGTAGGTAAGTTCTCGTGCTGTAGTGGTACCTTGTGAAGAGATTTGACCTCGCAATATTCCATAGCTACGATCCCCACCGTCGGCGATGCCATCGAAGCTCTCCACGACCTGTGCGGCGATCTCGTCGATACGCTGAACACAATCGTAGGGATCACCGCAGAGCTATCAAATCGAGACCAGATCAGAGTCGAAAATATCCAAGATGTCAGCGTTCGCCTTCGTACTTTCTGTTCAAGATAGACTGACTATTCTTTCAGATCATTAATTTGTCGGACGTGGACGCACTGTCTGACCTCGATATCAACCAGCGAAAATACCTGATATGCTGCGAGCTAGAGCGAATACGCGGCAAGTCGCTGCAAAAGGCGAAGACCCTCCTCTGTGCGTTGAGCCCGCTCAAACAACCTTCTGGTGTCCAAACCGCTAATCACCCATCTAGCTTCCGCCGAGATGCTGCTGCTCCTTCTCTGGAGACACATCGCCTTCTACGCCCAGGGCCAGCACATCAACAACCCCTCCCTTAAAGCGTCGACCTCGGGCGTCATGCGCCATCTCTCCTCGACGTCCGGAGACACAGAGTCCTTCCGCGCCGAGGCGGCGAAAAGGCTAGCTCCCATTCTGCAACGCCTGAACTCACTCGACCTCGTACGTACCTTGCACTTCACCGCCGCATCGCACACTGACGTCTCGTCCTAGGACCCCGAGTCCACGGGCAGCGACTGGCGGCTCAACAAAGCATACATCGAGATCATGTCCCGCCGGCTGCGCGACACCGTCGGGCTGCATGCCGAGGATGCGGATGGGCTCCTGCAGCCCGGGTCCGACGGCGGGCTAGGTATATAAGTTAAAACAGCTATCTGTACAGTCCACCCGCGAAATGATATGTAGCTATATTAATAACGAGTCTCGTTCTCGGACACGAAATCCGGATGTCAGAGGGCTAATGAGATGGTTAGATGGGGAGCAGGCTACCGGCGCCGCGTAGGGCCATTGAGCCGCCAAAGCGGAGGGTTTGGATGCCGCCGGGGAAGTAGGCCATGACGTAGGAGAGCAGTGCAACCACCTGTCGCAGGATAAATTCGTAAAGAGCGTCTAATTGAAATGTCACAGCAACATACTTGCACGATGGCTCCAATCAGAGAGCCAATATACGAGTGAGGCTGCAGGGGTGAGGCGTGAGCAATGGTACAGTGTACATGCAGTGGTTCTGCTTACCCCGAGTGAGAAGTACAGCGTCAAGCCGAGGCTGGCGAGATATGCAATGGAAAAGGGCAGTCGCTCCTTCGATATAAGGTGCTGTAGGTGGTTTATAGGACCAATGAGCACCGAGAACCTGGGGTTGGAATATGAGGCACGTCCAGCATATCGCATGATCTCCGGACTCACCCAAACATCACGAGCAGACTCCCCAAACTGAATGATAACGCGAACTTCGCTGGTCGGAGAGCAAGAAGCGGCAGTGTGAAGAATGCGACGGCGAAGCAGACTGCCGCCCCCGCGAGGCATCCGAAGAATCCTAGCAAACTATGTCGGACAAAGTCATCATCGGCATGCATCGCACAGTACAGGTTCAAACACCTACCGCTCCCATCTCGACAATGCGAAATACGCCTCGTCCTCATTCGACCGCTCGCTCGACCGCAGGGGTATGTACGCCCCACCGACCGCGTCATAGAATCGAGAGAACGGGCTCTGTGAGGGTGCCGTTCCTTGTTGCGAGTCGTCTTGGTTGCTTCTCGCCCAACGAAACTGGGATAGACCATCTCGAAAGCTCTGTTCTGTGTTGGGGGGAGCCATGGTGGTAGAGTATAAGCAGCTATAGTTGGGTCGCTGGGATAAGACGCGTTGGTCATGGTGTAGTACATGGCAGGGGTGGCAGAGGGTCTGGCGCAGAGGACGTCGTTCCGACACCCCTTCACCGATTACACTGGTAATTCACCACCCGGTCCGTACCACATACGCATTCTAACCTAATTGTGTCTATCATCAAACTTGAAGAGAACTTGCAGGATAATGCACTAAAATAATATCTTATTTCGGGACCGTTTAATCCTGCCAGAGGGCGAATGTCGAGAAATAGGCTCGGGGAGCAAGCCCGTCTAACTTTGAAATGATGGGCGCGTTGCAGGCCTGAAGGCCTGACGTTGTAATTTATTGTTCCTGAACAGAACGATATAGCTATATCACGGAGCTGCGGAGGACAGCATACTGCAGCATGATCATCATACGGTGCATTCTCGGAAGCATTTATCTTGCATTGGCTCGAGGTAAAATTATAGTCAAGGGAAAAAGATCATTTGACAAAGGAATAGAGATGCCTCAGAATCGTGTATAAAGGAGTACCAGACAGTCGAGAAAGGCGGGGGCCGCACAATCACTGCACAGGGCGCACCTGGAGGCCCATCCAGGAGCCGTGGTAGCCCTCGATGAGAGGTAGCATGATCCCACTGGGCTTCCTCATGACAGTTTTCTGCTTGTCTCCTTCAGGCATGGAGAACTCGAAGTTCTCGAGCAGCGTGGCCACAATGGCCTGCAGCTCGATGACGCTGAAGCGCCACCTATTTATTGATGATAAGCAAATGAGAAGAAGACGACAACAGAAGGAGAGCACACCCGATGCAGGCGCGAATACCACCCGCTGGTGACAAAGAAAGGTCAGTTTCCGTTGTAGCATCAGAGTTTTTCATGCTTACAGAAGTTGAGCCTAGTCAAAAGAATGAATAACCGTCAGTGCGGCACTACGGTAGCAGACATTATGGCTTACAGATTAGCGTAAACCCCAATAGACGTCTGTTTAGCCTTGTCCATTTCGAGGAAGCGCTCAGGGTGGAATTCATGTGCGTTCGCACCCCATATGCCCTCCAGCCTGAAAGATAAAGAACCTGAGGAAGCTAGAACAACGACATGGCAAGCGAGTTCTTACCGATTGTACGCTGCGATCGAAATATAGACCGTCTGGCCTTTCTGCACCGGGATCTGTGAGATCTTCTCACCGGACTTGGTCGTGATCGGGAAGGCCAGCGGCAGGACGTCGTTCTGCCCCGCAACTCGCACGAGCTGCCAGACGATGGGATGCACGCGCATGGACTCCTGTGCGACGTTGTGAGCGGTGTGTCAGGAGACGATAATGGTTCGACGCACTTTGAGGGCGGCGTGCATCATGCTCATTCCTTCGAGATCCGCAATAGAGAGATCCTCATCACCACGCGCATTCACTTGAGCACGAACTGCCGCAATTTCCGCGCGGATCTTGGTCTGCCAATCCGGGTGCTTCGCGATCTCGTAGAAGAACCATAGGAGAGTGTTGGCTGTCGTATCATGACCGGCCAGCAGCACAGTGCTGATGTCGCAGAGATGGTGTTTAGTAGAGTCTGCGCATCAGAGACCTGATCCGGACGTACGACATTTGATCCTGCACCTCTACATCCGAAAGCCGTGCCTTTGGGTCCCCTGCAGCGTTGGCGCGTGCCAGAACAGACAGGATGTCCTTCCCATCTCCAATTGATTCATTCTGCTGTATGATGCGCGGCGCAAACGTGCGCATGAAGTTCATATACTCGAGGCCCCGTGCGTATTGACGACCGGGGAGGAATCGCACCAAGTGTAGAAGTGGCTCAGGAATGTAGCGCCAAAAAGAGCGGAACACATGGTCAACCTTGTTGGGATAGAGGCTAGAGTCCAAGCTGTGGAGAAAGAACAAATATCGGCGGCAGGGACAAAGGAGGCAGGGAGACAGCTTACAAGAGGTTGTGATACATCTTGGCGAGTTCACTGTCCCCCTTCTCCAAAGCGTTGAATTCGTAACTGAAGCCCGCTGAGACGAAGTCAACGCGCAAGACTTTAAAAGACATAAGCAAGGGTGTCTTACCCAGACCGATGATATCCAGGGTCGTACGCGTGAGCCATGTCGCAATATTGATCATAGTACCTTCAGATGGGGAGCTGCTCCCTGCGATTTCGTCCTTCCATTTCTGTACAAGCTGCCGACAAATGCGCTTCGGGATGAGGGTAGCTGTTTGAAACTGTCGTCTACATACCTTCATGCTGTGATTCTGGAAGAGGGACAGGAAGGACTTGAGCTGCGGAGCTGAGAACGCTGGATTCATGATCTTTCTCTGCCGGCTATGAGTTTCACCTAGATATGACGATGGGTGGAGTTCAATCTATGAAGTCCAGATAAAAGAATTATATTCCTACCATGGGCCCAAACCAGTCCTGCCCCGGCCACCAATCTAGTTTCCTCCTTCGAGGTGGCCGACTTCGGCCATTTATATCCCGAGGTGTGAAGGATATACTGGAGCGCCTTCGGATCAGCGACCATCAAGATCTCTTCCTGCATGTAACATATGGTTAACGGCTATCGATCCCCTTCAAACAAATAATGAACTTACGCCCAAGCACCCGGTGGTACGCCATACGCTGCCGTACTCGCGCATCCACATGAATTCGTGATCGCCGACTTCGTTCTGATAGCGGATGTCTTTTTCGTTGCCTGAAAAAAGCCATGAGACACGTCTTTGAAAGCGAGAACTGAACGCACCGAGCCAGAACGACTTCGATTCGGGGCCGCGTATGTCCTTCAACGTCGAGCGGCCACGCACGGCCTTGAGGACGGCGTAGCTCAGGACAACAGCAAGAGCGACGAGACCACTAGTGATGAAAGGGGTGATTTGAGTAGACATGGCTGAGAGGATTTCTGGAGAAAATAACCGCTACCTGCCCGAGGGTTTTATACGCATCTCTGACCTCGCAGTGGACAAAGTGATAGCATAACACCGGGAATGCCGCCGACAAATTCGCAGAGTACATTCCCACCGCTGAGAAAGAAGCAGGTTCAGACATGCAGCCACCAGCGATTCCGACCGCTTCGAGTAGTTCAGGTTCTGATGCTGCGGGACATGTCGATGTGATACGGTAGCGAGGCTGGAATCTCCGGACTGTGCGAATGAAACCTGCGGGGGGAACGACGTCTGGTATGCAGTAACGTACAGATAGAGGAGCTCCTGCCAGAGAAGAAGGCCCGGTGACAAAGAAACAATGAGATCAGCTTAACACAGAATTAAACTGCGTCTGATGTAGCAGGCATATGTGCCTTCATTTCCCAACAGCAAGCTTTGCCGCGGCATTGACACTGGGTGCTCGATATGACTTTGCATGCCAGCCGTTCTAGAATCTAGACGGCCAGTGGAGATGGGGTGAGAAAAAATGGACGATCGACAAGACGGCGGAGAAGGCATGTACCAGAAGTTTGGCCATGGAAGACGGCGGTACAGGGCGGTATCCAAGTTTATCGGACCACTTCAAGGGCAAAGTGACGCGGCCGCGGTACCTAGATAGCTTTTAAATATTGGGATTTGAGATATAAGGATGAGAATGGGATATATAAATTGAAGTGCTGACCTGCATCCACTGGTGTTTGGAAAGAATCCCTGTACCGTAGCACAAGTCGCGATGTAAACCCGGACCACCGGCAGCCAAATTGTGTGTCCACTAAATTCCCGTGCACAGCTTGGTCGCGCAAAACAATGGACAGATTCAAAGGCCTTCTTGCGTTCGCCAACGTGTGGCGGGCGAAGAGCAAAGAAATCCGGGGAATCCGCCCACCGCGGGCGGTCAGATAGTCATCCTAGCTGAGGAAACCGGGGCTGCGATAGTGGTCTGCCGTTAACACCGTCGGCGTTAATGTCGGCTCTGCAAAAGCATGGGTGTCTGGGTGTTTAAGCGGTTGTCGAGGCGCCGGCGCTGCTCGGAAGCCAAGCAAAGGAAAGGCGACGATCCTGGACAATGACATCCCTGGCCGGCGTGGGTTACATCATATTGTAATAAGGAAAGATCGCGCACGCGTGCACACTGTAGTCGTCCGTTCACTACAATTCCGTAAGCGTCAGCGTGAGGAGAATGGTTGGAGGACAAATCGTCGTCAACCTCACCATACACCCACAACCTTACGAAGTTATGATACTCCACTAACACCTAGTCTGCATGCACTTGCGTGGTGCGAACCGTAGCTCAGGATTTCGGCGATAAGAGCTGACACGTGATCACGCCGCGCCGTCACCGCGACGCGTTTTGACGCGTCTTCGTCCTTCCTGAGTACTTTATCGCACGTATCGCCTTGTTTCTCCTCTGGAAACCATTTCAGAGGGGGCCAAAACTTTTTGTGGTATCGTGAGGTAGAAATGAAGCCCGAATTTTCATCAAAGACGAGTCTTCGGGCCCAGGTGCGCAGTTTGTCCAATATCTCTTAGTTTTGTTTCGTAAGTCATGGGTTGCAACCGTAAATCTCATCTACGGCTCGCGAAACAGCATGGATACATATCGCTCGCAAAGCGCTGTCGCCGAGGCAAGGCAGCGCACGTCGGAATCATGTACGCCTTCGTCAGTGTCACGGCCATGTTTGGCCTCTGAGATTCATACCCCCTCCTCCCGGCGCGGGATAGCACGCGCCACAAGGTTGCTTCAGAACGACATGCGGCTTTGTCCTGGGTTTATCTTGATCTCTGCCGCTACCTACCCCCCGCTGTTCGGGGCGCACAGCGACCACTGACGGAGTCGATGTCAGCCTGGCGGAATTGGAGGGAAGTGATGGATATATGAGAATTTGCAATGAAATAGGGAAACTATATAAGCACAAGTCATTTCCAAGGAGGTCTCACGGCCATTCGTGATGAAATGTGTGCACAAGACGGTATATACGAGCGTCGACCACAGGATCGCAAGACACAGGCCGTGGGAATCGGTGTTAAGCGTGGGAACATTTGCGAAATCCTGAGCTACGACCAAGGGGGGTCAAGTGAATGCAGACTGTAATAGAAGATCGATTGTCATCTTCTTCAGTCTGCTTAAGGAGACTAACTAACACCCTCCTTTATCTCCTGGGCGACAACAGGAAGCGGCCCCCACAAACGCGCATCGAGGTCACGGAGAAACATGGTGGAACGCTACTGAGCGCTTACAAGGGCCGGGGCGCTTATCACCGCAACAGCGACGTCGAATATGCTCGAAGTATCTGTCGGATCCGTCATTCTAATTGTGATCGAGAGGTCCGAATCTACCTAGACAAGACGAATTCGAATCACTCAAGGACTCTCCAGTTAAGGTGATGGGCGTACCATCATCATCCGCTGACTGCTCTTCTTCGCAGGCCTCCCGAACCCCCCTCGTCCATGCCATCCACGACACCCTCTGGTGAAGTCGATGTGGCACTTCAACGCTCAGCCGCCATTTCCTAGACTGGTGACCGTCTCCACATACACAATGACGGACGAGTCGAGTATCGCGCGCTCTAGCCATCTCCACGCGTTCCAGTTCCCAATCCCGGCTTGTCCCTCCGTATGCTTTGATCTTCATTCCCGCTGCTATCAGTTGCTGTGATACATATCTTGCCAGCTATCCACACGCCTCATCAAGCATTTGGAGAGCCTAGATCAACCGACCTGCCATCACTGTCCACGACTCGGACAGCTTACCAGAGGCTGAGTCGACAATCATTGGAGAGCCTAGATCAACCGACCTGCCATCACTGTCCACGACTCGGACAGCTTCAGAGGCTGAGTCGACAATCATTTCACCATGTCGTTGTCTGACCCTTCGATTCTCAACCTTCTAGACGTCTTCGATATCCAGATATCGACAAACCATGGCATTCTGCTGATAAAGTTATTGCATAACATCCGTCATCTCCATCAAGCGTAAGTCCATGCTAGCCTGAAAAAAATTGCAATTGCAATTGCAATACTGTTGCTGTACAGCATTCTGCGATGAACTTCATCCAACTCATACCTCACAGCAATTCCTACAGACAGACTTCCGACAAGATAACCCCATGCCATATATCTGACCGCCCTCCACCGATATCAGAACCGCAGACGGGCCCTCCCTCGTCACGACCATCGGGCCCGACGCCTGGGTTTGGCTAACGCCGAAGCCACTCTTTACAGTGCACCTGTGGTTGCACCGCATCTCATTCTCCCCTGCCGCGACGACCGACGGGATTAGTGGGAGCTCGCGAATGACCTCTACGACCTCGGTGACACAACTTCGGGCGCGGACGCGACCATGACTCCGGCTTCGGTCGGTTTTCGATTCCAAAAGGTGTAAAAAGCCCGCTGCAACACCCTAGGTGTCATCGACGCCGTCGTACAGTTAGATGACTTGCCACTCTCCGATTCACCCTCGCCGACGCCGAGAACCCGGCGCCGAAACCTGTATCCACAACCCCCACAGCCCAACAGCAGCCAGCCGAGCCATATCGCAAACGCCCGCCGCACCCGTCGCGTTTTGGACGCATGCACGTTGACGAGACCACCGCAGAAGTACGCGCCGAGCTGCGCGCGCCCAAGGCGTGCCTCCACGTGACGCGCACGCTCATGTGGGACGTGCTCACCGCCGCGCCCGTTGCGCTGCCCGTGCCGCCGCTGCGGGCGTTCCGGCCGAACTGCGCGGAGAGGAGCGCATAAGCGAGAGCATCGGCATGTATGCGGCGGACTCAGACTCAAGGTCGTGATCGGCAGGAACCCGGAGGAGTGCAGACGCAAGCCAGCATTGCTGCGCCGAATCCTACGATCCACTACACCAGCGGAACGATCTAGCCCAAGTAGATCATCACAGATGGTGCGTGCTAGTATCGCATGCAGCTTCGCATGCTGCTGGATGAGCGCATACAGCCGGCGGTGATGCGGAGGAATGTACCGTCGGTAGCAAGTTCATGCCGTCGACGTCGGCCGGGACGTGGCGTGCGTCTCATTGACCGCGGTGGAGGATTGGCCGGCTGAGTGCCACGTCGGCGTGTGGACGGGTGCGTCCTGTATCACATTCTCCATCCTCTTCCACTTATCAGCGTTGGCGAGCCAGTTATCCTATTCTGACAGTGTTTAACATGCAGTCATTTTCTAGTACCGGGCCCGATGCAATTCTACAAGGCAAGAAATGACATACGCATCGAGCGGGTATTGATACAGGATAAGGAGCATCGATTAATATAGCATGCTGCAGCACCACAAGCCAGGATGTAAAGAACCAAAAACATTACCAAGCCGAATCAAAATGAGTAGAACCGTATGCGTAGCGCTCGTCGAATGCTTCAGTTTCGTACGAGTCAGTGTAGTCGTTGTACTCGTACGATGGCATTTTCAAGTCGTACACTCTGCGCTGTTCCAAGTCCGAAAGGACGCTATAAGCTTCGGCCAATACTTTGAATTTTTCTGCATTTCCGCCCTGAGATTTATCAGCGCTCCGGACTTTCCATGTCATGGGCATCAGGCCATACCTTGTCTGGATGATGCTTCAGACTCTGTTGTCTGTATACTTTTTTGATCTCAGCCTGAGAGCATCCACGGGCGAGACCTGTGCAAGCTATTAGTTTAGCGTGGGAGAACAAGCGCCGAGAATTTCACCGAGAATCGTGTAATAGTCTTGTTTCTGATTCCTCTGAGCCTCCAACAGCTCGTCCGCCTCGTCCAGCAAACGCTTGATGGAACATTTCGCAGATTCGGTGTCAGCTTCGTCCATGGCTTTGCGAAAGTCTTCAACAGCAGCCTCGTAGTCCTCGTTGCGCATATGAATGGAGCCACGAACGCGCAAGGCTTTATATGAGGAAGGGTTGAGTTCGAGCGAAGCATTGATATCTATCTTAGCTTCTTTGTGGCGGTCAAGCTGGCCGAAGGGTCGTGAGTTAATGCTTGCTTGTCGCAACTGAAGGAACTAGGGGATTTGCTAACCTTCACATTTGTTGCAGCCCTATTCGACAACAATACGGCTCTGATATGGCCGCCCTTCCCCTCGCTCGCATCATCTCCGACGACCTGTCATGAAAATTTAAGTAAATACGGGAGGTAAACCAATAGAACTACAAAAGACTGACCTGCAAAGCGCACTTGTACTTCTCGGCAGCCAGCTCCCATTGCATGGCCTTGAAATGCTCATTGCCCTCCTCCTTGAGCTTCGCGACATCACACACGCGTGAGCGGAGATTTTTGGCTCCCGCATTGTCTGGGTCCAGGCGCAACGTGGACAATGCCTGGTCCTTTGACTCCTTAAGTTTACCAGTAAGGAATAATGTCAAGGCTCGGAGCGACAGCAGATCGGGGGAATTGGGATGTTCGCCTAGCGCTCGGCTGTGAATGAATAAACAAAGTATCATCAGCTGCAGTTTAACGAAGGGATGAAAACAAGATACGAACTCGAGCGATTCAGTCGCCCTGTCCCAGCCCCCACGCGCCACTTCTAACGCAACGTCCCAACACTTCCATTCCAGAGGGACTTCTCCTCCTTCCTTCCTAACGGCGTCGATACACTGCTCATAGGCGCGCTGTGCCATTCGCCAGTGCTTTCGCGAGCGAGCACCCTCGTAGTCGCGCTCATGGGTTTGGAGCTGTAGCGCTTTTTCGCGGAATATCTGGGCCATCTCGTCGTTTGGGTCGATTGCGAGGGCTTGACGCAACGCGACAAGCGCGGCTGCCGGCCGCCCGAGCGCGTACTGACAGCGGCCTGAACGGACCAACAACTTTGCCTTTGGATTCTCTTGCATCGAAATCGCCTGCTGGCAATCCTGAAGGGCAAGCCGAAAGTGCTTTTGCTTGACGTACGCGGCAGCGCGGTTAGAATAGTAAATGTCGACCTTGGGATGTAGACCTAAAATGCTCATTTTAAGTAAGAGAAATATCACGCTTTTCATGCACATACGGATTGCTTGTGTATAGAAGTCAATTGCAGTCTCGAAATCTTCGGATCTGAATGCGGAGTTGCCCTTTTCTTTTAGTTGACTGGCAAGATGTATGTTTCTCGTGTCATCTGCCTGGAATATAGGTGTTTTCGCTGGCTTTTGAGATGTAGTTGTTGTTGTGTTCGCAGGTTCCTGGGGTGGCTTTGTCTCGGCCCTCGCAGGCTTCTGAGTTTTGGACTCTTCGTGCGCCGATTCCGTCTTGTCTGCGTCCACGTCAGAATGCATCCACCAGTTATTGGCCGAGCAGATGCTGAAAGCATGTTAGCACCACAGTTATAAGTAAGCACACTCAGAGTAGATGCATGATCGTACCGAGCGGCATGATCAAAGCTACCACACTTGATGCATTGACGACGGACTGGCCAGATTATGTCGAAGTTCTGTTTAGGGCTGCAAATATGCCGCAGGAAATGAGAGCGTACAGCTATATTTGACAGAATCGGAACACTGCTTCGCCATGTGCCCCATCTTCATTACAGTTCTATTTTGAAGAGTTGGTGTCAATGATACTTATCGCGAGACGCAGCAAATAAGACTCACAAAGCACCGCGTCAGAGGACATGTTGATATATGATGCCCGGCTTTATGACATCTTCTACATTTGCGCATTGCTATTTTGCGGAAGCCGTCACAGTTCTTCGACTCATGACCAGGCTCTCTACAATTAAAGCAAACCCGTTCTTTGAACGAACATTGCTCCGTCTCGTGTTCCCCTACAACATGGCAATTGTAAGCGCAGCAAAGAAAGAGAGCTGAGATCAACTCGACTCACGTTCTCCGCATCTGTAGCAAAATATACCAGTCTCGCCGCGCTGAGCCATGTGAACCAAACCAAAAACAAGAGAAAATGCTCCGATGGGAATGGCGAGACAGATGCACTCGCGTACCTACGACTAGAGGAACGGGAGGATGATGTGCCAGTGGCCGTAGGAAAGAAAGCAGGAGAAGAAAAAGAAGTACGAACGGCAGACAGACAATATCTGACAGTTGCAAACCCAAACAAAGCTGCGCTTCGCGCAACGACAGCAGAACCCACAAGTTTGGGGATATTAAGTGCATAAATGGAATTCGCCCTTCTTGAAAGCATAAACGCCAGTCGACCGAGATCCGCGCCCGCTGATCATGCTCTTCGATCTCGGCAAGTCCTTTGGCGATATGCCAGATACATACACCTCAGCGTCGAGCAGCTACATAAATCACGAACCTTCGAAAATTGTCAGTCTATACAGCTTGTTATAAATGACAGACATCTGCCTCACCTGGGCCCTCGAAAAGATACAGCTACCAACCTTTATAACACGGCTCGTCTGAGAAAGAGCTTCAAAGATCGTCCACCTGCTCGACGTCAAGTTGGCTCAGATTGGGAAAGACGAGTCGCAAATAGGATTCGGCCGCAGCTTCTAAGGTTGGTAGTGGATAGCAAAGCACCATATGCAGAGGCGAGCGTCGAATCAACTCCTTCGACGTGTGTGAAGTGGTCCCGCCGACATTGGCATTCCATGACGCCAGAGGTAAATCAACATATTTCAGTCGAGGGCAGCCCTTCGCGAGTGAAGCAAGTCCGTTGAACGTGAAACCCGACGGCTGCCCATCATACCTCGAGAGCACAAGGAGCCGCAGATTTGGCCAAGCGTTTGCGATGCTTTCCAGCAGGCGGCCATCCCAATTGGGATTGAAAGCCGACAGCGAGAAAGATACCATACTGCGAAATATGAATAACGGAGACAGAGTTATGTTGTTGATGACAGAGTCGGAAGGAGGATCATGTTCATCTGTAGATGGAGCCATGGCAAAAGTAAACGACGTCAATATCTCCGGAGAACAGATTTGGCAGACAGCCTTGATCAAGTCATTGATGGCAGGGGCTGACTCGTATCCATCGGTCTCAATGTTAATTGTTTGGATCCCGAGCTGATCAGAAAAAAATTCAAGGATCCGGGTCAAAACATCTAGGTCCCCTAGTCTGAGCTTCAACTCCTGTAAAGACGCAAAACCCAGTTTCGTGAAAGCGTCCGGTCGCTCGTAATCCCTCCCAAAGATATCCAATCTCAGAGATCGGAGATAGGGCATTCCGCTCAATTGACGAATGACTTCGTATGAGGCGGGAGTGAGCAGGTAGACAGATGTCACGAATCGGAAGGCGGAAAGGTGAAGGATCGACTCGGCATAGCTTTGGTCGTCGGCGTCGACATAATCGTCTTCCAGTATGAGTTGGGACAGCATGGGAGAGAACCTTGCTAACGTCGAAAGGCTTGAAAAGATGGTATCGTCGTGAACATCGTCCAATTCACGGGGGTAAAGAACGAGGCTTTGGAGAAATGGACCTGCAAATAAAGAGATATATGGAAATGTCGCTGGGTCCGCATGTTTCCAGACAAGGTGTCTCAGGTTTGGTAGTATAGGTTGTGATTGGCGCCAGGTAACGATGCTCAATGCACGCCAGGCGATTGGTATTCCCTGATCATCCCAAGATTGGAGAACTCGTATGCGGTGAGCGTAATAGGCGAACCTGTCCATTCTAGAGTGGCGGGGAGCATCATCTACATGAAGTCAAGGGGCATATTTAGCACAAAGGAAGCATCGATGCCTGACAAAATAATTTACTTTCTTGTCCGGCGTGCGGGTCGGGCTGGCCGGCAGGAACAGAAAGTGCTAGAAGTGCATCCAAGGAGTACATTGTGAACCACAAGGCATCGAGAGCTGGCTCCAGGAAAGTCTTGCAAGTGAGTGCAATGGCCAGGGCATCGGTGTGGTTTGGCATTGACGGGATCTCGGCCCAGTTGCTTATGTCCACTAGCATAGATTTGTCGGTATTCAGCTTTCTCGGTAGCGCGTCAATGATGACAAGGAAGATTTCCGGAATCATCAAGCATCTGTGCATTTTTGCCTTCAAAGTTCACGAGAGACGTTGCACGACTCGTCAACATGAAGGTTCGGACTCATAAAAAGTGATGCCTACCTGTGCTGCTAGCTCTAGGCCTATGTTAATCTAATAAGATCGCGTCCCTCGAAGCAACAATCAAACAGGCAGAAAAAGCAGTACTGCAGAAGAGGAAATGAGCAGTTGTGGTACAGAGTCCTGGTCCAGGCAGGGAGTGCTCATCGGTCGCTTACGGCCGCATACAGCCGGAAGGGTCAGCAGCGCGCGTGTCGCGTCTGACGTTGTTGACCGTTTTCCCAATTGCAGGCCGTCCGAATTCCTCAAGAGCTCGCTAGTTAGGGCGACGGGTGCATCTTTATCATGCACTGGCTGCTCTTCCTTGCAGGCCTCTGCGCCCCGCTCGTCCATGCCATCCACGAATCCGAAGTCGGCATCGTCGACTGGCACAAACTCCAGATTGGCGTGCCCCTCACTGGCTCCCTCCAAACTTCCCCATCTTTCCATGTACCTCGAGAACGACAACCGGCGGACGGTCTCTTGCTCTCCGCAACCAGTAGCAATGTATTTGCTGCTGTCTATGCTGGAAACGGTTCTGTCGGTGCGTCTTGCATCATTCATGCCTTCATGCTCGCTTTACTAAAGCTTTGGCAGCATGGAGATATATTTATGACGCAAGTGATCCTATTGTACTCTATCAACAACATAACGACAGTACGCGACTCAGACAGCATCCCTTAAGTGCTTGACTGACATACCTGTCGTGTGCAGTTGTTGCAACTCTCTCCGGTCCAGGCGGCTCTACCCTCCGCACTTTTGATTCTTCCACTGGACACCTTATCCTCGAAAAGCGCCTTCATAAACCTGACACCGCACGGATTCTCGAGCCCTCTGACGTCGGAACGTCAATATCCTTTGCTTCGGACGATACCTCAGACGTTCTCGTGCTGACAAGTGCATATACCATTCGACGAATCTCCAGCAGTGGAAGCATTGTATGGACATGGAGCTCTCCGGATCAGACGTTAGTAACTGCACTGTTTTATCTTCTATTTGCTCACTAATGTCATCCATAGCTCCTCCGTAATCTACTCACACATCCTCACGACACCAGACGTCATTTACGTGCTTGGCTTGACCAAATCCTTCAGATCATACAATCTTCACGTTACCACCCTCTCCCCAACCACCGGCTCCGTTCTCGCCAGTGCCGACATAGCCTCCGATATTACTAGCGGACCGAACAGCTTGCTTCCTCTGACCACGCCAAAAGGCCCTCAGGTCGCATGGCTGGAAGGCGAGTATCTGCGCACTGTCGTACTGACGCCTTCCTTAGGTGGAAAGGCTGCACTGCACACGGGTGCGGAATACGCGAGTATCGTAGATGTCGGACTGTCGGCCAAGGGTCATTTCGTCGCGCTGAAGGCAGATGGGACTGGGCGAGTCTTGAAGTTGGATGAGAAGGGGGTGAAGCTGGTCTGGGAATTTGAAAACTCGGTGGGTCAAGGATTTCTTCCGTCGTACAGCATCTCATAGTTCGTTCTAGGCTAAATCCGAGCATAACGCTCCTTCGCTCTACTCAGGCGGCTTGGATGCAGATGGAAATCCGTATGTTGCGCGTGTCTTCTGGTCGCATGCTATACAGGTAAGTCAAGTCTGTTGCGCTCATGAACTCGTGTTCATGATGAACCACAGAAAGCATCTGTACACGTCTACGCCCCGCATCTTGCAGATGGCAAGGGCCTTGTATCTGGCTTCACATTTTCGTTCCAGACGAACGTGCACGGGATCATCAAACACGTCCGTCCGTCCCACTCTGCGGTATCTAATCTGCTCACATTTCTTGTCAGGCCGCCCTCTATGCTGCTCTCCCCAAACCGTATGATATCATCCCGTACCTTGCGCTGACCACAAGTACGGGCGCAGTCCAGCTGTGGCAGGGCGACCGTGTTCTATGGACGCGCGAGGAGGGGCTCTCCCGCATCGGCATTGCAGAAATGGTGGAGATGCCCGAGCGCAAGACCGTCGCCGCAGCCCGAGGTGCCGAGACGTTCCTGCAGCGACTGGAGCGCCAGGTGCGGGATACGAAGGTACGTCTCACTCTTGCCTTGCCCGAATCCCTCCCTGATGAGTGAGCATTGCAGGACTTCCCGCAGTACCTCATCCACTTCGTCAAGCGCTTCGCGACTGGTTCCTACGCTTCTGCGACCTCCCGTGCTACGCCCTCTACTGAAAACGACTCCCTGACCCGCGATGCGTTTGGTTTCAGGAAGGTCATCGTTGCTGCGACGGAGCTCGGTAAGGTGTATGGCCTCGATTCGAGCAGCGGTGAGGTACTGTGGAGCCGCGTATTGGGTCTGGGCTGGGCAGCACAGACTGGCGGACGCATCGTGCCCGTAAAGATATTCGTCACGCGTACGGTAGCAGATGCGGAACCTGAAGAGGGAGGACCGCAAGCCGTGCTTGTCGCGCAGCGGATCGCGGATAACGTATGTGGTTTTTACAAGCTTGCGGGTTACGGATACGGATTGACTGAGATGTCAATGCAGGGTCTTGTCGACACAGTCGTGTTCCACTTCGAAGCCTTGACTGGCAAAGAGGTAGACAGCTCTTCGCCTCCTGGAGACATCCTACACGGCACAGACATCATTTCTGGTCCACTTCTCGGCGCCTACCTTCTCGAGAAAGAGACAAAAGTAGTCGTCCTAGTTGACGAGTTCCGTCAGGTGAGCTCCTCATGCTCTCATTGCCTAGGTCCCACGCTCACCGCATCCAGGTATACCTATCCCCCGACACCCCCGCTTCAACCACGGTCTTCGACTCGCTCGCCCCCTCGCTCTACTTCCCTCTGCGCACCGGCACACCAGGCCACCGCCAATTTACCGGCCACCAGCCTGTGTTGGATGCAGGCCTTCAGGGCCGCGCACAGCTACACCCGACCTTCGCGTCCTCCCTCCCTCCGCACGAAGAAATCCTCGCGCTCGTCACGCGCCCCTCCGATCCCGTCGCCTCGCTCGGCAAGGTCCTCGGCAACCGAACGACGCTCTATAAGTATCTAAACCCGCACACGTTCGCGGTGCTCACCGCGGACACGCGCGGCGGGCGCTGCGGCGTGTACGTGCTCGACGGCGCGAAGGGCAGCGTCGTATACAGCGCCGTGGTGCCCGCGGTGCCGGGCAAGGCATGCGACGTGCATGCGGCATTTGTGGAGAACTGGCTTGTGTATGTGTATTGGGACCCAGAGTGGCGCGCGCCGGGGACGGCGAAGGGGCATCGGGTCGTGTCGGTGGAGCTGTATGAGGGCAAGGGCGCGGACGACAAGACGAGCAGGTGTGTTCATTTTGGTGCGCGGGATGAGGCGAAATTCACTGACCGCGATTCGTAGTTCGGATATGTCGTCGTATTTGAACCGTAGCTTGGATCTGCATGCGTACGAGCGGTCGTATGTGCTCCCGGGCGGTGTGACGGCTGTGTCGGTGACGTCGACCAAGTTCGGCGTGACAACGAAGGATATCATCGGTGAGCAGGACAGCTTTCGACACAGCGTCAGTGTATTCTGACATGGGTTGCAACACAGTGGCAAAAGAGAACGGCCAGATCCAGTCGTTCCCGCGCAGAGCACTCGATCCCCGCCGGCCAAACCGCAAGCCGACCGCCGAAGAGCAGGAGGAGCTCCTCTTCCAATACGACCCCATGATGCCCGACGACCCGCGCCGCGTGCTCTCGCACAAGTACGCCGTCTCGGGCGTGCGGCACATCCTGACGTCGCCCGCGCTGCTCGAGTCGACGTCGCTCGTGTTCGCGTACGGGCTGGACCTGTTCGGCACGCGCGTCGCGCCGTCGGGGACGTTCGACGTGCTGAGCGAAAACTTCAACAAGGCGCAGTTGGTGCTGACGGTCACAGGTTTGGCTGTGGCGATTTTGATCACGAAGCCGATGGTTAATAGGAAGAAGCTCAGGGAAAAGTGGTATCAGTAGAGCATGGCACTGTAGTAGAACGGACAATAGACTCGTTTATCAGGGCATTTTGAGACCGTTATTGCTCTACAGGTCGTGAGTGCGAGTTCTTCAACAGCGAAGTAAGTTATGTAGAAAGTAGTCCAGTCCTTGTGCAGATGATCTACAGATAGCGAATACAGATGTCGGCATAGCTGTCCATGGTTCAGCGGCCCCAGTACAACAGAGAGTGGTACAGACGAGAGATCAATAGCCGCCCTCGAATCCAGGATTCCACTGCCCCTGGTTGCCCATCCCCATCCCAGGCATGCCCATATTCATGCCCATCGGCATTCCCTGGTCCATGCCCATCATCCCGCCGCCCATTCCGCCGCCCATCCCGCCCTCCCACATGCCCTCCTCCATGTACTGCCCGCCCTGCCCGCCCTGCCCGCCGTCCCACCCCATGCCCTGCATCTGCATCCCGCCCTGCATCCCATCGTACCCGCCAAACTGCCCCATCCCGCCCTGCCCCATCCCACCTTGTCCCATCCCAGCTTGCCCCATCCCACCTTGTCCCATCCCGCCCTGTCCCATCCCGCCCTGTCCCATCCCGCCCTGTCCCATCCCACCCTGTATCCCCATCCCCATCATATTCATATTGCCCATCCCGCCAAACGCGCCCATATTGCCCATCCCCGGCCACCCAACCATGCCCATCCCGTCCATCATGCCCATCATCGGCTGCTGCTGCTGCTGCTGCGCCATGAGCTGCTGGTTCTGCGGCTTGAACGCGCCCATGCCCATCGCGCCCGGCTTCATCCCCATGCCCATCCCCCGCGCGCCCATCGGCATGTTCATCCCCATCCCCATGGGCTGCATCTGCCCCTGCCCGCCCATCCCGGCGTTCGCATTCGCGTTCGCGCCTCCTCCACCTCCGCCCCCGCCGCCCCCGCGCACAGGCGACTTCGGCCGCAGCGCGTCGATCTCTGCAGACTTGTCAGCACCCCAAAACACGCTTGCATGCAGAGAAACATGCGCACCGTCCGTCATGGGCACCACCGCCCGCCCCTTCTGCGCCGGCACGCGCTGCGCGGCCTCGCGCACGGCGCCCTCCCACTCCTCCTGCACCCACAGCCGCGCCTCCCCGACACGCGCGTCACCGCCCTCGCGCGCGCGAGCGCCTGCACCTGCGGCACGCGCGCGTCCTCGCCCGCCGCGAGCACGGTCGCCCACCCGCGGCGCAGCGCGCGCGCGCGCCCGAAGACCTCGAGGCGCCGCATCCCGAGGCAGAAGTTCTCGATGAGCGTGTACATCTCGGGCGGCTTTAGGGTTGGGTCCGCCGGGTCGCCTTCCCAGATGATCACGTCTGTGTCTGTGGGGGTGAGTGGAGTTAGTGGGGGTGGGGGTGGGAGGAGAGGAAGGGGCGTACCGACGTTGCAGTGGACGAACCAGCTGTCGGTCGAGCGGCGGACGGTGCCGCGGATGCCGATGAGGCAGTGTTGGTTCGTGCGCGTGAGGAGCGACGTCGTGGGCGGATCGGTCTGGTGGAATTAATGTGAAGTGCGGCGTATAAGCTGCGAGCTGGCACTTACCCCGGGGCCCTTGTTCGTGGTCCTGTTCGTCTTCACCCAGACGACGTCCTCGCACCGGCGGTAGCCCCACTTCGCGAGGACCTCGCGCCCGCGCTCGAGGCCCTCGCCCGCGCCGCTGCCGACCCACATGAAGATGAACGACGGGTCCGCGGCGAGCGACGGGATGGGCAGCTCCTGCAGGTTCTCCCATGAGAAGGACGAGGAGAACGGCGGGTCCAGGAGGATGACGTCGAATTTGGACGACGCGAGGCTCGAGAGCCCGGAGAGCGGGAGGTAGAACGGCGGGAGCGCGTATTCTGCTACAGAGGCCTTTTTCAGCGCGAGGAGACGCTGTTGCTTTGGGTATCTATCGGCGGTAGGGTAATGCGAGTGTCAGTGAGGCTCGGAGGCACACGGGAGTCTACATGGAAAGAGTCCAGCGTCCGTGTCCATAAATTCAGACAGGCAGTGTCAAGAGTGTCCATCCGAAACGTATCACGATGCACCAACCACAGACATATTACGGAACACGGCAGACGACCACGAGTAAAGACAGAGGTACGAACTCTTCAAAACGTCGTTCCGGCTCCGCGCCAAGGACCCAATTCTGCGGCCATTCCCCGCCATCGACATATCGCTGCGAATAGTCGTTCCTGATTGTCTCCTCTTCCGCGACGTAGTTGATATAACGGGCGACGCGCGCACGTTTGGCCGGCGGTAGGTCTGGCCGCACAGGTCGTGGTTTCGGAGCTAGTGAGGGAGATGTTGGAGACGAAGGTTCGGGGGAAGCGCGGGGGGTGGTTATCAATGGGATCTTTAGCAGCGGTTGTGGTGGTGAGGGCAGGGAACGTAGCTGCCGTCTGTGCGTCCTCTGTGAGTTCCGCACGCCGGCGATGAGAGCGTTATGTTGCGCGAGGAGATCGTTTGCGGAGCTCAGGGTTTCCGCGACCGTTGACATTATGCCTGAGACCGCGATTCGCTCCTATAAACTGAAATATCTATGTAGTTCGGGATGTCGTCAGCAACATAGACCGAAGTGCAGTGGAGAGGATGGTATGAGGTCAAGCGCGACTGACTGCCAGTCGACGCCGTCAAGCGCCCGCGTCGGCAACAGCCGCCACCCAATTTCAAATGAAATTTCAGTCTGCAGAACGCGATCGCCTTGGGTCTCTGTTCACTGTACGACATCCTACCGCGTACATCATGGCCAAAGGGTCGAAAAAAGCCACGCGCAAGTTCGCCCAGAGCGGGCAGCTCAAGAAAACGATTCAGGCCAGGCGCAAGCACCAGCAGATTCAGAAGAAAATCACCAAGAAGCAGGCGGGGAAGAAGAGCAGTGCAAATACTCATGAAGAGGATGTAGAGGAGGATCATGATGGGGTTGAGGAGAAGGGGTCGAAATCAAAGTCGTAAGTGCTCGTGTATTTGAAACTGGGAAGATATCTCACTGGTTCATTAGGCTCAAAGGCATGTCTGTGGACGACTTCCTTGGTGGAGGCTTCATGGATGAGGACGACGAGGTAAGTAAATGCTTAATACCATGGCAGGATTGAGGACATATATTTACATGCTTGACAGGATATTGCTTCTGGTGCAGAGGAGTCGGGCGAGGAGGAGGAAGACGAGGAGGAAGATGAGGAGGGTCTCGACGACGACCAGTCGTTCGCGTCTGTGGACGACCTGGAAGGTGCGCACTACTATTGCTCATGGATCCAGCTCCGAGATTGACTCCGGACACAGACGAAGGCGTGAACCACTTGGAAGAGCTCTCCAAACTGGCCGAGAAGGACCCGGAGTTCTACAAATACCTGCAGGAAAATGACCGCGAGCTTCTCGACTTCGATCTGAATGCCATCGAGGAAGATTCAGAGGAGGAAATCGAGGACGAGGATGCCTTGGAGGTCGACAAAACACCGGTCTTAACAAAACAAGTCTTGCAGAAATGGCAGAAAGCGTTGCTGGAGGTGAGTTACCGCGAGACCATTTCTTTTTGTCGTCGCACTAACTGTGCATGATATAGCACCGCTCATTACGTGCACTCCGAAAATTGCTCATAGCGTTCCGGTCTGCCGCGCATATGAACGAGGAGGACCAAGTTGTCGCTTGGACTGTGGACAGCCCATCAGGTCGGTGGGCTCCCAGGTTGCCCAACTTATCGACTGACTCTGACCTCCGCTTTCGCAGTGTACAACAAGCTTGTTACCACGGCATTACGCTACACCCCTGTCGTCCTCGAGCACCACTGCCCGTACAAGACGCTGCCGAATGGTAAATTGTCAGTGACCATCTCCCGCTTCTTGGCGTGCAGGGTGAACTTATATCTACTCTAGCAAGGCGCCGGCGCAGACCCATAAGCTGAAGACACTTCAGAAAATGATACTGTCTTACTTCCACAACGTCATCCACATCACCTCGCAGATGTCTGATCCTGACATGCTGAAGCTGGCTGTTTCTGAGAGCGCGAAGCTTTTACCGTATGTAGTAAGCAGCCGTAGGGCTGTCAAACAGTATCTGAAGGTAGGCTGTCTGATGTTTCCCTTGGTCTTTATATTGAGCTTGGCGTCATTCTAGGCGTGCTTGGAATTGTGGTCGACAGCGGACGACACGGTTCGGATAGCGGCGTTCCTCGCCATCCGCAAGCTCGCGTCAGCTACCGACGAGTCCATCATGGACATGGTTCTCAAGGTGCGTGTATTCGACCCTGGATCAAGCCATTTTCATTTAAGTCCTGCAATCAGGGCACATACCTCGCTCTTGTCCGGTCGTGCAAGTCTACGAGCGCACATACGCTGCCGTCGATATTGCTCATGAAAAATTCAGCTTCAGAGATATTCTGTATGGATCATGCCGCAGCGTATCAGCATGCCTTTGGGTATATCCGTCAGCTCGCTATTCATCTAAGGAATAGCATGAAAGTGAAGACGAAGGTCGCCCTCGTTTATCTCTTCGTCACAACCGACCTTGCTCACCCACCTTTGCAGGAGTCCTTCAAGCAGGTGTACAACTGGCAGTTCGTGCACAGCATCGACTTCTGGAGCCTCGTACTCGCGCGTGCATGCGACGCACAGGCTACTGCGGAGAAAGGCGGGGAGGACAGCGCGCTGAAGCCGCTGGTCTACCCCCTCGTCCAGGTCTCCACCGGCGCAATAAAGTAAGCCCCGCCTCCTCCCGTCACTCGCCCGTCTGACGCCCGCCAGACTCATCTCCAACGCGCGTTCCTTCCCGTTCCACTTCCACCTCCTGCGCTCGCTCATCCACCTCGCGCGGCACACGCACACCTACATCCCCCTCGCGCCGCACCTCCTCCCGGTCCTCACCACGCTCCTCGGCACCACCAAGCCCAAGGCGTCCACGCTCCGCCCGCTCGACTTCGACACGACGATCCGCGTGCCGCAGCAGTACCTCGGCACGCGCATCTACACCGAGGGCGCCGCCGACGAAGCCGCGTTCCTCCTCACGGAGTGGCTCGCGAGCCCCGCCGTGCAGTGCAGCATCGCGTTCCCGGAACTCGTCGTGCCCGTCACGGTCGTGCTGCGCAAGGCGCTCAAGGCCTCCCGCAATGCAGGTGCGCGGCCGGGGAAGGAGGCGGGCGCGGTGAAGGCGCTCGTGGAGCGCGTCGAGGAGAGCGCGGGCTGGGTCGCGCAGAAGCGGGCGCGCGCGCCGTTCGCGCCCGGGCAGGGCGACGCGGTGCGGGCGTGGGAGCGCGCGCTGAGTGCGGAGGACGCGCCGCTCGGGAAGTATGCGCGCACGCAGCGGCGCGCGCGGGAGAAGCGGCGGCGGCTCGTCGAGAAGGTGCGTTCGTCCGTCTGCTGCGGCGTGGGAGTGTGCGCGTGCTGACGGGGTCTCTGCAGGCGCGGGAAGGCGAGGACGAGGTTCTGGAAGAGGAATAGAAGGTGGAGGTGGGTGTGGGCGTGAAGTGGCGAGTATGTGCATCGGCGGTGCGGCAGGCGGTGCGGACTGGTGGTAATGTGTTGTTGCAGGTCCCTCTGTGTGAGATCAGTGGTCAGTGATGGAGACATGCTGATCGATAGTCGTTGTTGTTGAGGCGGCACTGAGAAAACCGGGTGGCTTCGAGACGGATTCGAGACACCTCGTATGTCCGTTTCACATGCCATGCCGTGGACCTTCATTTCCGCTGTCTAAGAATATAGTCGCATCGCCTCGGGCACCAAAACTGTACTTGCAGGCTTCGGGATCAGTGATTTGGGAGATCATGTCCACCGTGCCTCAATCTTGTTCGCGAAAAGGCAAATTATTCTGGTATGGAAGAGACGGGCGAGTGCAAAGTATTCTCATAGCTGCTTCTGCGTGAGCTTGACCGGTCCAGCGCGGTCCAGCGAGGACCAGCGGGTGTTCTATTCCAGTCATTTCAACAGTCCATGAGAGCATCACGCCCGTTGCGCACGCAATGCGACCTCGAGATAGATACGGCATCCATGCAGCGTGCGCTCTACGGTCCGAGCTCCCATCTTTCTGATCATTCCAGATCTCGGGCGTGCAAGCGTGCGGGTTCGACGTGCGAGATAGCCGCAGCGACGCTCAGAAGCACCACAAAGGGCCCGCCGAGGGCTGCGAAGGGCCTTCCTGGACTTGCTGTTCCTATAATACACTCACACGAGCGCACACAGGCCTCGCTATCGCGTCGCAATCCTGCGGCTCACACAGACGCGTACGTCCTCACCTTTCGCGGAGATCCCGGTCCCGGCCAGCAATGGCAAGTCGTTAGTCCGCGATGAAGACGAGATAACCAAGGCCTTACGACAGAGGCCAGCCTTCCGGGCTGTCTCCATCAGCCTCATGGCCACGCGGCCACGCACTCAGAAAAGGAATTGCTGTCGGGACGAGCAGTGGCAATATTCTTGGGCTGTGCTCGCGGTGCTCAGCTGCGCACGCCGGCCCTGACTCGCACTGGCAAGCCATACACCCGGCAGCCCAGCGGATCGCATCGGCAGGTTAAATCGAGATTTTGGAGTCGAGCGGAAGGACGGGGCCGCGCGTGCGGTGTGCGGGCATTGCGGCAGCCGCGGGGCAACGCCCGCGCTGCCCCGCCAACTCCGACCGCGCGCCGAGGACTGCGATTGTGCGTATGATTATCTGGACCGGCGTGCGCATCACACTGGCCGCGCGGGCCCATCAGATGATGTGTCCCGTCTGAAACGCGAGGATCGATACCGCATACGATACACTGCGAATCTCCATGTGCGCGCCGTCTACCACACTCCAAAAAAGATCTTCCATCGCGGGCGACCAATGCCCTTCAGGCTTTTCTCGTACCCCTCCGCGAGCCGCGCGTAGTGATGCGGCATGGACGCGGGCTTCAGGATCTTGTCAGGCACGGGGAGCTGCATCAAGGCAATGCGTGAGCACTGTGTGAACGGGCCGCGGAAGGGCGCACGGCATGGCGGCCGAGGGTACGTACTCTCTTCGCGAATGCGTTCTGCTGCAAGGCGCGAACGGCCTGGACTGCGCTTTGGGTGAGCCGAGGGTGGTCTGCGAGCGAATCGAGGAAGGTTTTCAGCTGTAGCGTGGGTCTGAGGGGGTCACTGGGCCACTCTGTCGCGAGGCGGCGCAGCTGCTGGCCGAGCTTGGTGGCCATGGTCGTCGTTGGAGCCAGCGCTGCATCCTACTTGTCATACATGGAAACCGTCGGAGTTTCAATCCACCAAGAAGCGTGGCTCGCGTAGCCGCGCCACTTCCACTTTCGCCACGCGACCTCCTCCTTCCTCAGCTTATCCTGCGATTGCTGCAGGTCGTCGCAACTGTGCGTATGCCGGCAGCGAGTCCACGGTACGTGGACAACTAGTCTAGATATTCCCGGGCTTTTCCGATTTTCCTTCCGTGTCCTGCTGCCGCATTTGATTTTTCAGATGCATTGGTCGGTGTTTTGTGGCACTGTGCTGGGAAACCCGACCATGTTCCCTTAAGAGTCCACAAGGTCGGTCTACCTTTTAAGCTTATGACCTATTCGTCCACTTGATGTGCCTAGCAGGGACTGCAGTTCGACCGCCTGTCGGACTGAACCCGACCGATCCCTTGTATCTGATCATCTTGGACAGCATTCAGCTCGCTCGTCCTCCATCTTGCCCCGTGATTTGACTTTTGTCTTCCGCACCCCTGGCCGTCGGCAATATCGAGGCGGAAGACAGCTAGAAGGCACGTCCCTCCCACCACTAAATTTCCCGCTCCGAAATGACATCACCCCGCATGGTTTCCGCCCGGCAGAACAGCCGCCTCGCAGGGCGCGCGTCTTGAGCAGCGCGCCCCATTCTCATGCCGATGTCGCCCAGATGAGTACACAGTTGTCTTCTGCGTGCATCAATTTACCCGCTCGCGGGCCCACGTGTGGCGAAGCACTCAGGAGGTCGTCTATGTTCTTCACGTCTTCCACGCCTGGAAGCGTTTGCGCTGATTTCGCCGTGCAGGAGTCTCTGAAAAAAATGGACCGAAATTCCGAAACGTGTCGGCCCACTCACTATATACGGCACAAGCGGTGAGTACCCGGTACTCGACGCCCGCAATTTCACAGCTGTCCGATCGTATCCCCAACAATTGAAGCTTACTTACCATGGTATCGTCTCGCTGCATCCAGCAGAAATCAGGACATTCACACGCTATATCATTCTATAACTCTCCGACATCTCTCGGTGGATTCGCATCGACCTTGCGGCTGATCCTGGGGATCGATATGGGTTTCTACCACCAGGGCACCCTCCACGGGGGCTGTATGTCGTCGATGTTTCTCAGACGTTGGCGGTATCCCACGTCCACACCTGGGCCTGACATTGCCGGATCTCTTCTCTGCGCACCACAGCATCGACGCCTTGGACGCATTTCTGCCAACGTGACGCGCGCAATTTCTAATTGTAATGTCTGCGCGCGCGAGCCGCCGCCGGCACGATCCGGCCGATAAGATCGGTCGCCCTTCCTGCACTATCTTCCCGATGCACATTTCTGGGACCAGTCCAGCCGCCTTCGCCTTCGTCGGATCTTCCCTCGCACAGTTGTGTTCGCATCGCAGACAGTTGTCCTGCGGCGGCGCTGCATTGAGCCAGCCGCCGTTCGCAGCGCGGAGTCCCTGGACCTGCACGTATGTTCTAGCCTCCTTTGCCCCGTTAATCTGAGCGACCCGCTGCTCATCACTTCATTTCTTACCTGCCAAAGGGTCAGTTTGATATAGCCGAATATACCCATCTGGATACGGAGTTGACTTTCACAACGTTAAATGCGATCTGGTCGGCTGGATCCGACTCGGGTGGTTTGAAAAACTAGCGGGGCTATCTGCTACCGCCTCTGACGGTGTCATGCGGAGATGTGGGACTGTGATGAGGGACAGTTGAAGATTTGAGCTTGAGCTTGATGGACAACTGGATGCTGTCACGCCAGCTTATAATAAATGACGGACTCCACCGCCGTTTGACGCGGCGCGGCGCGACTGCTGTCATATAGCGCTACGTTTTACGACACACATACACATCCCTACAACAACCCTACAACCCTCCAATGCTACAGCTCTTTCCTGTGCACATCTTGCGTCTATCGGAGCGCCAACACTGACAACGTGGGGAATAGCTCGCGTGGCAGAGAACAATAACGGAGATTGAGCGCCGAGCGCTCCGGCGAGCCCGTGGGCGCCAGGGTCAGACATGGTGGCCACTAGCCAGCAGGCGACGAGCACCGCCCGCCGCTAACGTTCTCTGGGCTCGACGGTGTGCCAGACAGCGCTGCACGACGACGACTTGCCCGACCACAGTACTCCATCGACAGCGCCATGTCCTGCTGCGGAACCTCGCGCACGTCCGCCGCGCGCAACAGCGCCGAGGCGCCTCTCAGCCCGCTCGTCACGACCCAGCCGGGCGCACACCCCGGCGCGTACTTCCCCGAAAAACACTCCTTCCAGCACCCAGGCATCCCTTCGCCGCCGCCTGCACATGCGCACGTCTCGCCCCCGCCCCAGTCGTTCGTCACGCACGGCTCCGGGTCGCCGCCGCCCGCGCCCCTCCAGCACGCGTACAACGGTCTCACCACGGGCTACTCGGAGCCCATGCGCCCCCACCCGACGTACCCGGGCCCGGGGCTGCTCCCGCAGCAGTACGGCCCGCACCATGTGACGCCCGCAGCGACTCCGGGGCAGAGCTACGCGCCGCCCGCGGACGAGGGCAAGATGAGCGTCGCGATCGACTTTGGTGCGTCCGCCGCTGACGTGTCCGCTGCCCGCGCCGCCTGCTGACACCGCGCCTGCTTCGCCAGGTACAACGTTCTCCGGCGTGGTACGTGCATGCAGATCGCTCTGCCGCCGTTTCCCACGCGCGCGCACATACACTTACACGCGGTCCCACAGGCATTCGGCTCGTCGAGGATCGCGGCCGGGAAGGTGCAGCAGATCCTCCACTGGCCAGGGTCGCTCGAGACGTTCCGCAAGGTCCCAACCTGTCTTCTGTATGACGACGAGGGGCGTGTCATGGCGTGGGGCCTCGAGGCGAAGAACGCGAGCCCGATGCCGGGCTGCCACAAATGCGAATGGTGGATGTCACTTTAGCTCGGGGGCCCGTTCGCGCTGACCCCGTTTCGCCAGGTTCAAGCTCTTCCTGGAGCCGCACGCGCTGCGCGACGAAGCCTCCATTGATCCACGGCTGCCACCCGTGCCTGTGCGCATCCTTCCGTACCTATATGCTGGGATGTCGTCTGATGCAGCTCCCCGCACAGCCCGGCAAGCGGCCGCTAGATCTCATCGTCGACTTCCTCTTCTGCCTCTGGGAATACGCCAAGGAGCAGATCACACGCGAAATCGGCGCCGTCGCCGATCTCGGTGCGTATTCTGTTTTCGCGCCGCTGAATGCGCTGCCGTCTTCCCTGCTCCTTCTCCCCGCGCTCGGTGTATGTAACTGACGTCGCCACGCGCCCTGTGCAGATTCCGCGGACGTGTGGCTGACGGTCCCCGCGGCCTGGGACGCCAAGGGCTGCGATCTGATGCGCGAAGCCGCCATAAACGCGGGCCTCGTCCACTCGACCCGCGCGGGCGACCACGCCTGGCGCGACCGGTTACGCATAATCACGTACGTCCTGTCCTGCCCCGCCCCGCATGAGCGCGCGCCAGCGCGTTCCCCATTCACTCGCTGACACCGCCGCTAGCGAGCCCGAGGCCGCCGCGGTGCACTGCGCGCACCTGACGGACCTCCACAAGTTGAAGCCCAGTCAGACGTTCATGATCTGTGACGCCGGCGGCGGCACCGTTGTACGTACCCCCTCTGCGTCGCGGTGTTTCTGTCCTTTCGCGGCTAAGCGGCGCGGACAGGACCTCGCGGTGTACAAGATCATCGGCCAGATGGCGAATCTGGAGATCGCGGAGATGAGCGCGCGCTCGGGCGCGAACTGCGGGTCGCTGTTCCTCGACCTGCGCTTCCGCGAGCTCGTGCGCACGCTGCTCGCGGAGCACCCCGCGCACCTCAACGCCGCGAGCCTCGCGTACTTCATGCACGTGAGTCCGCACGCTCCCGTGCGCGCCGCTGGTGTATTTACGGTCTGCATACAGGCGTTCAGCGAGACAGACAAGCTCGCGTACCAGGGCGAGCGCGACGACGGTGCGTGTGTCAGTGTACTTTACGCGAACTGCAGGTGACACGGCGCAGACGAGATGTTCAACTTCAATTGCTTTAATACGGACGACCAAGACGACCCGAGCGTCGGGCTCATGAACGGCGAACTCTGCGTCCCGGGCAACCTGCTGCGGCGCGAGGTGTTCGACCCCGTCGTCTCGCAGGTGCTCGAGCTCATCGAGAGCCAGATGGCGAAGAGCGACCAGCGCATCGACGCGCTGCTGCTCGTCGGCGGTTTCTCCGGCTCCGAGTACCTCTTCAAGCGCGTCGAGGTGCGTCCCCGCGCTGCCGTTGACATTGACGTTACCTGACCCCACCCGCATCGAAGGAGCAATTCGGCGCGCGCATCAAGGTCATCGCGCGCCCGTCCGACGCGGACACGGCGACCGCACGCGGCGCGGCGCAGTACGGCCTCGCGCGGCGCACGCTCGTGTCCTCCGTCGTCGCGCCGCGCTCGTACATCATGAAGGTGCGCCCCCCGCTCCGGCGCAGACGCAGACGCAGCACGCCGCTGACACGTGCGCAGGTGAAGCTCCCGGCGGAACCTGAGGACTTCATGAAGCGGCCCGCATACATCTCAGAGAACAACGCCGGCGTGTCGATCTGCCAGAACCGGTGCGTGCCGGGTGCTTCCCTTCCCTCCCCTGGTCCTTCGCGTGCTGATTCGCGCGCGCAGGCTGCAGTACCTGGTGCAGAAGGGCGCGATCCTGCGGAAGGGGTGCGTGCCTCCTTTCGTGCTGTCATTGAGTTGGGCCGCCGGGGCGGCGGCGCGCTGACATCATGGTTGGTTCGCGCAGGCAGAAGCTACGCACGAAGTTCTGGTGCGTGCCGTCATGTCGTGGTTCTGGCGTCCCCGCTGACGGTCCCGCGCGATTCGCAGCAAATTTTCCCAGACGAGCCAGGGTGCGTGTCGCCGCCTCTAGTGCGGAAGCAGCTGCTCATGTACTGTGTTGGACAGACCGCACCTTCGAGGCGACGCTCTACACGTCCGACAGCGAGAAGGTCCTGCGGTACACGGACGAGGCGCGTATTCGCTCTTCCACGCCGGCGTGGGACTGACTGACTTACTGACTGGCTTCCGCGCAGGGCGAGACGGTGGAGCTGTGCAAATGGACGGTCGACATTGGCTCGCTGCCGTCGTTCCAGGAGAACGCGAACATGCCGACGCCGCACGGGTTCTACACGGGTGCGTTCCGCTTCCGCCCCTCGTGGCCCGGGCCCTGCTGATGCCGCTTCCGTTCTCTGCTGTTTCTGTTTCTGTCGCGGCCGCATTTGGGCTGGCGTTCGTGTTCGGCGTTCTTGTGCATGTTTGGGTTCTTTTCGCGTTTGGGCTGTGTTTCGCGCGCGCTTGGTGCCTTCGCGGTGGCGGACTGTGTTCGTGCAGACTTCGAGCTGGGGCTCGAGCTGGACAGCGCGGAGGTCCGCGGGGTGCTGCTCTACGAGGGCCACGAGTGGGGCCGCGTCGTGTTCGATTTCCTCTCCTAGTGACACCTCTCTTGGCGGCGCGCGCATCGCCGCGCATCTGTTATTCGCACATCTATGTTATTCGTATTCGGATACCCAATGCTTGCATCTGCTAGTGCGCGTGCGGAGCAAGGGTCGCGCTGGGTCGTGATTGCGATACCGATTGCATCAGCGGGGGATCGGTGTATCAGAGCAGTCGAGTTGAAACGTTGACGACGGGAGTAGGCCGCTCCGAGCCGTATCACCATGGGCTTGTAGGGTCTAAAATTGCACGAGATGAAAAAAACTGACGTGCGTGCGTCTCTCGATGCGGGACCGGATCCCGGGGACGCCCGGCGGCGGTGGCGCATGTGGCATGGGATCGCCCGACCGCCACATCG
Source organism: Hericium coralloides (assembly GCA_003675405.1). Taxonomy (NCBI): domain Eukaryota; kingdom Fungi; phylum Basidiomycota; class Agaricomycetes; order Russulales; family Hericiaceae; genus Hericium; species Hericium coralloides. Next base: position 164,127 of record QUOP01000281.1, on the reverse strand, counting down.
CCCTCCTCCCTCCCTCGATGCCTCCGTAGCCGTTGACGTGCTCGCTCGTTCTGCTCCCGCACCCGCGCGCAATCGTATGGGTGGCGCACAGCGGTCCCGCACTAGCACGGGGATCGGCCACGTCCCGAATTTCATTTGCGCTGCGGCGGGGGGTGCCGCACCCCACGCAACGCAGCCCGCTCGCGCACGTCGATCGCGCGGGCTGGGGACGGGGTGCGCTATCTGATTTGACGCACGGTGGGTGTGTTGTGTTTTGCTGTCGACGGACAGGGTCGAGGAGGCGCAGGTCCGGCCGGGGGCTTATCCGGGACGACGGATGTGCCCTGGTTGTGGGCGTCGTGGGTCGCGGTGCGGATGGGCCGGTGGATGTGGTTGCCGGGGGATGCCGCGGGGATCGCCGAGGGAGAGGAGGACCGAACGCAACGACGAGCAGACCTGGCCAAGTTGCGAGCTACAGAGACTGAGAGCGAGACGCCAATACATATCGATCTCCGCGTCATGTCAGCACCATCACATCCGCCTTTTTCTTATAAAGCCCTCCTCCCGCCCGCCCCGGCTGCCCAGTTCTCCCTCTCCTGCTCATGGCCCGCCTCCAGCCCCCCTTGCGCGACATCCCCACCGGGCAGCTCTATGCCCTCCTCCAGCCCGCAACCGTCCCCGCCGCGTCCAAGGCCGCGCTCTTCGAGAACTGGGGCGAGACGTTCCGGTGCCGGCCGCTCTCCGTCTTCGAGCCGACGTCCGAGTACGAGTGCGAGCTCATCCTCGAGCTCGCGCGGCGCGAGGGCAAGACCGTGCGCGCGGTGGGCGTCGGGCACTCGCCGTCGGACCTGGCGTGCACGACGGGATACATGGTGCGGATGGGCAGAATGGACGGCATCATCGAGGTACGCCGGATGCTCGGAAGAGTGTTATCTTATTTGCGTCTGTTTGCTCCTCCGACCATCGATGTCCGGGAGATCTCCAGGCACGCTTGCTCATCGCCCAAATCTTGCAGCTCAATCCCGAGAAGCGCTGCGTCACTGCCCAGGGCGGCATCACCCTCGCCGCCCTCGCCGCCGCCCTCGACGATGCCGGCCTCGCCATGATCAACGTCGGCTCCATCTCCGAGCAGACCCTCGCCGGCATGGTCACCACCGCGACGCACGGCACCGGCGTCGACCACCGCGTCCTCTCCACCCACGTCCAGGCCATCACCCTTCTCCTCGCAGACGGCTCCCGCCGCCGCTGCTCCCGCACCGATGACCCCGACCTCTTCCTCGCCACCCTCTGCGGCCTCGGCGCCACCGGCCTCATCCTCGACATCACCCTCCAGGTCGCCCCCGCCTTCCGCCTCCGCGAGGTGCAGGAGACCTTCAAGTTTGACGCCGTCGTCGACCGCCTCGACGACGTCGTCAAGTCCGCAGAGTTCGTCCGCCTCTGGTGGTGGCCCCAGGCCGGCGACCTCCGCGTCAGCGCCATGGACAAAACTCTCGAGGTGCGCAGCCATCTCCCCTTCGCGCTCTTATACTCATCCCGCACAGCCCAAGGCACCTGTCGCCAGCTGGCTCTGGCACTCCCTAATTGGATACCACATCGTACAATTCCTCATATTCGCGGGCCGCTTCCTGCCCGCACTTAATCTCTGGATCGGCTGCTTCACCTCCTGGCTCGTCTCCACCAAGACCGTCGCCGTCGACGACTCGCTCCACATCTTTAACCTCGACTGCAAGGTGCGCGTCTCCGTTTCCCATCCGCGCCGCGCATGCTGATGCCCCGCAGTACCGCCACCACACGACCGAGTGGGCGCTTCCGTACGCAAATGCGCAGGCGTGCCTGCGCGACCTGCGCGCGTGGTTCGACGCCGAGTTCGCAGACCCGGCGGGCCTCCGCCCGCACTGCCCGCTCGAGATCCGCTTCTCCGCCGCGGACGACGTCTGGCTCAGCCCGAGCTACGGCCAGCGCACCTGCTGGATCGGCATCATGCAGTACAAGTGTGCTCCCCTCCCCCTCCCTCCCTTTCACTCACCGATGAGTCGCAGGCCCTTCGGGTACAATGTCCCGTACCGCACGCTCTTCGCGCGCTTTGAGGCGATCCTGATGCAGCACGGCGGGCGCCCGCACTGGGCCAAGGCGCACGCGCTGCGGCCCGCGGCGCTGCGCCCGCTCTACCCGCGCTTCGACGCGTTCCGCGCGCTGCTCGAGCGCGTCGACCCCGCGGGGCTCTTCCGCAACGAGTACGTCGAGCGGCACATCTTCGGGCGCGCCGAGCCGCGCTATGGCGGGCGCGTCTTCAAGGCGCGCCCCGCATGACGACATCCACACACACACACGACGACGGGGAGGAGAGGAAGCCAATCGTAAATTATTACCTGTAGGATGCCGCGCCCGTATACCGCATAGTACAGTAGTAGCACTTTTCTTGCCTAGCTTGCCGCTTGCCTAATGATACCTGATCTTGCATCTGGACGTGTGCGTGCCTAGCGCTTGGGATCAGGAGCGGTGCACGCTGAGGCGCGCGAGGCGATACGCGCGGCGTCCCGACGTGCGGGCGGGGGGAGGCAGAGTGCCCGCGAGTGATGTCATGCCATCGCGCGGCGGTGGCGTGATGCGCGCTCGCGAGCTGATGCAGGCGCATATGAGCGATGTCGATGCAGATGCAGATGCAGATGTCGATGGAGGTGAAGTGAGGCGCTGAGAAGATGATGTGCGGCCGGGATCTGGGGACGCGAACAGGATATGATTTATGCATATGCATATGTCGGGCCATGTGCTGCTGCTGCTTGCCTGCGCGATCCGGCGGGTGCGTGGATCTGCTCCAAGTACGCATAGCGCGGGCAGGCAGGGCCCAAACCGGCGCCGACAATCCGCCTATCGCGCCGCCGCCGCGCACGCACGCACCTAGATCCGTCCTCGTCGAGGCATGGAGAGAGTTTGGCAGCCGCGGCCAAGCCGAAGCACAAGCACTGAGCAGGGCGTGGCATAGGCGCTACTAGCTACATACGTGCTTACAAACCGAGCTGTTCCTTGATCGATGCCCGCACGATCCTCTCGTATTCCTGGTATGGGCGTTCGCCCATTTAGCGTTTCGCTCGAAGATGGGAGGGAAAGGACGACGCACGGCTTTGTTGTCCCGGTAGAGCTTGCAGCAGTCGATGTTGGCGCCGCTCTCGAGGTTCGGCTCTGCCGGGGCGTGAACACCGCGGGGACTGTGAGAGACGGGGGAGGGCAGGGACGCACCTGCGAGCATGGAGATGACGCTGAGGAGGACCTTCTCGACGCTCTGCACGGGGCTCCAGCGCTCGCTCGCCTGCTCGTACATCGTCGGATCGTCGCCGGGCGTGTGCAAAATCGAGATGCACACGTTCCCGTCGGGGTAGACTGCGCACACCGCCCCCAGCGTCAGCAGCAATCCAAATGCGTCAGCGAGCCAAACAGAACGGGAAGGGAAGTGCGAAAGGCGAGAAGCGCTGTGGACGGAAGAGGAAGGCTCAACGGGGCCGGCTGGGATGCCGGCGGGCTCACGGCATGGGTGGGTGCGCGCCCAGCCCGAGAAGAGAACCACCGGGCGTAGGCCCCCCGCGCCGGAATGAACGAAGATGATACGGCGTGCGCGCGCGAAGACGCGCAGGCGCGCAGGGGCTGATCGAGGAGACATGACGCACTGTTAGGGTGGAACAGCGGGGGCTCGAACTTCATCTTGAACGGAGATAAGGGGTAATCGGATGGCTGCCGTGCGCCGGCGTCAGCGTGCGCGCGCGCGCGGCGCGAGAGACGGCACGCACGAAGGTGAGCTTTGCGGCGAAGACGCCGCCCTCCTGGGTGCGCGATGAGCACGGGCGTGGGGCTGATACGCGCGCAGATACGGCACTCACGAACGGCGTGTCCTTGGGCCCGCAGATGAGGGCCTCCCAGGTGAAAAAGTCGGATTCGGAGACCGGGCCTGCGTGCGTGAGCGGGCGGCGGGCGGCGCGGGTCCGTGCTTACCGGCTGTGAACATGCCATCGGGCGAGCCTGGCGCGGTGTTCCATCCGTCAGTGAGAACTGCCTGCATGGACCGCAGAGACGCAGAGAAACACACCGCCGGACGTCAGCTGCTTGTACTCAGTCATCAGCCGCCGCAGCGCGGTAGAACTGCCTGTGCCGCGTGAGTTCATGTTGTGCCTTGCTGATATCGGAGGGTCAGACGATACGGATGCAGATGGGATCAAACGCTGGGTGAAGGCAGTACGGGAGATGGTGGTTGCAGTCAGTCCTGCTACTGACATGCAGCGGCTGTACTAGGGCTATGTGCCCCCGGCCCGCGCTACCCGCCCAACTCCGCGACCTGTGCCACAAAGAACAAACGTCCTCTCCTCGAGCACAACGGCATATCTTGGTTGCAGAACTTGTTCGAGCCTCTTAAAATAGTACAGCAGGTTCTGCACGTGTGTAAACTATACTGTCGCAATGATTTCCTTCGAGGAATTGTGTCGGAACCACGGTTCCTCTCGAATTCCGAAGCCGCGAGGTCGCGTCTATAATGGTCTCTCTACAGTACTTACCTACGAAACGCCCCTGCGTTTCGCTACCTATCTACTATCCATCCCTCGTGGCATATTGTCAAACAAGTCTGGACTAGAAGCCAACCTACTTGGACTGATCCAAGAAGTGAACACGTACCGACGACAGTAATACGACCGAACTCTTCGAGTCGCATTAGACGTAGTTCGTGAAGAAGGCGACCTTCTACGACTAGGCGCGAAGCGTTGATCGAGAATAGCAGCCCATGGGGCACCACAGACGCTTCGATGTACCTCCCTGGAGCAGAATATTAATATACCATCGGCAGTCAATCTCTCGTCAATCTCAAACGCCCGCGGCGCCGAGATCCTCTCCTTCAAACTGCACCAGTCCTCGGAGACGCACCTCGCCTAGCACCGAAGGAGCTCGCCTGAGGCGATGCCGCCCCACCGCGGCCTAGCCGTCGATGGCACAGCTCCTCTCAGATCCAGAACCGCGTCGGCAGTATCCCCTCTGCGGACGCGGTGCGTGTTTTAATACGTACATTGCGTCCATACGAGGCCAGACGCCAGCCCGCGAAGCCGTATCTGATCGCACCCGATGCCCCGCCCACGAATGGATTTACTGCAGCTGCACCGCTGCAGGCGCTCGGCCGGAGGAAGCGCGGCGCGCGGGCGCCCTGGCCACAGGGCCACGCGGACCGAGACAGATCCGCTACGCGATAGATGAGGAAGGGAGGCCTCGCGAGCGCAGCTGGCTTGCTCTGGCGCGCGCAGGATATAGAACAGATAGAGTGTAGAGAGGCTTGCCCGTTGTGGTGCGGGCCTCGCGACGACTGCACGCCAGGGCGAGGGGGCGCGAATCGGGACGGCTTCGTGGGTTCCTCGAGGAATAGAGGCCGAGAACGGGACGACGGTAGCCCCATCGGGGTGTTATATGAATGGCGTGCATACTTGCCGATTTACCGGTGAATTGTGATGCTCCGGTGTCGGGGGCCACGTTGGAGCATCGTTCCTCACAGCTCGACGTGCGTGTGCTCCTGAGCTTGGTATTCAATTATACATGATCTATCGAGATACATACCGTGTCATATAGATGCTGGAGGGTAAATAGTGCTACAAGTGGTCTTGGTTGTCATCATGCATCGTCAAGGATCAAACGTGGGACGACGTTCATCGCCATCAGCTATGAGCGGAAAGCATCAGTGATTCGAAGCCTTGTTGTCTGCAAAAGTGCGTGGAACACGCACCTCTTGGAATAGCAGCTTTGCAGCATAGGGAATCGTAAGCTGCGCCACCTTCTTGGAGCTCTTGCAGTAAGGGCACCAGCCGTTGTAGCCCAGCAGGCCGCATTCCTGGCATGCGTTGACCTCGAACTTATCGGAGGAGATCATAAGACGCTCAAGAAGCAGCTGGGTCGCGCCATAGCCAATTAAGCAGTCACGCTCCATCTCCCCAAGGCGCAGGCCTCCTTCTCTGGAACGACCTTCTGTGGGCTGTCTTGTAAGAGTTGCACGTGGCCCCCTAAGCGAAAGTGGTCAGCCTTTTGGGGATTGTCGCCTATACCATCTGTCTGGAGTCGTACCTCGCTCGAGCGTGCATCTTGTCCATGACCATGTGCTCTAAACATCCGCTCAGCACTGTCATATGGTAGAAAGGAACGAATACCAAACGTACTCAGTTTCTGTGGAGTGGGAGAAGCTGTCAGACTCCGAGTGATATTGCGAAACGGCGGATAAATTCACGTACCTGATAGTATATGGGGCCGAAGTAGACATAGGCTTCCATGGGCTCGCCGGTGATGCCGCTCGTGAGCATGTCCTTTCCAGCATAGCTGAAGCCGTTGTCGATCAAAATCCGCGACATATCTTCGACCTTCACAGATCACATCTTAGCGGCAGGAACTACGCTCGACTGGGGCTGTGCGGCGTACCTTCGACCCTCCAAAGGCAGTGCCATACTGCAGTTTACCCGCTAGAACACCCGCCTGTCAGGAGTACATGTCAGGATCAAGATCGCAGGCCATATATCGCGGAAGCAGACGCACCTTTCCTGCAAGGAGCTCAATCATTTTACCAACGGTCATCCGAGACGGGAAGCCGTGTGGGTTCATGATAGTGTCTGCCCAGAAGCACGCCGCATCATCAGCATGCAGCGCGCGCAATCACGCCGACTCGGAGGAAATACGCACCAGGGACGATGCCTTGATCGTTGAATGGCATATCCTCTTGGTTCACAATCAGCCCGCAAACACCCTTCTGACCATGCCGCGACGAGAACTTGTCGCCCAACTCGGGCCTCCTTGTTTGCCGGATCAGGACCTTGATCAGGGTCTGGTCGTTGTCCGTATCCGAGATCATGACTTTGTCGATGTGCCCCGCAACAGGTGACTTGTAAGTCATCGGAGCATTTTTGTATGGCACCGAAGCAGCTTGGCCCGTGAAGCCATTGTCGTTGGCATTCGTAGGTGTCTGTTTGTTGATGTATACGTCTCCGGGATCCACTCGTTCCCCGACGCCGGCAAGGCCGTCGAGCTGGATGATGTCGTACTTTTTCTGAACCAGCCCGTTCTCGTCAACCGGAGCGTCCGCCAACCGGTCGAAGCTAGAATGAAAGACGCCAGGTCGAAACGTCAAAATAGATTCATAGGTAACAAGGGGCCTGTACTCACGTTCCGTTCGGGTATTTACGAATCAGCGTGGCGTTTTTGCGCAGAACCTGACATCTTCCGTAGCCTCTGTCCAGGCTCGACTTCATCAAGCCACATAGTCAGCGTGGTTCCTCGAGCGGCCGGTAAAAGGACATACCCTGTTCAGAATGAGGGCATCTTCGATATCATAGCCCGAATAACTCATCACAGCAACCGTGGCGTTTTGCCCCGCTGGGAGTTTATCGTATCCAATGAGCTCGATGGTCTTGGTCTTCACCATAGGCTGTTGCGGATATACTGACAAGTATAGCAATGTGTCGATCCGATTGAATTGGTTATAACCGATAGCACCGATAGCTTGTTTTCCCATGGCACATTGGTATGTATTCCGAGGCGACTGATTGTGGTGCGGATATGGGATTAGACCCGCTACGGCGCCCAGAAGCGTGAACGGTTCGATTTCAAGGTGCGTGGTCGTCGGCACGATATCAGGTTCGTACAGGGCGATGTACGAGTCGTTCTCTTCGTTGACATCGAGGTATTCAACTAACCCCTTGCGAAGGAAGTCATCAAACTCTAATGTGCCATCCTTGAGAAGCTAGGAAATGGATTAAGGTCTATGTCCGGACGAAGAATAGAAGGCCAGGACATACCGCTATGTGATCGGATGTTACCTTAGACCTGCCGTTCTCCACGATAATCATGGGTCTACAGATGCGCCCACCATCACTGGCGATGTTCACCGTGTGGTGATGGTGGTTAATATAGACACTGACGAACTCGCTCACCCGCCCTGCGCGCCTGAGGCGTCGGAAGTTATGCACAAAACGTGCCGGGAAGCGGGTGAGGCCGATAATGGCACCATTGACGTTAACGACGAAGACGTTAGGTCCGTATATCTCTGTCCCGGTGGTCTGGCTGATGTCTAATATGGCGAACGTCGAACGCAGACCGCGAACTATAAATAAGGGCTTTACGTACCCTCTATGCCCAGCATGAACGCGAGTTTGATAATGGGTTCTTCATCCACATCCGTCGTTATGTGCGTCATCAGTGCCAAGTTCTTCACCAGGCCGCAAGCTTCTCCTTCAGGCGTGTCGCTGGGACAGAGCATCCCCCATTGACTTGGTTGCAGCGCGCGAGGTCCGCTCACTTTCCGCGTCTTTTCAAACTGGGAGGATATTCGGGTCATCATGCCTAATGCCGAGATGAAGCTTAGGCGCGACAGGACGTGCGTCACGCCCGCGCGTTCCATGCGGAAACGCTTGAGCGACCAATTTCCTGTGGAGATGGCGCGGACGAATCCCGCGGTAATGTGATCACCTTGAAACTGCATCGTGTTCCACGCATCGAACTCGTTCGTTCGCGATGGCTTCTTTAGCACCTTGTCGATAGCAGACTTGAGGTTCGTATTGAACGTCTTGAACAAGTCTTCAAACAGGAGTGCGAGCAGTTGACCAGCCCTACATTGCAAATTCAATGAGCGTTTGCAGAGATCCACGACCACGCGACTTCACAGGTGTCCACGGGCACAGGGGAACCATGAAACAGCACTCACAGCTCCAAACGCTTGTTCCCTACGTAATCTCGATCGTCCACCATCTTCTCGTCGTCGACTGCCATAAGCACGCGCCGAGTCATCGTGGCCACGAAAATGGCCTTCGCACGGAGGTCCATTCCGATGACAGGCACATGAGCCAGAACGATGGTTGCAAGGGCCTCGAGGGCTTCCTCCCACGCAGGCCGTCGCGGACCCACCACTCTGCGATTTACCTTGACGCGGGAGCCGATCCATTCCAAAGCCTGATGTCGTGTGAATATGCCCAACCGAGCGGCATCCTCCAAGTTTGGTGCGAAAGAGTTCTTGTAGGATTCAGAATTCCCGGCGGTCAGAAGCAAGATCTCTTTGTCGGATTGAATCCCAAGTGCCTTGAGCGCAATCGCAATGGGAACATCCTCGTGTATTGAATTGTGACGAAGATAGATCTTTCCCTTCTTCGTGGCCACATATGTCTTCGATTTCAAGCCGCCATGGGTTGACCTGAGCGTCGAGGAGTCGATTAGTCAGGCACTGGGAAATTTCGAAACAACTATCTGCAACGCACGAGGTACACGAAGCCTGCACGATCCCCTTTACAGGGTCCGTTTCGACAATGATTCGATTCTTGCTCAGCTGCTCCTGGACCAAAATAACTTTCTCGGTGCCCTTCACCACGAAATATCCACCTGGGTCCAAGGGACATTCGGTCATACGGGCCAATTGCGCTTCAGTGCGCCCAGTGAGAACACATTTGTTGCTCCTCAGCATGATAGGAATGCGCCCGATGTTGACATTGCTTCGCTTGACGACGTTCTTGCCTCTTGTATATTGAATAGTGACAAGAATAGGCGCGCTGTATGTTGTATCTCGAAGACGACACTCGTGGGGCGTAACACTCTTGTCGACGGCATTCGCGTCCGTGCGATCTGGGAACCCGATTTGAATGTCGGTGTACTTAAGCCAGAAACGCGGGTCGACATCCGACGTGACCTTATTATTGGCCTTCAGAATATTTTTGATGTCGACATCGACGAAGTAATTGAAGGAGTCGATATGCTGCTTCACCAAACCTTTCACCTTCAGAAAGGCAGGTAGCAGAAGCCATTTGTCCTAAAAAATAAATATATAAGACGTGTCCAAGTGAGAAAAGTCTCGACAACGTACTTCGACGCTTTTGATTGGATCCGTAAGGCCTAGTCCACGCCAATCTGTACGGTTGAGCTGGTTCCAGTCCTCGTCCTCCGCATTCTCCATTGATTCTAATGCCTCCTGGTGCGATTGGAGGTACGAGGGCTCGCGATGGGATGAGGGAAAGAGAGGAAAAGCCTCTCGACCTTTCCCGGGACCGACTCGACGCAACGCCGAAGGCGCAGCACGTGATGCGTAAAGAAAGTCATGCCGTGGGAATCTTCGACTTACTCCTGAGTTGCGCTGGCAGTCGGGCGAGTGGAAAAACATGCAACTTTTAGTACTTACTTACAAGCCTTTATTAGCCTGTGCCGTTATAGTGTTCCATTTTCCCTCGCAGAGTCCAATCCAACAATTCACAATAGCTGTGAGTACCCATGATATCCTGGTGCAGAAGTTATCAGTAAGCTGGGCCGCGGCCGTACTGATACCGCGTCTTTGTCTACTGGGCTCTTAGATGCTGCATTTCACCCACTGGCGCCACTACCAGCAGACCTCACTGTGACAGGTCCTGCAGTTATGCCTTTCAATCCCGAGCTCTTTTTGGTCTTTCCATTTCTAAGGACTCATGTCGCCGAAAATGATTTATGTCAAATCAAAAGCAAGTCCGAACTCAAAAGCACTTAACCGAGGATCAACAGCTTGGTGACGTCCGCACGCCGTGGTTGCAACGTTATGTGAGTACTGCGAGTCACTCGCGGTTCCAGACTGCTAGCTCGATGATTTGGCCGTTGAATCGCCGGCGGCGCAACCATACTTCGGTCCTTATCGGTACGGCGGCTTCGTTGTTTCTTCCAGACTCACCGTGCATAGAGCATGGTATCAAATTACCTTCGCTGTGTCACGGCTATTCGTGTGTTTCCGTCATGCTCGTTTCCGTCAACGACTCCTTCAGCCAGCCGTTCGACTAAGTACGTCGTTGTAAATGAGTGGTAAAAAATCCCACCGGCCCCTTCTGTCGCGTAGACACAAGGTGCTTTGTATCCAGAGATGTTAGTGGGTATTCTTGAATCGTCGACGTGAGATCTTGATTTCAATTTCATCTTCAGACCGCCGGGCTTGTGGTAGCGACAAGGCTAAACGAAGATCCAAATGTGTCCGTATTGGTTCTGGAGGCAGGTGCCACCAATATCAATGATCCTGTAATTCGTACTTCTCCATCTTTCTCACTGGTAAGTTGTGTTATGTGCCGCACAGCTCGTTCAGCTCCGTACGGAAGCCATTCCAAAGTCCCGGACTATGATTGGACTTAGCAAGCGACAAATTTTCGATAACGCCAAAATATCATGACGCTGCTCTTCTTGCTCGTCTTCCAGGTGCCACAGAGATGGTTCAATGGGAGAGTCTTCGATATCCTTTGGTAAGCAATCGGAGTGCCAGTTCTCAATTATCGCAGGTTTATCATGAATCACAGTGGGAAAAGCTTGGGTGGGGGCTCCACAATTAACTTCTTAGCCGGGGGTTTTCGAACTCCCTTGCATCTGATGTTGATGCTGAGAGGCCGACTTATATAGTATCTGGGACCCACTCACGCTCTATGTTCTCAGATATTGAGTGTCTCAGGACGGAATTGGGCATTATTCACGAAGTGTGGCAGGAAGTTCGAAGGTCCGCATCCCACGCGAATTCTGACTGTACCATTCGCTGATGCTTGTGTACAGGTTTACTCCGCCCGGTTCAGTCGCGAAGCAGTACGAGCTGCAAACAAGTGGTTTGATTGATAGACAAACCGGTGTGTAGAACTATCTGTCTTTTGGATCCTGAAAGGCGTCGAGTCGCCATGGGGCGAATTTCTCATGGTGATGAATGTCGGCCTGTACAGGTGCTCTCGCTCGCTCCGCCGACAACCCAGTATTTCTAGGCATGTTATCTTCCAATCCAAATCGCGGAAATCTGAACGTCCTCATTGGCGCTCAAGTCGATCGCCTTTTCACAGAAGAGGACCGGGACGATATCCTCGTCGCCAAATCTGTCGAACTAGGATAGGCGGAAATAAAAAAAGGTCATCATAACTGGACAGGCAATGATCCTATCTGCAGGGCTTGTCGCCATAGATAATAAATCCTGTCGCCCGCTGAAGGCCATCTCCAACTCAACTTCGAAGACATGGAACGCCTTATCGAAACTGTGTCAAGTTCTCGCGAAAACAGGAAAATATGTCACCTTTCGAGGAGTTTTTAAAGGAGTATGACCACCTAGCTTGCCAGCCCGTCTTCATCATTTAGATACAGCGAGCGAGGCTTCCCCAGGTCCCGCTGTACAGACAGATGAAAAGCTTGCCGGTAGGTTGATTTTCTGAGAATCCCTGCACAGACATGTCTAGAGTACCTCAAGAAAATGCGTCTGCGACCAACTTACGACGTTCTATGCGACTACAATCCCGCCTTATCTCACCTATTAGCGACGTTTCTGACTCCGTGATGGATTTGGCGACCTAGAGCTCCATACTTCCAAAGGGAAAAGGAAGCGTCGTTATTCAAGGTAAGGCAACGTATCTTCGAACGATGTCAGGGCCCAGGTTTACGGCTCGAAGAGCATCCGCGCCGTCGCCTTGTTGGACATCCACCTACACTTTTCAGCGCACCGCCGAGTAAGTGTCCAGCTGCGCCAGGGCGAAAGCGCATCCTGACCTGCGGACATTAGCTATGGTATATTCCGTGACTGAGAAAGGTGGTTCATGCTTTGAAAATCACGATGATGCGCTCCGACTGGGCAGTAATCCGCAGCCGCGCATATCAGAGGAAATGCGTAAGCGTTTGGGTGGTTTACTGCGGAGTGTGCATTCAAGATTACGCTATCCTTTCGTGTTAACTTTTGTGTAAATCCAGACTACTACGTGAATCGGACACCGTGTTCAGCAGTCCATTGGACAGTAGATGGGGTTCCTGTGCTGTTGCGTGTATATCCGCCGAGTTGCGGGGAACCACGACAATCTGAAGCGCGGATTCAGGTCTTGCGATCCGGTGTTCTGAATTTAAGGGCGTAAAGTCGTGCTGGAGTTCGTAAAATGGGGATTTTTACTGCTTTCATCGACGGTGCCAGCGAGAATGGAGTGGTCGCCGATAGAAAGCGTCGAACGCGAGAAATCCAGGGATAAGCGCCATTTTTCTTCTTTAGTGGCGGACATGGTCGGATATGTCAATGGCCTGCCAGAAGCTAGTGGTGCGATAGTCCTTGTCTTCCCCTGCTGTCTACAAGAAAATTTGAGCACCAGAGCCACGGACTAAGCACAACGCATTGCTATACCTGATGGTGAAGGTGCTGCCAGCGACTGATCTTGCCCCACGAGTAGCCCAGCGCCGCGCAAAACCATATGCTAACTTGTAGTGCACCCTCGCCTCCTCCGCCAGACCGAAGAACGCAAAGAACACGAACGCACACAGCACTGCGTTCCACCGTGTGGATTCAAGGCTCAACACCAGCAGCGGTTCCGCCTTCCACAGCACGGCTGGATAGGAATCAAACCGATTAAAATCGACATGGGTATCGTCCCAGCTCATCCATGCAACAATTGGTCCTGCTTTGCGGTCAAGGTAAATATCCAGGGCGGCGACTGGGAGGACGAAGACGGCGTCCAGAGAGGAAAGCGCGAGCAAGCGTAAGTACCAACCGCGTGGCGGACCATTGGTGGCCACAAGCATGTTGCTGAGCGCGCGTTTGCGGCTGACGACTCGGTAGATCGTGATTGCTGATGTCCCAGTGGTCAAGGACAGCCAGTATAGAAGGATGCTAACTCACTGCCGTAGACGCCGCTGATGATTCCGATAATCAAAGGCCAGCAAGCACTCAAGACAAATGACAGCGCCGTGTTAACGGTGGAGGGCCAGCAGCCGACGTCTTCAAAGATGTCAGCGCGGTGGCCTTGCACGACATATGCTAGCAATAAAAGTTAGATTGCTAAATCCGTTCGTAACAGAGACCGAGCTCACCCAGTATCATCTGCAAAGCGGGTATGCCGAGACCGATGGACAGATCAAAAACGAGCTCGCGGCGCTTGTTGATCGGGGTCATAGTAGCTAGCTTGTATAGCTGACGTTTGATACAGAGCGAGGCGCAAGGAATGCCTACGTTCGTAGCAATTATGATCCGTGCACCTGAGAAAACTCTGGTTTACGCCCGCGATAGCATAGACATTCATGCATGCTCACTGATATCGCACCATACTGGTATCTGAACGACAGCGCTATGGTTCCATACGATCGAGTTGACGAAATATACGAAGCAAGGGACCAGCGTCCAGCCCATGAAGAGGCAAGTGCCTACATTGCGAGCTGCGAAAGAAAAGTATCAGTTTCGTTTACGCCATCAGAAATGGAGAGCCTGGGCAGCATGACATACCTTTTACGTGCCAGTACAGAGGTAGGCTGGTCGTGATGACGCCGAGAAACGCGAACGCGGAGAAACATGCATTCGGTGGAGCATTTGACATCGAGGGATGGGTCATCAAGTACCAAGTACCTTTGAGTTCTTCCTAAGCCCAGGATCTATGAGTTGAATTAGCGTTGGATGGGCGACAGGGAAACTTGACCTCGATTGCGTCGTCAGGTTGCGTATTTTTGCCGAAATTCCAAAGAAGCATTTATACCTATCACCCGTCGGGCTTGCATATTAGAGAACATATCCGGGATCATTGCGCATGACAACCAAAGGTATTTGGCGCACAAATGCTATTGAAGTTGCAGTAGCTCTTGTTACAAAAAAGTACATTTAGTAACAAGTCAACTGGAAGGACGACAAGCGCGCGTCTGGATCAGGCGTATACGTAGTTAGTACAACGATACCCGAATTTGGGCTTACCCTGAGGCAGTCCACAATACACGATGGGCCGTGCGATTCAAACGCTGCAGCAATAGCGGCTACATGTCATGCAGAACTGATGGGAGCCTCTGCATTGTACCACGACTTGCAAGAGGACGCGGGTTTGGCTTTGGTACTGCTCAGACTTTTCAGGTCGTAGGTACCGCAGCCTGTCGAAAAGGAGGATAAATTCGGGGATTATGAGCAAGTAAAGCGGTAGATATCGAATCGTATCATTTTGCAAGACACAATATTTGGTCACGTCGATGGGGGAAAAAGACAGCTGGTAGCAAATTCGGTGGAGGCATTATTATCGAGGCTGCGGAGAGGCGGAGCCCATTGAATTTAAACACCGCGCCCCTTGCGGATCAATTTTTCTAGCGCAGATCGTTCAAAGCGCCCTGAGACCGCAGCTTCCCATTTCGATCCTTCTGTGGTAACTCTAGCTTCTTCATGAAGCGCAGAATTTCGTTATTAGTGCATTGGCGGCGGTGGCTGGGAATGCTGAAGAGACAAACCCCACCCATGCACTGGCCTCGGCAAGGCCTCGGGCTGTTTCGGACTACGCCGACCAGCTGCAGTGCGACTCGGGTTCACGGAGTCAACCAAGGATTTGAATGAGATCCAGAGATACTCACTGCAAACACGAACTGATAATGGTCGGCCCATAGTCTAGTCACCATGCCTCCATTCAACTGCGTTACCTCCACGTTACCCTTAGATCATTTGTCGCTGCGTCATGGAATACCCACGTAGGTCGCAGGCGGGCGGCGCTCGGGGAAGCTGCGCTCGAGATGCCAGTTTGCACGCGCATTGAGCAGGCGGCGGAGATCCCGGACGCTCTGTCCAAGATGCACCCTGCGACCCACACCGTACGATTCATCCACAGTGTTCATGCTCTGGACCCGAACTATTCGGAGCCATCCCCTTTCAATTGTATGTCCGTGACGGGCCGCTCTATATATGAAGTGGAGCAGCAGCTCCGTCGCTCAGCATCATTCCTACTCTAGCCTAATATCCCCTCAAGTCAGCGACACAATGCTCGTCACCGTGGATCAAATTGCAGACAAGTCTTTTGACTACGTCATTATTGGTACGGACCCGAGACTTGCATCTCGGACAATAATCTAAATGCCTTTTTAATTACCGTACTAGGTGGGGGTGTAAGTATCGGCATTCAAATATTCAAGCCTATCTTGACGGTGTTCACAAATTGTTATCGCCCTAGACGGCCGGATTAGTGCTGGCAACGAGACTTACCGAAGACCCGAATATCAACGTGGTGGTGCTCGAAGCGGGTGCTGCCCACATCAACGACCCTCAAATCCGTGAGTCCTTGTTCATGCTCGGAACGAGCTCAGTGACTCATTGAACGACTAGTTCGCCCTGCTTCTTACGCAAGCCACTTCGGAAACGAAGAATACGACTGGGGCTACAGGACCGTCAGTCAATCTCCAGCACGTATTCCTGTTGTACTGCGTACTTAAGTCATGTACAGGTCCCTCAGAAATGGGCGAGTGAGACTGAATTTAAGATTCCAAGGTGAGCCAACCAAGAGGTCCGTTTGTACATGGTGACGAATGGTCCATTAGTGGAAAAGGCCTCGGAGGTTCCTCTGGGATCAATTTTTACGTTTGGTCGCGGCCACCTGCCGCAGAAATTGACGGTAAGTCGCTCTTTTTTGCGGCCCCTAGTCTTCACACTCAGTTCACATGTATGTAGATTTCGAGCGCCTGGGGAACCCCGGTTGGAACTGGAAGGATTTCGAGAAGTACTCCCGAAGGGTCGAAAGGTGAGCGCGGAATTCGTCGACCCCCTTCTGTGGATTCAATCTAAGGCGACTAGATTCATCGCGCCGCCTCCTGAGAACGCAAAGAAAGGCGATCTACGTGCGAAGGGGCTCGGGGATGGTACAACAGGTGCGTTCTGACATTGTCCTTGCCCAATATTGGGTACTCAACGGCGGCCGAGCTACAGGAATGGTTCCCGTGGCGTTTACAAAGACCTTGTTGGCCCTACAATTACCCCTTCAGCAGGTAAGGGACATCCGTTTGACTCTTGAGTTCAAATGACTGACTGATCGGCCAGGCCATGCTCAAGGCGGGCTTTAAGCACGCAGAGAATCCCGTGAGTCCGTAGAGCTTAATGACTTTTCCCCCTTCTGACCGAATCGCCGATACTCTTCCTCGATCTGGCAGCTTGGTGGCGATGTCAGTCTCTTTCGTTGGCAGTACTTTCTAGATGGTTCACTGACGCTGGGAATAGAATCATGGAGTGGCCTTCTTTCCGCAGACCGTCGATCCCGCATCCTGCTCCCGCTCATACTCCACAAATGTGAGCCTACATTGACCTCTCATCCCGGTCATACTCTAACTCGCACGTCGTCAGTCATATTATCTGCCGGCTCAAGATCGCAAGAACCTCAAAGTTCTTGTGAATGCCCCTGTCAGTCGGATCATCACTGAACGGAATGAAGAAGGCCTCCTTGTTGCAAAGGAGGTAAAGTTCGACCACGATGGCAAGGCGCGGACGATCAAGGTCGGAAAAGAAGCCATCGTATCAGCTGGGTAAGTCTCTTGCAGGCCCGCATCCGCACCTAGACTCACATCGCTGATTTATGGTTTACATAGGTCATTAAGGTCGCCGCAGATCCTTGAGCTATCTGGCATTGGCCTTAAGAACGTGCTCGAGCCTCTTCGGATCCCCGTACAACTCGAACTTCCGGTCGGCGAGAATGTTCAAGACCACATTTTCATTGGCACTTGCTGGGGTGAGTGGTCTGCATGGACTGGTCCGCGATGTGGCCTCTATATTTATCATTACCTACAGAGCTTCGTGATGGCATCGACGAGCCTACGCTCGACATATTCCGCGACCCTGAGCAGCTCAAACAGCACATGTTACTTCAGTGAGCTCAAACACCTTTTCATTCAAAACCTCGGATTTCTCATTTTATTCCCCAGTGCCGAGGGAAAGGGCCTCTTCTCCACCGGTCTGAGCGGGATCGCCTATGGCCCGCTGCACGATTATTCAGACCGTGCCGAGGAGATCTACAAGAAAGCCAAGGAGACGCTCCTGAAGAATGCTGACAGCTACCCGCCCGGTCTTCTCGAGCAGTACAAAATCCAGATCGAACGGATGGAGAGGAAGGCGCCCGGGATTGAGATGGTGGTCATTCCTGGCTTTCTGTCCGCCCCGAGTACGTCGTGCCCAAAATTCTGCTGAGATCTTCTATTTAGACTGACTTCATCTAGATCGTCCGGAGCCTGGCAAGAAGTACTACACCATCCTGCTCATTAACAATCAATGCCAATCGCGCGGGACAGTCGTGAGCATATCTTCATCTTCTGAAAGCTCTCACTCATTCTCATTCGTAAAATAGCATATCACCACCACGGACCCGAAAGTGCATCCCGCCCTTGATCCTCATTATCTCGAGCAAGAAGCCGGTGAGCAATTCCTTGACGTCTTCTTATGCTGTATCTAATGCCGCTGTGCAGATCTGCAGTGCATGGTTGAGGGCACCAAGTTCGTGCGCAAGCTGAGAGACGTTGAGCCATTCAAGGATCTGATAGGTCAGGCTGCCGACTGAGTCGCGTTGCAATTTGCTGATGCGTCCGTGCAGCGAAAGAGAAGAACCCCGGTCCTGAAGTTCAGACGGATGAGCAAATCGCCGGTACGTGGTCTCACTCGTTACATCATGACTTGGGCCCTGACCAACTGCATCCAGAGTGGGTGAAGAAATGCATGTCTACCACGTACCGTAAGTGGACACCTTCAATTGTCACGACATGGTCCTGATGACCTTCGCAGACACCGCCTGCACCCTGCCTATGCTGCCGCGGGACAAAGGAGGGGTCGTAGACCCGAAGCTCAAGGTACGTCGCACCGATCCAGGCATCTTGACGGGCTACTCACACGCCATCGTCAGGTTTATGGGACGGAGAACATTCGCATTGCTGATTTCTCAATCATTCCTCTTCACTTCTCCTCGCATCCGCAATGTAAGTGATCTGATCCTGGCCATCGAGACTAGTTCTTACCAGCGTGTCTCTAGCGGTTGCCTATGCTGTTGGAGAGAAAGGTTAGCCATCTTGAGTGCTCAGACAATACGTACCCTAACCTTCTCGCCCTCAGCTGCTGATATCATTAAGGGAGTCACTTGAATAAAGCGTCTGCTTGTGAACGAGCGGATCATTCTCCTTTTCGAAGTTCAAGACCAAAGAGCGACTCATTGTAACTCATCCGGGGTCTCTAGTTCGAATCATTCTGGTCAATTGTTTGACGGAAGCTTCGCCCTGCGTGAAAAAAAAAGGATATCCAGAAATGACAAACTAGTACATCCCATCGACATGGTTACATTTGCGTCTTCTAACAGCGCCTACGCCACACAGCAGCCTTCTGTGCGCGTTATATCTAGGCATCCTCCTTGATGAGATCGGCAGCTAGAGCGCAGGGAATCAGTCTATCTTCCATGAGATACAAGTAAGGTGATCAACATACCCTTTTCCGCGATGACGTAGACCGTGGCTGCGATGAGAATGTACGTCAGCACCGGACACAGCTGCTGATCAGTGGTAGGTGGCGGACTCACTTTGCGGGTGCGCGGAGAAGTATAGAGGAATGATGGAAAGATCAACAACGCGGATGTTCGAAGTCCCGTAAACCTGAAGAGCCCAGTTAGATGACCAGCTTGGTGCAGACGCAAATCAGCGTACCTTGAGCCTGGGGTCCACCACACCTCCTTTGTCCTTCGGGAGCATAGCTACCGAGCCGCCAGTGTCTGATATCATTGGTAATCAGGTCAGAAGCAACTCAAAAGACAAGACGATACGAGAGCTCACGGTAGGTGGTAGAGAGATACTTCTTCAGCCAGTCTGGAACAGGACATGCTTAGATAGCTATGGTCCAAGAAGAGACTGCTAAACGTACCGCCGATTTGCTCGTCAGTCTGGACCTCGGGACCAGGGTTCAGCTCCTTCACTGCAATTTCCCAGTCAAACGTGAAGAAATAGGGAAAACGGAGTGATTATGAACTTACCAACGTACTTCTTGAAGGGCTCGACGTCCTTCAGCCGACGCACGTACTTCGTACCCTCGATGAGAGTTTCCAGATCTGTTACAGACGCGGACTATTAACCAAAGAACACAAGACCTGCACAACACGATATTCTCACCAGATAACTGCTCGACGTAGTGTGGGTCTAATGCAGGGTGAACGTTGGGATCGGCTGATGTGATGTGCTATCGCACGCGTAAGGAACGCAGACGGAGGTTCAAGCGAAATGATTGTGGACATACCACGGTGCCACGGGACAGGTTGTGGTTCATGATGATAAGAGGTGTGAAGTACTTCTTCCCAGGTTCAGGTGGGTCTGAAAACGGAACCCAAGTCTCTGTCAGAACTCCCGATCCCAGAAGGCAAGCAAAGCAACGCCACGCACTAGGTGCAGACAAGAAGCCGGGAATGATACAGATCTCCAGGCCCGGCGCCTTCTTCTCCATGCGCTCGAGTTGGATCTGGTATTGTTCGAGCAGGCCGGGAGGGTAGTTCGCGGCGTTCTTAAGGATCCTCTCCTTTGCTGCCTTCTGGACCTCGTCTCCACGCGGGGAGTAATCCTGCAGAGGGCAGAAGGAAAAGCCGGTAAGACCTGCGGAGAAAAGGCCCTTGCCCTCTTTCCTGCGAAGTTATGCGTGTGAGGATAGTGGGTAGATCAATGTGGATTAGACGTACTGGAGCCCCAGATGCTTCTGCAACTGTTCTGGGTCGCGGAAGACATCCAGTGTGGGATCTTCGACGTCTTCGGTAACCTCTGGTGGATTGGAAAGTCAATTCCTCGTGTACTGAATATACCTCATGAGATGACACCTACCGAATGCAATACCAGCGTAGATGTGATCTTGGACATTTTCGCCCACAGGCAGATCAATCTCCTGCTTGATACCGAGAGGTTCAAGTATGTGCTTCAGACCGATACCAGAAAGCTCAAGGATCTGGGGAGAGCGAACAGCGCTGGCAACACGGACATAAACACATCTGCTCATCGAAACAAGCCACAGACGCGACATACCCGGCTGAAAGGACAACCTCCTTCCCGATCCCTACCGTGTGCGTCTTACCATCATGTTTGAATTCGACTGACTTGGCAGTAACGATGCCATCTGCGCCCTTCTCGTTGACAAGGCGGTTGACGCGCGCTCCGGTGAGGACGCTCAAATTCTTGCGATCTTGCACTGGGAGATAGTATCCCTACGAACGAGCAGAAGTAATTAATGCGGTGTCGCATCTGATGAACATTCGAGGAAAGCTTACATTCGTGGCATAAGAGCGACTGAGGGTGGCGGGGTTCACCGTCTGGGGGTAGAACGCAACGCCATGAGGCTATGAAAAGATCGGCGCGACGTTAGTTTATTCCATCCGATTGAGACTAGCTTAGGCGCTACGCACGTCACCGCCAATCTGCGCGATGAAAACATGGTTAGTCGGAAAGGAAAATTGCTTCTAAACGCTGGGCATGCTTACAGGGTCGTTCGCATGTTTGAATCCGGTGTGCAGCATAGTCTTTAGGAGAAGCTCAGTATATCATGCGAATAGAAACTGACGGCGTCAAACCTCCTGAATAGGCAGCTCCAAGTCCAACAAGGTCTTGGGGAATGCCACAGTGATATGCCCTACGATACATGAGTTGGTATTCGGTCATGGATTGAGCGGGGCTACGCACCGGACGTCCCATCTGTCAAGCCCTTAGCACGGAGATCGCCTTTCTTCACGTCCTCCGGAGAGGGCGCGAGGAACCTGTAGATACAAAGTTCAGATCAGATAGTGCTGCATCAGAATCAATGTTATACGCACTTCTCGATCTTCTTGGAATACTTCACGTAGTCCTTCCAGTTCCAGCCGGGGTTGCCTAGACGCTCAAAATCTGTAGTTGCGATGCATCGTATCAGAAACGCGCTTGCGATAGAATTCGGAAGGAAGCGGCACGTGCCATCAATCTCTGCAGCAGGGGGACGCGACCAGACGAGGAAGTTGATTTGGGAAGATCCGCCGAGACCTTTGCCACTGCGAGGACGTTTAGGCTTCGTGCAAAATGACGACTACGGTGCTATCGCATACCTTGGGATATGGAATTCAGTATTAGCGGCCCATTTTTGCGGGACCTGAATGCAAGGACAGGAATGGTATGTCAAACATGCACTATCAGAATGAAATGGAGAACTCACAGTCGTGTAGTCCCAGTCGTACTCCTCTTGCCTGAAGTGGCTACCGAAGGACGCGGGGCGGACTGTAATGGCGCTGTTGAGTCGGACCAATCCATGAGAACCTAATGTCAAACGAATAACTGACGGACGGCGGGATCATTGATATGAGCACCTCCTGCCTCCAAGACTAAGACGGAGACATTAGGATCCTCGCTCAGCCTTACGGCCAACGTCAGGCCGGCAGTCTATAATCCTATGTTTAGCACGGGTGACATGTGCTCAGAAGTACGCATTAACGCACCCCTCCGCCTGAAAGCATTCAGCTCACATGTCAACATAAAACTGAACCGCATCAGACGCGACAAATTCGTACCGGCAACCACGTAGTCGAACGACTTGTCCGCGACATCGTTGATAGAGACAAGGGGCATGTTGTGATATCTGGGATAAAGATGAGAGTAATGAGGGTCTTAGGGCGCAATGGCTCTTGATCTTATATGTCCTGGCAGGAACGTGTGATTCTATGGATCCGATATACCAGGAAGACCCTAGATGGATGATGCATTCCTACCAGGAATGTGCTCCGTATGGAATGCACCCGCCGCCCTAGCCCACTTGCAGACATGCCGCACGCAACGCAACGAAGAATCTCTGACAGATGGAAGCTTCAGATGCTGATTAGCATCCTGATTTGGCCCACGACCCAGCGCTTCAGCGTGAGGAAGCTGGCTTTGGATCATGCCGATTTGAACATGCCTGTGAAAAAGTCAAATCGAAGGCAACCCAGATCCAAACTGATCACGGAGAACTTGAACATCGAAAGCACGTCACGTCGTTCTTGATACTCGCACTCAGATCAGTCCCTGTAGGACTGACGCGCAGCATCATGGGAGCAATGCGAATAATTGTCACGAAGTCGATCAAGACACAGGCTAGCACCAGTAGTGCGCCATATAAGAGCTCCTGCTCTGGTGAGGCCTTCAAATATGTGAACAAAGGTTGCATGGTCCGACTCGAAGTAACACACCACTCACAACCATGACGAACTTGACCGTGATTGAGACGATCTGATTTGGACACATCCTCAGCTCTAACACAGATGCCAGCTCCAACATCCCATGTATGTATCTTTCGGTCTAGTCGTGATCAGGACGTAAGGCGGTTTTCAAGGGGTACTATGGTGGCAGTCCTGGCAGTCTGGATACAATCGCTCAGCGGAGCTGACATAAGCGAATAGCACCCGGTGGGCTTGTACCGCTGCAGTGTCCGCTTTCTTTCTCTGCTTTCTTTCACCATTATTCTTAATCCTCGTCTATAACGTTCACAGACTTGCCTCTCGCATTCATCATCGTATCTCACAATGTCGAAGCCTGGTACGCCGACGCCCTCAAACACCCTGATCCTGCGCCGCCAGCTTCAGGAGCTCACGAAGCACCCTGTCGAGGGATTCTCCGCCGGTGAGTGAGCCCTTGCCGCAATATCCACGCTCTCTCTGAATACGCACGCTCAGGGCTCGTTGATGATGACAACCTCTTCGAATGGGAGGTCTTGATCATTGGGTACGTCTGCCATCTGCGGCTCTATTGGCCATCCCAATTGCCCATGTTCGCGTGCTCATCGTTTGTACCCTACCCTCATCGATTAGTCCCCCAGATACTATGTAGTACGTACGCTAGATTCGGCCGTGTCGCGCTGTTCTTCTGAACCCGCTGCAGCGAGGGAGGTTTCTTCAAGGCTCGCCTGACGTTCCCGCCAGAGTTTCCACTCCTTCCGCCCAAGATGAGCTTCATCACGCCGATGTGGCATCCGAACAGTTGCGTATCTTCTCCTTGATCTCATTACCAATCAATGATTGACGATTGCTTTCTACCTTTCATCGCCTTGGTTTGGTCGATGTATCGCCTGCACTGTGCTCAGTCTACCCTGACGGCGTCGTCTGCATCTCTATTCTCGTAAGTTTATTTTTTGCGACCCTTACTGCAGCATTCTCATCGCGAACTCATCACTCGTCCTTCGCTTGTGTAGCATGCTCCCGGTGAAGATCAGTGGGGTTACGAAGATGCCGGCGAGCGATGGATGCCAGTACACTCGATCGAGTCAATAGTAAGCGCATGACCATCTTTTACCCTAGCTCATTTTTCAAGCAACTTCTTGCATAGCTGCTCAGTGTGATCTCCCTCCTCTCGTCCGACAAGCCCAATCTTGACAGCCCTGCCAATGTCGATGCTGCCAAGGAGGTCCGTGAGAATTACGACGGTCCGTACTGTCATACTCATTGTCAAGGCGGGATTCAGACAGCTGATTTATCCTTTTCATGCAGCGTACCGGAAGAAAGTCCGACGCCTCGTACGGAGAAGCGCAGAAGAGGCCTTCGACTGATCACTCGCTCGTCAGCCCGTTCGCACGTCCACCTTCGCTCCGTCAACGACATCTCACGACCCGTCGATCTACCATCGCCCCTACGTACATCCGTCAATTATTCCACATAGTACCTACTCATCCTCAACCATTGAATTGTCAGCTGTTTCCGTTTCTACGTTGTGTAATTCTTGTTTGTTCTGGCGTTATTGGCTGAATCAATTCTAGTCTTTGGAACATACTGCGAGCTGTGAGTCGTCTACCGAAGGCATAAGGTCTGATGTGCTTGTTAGCAGCAACCCGTCGTTCGAGACCTCTGGTAACCATACATGTCACCGGCCTTACAGCTGCAAGCTAGACGACTGCAATTACTGTTGGATGCGATGATCGTACGATGGCAAGCTAAATGCAAGGTACCGGATGTTTTTGACAGCTGCCCACTCCCTTCGCAATGTCACTCGTCCTATCTCAGTCCCCGCGGAGACGTTAACACATGCAACTCAGGACGGCTAGGCGTGTCGTCACCGCCGGTCATGTCGTTGTGACAATCATCGTCATGTTCCATTTGGTGCGCAGCCATCATGATTAGAAATCGTCCCTCGCTCCTCTCAAAATCCGCATGTGGAGAGCAGGTCGTCAGCTAGAACAAAAATACAGACTGATGTTCCCGGGTATGTAGTGTCCACTGCCATGTCAAGACGGCACTCTATATCCTCACTGTCGCGACGCAGTCGCACATCCGTACAACACGCATTCTCACGCCGCCCTGGGACGTTTGCGAACACCGTCAGGGGCACTTCTATGATAGGAGGTGGTATCAGAATATCTGGTTTACGGTCGTACAGGACGACGACGGAGAGCTTCTATGTGATCTAGAGTTGATACCGAGACTCGGTTCTCTGATCTATGTCTCTCAAGTTCACACAGCACGTCAATGCTCGGTGCCGGTGGATTGTGAGAACATTGATTGTTGGGCTGCAGTGAGTGTAGAGTAGAGTCGTCGCTGGGTGCTGAGATCGTTTGCCGACGCATAGAAATCATTTGTTACGCGAGGACGCGTCATGCCAGCATCACCTACCAGCACCTACACGCACCCACAACGTCGTGGACGCTTAGCTTCAATATTGAGTTTGTGCCTCGATTTACCTCGAGCACGATCGCCCCTGCGGCAAGTCCACGCATCTCCCATCAAAGCGCCACCAGCCGGCGGAAAAACGTCACGAATGAATCTCTACTTCATCGTCAGACCGTCAATGAGTCGTCCACGGGTGAGCCATGTGGCATTCCTGATCGGTGTCTAACAGTGTGAAACTTCAGCGCTTCTAGCTGCGGCTTTCATAGGACAATCCACTGCCGTTATTGTGCGACGTAATGGGGAACGTCGACCGACAACTTGAACAGTGGCCCTGCAGTTTACAAAGTTTTCTCACCATCAACCACATGCATATCGAAGACATTGCGCAGATGCGTATGATCGATGATCTGGCATGCAGACGCCAGTCGACTGAATGCTTAAGGATCATATCAAAACATGGTCTCCACGGTGAAGGTAACGAGTAATGGGCCTTCTCTGTCTGATGTAAACCATCCTTATCACGTTCTCGGTCTTTATAGTTCTACAGTTGACTATCTTCGACAACTAGATCAACTTTCTGTCTTTGGCGGGTTCGATGGACACTCCGCCGCGGTGTCTGCATGGGTCAAAGTATTGCATCAAGGCCGTATCAGAGGTTCGCGCAGATGCAGCAGCACTTTCAGCAACGAGCGTTACCCGTTTCGCCCCGGTTGCGCCTATCTTGACAGGCCAACATGATCTTTGCACGTCCATTCTTACTATCTGTGCGTTCTCACGTTGTCTTATTTGCTCCAAACTCGTCATGTTGTGCCAAACTCTAACAAGTCAGAACTGCCCCGTGAAAGATGGCTTCTCGTCCCATGCCTACGTTTGTCGCGGACGGCCGCATTGCAAGCGCAGATTTGCCTATGCCGGACACGAATAAGTATGCATGTTTGGCACGCTTTCTTTTTGACCGGCGCCGGGATGATATGTGCGCTTCCACGACAAACGCCGGATCTTTGGACTCTCCCAATTCACTGCCACCAGGTGTTATTGGCTCCATCACTTCCTATATGTTGGTGCCAGAGGTCGGGGTGTGACTTGATGTGGGCGTTAAAGGGGCCTCCGTCGCTGCGGAGGCGCCGTCACAGTTCCAAAAACGTCTCTGCGAAGCCTTGCTTCCAATGTCAGGTCAGCATGCCCGTCCGTTGCCTTCTGATCGTTCGCGCGCTCGTCAAATCGCGACGAAAACGGTTATATCTCACCGCATCACGATTTGCCCATGATCGCACCTCTGATCTCTTTGCCCCCGCTCAAGTAGTGCCCGGGCCTGTCCAGTAGCCTCGCTTCAAGAGTGACCCTCCCTCGGACGCCGCCTCTCTTACGACATCTGCCATGTCAGACCCGGCTACGGACGGCGCTGCCTTTGCGAGGCCAATGTGCGCCCTCGATCTGCTCTTCTGAAGTGCGAAGCTGACCAGCAGGCAGTCACGGGCCCATCCTCGTCGGCACCTTCCTCAATATTATGCTTTATGGGATTTCAGTCACGCAGGTGTACATCTATTACAGCGCGTACAAGAAGTAAGTATCATTTCTTGTAGGCGTTGTTCGGTCGGATCTCAAGTATCATTATTGCCAGCGACCGACAATGGATGAAAGTCTTCGTATGAGCTCTATCTCCATGCACTGCCAGCGCCGATTGAGCAATTCTTAACAGATTACCGTCCTCTTCCTCGCCGACACGCTTAACTCCGTGTTTGACATGGTTTTCATCTACCAGTCACTTATAAACCATTTTGGTATGTCTACGCTCAATATTGCCCTATCAATATTACAAGCTCCTGACTTTGGCCACCAGGCAACGTTGATTATATTCAAAATGCCGACTGGGGTATGTGTGCTAATTTTCCATCGGTTTATCGTGATATTCACCGTCTACTTCTCAGTATTCGCTGCGGGTAAGTGAAGCGAGCCTTGAGTACCCGTTGGTATGTGCTGAAGGCGTATGGCTGGATAACCTAGATCCTGCAATGACGGTAAGCATTAGATAGAGCTTCTTGCAGGGACAATCCTCATATATGCGCTTCAGGGAATTATCGGGTCCATGGTACAACTCTTCTTCGCCTGGAGAGTGCGCGTCCTCACGGGCAGCCGCTTCGCGACTGGAGTGATCGCAACGACAGCCATCCTAGAATGCCGTTAGTTTCCCCTCAGCGTGAAGGCGCAATGAGCTGCTAACGAGACACTCGCAGTGGGTGGTATTGCAACTGCCATCGCTATCGGCTACGTGCCGCAGTTCCTGCGGTTCACGGTATTCCAGCCGGCCGTCATTGTCTGGCTCATGTCCTCCGCGGTATGCGACGTGCTCATCACATCCATCCTCGTCTTCCATCTCGTAGGTCTTCCATCTCAAACAGAAAGTATTTTGGATGACTGATTCGCATGTAATATGATAGCGGCGACACAAATCTGGCTTCTCTCACACGGATGATATCGTCGACAGGGTTATCAGACGTGAGGATCTATTATGTATGAACAGTCTCCATGGCGTGACTGATTTGTATCGCAACAGTAACGATCCAGACGGGTCTGCTGACGTCCGTCGTGGCCATCATTGACGTCGTTCTTTACCTCGGAGATGTAAGTGGCTGTGGTTCTTTCACCGTTGTATGCTCACCGCTTTTCTCCAGACCAAAGCCGCCCTGTAAGTATTCGGGTGCATACCACTCACGAGTACATCATTAATTTGATGCATCCAACTACCAGGCATCTTGCGTTTAACATGCCGCTCTGCAAGCTGTACACGAACTCGTTGCTGTCTAGTCTCAACGCGCGCAGCGGGTGGGCATTCAACTCCAATTCAGACCCGGTGCACCAAAGCAACACAAAACGAGTTGGTCGTCCGCCTACTTCTTTTCTGGAACTCGCTGACCCGGACCCCGTCTGAAGCGACCCGACGTCGTCGCTCTGTCGACAGGCACCGTCCGTCCGGAGGTACGCTCCTTAGCTCCCCACCTCTTTCCCTTCTGAACGGGTTTCTATCACTAGGTATTCGTCAATGTTGAACAGCACGAGATGGTTGACGTCCCAGGTAACGGCGACAAGCGGGAGCGGTCGCCAGAGGAATCTGTCAGTTACCCTGAAGACACGAAGATCGTGCAGGCAGTCTGAGGATAGATGCGCATGGCTTGCGTACGGCGAGGCATCGGCTGGTCTGATAGCGATACCACATCGTAGTCTCCACATGTCCCACACGCTTCGCTACGTGGACGACTACAGCTTTGTATACCTTACGTGTATTCTGGAGGAATATATTTATCGTGATCTCCTTATTTCTCCCGCACACCCAATTACGCCGTGCTCTCGAGGCTGTGAAGCGCTGAACTGATAGAACCCATATGCAGGAAAGGTCAACCTTAATGGCACCGTCAATCTCGGATGATGATATCAAAAGCGCCGCGCGCCGAGGAATCAGAATTCATAGAGCTGGGATACACCTGATGCATAGTACTTGAAACAAGGGATTAGTCTACAGATGATCAGTATACACTATCAGACACGCAACAATCGATAAAAATATCCCATCCACCCAAAGCCCGCCTTCAGATACCCATCTAATTTCCATATTCCATATTCCATTTCCAGTGCATTTCCCACTCACTCACTCACTTGGCATCTGCAAACTGCTTCAGCACGCTCACGACCTCAGGCTGCGGCAGACGCCACTTCGCATCGGTCCCCTTCTCGCCGGTCGAGCACGTCTCCGCATTGTCGAGCTCATTCAGCCGGCGCAGCAGCTTCTCGTCCGCGCCGATCGCGAACACAAAGTCCGCGTCGTGCACGCTCTCCGTCTCGAGCGACTCCGGCGAGACCCACGCCGCGCGCCCCGCGAGCGGGCTGTGCGTCGGCCCGCCCGGGTGCAGGATCGCGCCGACCGCCGTCGAGCGCGAGATGTAGTTCGGCAGGATGAGGAAGGACGTCTCGCCCGGGATGATGCGCAGGCCGTAGCGCTCGCCGATGCTGTCGAAGATGTGGTTCTGCGCCTCGGCGGCCTGGCGCTTCGCCCACTGGCGGTCGGAATTCTCTTCCTTGTGCGTGCAGAAGCGCCAGACGACCGACGCCTCGCGCTCCTCGACGAATGACCCAGGGGTACGCTCCGTGAACTGGATGTAGGCTGGCGGTTAGCATATATGCAGGGTAAATAGAAATGAAGAAACGCACGTAGTTCAAAATCTCTATGCAAGGAGCCTTCCACGTTAAGTTGAAGTTGGCAACCATGTTGATCCAGGCCGGATCAGAGCCAGTGCTGGGACTAGCACCAGGTCGGATGAAGCAGCCATTCTCCGCCCTAGTAGCAAGCGCAGATGAGTATCGTGCCAAACGCAGAGAGCACAGAATGACTTACACCAAGCCGACCTTCGGAACCTTCTTCGCTACGTATTCCAGCGCGCCATTCACCGGCAGCCCGCTCAACAACCAAACCTCATTCTTCTTATCCTCCGCCAGCTTCCCGAGGACCTCAAGCGCCTCGTCGGGCGGATTGAACCCCTGTTCGCGCGGGTCGCGGTCCCAGAGCGTGCTCTCGAAGTCAACGAGCAGCAACCGGCGGCGCGAGTGGCGGTAGCGCGGCAGCACGCGGGCGCTGTCGAGCTTCGACACGGCAACGGAGTCGCCCTGCAGGTGCTCGATGTTCGTGCGCAGGCAGCGCGTGAGGAAGGAGGTGACGAAGGCCTGGGCGGTCTGCGTGACAACGTGATTGTGGAGATCCTGAAGGGTGCGCGGGTTTTGAGAATGATGGGATGTTTCTGAGAATGGCGAAAACGTACCTCCCATCGGGACAAGGCCTCTGCGTCGTCCATAGTGAGCGCTTGGTAGATCGCCTTTGCGGTGTTGCGCGTGTCCCATGGGTTAACGGCGATGCAAGATCTGAAGCCGCTGTAGCTGTAAGAACCAGTGAACTGCATGACCGTGAGCATATCATATTCAAACAGCAAAAGTATGACCTACTTCACTCAGAATAAGAGGACGATGCCTCTCTTCCTGACACTCCACAAACTCGTGCGCTCGCAGTGCCATACCCTCACGCATGCTCGTCACCAAAAACGCGTCCGCGACGGTCAGTAGTGCAAGATACTGCGCGAAGCTCATATCTTCCGTGTGCAGGAATACGACCGGCTGGTACGTCAGCGTGGAGAAGCGCGAATTGATGCGCGCGACGACATCTGTCACGCCACCGTGCGCCTCGTTCTCCTCCGTCGTCTGCAGCGCGACCTGGATCAGCACCACCTTCTGGTGGAACTCGGGGTGCTTGTCGAGGAACGCCTCGAACGCGAGCAGCTTGTGTCGCACGCCTTGGACTTCGTCCAGCTTGTCCCGGCCCACGACGAGCTTCACGCCTTGGTAGCGCTCGGTAAGGACCTGCACCCAATGCGAGACCTCCGGTTCACGTCTGTCAATGCGTGAGCATCAGGCAAAGGCTAGGGTGGAGAATTGCACTCACTTCTTCTCTGTCAGCGTCTTGACATCGATGCCCATCGGGAACACCGCGACGTCGACAAAGTGATCCTCGACCTGAATGCCCTTCGGCAGCGTCTCTAGCACGAGAATGCGCGCGACCGTCTGCCGGAAGTGGCGCGCATAGTTTGCCGTCTGGAAGCCGATGAGGTCCGCGGAGAGCATACCGCGTAGGAGCGCCTCGCGCACAGACAGACAACGGAAGATCTCCGACGAGGGGAAAGCGACGTGCATGAAGAAGCCGATAATTGCGTTCGGAAGCTTCTCGCGCAGCATTGAAGGCAGCAGCATCAGGTGGTAGTCGTTCACCCAAACTAACGACGAATCCACATTAGAATCGGATGTGAGGAAAAGGAACAAAGGACCTACTGATATCACCGTCTTGATAGTTCGCGACGATCGCATCCGCGAAGCGCTGATTCACGCTGACATACTGCTTGAAGCTGCTCGACTCGTAAAAATACTTCGTCTTCGGCGCATCGGGCACGACGTAATGCAGACACGGCCATAGCACCTGGTGGCAGAACATATCATAGTGCTGCGCAAACTCGTCGTCCGGGATCCAGATTGGCAGGGAGTCACATTCCTCCGCCATGCGGCGGTCGATGGAACGCTTCAGCGGCTCCTTCAAGGAGTCAGTGTTGATTCCAAACGTGCCGACCCAGAGCTTATGCTTGAGCCGGCCCTCGACAGAGCGCACGGCATTGTACAGACCACCGTTGCAGTGTGGGTTCGACTCGATGTGCCACTGCCGTCCGAGCGGGGAGTCGGACGGCGGGCGGCGCGCGCGCGACTGCTTGCGCTGCACGCGGTGCGGAATGTGGGTATGATGCGGGTGGTACGGGGCTGCGGAGGGGGAGTTGAGGGCCGTGCTGTTCGCACGGGAGGAAGGACGCGATGAGGGCACATTGGCGAAGAAGGGGTGAGACGCCGGAGTTGTAGTACCATCCGGGGGGTGCGGTGAAGCGATCGGCGTGGAGATCTGGGAGAAGTTGGCGAAGAGGATAGGCTGCTCGATGCCCGGAGATGTAGCCGGTGTACCAGTACGGGACTACGAAAAAGACACTCATCAGCATCTACCAGAAAGAAGGGTTACATGTAAAAAGAGAGGCGCAGACTCAAGAGCACGTTAGTCTCCCCAGATCCAATACATAGCTCGAACCCACGAGATATGGCAGATCGAACTCAGCGACACAGTCTGCAATGGGTAAAAACCGATATGATCCTGTCAGCATTGCTGACGACCAGTACGAATATGTCCTCCGCGCCGTCCATGCCCGCTTCGAGCCAGTCAAGAATGAAAGAAACCGCACCTTGTCTTTCAGGTCTTCAACGATACTTTTCAAAGGCCCTGCGGCACGCGCAACGGGCGCCTTGAGTCCGCTGTCCTTCACAAAGCTCTTCTGGGTAGGGAACGAGGGAGGGAGAGGAGGTTGCACGGGCGAGAGCTCGGGCGTGCCAGGATGAGACTCGCCGAGAACGGCAGTGTTAGGAAGGAAGAGCGACGCGATGATGACGCGGTGGTTCCTGAAGGAGCTCATCGTTGCCGACGACGACGACGATTGTAGATGTCGTGGGAGGTGGGGAAGGGTGTTGCATGGAAAGGATGGACTTTCGTCGAATCTCTTATGACCTCCGTTATGACGCAGTTGCCCCTTCGGCATCCGCCGGGTCTCTTCTAGTCCTGCTCCCATCGTCCTCCGTCTCTCGTGCTACGTCCCAGGAACCTGTTCAATACATTCTTTACAGCGATAACTTGACGTACTACGGCCGTAGTCGCTGGGTTTCCGGTCGCTTTTTCCTCTTCTCAGAGTCTTCATCTCATCGATCGTCGACTATAGTCAGTAATCGGGGAATTGACGGATGAATCCATGCCATCTATACCCCGTACCATCCCGCATTCTTTACGCTCTCAATCATGCCGATTTTCTTCAAACGTTTACTCTTCGGCGCTCTCTCAATGGTCCAGCCACAATCAGATATAACCACGGGTTCAGCTTAAGTGCCATGCCTATCTACGTCAAATGGTATCATTCGTTACAGGAGTCATCGGCCCACTGATTCTCAGGTACTCAAGTGCCTAAAGCACTATAGATTCGTGATCTTTGACGATTTACAAGCTGGCACCCAGCTACCTCATCGATTTCGTGTTATTGAAGTCACAGCGAAATCACCTCGTATCTCCCCGTTTGGATCCAGTTCCTCTCGACCGCAGCTCTCGCTCGTATGTTCGCCATCTACACCTGCATGCCTGTTATTGACTTAGCTGAGTACTCGTGCATGCGATGTAATGTACGTGAACCGCCTGTTCCTTCTTGCGCTTGTGTTTCCCACCTGCACCTAACGTTTATTTTTACCTTAGCCTTAGGGTTTTCATAAACATCTCATGCTGGGTCAGGTGGTACACAGCCAGGTAATTTGGCCGCCCGTAGGGTGACCAGAAATTTTTGTCCTGAGCGCGTCACTAGCGAGGAGCAAGAATTAAAAGCGGCCACCGCACCCGAGGACGAATCTCATAAGAACGTGATTGACGACGGCTTCTGGCCTGTGCATCTAGCCGAAGTCAACCTAGGGATGACTTGGATTGAGCCTGAGCTTCAACGGCCAAATCAACTAAGGGCAGCCGAGAGCGGCCGACGCGCGAAAACATCAGCCGAGATTTGATGTAGATTGACATCTAGCGACCTTGTAGCGACTGCAGAAAATTAGCAAAAAGAAAAAAAAGTAATGTTGCAAATCGGAATCGAACTCTCGACCTAAGTTTGACAAGTCACAATTGCAACCACGGCATTAACTCTAACCATTAAGCTAATGGTCCTTGTATACTATCTTCTTAGATATATCTATGTACAGCGTGTCACCTATGATAAACCGACTTAAACAAAATTTTGTCACCTTGTTCAGTGCTGGCTCTTGTGCCGGGCCTCTTGCCGACGCGGCAAGCGGTGTTCTTTTAGGCACATCACACATAGAACCCTCGGCTGGGGCGAAATCCATCCTGAGACTGCCCAGAGCTGTATCCTGAGGACAAACGCGAGATATTCATAGGACAACAATTGCGCGCACCTGAAGTTCTCAACATCCAGCTCGCCCGCGTTGATAAGATCAAACCGGTGCCCCAGCCACTTGATATCCACGGTCCGTCGCCTATCTCGAACATAAGTTAAAAGCGGCCAGGGTGACCTCCGGCCCATCTAACTGCATGCCCGTGTACGTGCTACTTCTATTGTCCTTATCTATCTCAGCATTGAATAGGTTATTTCACGATTAATTAGACAGTACTTATATTCGATCGACGATGGCCCTCTTGTTCCCGCCGCGTCGTCACGGTGCCACCAGTAATCCCACAACCGGCGCATTCCTTGCGCATGCTTTCGACAGCACGCGTGCCTCTGAATCTCCTGTCGAGAACACACGCCTCGCCCATTCATCACCTACGCGTCCAGTGGCATGACGATGCTATAGCCTCTTTCGCCCGCTTATCGGCCACGGAGGATGCATAGCAGCCTCATCAGCCCGTCCGTCGGTCACGTCGCCACGCAGGCCTACATGCCATGGTCATTCCATCTGCCGCTACGCGCAACCGCGTTCGTCACCGCACACTTCCGCTCTGTGCGTCGCTATGCATGCACGGTCTGCATCGCTTGATCACGCATCAGTCATGCCCTCATTGTGCACCAAGCGCCTTTATCTACTCAAAACCGTATTGTATACTTGCTATATCTTAGTCTTTACTTACCTTCACCTACTTCTAATGCCAATGCTAGAGTTGGCAGGATAACAGTTTTAAGCAGGTTTGAGTAAGCGTGAACTACTTATCTTTGGGCTGCATTGTCATTCACAATATCTCGCCGCCGCTCGAGTCGAGGCTATATACCTCGCCGAGTTCCGTCGATGCAACGGATGACCTTTCTGAAGCCACAGGCATCGCCCGTCAGGGAGTCATCTGCAGTAGAGGGCGCAGCGCGAGTTCGCAGAAGCATAGGACCCAATTGCGAAGCGTTTGACGAAGAGCATGAAGTATTGCCGAAAGTCCTGCGATGCCAAGCCATCAGAAAGGGATTAAGGATGAAACGTATCTTCGTATCCCGCACTGGTACTCCAGTTACTGCTGCACCTCGGGCTGCGGCGACGGGCTTGTGCTCGGGCATCTCCACCATTCCTGCGATGCCAATGCGGGAGAGCCCTTCCTCGCGCGTCCATAGAGCACGCTCACTCTGCCGTAGCTAGATTGCATCTGTGCTTGTGGTCAGTGTGAGGTACGGGACGAGATCATACGGTTTTAAGAGAGCAGCATAAAGGGCGGCCTGATAAAATGGGTGAGAAGATTGATGACCGCAGAAAATGGTGAACGTGCATGTTTTATGATGCCGTGGACGTTCGTCTGGAACGAAAATGTGAAGCCAGATACAAGGCCCTTGCCATCTGCAAAATGCGGCGCGTAGACGTGCACAGATACTTTCTGTGGTTCATTGTGAATACGAATTCATGAGCGCAACAGACTTGAGCTATCTGTATAGCATGCGACCAGAAGACACGCGCAACATACCGATGTCCGTCTGCATCCAAGCCGCCTGAATAGAGCGAAGAAGCGTGGTGCTCGGTATGAGACACTGTACGACGGGAGAAATCCTTGACCCACCGAGTTTTCAAATTCCCAGACCAGCTTTATACCCTTCTCATCCAATTTTAAGACTCGTCCGGTTCCGTCCGTCTTCAGCGCGACGAAGTGACCCTCAGCCGACAGTGACATCCACGATACTCGCGTATTCCGCACCCGTGTACGGTGCAGCCTTCCCCCCCAACAAAGGTGTCAGTATGGCAGTGCGCAGATACTCGCCTTCCAGCCATGCGACCTGAGGGCCTTTGGGCGTGGTCAGAGGGAGCAAGCTGTTTGATCCACTCGTGATATCCGAGGCTATGTCGGCACTGGCAAGAAGGGAGCCTATGGTCGGGGAGAGTGTCGTAACGTGAAGATTGTATGATTTGAAGGATTTGGTCAAACCAAGCACATAAGTGACGTCTGGTGTCGTGAGGATGTGTGAGTAGATTACAGAGGAGCTACGGATGACCCTACTAAGCAAATAGAGGATAAAAGCAGTGTGGTTACTTACGCCTGATCCGGGGATAGGTTCATGTCCATACAACGTTTCCGCTGCTGGATATTCATCGAACGGTATATGCGCTCGTCAGCGCGAGAATGTCCGAGGTATCATCCGAAGGAAAATATAATGATGTCCCAACGTCAGAAGGCTCGAGAATACGCAGTGTCCGGTTTATGGAGGCGCGTTTCGAGGATGAGGTGTCCAGTGGAGAAATCAGAAGCGCGGAGGGTAGAGCTGCCTGGACCGGAGAGAGTTGCAGCGACTGCACGCGGCAGAATGCATACGTCAGTCAAACATTTCAAAGGATTCTGCGTCGCTATCTGTCGTTGTGTTGTTGATAGTGTTCAATAGGGTCACTTGCATCATAAATATATCTCGATACTGCCAAAGCTTGAGTAAAGCGAGCATGGAGGCAGAGATGATGCAAGACGCATCGACAGAACCATTTCCAGCATAAACAGCCGCAAGTACATTGCTGCTGGTTGCGGAGAGCAAGAGATCGTCCGCCGATTGTCGTCCTCGAGGTACATGGAAGGATGGGGAAGTTAAGAGGGGGCCCGTGAGGGGCACGCCAATCTGGAGCTTGTGCCAGTCGACGACGCCGATTTCGGATTCATGGATGGCGTGGACGAGCGGGGCGCACAGACCCGCAATAATGAGCAGCCAGCGCATGATAATGATGCGCCTGTCGCCGTAGATGGCGAGCTCTGAGGAATTTGGATGGTCTGCAGACTAGTACTGCGGGTCGACAGCGTCAGACGCGACGCGCGCGCTGCTGGCGACTTGCTGGCCAGGACACTGCCAGGACACGCGGCCATATGTAAGCGCCGACGACTCCACTTCCGGTCTATGTCACCAACAACCAACTGCTCATTTGCAGTGTCCCTTTCTCCAATTGTTTCTTGTTGCTTCGAGGGAGCCAATCTTGTTAGATATAGCCTGAGCTTAGAGTTAGGTAGGCATCGCTCTTTATGAGTCCGAACGTTCATGTTGACGATTCATGCAACACCTCCCGCTGTGAAGGCAACCATGCACAGATGTTTGACGATTCCGGAGATGTTGGCTGCCATCATTGACGCACTATCGAAAAATTCGGGTAGGTCAAGGGACATAAGCAAGTGGGCCAAGATCCTGCCAACGCCAGACCCCACCGATGCCCTGGCCATTGCCCTTACTTGCAAGACTTTCCTGGAACCAGGTCTCAATGCCCTATGGTGCATAATGTATTCCTCAGACCCACTTCTGACACTTTCTGTCCCTGCCGACGGGCTTCACTTACATGTAGGACAGGAAGGTAAATTATCTTATCAGGCGTCGACGCTTTCTTCGTGCTGAAAATGATATTTAACTGGCTGTAGACGGTGACACTACCTCCCACTCTCGGATGGACAGGTTCATCTTTTATGCTCACCGCGTACGAGTCCTTTATTCTTGGGACAATGAGGGAGTACCAGTTGCCTGGCGTAAGCTGAGCATCGGCATCTGGCGCCAATCGCAACCTATGCTACCAAACTTGAGATATCTTTTCTGGGGACATGTAAACCCAGCGACATTTCCATACATCTCTCTTCTTGCGAGCCCATTGCTCCAAAGTGTCATACTTTGCCCCCGTAAATCAGACGGTGTACATGACGACACCGTATTTTCAAGCCTTTCAACCTTAGCAAGGTTCTCTCCCATGCTATCCGAACTCAAACTGGAAGACCGTGGCATCGACCCCGATGACCAAAGCTACGCCAGGACAATCCTTCACCTTTCTGCACTCCAATTCATGACATCTGTCTACCTGATCACTCCCACCTCATACGAAGTCATCCGTCAATTGAGCAAAATGCCCTATCTCCGATCTCTGATATTGCAGCTTTTCGGAAGGGGTTACGAACGACCGGACGCTTTCACGAGGCTGAATTTTGCGTCTCTACAGGAATTGGTTCTCAAACGAGGGAATCTTGATGTAATAACCCGGATCCTGGAATCCTTTTCTGACCAGCTCGGGATCCAAACAATCAGCGCTACCATTGAGACCCTCGGATACGAGTCAGCGGCCACCATTCGTGGCTTGATCAAGGCTGTCTGCCGAATCTGTTCTCCAGAGACGTTGACGTCGATTACTCTCAGCACAATCCAATCTGCGGATGGACATCTGCGTCCTTCCTACTGGGCCACTCACGATACCCTGTTTCCATTATTCGTATTCCACCGCATGGAATCGTTCTCGCTGTCGGTTTTCAAGCCCGATACCGATTGGGATGATCGTCTGCTGGAAAGCATCGGAAGTTGTTGGCCACATCTGCGACTCCTCGTGCTCTTTGGTCGGAGGCCATCGGGTTTCAAGATACAGGCATTTGCTTCGCTCGCGAAGGGCTGCCCTCGACTGGAATACCTTGGTTTACCACTGGCGCCATGGAATGCCGATGTCGGCTGGACCCCTTTGCACAGCTCGGAGTCGATCCCACATTCCCCCTTGCGTATGGTGCTTCGCTATCCGCTGCCAGATTTGGAGGCTGAGGCTGAATCCTATTTGCGACTCCTCTTCCCCAACCTGAGCCAACTCGACGTCGTGAAAGTTTGATGATGACATGTTTTGCAAAGGTCAAGGTGAGCTCGACACCTGCCTCCTGAAACATATTCGGACTGATGATCTTCGATGGCCCACGACTTAGGCATCTCAGAACGTTCAAAGATCTACAGTGTTCTCTCGGACATGGAGCGGCGTAGACTACGTGGCGTGGAGATTTCGTACGAGCAGGACGATTACACTTAGGCTGGTCCGTATCATGCAGAAGTGTTCGACGAGCGCTGCGCATACAGCGCTGCTCATTTTGGAGGTCCTCTATATCGCGGTTTTGCAGCTTGCAGTGCCGCACAGTAAGACGCGATGATCCTGAACTTCAAACCCACTCGATGCGTATGACATTTCTTGCCTTGCAGAATTGCACCAGACCCGGTGCTAGAAAGTGATTGCATACTGAACATTGTCAGAATATAGTCGTGTTGCCGATGCTGATGAGTGGAAGAGGATGAATAATGTGATACAGGGCGCACCTGTCCAACCCTTCATCGGCCAAGACCTCCGATTTTCTCATTGTTGCATCCCAACTTTATCCGGCACGTCAATGCTCGGTAATATTGGGTTGCAATGAGGAAGGGATCGTCGCTGGATGCTCAGAGCTTTTGCCGACGCATAAAAATCATCCGTAATGCGTTACACGGGGATACGCGTCATGCAGCACCACCTATCAACGCCCACAAGCACCCACACCTGCCAGCCTGAAGTGGACGTTCAGCACCAACATCTAATTTGTGCCTCGACTCACCTTGACTGGCGCGATTGTGCCGGCGGCAAGTCCATGTCTCACCCATCTTCTGGCGTCAAGGCCCCACCAGCTGGTGGAGAAACGCCACAGGTTGACCGTGCGGTACAACACTGTCGGCCCGTCGATTCAGACCATCCGCGGGTGAGCCATGTAGTGTTTTTGATGAGTGTCTAACAGTGCTATGTAGTGCGAAAGTGCGGACGTCCATAGGACAAGTTCATCGCTGTTATTGTGCAACGTAATGGGGAACATAGACCGGCAACGCTAGCGGCCCTGCAATTTATTGTTTTCTCACCATTGACCACACGGTCGATGATCTGGCATGCAGACGCCAGCCGACTGGATCTCAAGGATCATATCATAACGTGATCTCCACGGTGAAGATAAAGAAGCTGTCTCTCTGTGATGCAGCAAGACGCGAGCCGTTTTTCTCACCATTTCGGTCTCTATAGTTCTGCAACTGACTTCCATCGACAGCAAGATCAAACCTCTGCCATCGGTGGGTCCGATGGACGCCGTGCTGCAGTGCCTGCATGGGACAAAGTACACCATCAAGGTCATATCGAGAGTTCGCCGGGAAAGGACAGTAGCGCTTTCAGCGACGAGCGTTACCCGCTGTGCTGCGGTTGCGCTTATCTTGACAGGCCAACACGATCTTTGTGTCTCCATTCTTGCTATCTGCGCGTTCTCATCTCATGGTCCCAGATGCCTTGATTTGTCCTGGACAGCCGCGTTGCAAGGACAAACTACCGTATATGTACTGGACACGAGTGAGTGAAAATGTTTAACGTGCTTCGTTTTTACCGGCGCCAGCATGGTATGTGCATTTAAGCGACAAACCCGGAATCTT
This sequence comes from Hericium coralloides, assembly GCA_003675405.1. NCBI lineage: Eukaryota > Fungi > Basidiomycota > Agaricomycetes > Russulales > Hericiaceae > Hericium > Hericium coralloides. Next base: position 124,070 of record QUOP01000281.1, on the reverse strand, counting down.
CGGACTCTCCCACTTAATCTCCACCAAATGCTACTGCTTCTTATTCGCTCGGTGCCAGAGGTCGGAGCGTGACTTCATGCAGGCGGTAAAGGGACCTCCGCCACGGACACGCTGTCACAGACAGAAATATACCTCTGCGAAGCCTGGCCTCCAACGTCAGCTCAGCATGCCTGTACATCATCAACCTTCTGATTTTTCGCGCGCTCGTGGGTTAGCGACGAAACGGTTCTATCCCACCGCAACACGATCCGGTTACGATTGCATCTCTGATTCCCTTCGCCCCCGTTCAAGTAGTGCCTCGCTTCAAGAGTGATCCCCACTTCTGACGCCAACCCTTCTACGAGATCCACCATGTCAGACCTTCCTATAGACGGTGCTGCCGTTGCGAGGCCGATGTGTGCCCTTCATTTGCTTTGTGAAGTATTTGACTAACCAGTAGGCAGTCATGGACCCATCCTCATCGGCACCTTCCTCAATATTATGCTATATGGGATTTCAATTGCGCAGGTGTACATTTATTATAGCACATACAAGAAGTAAGTTGCATCTCTTACAGTCCTTTTTCGGCTGGATCTCAAGTATCATTGTTGGCAGCGACCGACCATGGATAAAGGCTTTTGTATGGATTCTATCCGTCATGCATTGCGCGTGCCGATTGAGCAATACTTGGGACAGATTACTGTCCTCTTCCTCGCCGACACACTCAATTCCGCGTTTGACATGGTTTTCGTCTACCAGTCGCTTATCAACCATTTTGGTACGTTGAGAATGCCCTATCGGTATTATGGTGTCCTAACGGTGGCCATAGGCGACGTTGACTATATTCAGAATGCGAACTGGGGTATGTGTGTTAAGATTTTATGGTCATTATCGTGGTACTCACTGTCTATTTCTCAGTATTCGCTACGGGTAAGTGAATCAAGCCTTGAACACTTGTAGGCGTGTCCTGAAGGCGTATGACTGGGTGACATAGATCCTGCAATGACGGTAAGCGTTAGATGGAGCTTCTTCCAACAATCCTCATATGCGCTTCAGGGAATTATCGGGTCCATGGTACAGCTCTTCTTTGCCTGGCGAGTCCGAGTCCTCACGGGCAGCCGCTTCGCGACTGGAGTGATTGCAACGACGGCAATCATAGAATGCCGTGAATTTTCCCTCAAATTTGAAGCTTGCAGTTCGCTGCTAATGAGACGTTCGTAGTGGGTGGTATTGCAGCTGCTGTCGCCATCGGCTACGTGCCGCAATTCCTGCGCTTCATTGTTTACCAGCCGGCCGTCATTGTCTGGCTCGTATCCTCTGCGGTGTGCGATGTGCTCATCACATCCATTCTAGTCTTCCATCTTGTAGGTCCTCTATTGAAAACAGGGCGCTTTTTGGACGGCTGATCTGCACCTAATATGAAAGCGGCGATACAAGTCCGAGTTCTCTCATATGGATGATCTTGTCGACAGACTCATCAGACGTGGGGGTCCATCACGTATGACTTTTCTCCACGACGCAACTGACTTGTACTGCAACAGTAACGATCCAGACGGGTCTACTGACGTCCGTCGTGGCCATCATTGACGTGGTTCTTTACCTAGGAGATGTAAGTGGCTACGGCTCATTTCGCCGCTGTCACGTATTCACCGCTATCCTTCACAGACGGGAGCCGCTCTGTAAGTATTCGAGTGCACACCACTCACGAGCACATCATAAACTTGTGATGCATGCAACTACCAGGCACCTTGCGTTTAACATGCCTCTCTGCAAGCTGTACACGAACTCTTTGATGTCTAGTCTGAACGCGCGCAGCGGGTGGGCGTTCAACATCAAATCAGACGTGGTGCATTCCATCGGCCTAAGCAGCACAAAACGAGTTGGTCGCCCCCCTACTTCTTTTCTGGAATTTGCTGACCCTGACCCCATCTGAAGCGACCCGACGTCGTCGCTTTGTCGACGGCCTCTGTCCGTCCAGAGGTATGGCCTCTAGCTATCTAGCTGTGTTTTCTGAAAGACTTCCGTTGCCAGGTATTCGTCAACGTTGAACAACATGAGATGCTCGACATGCCAGGTAATAGTGACAAGCGAGAGCGGTTGCCAGAGGATGCTGTCAGCTTCCCCGAAGATACCAAGATTATTCAAGCAGTCTGAGGATAGATGTGCATATTTTGCGTACGGCGACGCATCCGCTGGTTTGATAGTAGTACCATACCGTAATCTCCACACGTTCTACACGCTCCACGACGTGGACGACTACAACTTGGTACCAATTTACGTGTATTTTGGAGGAATGTATTTATGTATCATGATGATCTCTGTGCTTCCCCTGCCCACTTACTCGCGTGCTCTGGAAAATGCGAGATACTTAACTGATGAAAATCAAAGACAGGCAAGGCCAGCGTTCTCGACACCGTCAATCTCAGATGATGACCTCAGAAGCGCTGAGAGCTGAGCAACCAGAATTCCCAGAGCTGGGATACACCTGATGCCTGGTGAAACAAGGGATGAGTGTACAGATGATCAGGACTACACTATCGGACACGCACCAATCAACAAAAATATCCTATCCACCACAGCCTGCCTTCTGAGATCTGACACCCCGACGACCTGATCAAGCCAACCCATCTGATTCCCGTCTTCCATATCCAGCGCACTCTTCACTCACTCCACATCCGCGAACTGCGTCAGCCCACTAACGAGCTCGGAGCTGCGGCAGGCATCACTTCGCATCAGCTCACCCCCTCGCTGGTCAAGCACGCCTCCGCATTGTCGAGCTCGTTCAGCCGGCGCGGCTGCTTCTCATACCTGCTGATCGCGAGGGCAAGGTCCGCCTCGTGCACACTCTCCGTCTCGAGCAAGACCGGCAAGACCGGTGGTGGGATACTGAACTTAAACCTACATAAAGATAACTCTGAACGGGTGCCAGTATGAATTGCACTCCACAGCTTTCCCACCGCTGAAGCCATATGCCCAAGCTTGCGAGTTCAGGAACGCTTCGTCACCTCGACATTCCGCACCTGATACGTCGCGCCGTCTGCAGGACCCGGCGTGCCCGAGCTGCCTTCCATCTGCATTCCAATTTCCCTCGTCAACGATAACATCAAATGACAGACAACAAGAAGCAGCGCGCACCTGCAGATCAATAATTCTGCCCAACAATCAGCGTCTCCGTCACCCATATTTATAGTAAAAGATACTCACAACCAAAGCGCCTTCCCAACATACCCAGCGCCCACATGCGTCGCCTGCAACGCCCCGTCCAGATAATACTCAATACTCACGTCCGTCGACGACCCCGGAATCGTGCTCAGCGTCGCGCTCGCGCTGTGGAACTGCCCGTCGTCGGGCCAGTCGATGATCGCGCTCTTCACGGCCGACGACGTGTTGAACGTGTTGAACCAGATCTGCTGCGTGCCTAGCGCGCCAACGTCGCTGAGCCGGAGATGAAGGACGCGGTACAGGGCGCACCTTTCCACTCGGCGATGTCGCTCTCGGGCGGCCAGCCCTCCACCGCGGTCAGCCAGAACGCAGGCCACGTCCCAACCGCCGTCGGCGGCTTGAACTCGCCGCCGACTGTCCATTCCTCCGCGTCGCCGCCGCCTATATGCGCGCATTCAGCACCATACGACGCAGCAGACGATACTGGCACGCACCGACGGTGACCGTCTGCTTCGCGTAGATCGTCCCGCTGATGTAGTGGATCGCAGGGTTGGGCGCGGCCGTGCTCGGGGGCTGCGGCGTTGTGGTAGGCGTCGCTTTGAGTGTCAGCACGCCGTCCGCGATGCTGATGTGGTCGTGGTCGGTGCTGTTACCTTGCATGCGCGCCGCTGCGAAGCCAGGTGAGTATATACTTGTTTGCGAGAATGGGAGGGAAGGCGTACAGCCATTGTGGTCCGAGCCCCATGGGTATAGGTAGGCCCAGTACTGCTCGAGAGAAGTGTAGCTCTCGAAGGAGTTCTGGGGAATGACGGTCGTTTGGGATTGACGTTTTAGATGCGGTGTACCCGATGTACCGGAGAGGAGAGTCAAGGACAATAGAGCTGCTAGAAAGGCCTTCATGATGTTGAACGGCGCATGCATCCAGCGATTCGCGTCAGACCTGCCAGCAGATATGGTTGTCAATATATGCTTTCACCTCGAGCATTCCACGCGCAGCAAGAGCTTCGAAGATGAAGACGTCCGGAGTACGATACCTTGTGGCCAGATCCCATGCACCTCACCGTGACGATCGGTCCTGATGACGATTCCACGGCTGCTGTTAGCGAAACCATGAGACCCAATGATAGAGATTGTTCGAACCCAAGGCACAGTGATGACAACAATGATAGGCTCCAGTCGTTACACCTACATGGATGATTATCGCGGGCCCAGCCCCAAGCTATCCAAAGATCCTCCGCCCTCCGCGTGCGATGGCTGTCCGCGGCCCGCCGCAGGTCATCTGCTTCGCTCCCCACTCACCCTCTGAGCACACCCGAAGCTCACGAGGCATTTGTCCTCATATGGCGACAAATCTGCTGAGCTTCAGTGCAACGAAGAACGTTGTGTGCGCTATGAACGCACGAAAGCACTGCGCGGCCGCGTGAGCTGCAGCGAGAACCCCTCCGCCATCGCGACCGCACTCGGCTTCGCTGCGCGCACGGTGACCTCTCGCACCCGATAGCTCGCGACGCATGCGACGCGGCACGCCTCATGTACAAATTTCTCCAGCGTCTTGAACGACGACAGCTCCATTTCCTGCACACAACACCACGTCTCATTTCTCCCATGCATCCCCAGCAAATGAACGAACGCACCTCAGCAACGCGATCCACAATCGCTGCATAATTCACCTCGCCCTCGCCCTGCGACACGGTCACTTCCATATTCTCCACGAACCAGATATCCATGTCCACACGCTGCTTGCGCCCCTGCTCCTCCGGGTTCCCGCCAAGCACGACGCCGAGCGCGATCCCGCACGCATGCACGCTCACGCTCTCCCGCGCACGCTCCGCCGGACTATGCGGCGGGAACGCCCACGACGGCGGCACGGGCAGCGACGGCGGCGCCGCGGGCGCGGTGGTCAGCACGTCCCACACGAGCCCACGCGTCGCGCGGAGGCACGCCTTGGGCGCGTGCAGCTCGATGCGCACTTCCGCGGCAGCCTCGCCTGCGTGCGCGTGTGCGAGGCGCGTCGCGTGCCGCGCCAGCGCCAGCGCGGAGGGGAAGATGTGGCCCCGCGCGGGCACACGCGGTGTGGGGCCGGGCTGCGGGGATGTTGATGCGGGCTTGGGGGAGGGGTTTTGGGGCGTGGGCGTGGGTGGGTCGGTAGGAGGCGAGTCGTCCATGTGCACATCGGCGTCGCCAGCCGCTGAGGGGCCGGCTTTGGGCTTTCTTTCCTCGTCTGGGACGAGAAACTGGTCCGCGTCGATGTCGCGCCCGCGCCCGATGGCTGCATCGCCCAAATCGTAGAGGTCATTCGCGAGCTCCCAGTAGAAGACGGAGAGCCGGATCTCGTCGGTCGTCGCGGCGAGGGAAAGCGAGACAGGGTGCAGGTGCAGGTGCACTGTGAGAAGGAGTGGCTGTGGCTTTAATCGGCCCCAGACGTCAGGGCCGATGGTTGTGGTGAGCGAAAGCCCGTCGACGGTGATGATATCGGTGGAGGGCGGACGTATGGGAGGCATAGTTGGTGGAAATACTAGAGTAGACGCTTGTCACTGAAAAATGAAGTATGAATCAGATACAACTGAAGGTAATCGACCACAGAGTTCGGTCAAGAACAACTTCAAACGTGAGATTGGGAGTTACAGTAGCAAACTCAGAGGATGACTTGAAGGATCAGAGAAAGCGGATGTCTTCGCCTCGAGTCGAGACGTGAGAGACTGCCTTGCAAAGGCAACAAGCGCTGCAAGGAGCGCCGTGGTTCGCCAACATCTGGACATCGAGGACAGGAAATAAGTATTCGCCTTCACTTCCAGCTATTGTGATCGCTATTTCGCTGTGGTCGACATAGCCTAAATAGAGCTTCATGTAATCCCACAGACAGCTACCTATTTGTTTCTGCTCACGATGTGATAGCAATGACAGGTATACGCGGCCGCGGTACTTAGCAGTACTGCATGCTAATCAGACTCATTTCGGATCCGTCACGGATATAAGATAAATTGGCGCTAATGAACATTGAAAATCCAGGCGGCAACCGGCCAGGCATGATGGTTATGACAGACAAAACTAACGAAGTAAACGGAAGTAAGGACACAAGCGCGAGGCACGGAACAAAGGAACGCGGAAGCGGGCAGCGAGATATATAGGTGAAATGGAATAGCCGGGGCGGGGGATACTTTACGTATCGTGCGGAACGAAAGCAGGGCAGGTCGGAAGGTGCAGTACAGAGGGCCGGCGGGCGGCTCTATTCAAGGAGCGTGCGGCGGCAGGAGCGGCGCGGGATATGGGCGGGGTAGATCGTATCATTCGTTCGGTCGTTCATATTATTACAGTTCGTCCGCGGTGATATGCAGGATATCGGCGAGGTGCTCATGAGCCTTGCTTCTGTGTCCGGAAGCGGAGCAGCGAGGCCAGGCCAGACAGTGCGCACGTCTTCTTCAAGAAGTCGTGCTAGCATTACATCAGCGTCAGCATCTATGCTTTCGAGGAAAAGACACTGATGAGGCGTACCTCAAGCAGCTCATCCGCCGTCGCTCTGCTCTTCACATCCACGCAGAGACACACGCTCAAGAACGCTTTCAGCTCCTTCGACAGCGCCTCGGGCTTCTTGAGCGTCGGTGTCCCGTTCGTCGCGATGAGGTACAGCGCCTTCAGTGGCTCCTCGTCGAGGTACGGCGGCTCCTGCTCGATCATCTCGATCGCCATGATACCTAGCGACCAGATGTCGACCTTCGCGCCGTACTCCTTCTGCTTGACGACCTCTGGCGCCATCCAGTACGGCGTGCCTACCATGGTCGCGCGCTTCGACTTCTGGTCCGAAAGCTTCGCGCAGAAACCGAAATCGGCTGCAGAGACGAATGGTTAGCGACATGAAAAGGGAAGTGAGGCTAAACGAGACGCACTGATCTTGACGCGACCTTGCGCGTCCAGAAGGACGTTGTCGGATTTGATGTCACGATGGATGATGTGCTGACTATGTAAATGTCCCAGGCCCTTGCACGTCTGCACCGTCTGCATGAGTACCGAGTCAAACGAATATCGGACGCGTTCCAACGCACCTCGTTCGAAATGCAAGCAATCTGATCCTCCTCTAGCGTGTTGTTCTCTATGATATCCGTGAGCGCACCACCCTCCATGAACTCCATGACGACCCAGAGCTCGTTGCTCTTGACGAGATACGAGTTCAGGAAGTTCACGATGTTCGGATGGTGCGATTCCTTCATGACCAGGATCTCGTTGACAATGAGCTCCTTCCGCGGCTGGTTCGACAGGTCCATCTCCTTGATCGCGACCTTCTTGCCCGTCGCGAGCGTCTTCGCAACATACACATGGCCCGACGCGCTAGAACCCAACCCAATCAGCCCACGTCCCACCAAACACCCCAGACACAAACACTCACCCCTGCCCGATCTTCTTGATCTTGCTGTAAATCAGCTTCGGGTCGTCCGGCGAGACCACGCTCCGCAGCTTCTCCATAATCTGCACCTCGGTCATCGTGCTGATCCGCTTCTCGACCTCCTTCGGCTTCGGCTTCTCCAGTGCCGCTGCCGCTGCCGCGACACTATCGTCCGCCGCGGGCGCGGCGGCCTTCTTCGGCTGCAGCGGCTTCACGGGCGGCGGGCCCGCCGTCGCGCCTGTCGGCGCAGGCTTGGCGGGAGACCTGTCCTCTCGGTCCCTCTCCCGATCCCTCTGCTCCCTGTCCCGCTCGCGCTCCCTGTCCCGCTGCTCCCTGTCCCTCTCCCGCTCGCGCTCCTTCTCGCGATCCCGCCGCTCACGCTCTTCCCGCTCGCGTTCCCGCTGCTCGCGCTCGCGCTGCGCCGGCGAGAGCGAATCCCCGCGCGGGGGCATCTTCTCCGGCGGCGGCTTGACGGCGCCATCGCTGCCAGGGCCAGCTGCGCGGGCGCGTGCACGGAGGTCCGCGGACGACGGGGTGTGATCAGGCAGCGGCGGCTTAGGCTGGCCCGGCGCGGGCCGGGTGCCGGTGAGCAGCGGGCGCGGGGGCGCGGCGCGCGAGGGCGTCAGACTCGGGAGCGACGCGTTCGAGGCTGAGCCTGTACAATATGTCAGTTAGACCGTTGGCAGTCAAAGAGAGGTAGGAAGGAGGTACCATTGACGTAGTCCGCTGCGCTCCGCGCAGAAGCGGCGAGATTGGGCTCGCCGTTTTGGCCTGCTGTGCGTGCGTCCGCGGGTCCGAGCGGCGAGATTTTGGACATGCCGCCTGCGCCTGCGAGACCCGTGCCGGCGTTGAAGCGGGCTAGACACGACATGTTGGTTCAGAGAGGACAAAAGGAGAGGCAAAGGGAGAACTGACGGGTGGAAGTGCCGCTTCCCTTGTCACCTATCCGTGTCGAGTGCGACAACCCCATTTCCTCCATCTCGCGCTTCTGGTGGTCCGTGTAGAATTCGAGGACATCGAGCACGGCTTGCGGATCGCGTTGGTAGTCCTCGCGCGTGATGGCCGATTTCGTGAGCAGTTTTGACCACTGGTCGGGCATACCCTGGGCATCGCAGATATAACATGAGTTTCCAACGAACAGGATAGATCTCAGAGACGAACCGTAAAGGCTCCGGATACAGGATCGAAGCCGACGTGCACCTTGTGCACGAAGTTCGTGGGGTTGCTCACGCCGCTCAATGGGCTACGCGAGTAGATATCGTCTTGCCAGCCGTAAAGCTCCTCGTCGCCCTTCATCGCAAGGTAATACCGCTTGTCTTTCGTCTCGAGAAGGAGACAGTACGGTTTGAGGTCTGTACGTTCTATGTTGGAGAGGTCGCCTAGCCGGATGATATTTTGTACTGGTGTGCCCTGGCAAGGATGTTCAACGGCCATGGTCAAGGACTCGATCGATGAGGGTGCAACTCCATGCTCGCGCACCATCGCGCTCACGGCGCCGATGCCCCCATCCCGAACGCAGCATCGAACAGCGCAAGAAACGAGCACCCACCTCATTCTTATGTATCTCCAGCGCCTGCTCGGTGAGCGTCAGGAACTTCTCCCTCCATATCCAGCTCGCGAACGCATCCTCCTTGAAGCCCACATAGCCCGAGCGCAGCGGGCGCCCCGTCCCGCCCGCGCCTGCCCCCTCGCCCGCCCCGCGGTTGGGCGTGGCCCCGATGCCAGAGTAGGATGTGGCGTAGGACGAGCCGGCCGAGGGCGAGAGGAAGGCAGATGAGGTGGTATCAGTCGAGTTGGTTCGCATGGGCGCCTGAGGCGCGGGTCGCGAAGGCGTGAGCGCCGTCGCGGAGAGCTGGCTGCTGTAGGACATGGCCGGCGGGGTCAGTGCACTGGGCCTAGCTACGGCGGTGTGCTGGGCAGCAGTGCTATTGGGGGGAGGGAGGTGGATGTGGGAGGCAGGCGCGCCGAAATGGGAAATAACGGCGTGATGTGTCGGTTTCAAGCTGAACAATACACCCTGATGCTGTGCGCTGTGATGCCGCTTTGGGCGGCGTCGGGGCGGGCGGGAGGGGAGGACACGCTGTCGATGTCGATGACAATGACAACGGCGACGGCGACGGTGGCAACGAGAGTTGCTGTCTTTGTCTGCCTGCGGATCTAACCGTACCTGCTTTTGTTTTTCCCTTCGCTCGGTCTATGCTCTTGTTTCACCGCTTTTGTTGACCATACATAAGTGACCAAATTTTATGCTACACTTCCTTGTTTGACGTATGTTGGACCGATCGAATACAAAATACACCATCCACAAATTTTACTTCCGGATCTCGTTTACCGCACACCATCCCGTGCCAGCTGGCATCGATGAATAGAAACTAGGCTCCACGTCAACCCACACAACTCTACTCGCTGCAACCAACTGGCAACAGCCTGGGCGCATCGAAGATGTCCGAGAACGCCAGCTGGCAGTCCCGGAATCGGATGCAGTCCTCCGTCTCCTCCATCCATCCTGCCCCAATACCAACGTATCTGATCGGCCACAAGCCGACGCACTCTGATTGGTCGCGGAAGCTAGCAGATGATCTCAGATGATGCGTCGATGCTTGTGCACGCTCTCATTCGTTGCGAAGCGGCAAGTCAGCGACGGATCAACCAACTAAATGAAGCTTTACGTCTCGTTGACATGCAGTGCAGGCCTTGCGGGAGGAACGCGTGTGTACAAGTAAACATGGGTTCAGAATTCGATCGAAGGCTTTTTGACATAAGTACTGGCCGCAGGAATAGATAATGGGATGATTAGAAGCCACAGTTTTCCAGTGTATATTAGGCCTGAATGAGTCCAGCAAGGTCCAGCAGAGCTTTATGCGTCGATATCAACTCTGAGAAGCGGCGACCATCCAAAGATCATCACACTCAAATAGTGATAGCTTATAATAGTCAGCTTCAACGGTCGGAGATAGATTCTCATGAAGCTGCTGTCAGTGCTGAGCCACTTCGATTGACAATCATTGAATCAGGCATGTAGCCGAGACGGTTAACCGAAGCCACCAAGCGCCAATATTTGCACCTGTCCTCGACGCTCTTCGACGGACTCTCAAGCTTGTCGTAAGTACCAAGCCCCCTTGCATGCTGGCTTCGGAACTATCAAGGACTGACTGAACATAGGTCGGAATTTGGAAGTCTGTTTGATGAGCTCTCCACGGCGATTCCGCACAGGAAACTAAGTAACAGCGTTTCCCTCCGGAGTGCAGTTCAGTTCCCCGTAGGCGTGAGTACAGAACAGTAACCATCCCTTCGCTTCGACTCTTCTGATTCACAGGACCCACATTTCTCCATGTCAGAAATATGCATCGATGCCTACAGATTTTGGAAATCATCTCGGCCATCGTCGATTTCCTCCCCCGGTATCGGAATGACACGCTGCCTTTCTTCGACAGTCCTCTTCAGAACGATGACTCATACGCTGGGGACGTTATAGTGAGGCGCGATGCACTGGCGTTTGCCCTTACATGTAGAACGTTCCTAAATCCGGGCCTCAATGCTCTATGGTATGCCATGGGATCGGTAGTCCCGCTGATCAACTGTTTATCAGAATCAACCAAGTGTTTGCGCCCGAAGTCGGAGATCGTATGTCCCGCCATGTTAAATCACCGCTTTCTACTGTTCTGACAATACGGCACATACTTTAAAGAATACGATGAAGCCCATCGATGTTCTGGATACCCGACGGTTCGACTTCTACGCACCTCGTATCCGAGTTCTATGTGTCTTTCAAACCCACATCACGACTTATATGTACCGCCGACTAAGCGTCAGCTTCTCTGGTTCTGGCAAACCGATGATGCCCAACCTTCTCCGCCTCACTTGGACCTGTCTCGACATTGGAAAATTTCCATATATCGCCCTTTTCGCTAGTCCAATGCTTCAATACGTCACGCTTTTCCCGTGGAATCGGAAAAAAGGCAGTGATGACTTCATCTTTTCCAGTGTCTCTAACTTAGTTCGACACTCCCCCCGCCTGCGTCACGCCGCAATCCTCGACGAATACGCTTACGGTGCTAGGGAGACCGCGTTTCTCGTTTCTGCCTTCCGACATCTGACATCCATCGTCATTCGCACCACAATCTCTGCGGATCTCATCGCCATACTGGCAAGCATGCCCAAGCTCCGCATTCTCCAATTGGATTATGGGCGCACCATGCCCCTGGATGCGCAAGCCCTGCTTCGACCAGGCGTGCGCTTTGCTGCTCTGGAGGTACTAGGGCTGGAACATGGAGAGCTGGAGAGCTATACGCTCCTCTTCGAATCTCTTGGCGGGGAGCATGGGATGAAGTGCCTCGATATCGATTTTGACGGATGCGCTACGGGATCGAGCATCGCCCGATTCATCCAGGCTCTCGCAAACACGGTATCCCGCGATACATTATCGCATTTCCAGCTGTTCACGCAAGGGCCCTGCGAGGAGTCCAATCAGCCCTCGCATGCAGTCGACGACTATATGCTCCGCCCGCTGCTCGAGTTCCGCAAGATGGACTTCTTTCTCCTCACGTGCTGTGGGCACGCTTGGGACAACCGCTTTCTGGAAGACATGGCGCGTGCGTGGCCTGCGCTCGATACCCTAGGGCTGCGACCGCACTCGGGCTCGGCGCTGGATACACAGCTCACCCTGGACGGTCTATATTCCCTCGCGAAGCACTGCCCACAGCTGAACTACATTGACGTCGTCGTAGCGCCTTTTGAGGGCGTCGATGACCGGCTCCCAAGACGGGATTGGGAGCCGGTAACCCTGCGGCGAGTAGAGCCAATGACGGTCAGCATTATCAGCCGGAAGGTGGATCGCGCCGCAATTGCATTCCTGCAAGACATGTTTCCGCGATTGCTTGTCAGTCATCTTTCCGTCAACGACATGGCTATTCTACAGTATATGGAGGAAGGTCAGAACTGGGTGTAGGCCCCTTTATCTCGTAAGTCATATCTGGCTTTTTATTTCCTGAGTCAACGAACGCCGCAGCTGAAGTTGTCTACGCAGGGTACCAGGTGAATGAGACGAGCAACACGGTCGCGGACATCCTGCCGTATATTTTGGACGTACATGGACATATAATTCTTGGGTCGAGTTCCAAACTCTAAGGAATTAGACATGACTTGCATGTGAAAGGCGCACACCGATTGGTTTTGGAAACTTGGCCGCGACAGTTTTTCTGAAAAGGCACATAGCATCCCAAGCTCGCACTATGTCGAGGTTAGAAACGGAGCTTATCGCCCTTCATCCCTAATGTCAACATGGACTGTTGACAAATTTGTAATTTCATGCATGCCGGATCTGAAATCAATCTACCTTTGAGCCATTCTCTCCAAAGAGTCTTCCACTCACCACTTCCTTCGGAAATTGAAAAAAAAAATTAATCACCTTATTGCTTATCGCACATTGGACAGCAGATAAAGCAGTAGATGATTGACAGCAGAATGATAAGCCAGTAGGACGGAGATATGATATCAACAAATCTATATGAGGGCCCAACACGAGTCTACCGGTTCTTCGTCTGCCTGCAACCATGCATCAGTACAAGGCTACCAGCGAGTGGCAAAGCACTCACTTGTACGTGAACCGCTTCTTCGTGTGCGCAAATTCGCCCAGCTTATGGCCCACCATATCCTGGGACACCGTCACAGGGACGTAGTCCTTCCCGTTGTGCACCATAAAACGGATCCTCAACGTTTCCAAAATTCAGTATTAGTGCGACAGGGCTCAGAACAGTACTCACCCGACGAAGTTAGGTAGGATAGTACATGAGCGCGCCTGGGTCCTGATGGGTACGTTGTTCTGCAGCGCCTCGCGGAGGTTAGGAAACGCGACGAAGTACGGTCCTGGTGCTGTGCGTCAGTTTCCTCACAACGAACTAGGCAATGAGGTTATGCACCTTTCCACGCCGACCTTCCAGAGCGCGCAATGAGTGTGGGGAACATCGCGCCTTCTCTGCCCCTACTCGTCGTCGATGTGAAGCTTGAGGGTGACCACCCCGTGGACGTCGCAGGCGCCTGCACACGCGAAATGCATCGTGTGAGCCTCCTTCCTGATGCGACGTCAACCATCTTATCTTATCTGCGCGTTCTGCACCCGGGCCTCCGCCATCGCAAATGCCTGCGATGTTCCTCATGATCACCCTCGTCACGCTGACGATGCCGCATTCTGATCCTGCGGGTTCTGCACTTCCTCTTCCCGCGCGATAGAGCCTGTACGTCTCTTCTTTCCCATCGCGGGACAGCTGGCGCAGTGGCAGTGACTTCACCGGCACATTTAGGCTTCAGGACGGAAGCTGTAGCCCCGCACTTTGACCACCATGTCGACTCCAACTGGCGGTAATGCGGCCCAGCCAGATCCTGACCTTGGGACCGAGCCCACAATTCCGACATATACGGGGACGCCGTCGCCGCTGCCGACGCACACGTTAAATCCATCGGCGCCGGAGGGAAATGACCACAATCTTAAGGTGCGTCGTATCGGAGCATACTTAGCGTTGAGATACAGTGACCGAGTTATCTGCGTAGATGATCCTGGCGTACGTATTTGCAGCCCTGGCCGTATTGTTAGTCGGATCGCTCGTCATGTGGAGGTGCGTCACTCCCGCTATCTATTCGTGCAGTGTATTCATAGATCATCCCAGGTTCATGCGCCGCCGCCACCTCCGAGTGTGTTCCGCGACTGAGCTTGTCGCCGCGCCCAGTATGCCAAAAGAAGGTCCTGAACAAGTCACGATCATACACGACCCTAACGAAGAAAGACGACAGTCTATCCCATACCGATGGGGTGGACCTGATATGTCAAGATTACCGGGGTACGTGGAGAGCGAACGGCCTCCAAGGTACGCTGAGGTAGCTGCGGCGGAGCAGAAGGGTGTTGAGAGTGCTGGTCAGGGTGTATGATTGACCAGCGCTGTGCTTGTATCGATTTCCTGGGTTTTGTATCCTGATTTGCATCGCTGTGTGTGGCTGCCTGAAGTGCATCATTACTATTGGACACCGTTCTCATTTTGCGGCGAGCGATTATAATTCTACATGTGAAAATCGTTGCCCTGCTAAATGAATATCTCGGGAACATTTCTAGTAATGTTGTGGTTCAGTTACAGTAGCTGTGGTACGAATCCATTGTTTCCTGCATGACACTAAAGAGAACCCGTTCTCCCCCACGAATACAGACAATCCTATCCCATGCTATTGACGAGCAAGCCCATCAAGTTGAACATTCACAATCATTAAACACAAGTCATAATGGACTGCACTCAATGATAGAATTGTCATGGGGCAAGCATACATGCATAGATGATGGCTAATGGCATACGGAAAGAAGACATGACAAGCAGTATAACTGACGATAAGTACGTGCTCCAAGGCCCGGATGATTATAGACTACAATATACGGAAATACATGATGAGCTCATTGCGGGATGTATGAATATGTGAATGTCCACGACGTGCATTCAGAACCTGCCGCGGGCGATGATGCGATAGAGCACATTCGCCTCTTCGAAGCGCGAAGTGCGGAGGGTGAAGTGCGCCATTTCAGCCGAGTCGGCGTCAGAGGCAGGGTCGACAATGTCGAGCTTGATGAGCGAAGAATAGAAGCGACAGAGCTAGCAGATGAAGCACCATCAGTCAGATCGCAAGTTGCCATCAGAATAATGAGGCGCTAACGTTCTGAACACCCGTAGCGTAGCGGTCGTCGCTGATCAGCCCCTCGCGCTCCTCGCGCTCGGCATTTTCCAACCACTGAATGCTCTGATGGATAAATCTGTCCAGAACCTCCGCCCGTACGATATCGGCGATGGTCGTCTTCCCGCCAGTCGTGAGATCAACGGCGGGCGTCGTATCGCGGAGCAGCTGTCCAAGCACGTCGAAAGATGGCAGGGACGGCGGCAGATGGGCAAGAATCTCGAGGTACGTGGTTGCTCCTTGCGGATTTGCCTTCGTAGGTGGAAGGGATAGAAGAGTCACTAATAAAGGATGCGCGATCGATGGATTATGTGCGATGAGGGGTGCAAGGTCTAAGGAAGTTAATATTGACGGTGAGGTTAGTTGCGGGATCACAGGTCGAAGAAACTAGTCAGGTGAAGGTTCAGCTTGGGTAAGATCGGTGCAAGTCATCACAGAAGGCTCACACGTTGTTCTGAAAGGCTCAAAACGCGTTCACGGGCTGCCAGAATTAAGGTCATAGCTTGAGATAAAGTCCGAGTCCTTTCATCCTGCTGTGGACTGATGGGATGATTGTGACCGTTGTTCGAGGAGATAGGAAGCGGGACTTCATCAGAGAACGCTCTGGATGCACCCTGATCCGTCACCGCGGATGGCACTTCATCCTTGAAGCTAGCATCTGATTTTAAAACTACAGGTCGACTGGACTTCTGAATTTCCACTTACCGTTCGATCGGACTCTTACCCACAATCGTCTCCTCATCCAGTGTTAGGTTGGGCGCCCTAAGCCTGGGCGGCAGTGGTGACCGCGCCAATGTACTCGGGGAATAAGGTCCGATCTACATCATGTTAATCATTACATAGGCTACATGCAACGATGAGACTTACATCGTTCCCATCACCCTTGAGAACCTTCCAGAGGACCCAGACTAGCTGCTCGTTCTCGCTGATGCCACCATTATTTGCCACCTGAGTGGCGATATTTCTTTCTTTTATGAATGCATCGTATAGGACAGACTTGAAGGGATTAATGGCAATCGGGTGCGGGGCATATAATGAGTACAATATATAAGTGACGAGAATGCGTTGAGACAGCTGTAGTCAGAAATAGCACAGACGATCAGGCAATCCGAGAGAAGACTGATGAGCATCGAAGATGTGTAGATCGGGTAGAACAAAGGAAAGGACTGACTTCAGTACGTGGTGAATCGAGTAGGGGCAGCAATGCGTCCAGCGCCAGCTGAAATCGCGCGATCGGCTGGACGAGCTGTGCAAACGCCTGAGCCGCCGTCGAGCAGGGAAGCGTATACGCCTTGGAGAGTAGATGCCCGACCGAGGCGCGCAGCGGATCACCGTGAGTCGGGGCGGGCGCCGGGGCAAGGTACACCGAGTGGCTCGAAGCGGTCTGCATGGATAATCGCTTCTGGTCAAATGGACAGCGTAACTCTGCCGGGCTTGGCGTCAGTTCCAGCCCTGTTTGCGCCAAATGTTGAAGAGCAGAAACAAGGCAGTTGTCGACAAGGGTGAGACCGACACCGATGGACTTGAGAGCTCGGTCATCTCGCCTCGAGGCCGTGTTTATACCTATTTGGCGCAATGATCCCCCGCAACCAAAGTCACTGTGGGGTAAGTTGATGTCGGACTATCAGCAGTAGTTATCACTTCTAGTCCGTCTCACTTCTTTGCAGCATTGCGTAGCATAAGGAGGTACGTGCGATGCAAGTCTGAGCATGACAGAGATTTCAAGTGTTGCGCAGGCATATCACCGATCCTGCTGCAGACATCGATATCGCGAGATATGGCGTGTCACCACCACAACCGCTCTGGAGCTGGTCCTCAGAGCAGTGCTTATCCTGAGCAGAATTACGCGCCAGGAGCTAAGTGGATCAAGGATCTCACCAAGGGTCGCCTTGGCACCTTCACTGGAGGCCACTTCTCCGACGTGAACCTCTCATCGGTTCTGTTCACCCATCGTCTGGATGATGAGAACCATGTCAAGCTGCAAGTTTGGAGCGCGCCTGGCTTGACCAAGCCCACTTTCGAGGAGGCAATGAAACAAGAATACAAGCCCGCCAAGAAGGGCGACACGTTCGGACCATCTTGTAAGTCCCTCTTTTGATTGGAGCCGAGAGCGTCACGAACGAATCAATTGGCCTACAGGGGTAAATTTCTTTCGTTGAACGCCCATTTACTTTCTAACCATAAGACCGAAGACAAATCACTGGTGGAAAGTGACAGTCAAAGTACCATCAGACTGGAAGAAGTACGAGCGAGTGCAATGTGACTACGTCTGCTATGTGATCGCACGAATGGCCTGCTCATGAATCTGTATTAGTCGAGTTCGACCCCGACTGTGAGGCCATGATCTACACGACAGATGGAACACCTCTGCAAGGTCCATTCTATAATTGTGCCCTGCTCGAAAACACGCTAAACAGCCAATAGGAATCACTGGTGGATTTGGCGGCGACCGGCGCGTCGACTATATCATCCCTCTCGAGGAACGGGAGAAAGGCGAATTTGACTTCATCATTGAATCCAGTTGCAATGGCATGTTCGGTGTGCCATGGAATGGCGATATCATCGCGCCTCCCGATGTCCGTAGTCAAGCTTCGGATTTGATTGACGTCTTCCTAACCCTCTCCTGTGTTTAGATGAACCGCACATTCAAACTCGCCTCTGCAGATCTGGTGGTACCTAATCAGGAAGCGTGGGGCCTCCTTTGGGATTTTACGACCCTCCGCGAGCTTGCGGACAGCCTTCCCGGTAACAGCGCTCTGCAGAACAAGGCCATCTCAGTTGCCAACGAGATCATGAACGTGTTTTACAAGCAGGATCCCAGCACCATTCCCGCTGCCCGGAAGCTCGCTGAACAGATCTTCGGCGAAGGATGGGAGGCGAAGGGTGAGAAGATCTACGAAGACGCGGCCGAGAGTGCAGAAGGCGGGAAGATTCAAGATCCGCTGAAGAACACGCAGATATGGGGTATCGGCCATTGTCACATTGATACAGCATGGTTATTTATTTTCCTTAGTCTCTCTGGCAGCATTCTGACTTAGTTATTGATTCAGGCTTTGGCCGTACCGCGTCACGCAGCAGAAGGTCGCTAGGTCCTGGTCTACGCAGGTCGACCTCATGAACCGCTACCCCGAGCATCGCTTCGCTTCCAGTTCCGCACAGCAGTACAAGTGGCTCGAGAAGGTCAGCTGCGTCCTTTCGTTATCATCGACGACTTCTTGACGCGATATGCCTAGCTTTACCCCAAACTCTTCGATCGCGTCAAAGAGAAAATTCTCGAGGGCAAGTTCCACCCCATTGGGGGTTCATGGGTCGAAAATGATGCAAACATGCCATCTGGAGAAGCGTTGGCGCGCCAGTTCATTCTCGGCCAGCGGTACTTCGAGTCGCGCTTCGGGAAGCGCTGCGATACGGCGTGGCTGCCTGATTCATTTGGACTATCGGGCACACTGCCCCAGTTAATTAGATTGGCCGGAATGGATTACTTCTTCACGCAGAAGCTTTCTTGGTACGTTGTAGGCTGTGATTCTCGATCCCCGCTTACATGGAATGGACATGAGCAGGAACAATATGTGAGCTTGTAGACGCTTGTACGAGTCAAGGATGCTGACATCCAAGCAAAGCAATGTCTTCCCTCATTCAACCTTCAATTGGGTCGGCATCGATGGGACACAAGTACTTTGTCATATGACTCCCGTCGGTCAGCCCTCCTTGATCTTTGATAGATCTACGGCACCTCTGAAGTACATGCAGATACATACACCGCGCAGGCTAACGTCGGAGAAGTGCTGAAAGGTCTAAACAATCATAAGGTGCGCAGCGGAAGAGCCTCGTGTCAAAATCGTGATTTAAGATATACCTTTTTCAGAACCTAGAATCGAACCCAACCGCGCTGCTCGTCTTCGGAAACGGTGATGGCGGAGGTGGTCCGCTCTCAAAGATGTTGGAGAACGTCAGTCTCTCAGTTATTGTGGGTCATTATCGTAGCTGACATAGTTATACCCGGCCATACCATAGCTTCGACGCATCCGTGGCACTTCCAATAAGTCTCGCGATGTCCCTACGGTTACGATGGGCCGCTCGGTAGACGAGTTCTTTGACGATGTCAAGGAACAGTCCAACGGTGGCGATGCGCTGCCTAACTGGTAAGGATAGCTATAAAGAGATTCTGTACTCCGTTGACCCGTACCATCCCTTAGGCATGGCGAGTTGTATCTTGAGGTCTGTCGTCGTCGTGACTAACCTTGGCAGTCACTGATTCGCCTTTGTCGATAGTTCCACAGAGGAACCTACACGTCGCATGGCAAGTCCGCTGCTGATCCATGGATAAAAGTTTTGTTGCTAACTTCCGAATTCCTATCCCAGGGTCTATCAAGAAGGGCAATCGCAAATCGGAAATCCTGTTAAGGGATGTCGAAGTGAGCATGATCCATGCAGCGTATCTCGTGTGTTACTCAATGTCTATCATTTACAGCATCTCGCGACTTTGGCCTCCGTGTTCAGGCATGACACATACACGTATCCCGCAGAAAAGGTCAATGACAATTGGGAGAAAGTGCTTCTGAACCAGTGTACGTGATTATCATTCGTCATTCCTTGACTGGTATCTCAATGATAATTGGGTACAGTCCACGATGGTAAGGTTCTCTTCACGACGTACTTTTCCCAATCTAATATGGAATTGCTCAAGTCCTCCCGGGTTCTGCCATGTAAGCTTCATTGTATCCCAACCATTGCATTCATTTTGACAGTCCTACAGTGGCATGGTCTATGACGACGCTGAGAAGCTATATGCCGAAGTTCGCGAGGACGGGGAAGCTCTCCTCGAAGACGCCTTCCGTGCCATCTTCCCGTCCTCACTGCCGCTTTCACCCAGCACAGCCAACGAACTAACCCGCGCATCTACACTATTCGGATTCAACACGACCTTCTTCCCTCGCCGGGACGTCGTCAAGGTCCCGCTCAGTGGGCCCGCAAAGGCTCTCGGTGGGAGCGTCGTGCAGACGTCGAAGGATGGCAGTGTTGGTTATGCGCTCATGGACTGCTCAGAGGGCGGAAATCTGGTCGCGGCAAGTTCCTTAGCTAAAGATGTCGCCGACGCCGCCGCTGTGTCTGGTCAGTCAAATCATGCTCATCTATACCCTGATATTGACGCGTAGATCTTCTAGCTCAGTCGGATAGCGTGGACGGTTTCGTGCTCAAGAATTCCGGCGTGCAGCTCACGGTGTCGGGCGGACGGATCACCAGCCTTCTTGATGTCAAGCTTGGGTATGCTTCCAAGCATTATTCATGCGTCGCCAGCTTGTTCTCACGTCACTTTGCAGTCGCGAACTCATAGCGAAGGGCAAGACCGGAGGCTTGATCATCTTCGAAGATCGCCCAAACTACTGGGATGCTTGGGGTGGGTATCCATCTAGGTATGCTCGACGAGAGGCTGATTTGCATGTTCATATAGATGTGGAAATCCACCACCTTGAGAAAGCACAGGAGCTCAAATTCGGCAGTGTTAAGGTTGTCGCCAATGGTCCGCTGCGCGCATCGGTACATGCGCAAGTGAAACATGGAAAGAGTACCATTGACCTTACGGTGAGGAAACTACATCGAGCGAGGATTCGTAGCATTAATGAAGTCTGTTCCTCATAGATCTCTGTCGATGCTATCAATGCCACTCTCAAGGACAACTCACGCCCTCTCTTCACGTTTGATGCTGAAGTTGATTGGCATGAACGTCACGAGTTTCTTAAGTGTATGTCAACTTCTGAGCGAATACGCGTATATGCTGACTTGGGTGCAGTTGAGCTACCGTTAGACATCCATAGCGACGTGGCAATCTATGAAACTCAGTTCGGCCATGTGCAGCGTCCCACACACAAGAACACCACGTGGGATGCAGCCAAATTTGAGGTTTGCGGACACAAGGTTCGTTCCGATCAGGAAAAGATTCCGAGTGTATCTAATATTTTCTTCGTCTGTGAAGTATGCCGACCTGAGCGAATTCGGATACGGCGTGGCAATTTTGTCCGAGTCCAAGTATGGTTTCTCCTGCCTGGGCAATGTTCTCCGCATTTCGCTGCTTCGAGCTGCGACGGCTCCCGATGCGGAGCAGGACCAAGGTATGAGAAATCCAGTTATGGCCCCGTTTGATGTTGACTCCCTACAGGTAAACATGAGTTCTCTTGGGCCGTACTGCCTCATGAGGGTCACTTCCTCGAATCCGATGTCCCCATTGCCGGCTACCTCTTCAACTCCCCCGTGCACGGTAAGTCCGTTATCTTCTTCCACATCAGTTTGTTGACGCCAACTTCTGCAGTCCGCTTCCTTCGTGATGGAGAATCCCGTGACATCGTCGCGCCGCGAAACCCATTCTGGCTCTCAGGGGCGCGTAATGTCTTCCTTGAGACCATCAAACGTGGTGACCTTGACAGCGATGAAGACGGCCGTCGCACCGTAATTCTGCGCCTGTATGAGGCATTCGGTGGCCATGCCCAAGTCAACCTGCATGTTGGCGGGACCATCGTCATCGACGCGGCCCATACCACCAACTTGCTCGAAGATAACATAGATGCCGTCGACTTGATGAAGGTGGCCACCACCGGCGATTCAGTTGCGAAGCTCACGTTCCGCGGATTCGAGGTGAAGACGGTCAAGCTAGTGCTAGGCAAGCAGGGGTGAGAGCAGTTCGCGTGTTGGGATGTGTTGAAGCGAGTCGCTCACTGACGGTGCTGGACATGGTTCTCACACGCCTTGTTTGCTTTTCAGGTTTGAGAAAAATCACGGAAAGAAAGATAGCTGGGTGACCATCGAGAAACCAGGCGCCGAACTCTGACGTAACAGCAGCCATTCAACAAAGTGTATGTACTCTATGTGTTGTGTGTTGTATGATATCCCTGGTGTGGTGACATTCGCCGTGGGTTAGAAGTTGTCTGCCGCAGGAAAGAATGGAGGTGCCCAACGCTTGGAGGGTGAGAGACAGGTCGCGGTGAGTCCGTACCGACATTCTCGAGTTCCGCGCTGTGTGCCGCCGTCGATGCATTAGGTCTGACACATCAAATCGTGGCCAACCATTTTTCTTTTTGTTCTCGACGGAGATGAATCATCTAAGACTCAAATGCATGAGGGCCTCGACTTGACTCAGGATGCGACTCGGGCAGACCGGCGATATTACTGACGAAATGGATCGTAGAATTAAGGCGGGCAATTAAACAGCAAACTGGCATGTCGCAAACCTTGCTGAGCCTGGACAGAGCTTGACAATTAGCTTGGGCCGTGGCTGTCCATGTCTCCTTGTGAGGATCTTTCATTCCTGTTTGCCACGATCGAAGTGAGACAATTTTGCCTCCGTCAGTGCCTCGGGCTATCCACTTCGACGAAAGAGACAACAAGGTGGCCACTTTGTATTTTGCTGTGCTTGCACACTGTCGGGATAGACGGCGAGCTCCGTGGTCCAAGCTGCTTGAACGGATCTGCTACGTCCGGTAATAAAAAAAAATGGTATAAATACAACTCGCCAGCCAGGCTAGCAGTTCTCAGCTCACACCCCAACTCTATCTATCGCATCTCACTCGTGATATCTCTCTCACCTGCAATGGACTCCTTTACCAACGAAAGCATCTTCATCTCCTCTCAGGAGGCCACCACTCAGGTGCCCACCGACCTCGAAGATGGCGGCAGTGGAGGCCACTCCTACTGCGTCGTCGCCTGAAGGCCCGGCCATACCGTGTAAGCCCTTCATCCATCTATTCTCGTGTCATAATTACTCAACGTTTATTGTAGAGATGTGTCGATTGGCGGCCAGTGACATAATTGAATCTACGACTTTTCACGCAGACCGCCGCACCATGTCTGCACCTCGCGACACCTTTCTTGGCCTTGTACTTTTATCTTCGTTCTTTGTACTGCTGCCGCACTTGTGTGCACATTTCTATTGGGCTCTATGCGGACATTCTTCCATGGACATCTTATTATTCGTACCTTCATTCGTTTCCGTTTAGTAGGCGTGACATTGGTCTGTTCATATGGCTAGGTGATCGGTCTGGGATACTTATTTACTTGGGTCGATGCCTACGGTACTTGAAATATTGCCCTGTTGGCGTGTTGTGTGGTTGCTTCTAAACTGACTTCAATGGCGCCCATGTACCACCGCCATCCGGCACAAGTCGATGTAAAACGCCTAATGGCCTCGGCTAATAATGAAGTCATGACCTGTATAAACTCGGTGGATGGTATAATGTATGTTCAAGACCGCCTTGTACCTCATGTACGTGTATGTATATATGTGCAAACATCTCATCTAAACTGCGTGAATCTTCATGTCATCGGGATAGTCCGACGAGGACTCGTCTGTCGTAACGTGCTTGGTCTGGTTCCCGTCTGCGACGTCGATCATCTCGTGCTGCTCGACGTTGACGAATACCTGGTGGCAAGACGGAATTAGAACTCGAACGAAGCAGAGTTGACGGGGATACACGTACCTCTGGCCTCATTGAGGTTGTCCCAAGGGTGACGACATCCGGGCGCTTTAAGACGCGTAAGAGCATGCACGAGGATCAGAAGAGAAGGACATACTCGTTTGACGCTACTCTGGGCGCCATTCTCCACGTCTGAATTGGTGCTGAACGCCCATCCGCTACGCGCGTTCAGACTGGACAGTAGCGAGTTCGTGTACAGCTTGCACAGGGGAAGATTGAAGGCCAGATGCCTGAAATTGCCTAAATGAGACGAGCAAAGGTGAAAGAGTTCAAGAACTTACAGCGCTGATCCCGTCTGAAAGAAGAGGGTAAAGGTCAGTCTGCGCTGTTCGATAACGGAACGATCAAACTTACATCACCCAGGAAGAGAACACAATCAATAATGGCGACAATGGATGTCAAGAGACCCGTCTGCACGGTCACTGGACATTGACTATCAGCAAAAATCTGATGGTAAGCTACAAGAACTCACTCCTGATAATTTTGTCGACAACGTCGTCCGTGTGGGAGAAACCGGATTTGTGCTTCCTCTGTTCCAGAAGTCAGTACGTGGGTCAAGGTCAAACACTGGGCCGTACCAGGTGGATTACGAGAACCGTTGTGATGAGCACGTCCGCTACGGCAGCGGAGACAAGCCAGACTACAACAGCTGGTTTAAACTTGGAGAACTCTAGGAACTTAGGCACAAATCCGATCGCTACGGCAGTTCCGAGTCCACCAACTGTAACCTGTCGCTGAGCCAGAGCGTCCCGTTTATGTGTGACGAAGAAAGGACTAACGGCAATTCAAGAGAGCTGTCGCCGAGATGATCCCAGTTGCCAAACGGCTGCCTGTGAGGACTCGAACTCGCCACGCGAAAAAGAGTTGCACCATCGCGCCAATAATTCCCTGGAGCGCGTATAAGTGCCTCGTACAACAGTTGATCACAGTGGTACGTACTGTCATTGCCGGGTCTGCCACAACCGGTCACTAGTTAGCATTTTCTAAGAAACCCCTACGACCAGAAAAGCTCACCTGCGCCGAATACTATAGGGAAGGGGTTAGCATGAGAAGCAAAAACGTGTCGGGGATAAACTCACCCCAGTCTGCTTTTTGAATGTAGTTGATGTCACCTGGTATCGTATGGTCAAGTCGTGAGACTTAACATAAGATACGATAAACGATATGAATACCAAAATGGTTTATGAGCGAATTGAATACGAAGATCATGTCGAAGACGGAGTTTATCGTGTCGCACAAGAAAAGCACAACGATCTGAAGGACAGAGACGTTGAAGCGTGGAGCAACCCAGTGCAGTTCACATAAGAGACGTACAAAGGCCTTCATCCATATCCGGTCCCTGTTAACAGGAACATCATGGCTTAGAGTCGAGGAAAGGTGGTATCGAAGGAACCACTCACTTCTTGTACGCGCTGTAATAGATATAGATCTGCGTAAGAGAGATCCCATACAGCATGATGTTCATAAATGTGCCGACAAGGATCGGGCCGTGACTGAAGGCTACCGATCAGCCATTTTCTACGATAACAGTAGTCGACACTCACATAGGCTGAGCAACAGCAGCACCGTCCATCGCCGCAAGCCTTCACAGCAGTCTATGGGTCCAAAAGAGCGTCGTGGTGGTTACAGTACAATGTTCAGTGCTGCACGTGAACTGGCCAAGCGAGGAGTACACTGGGACGCAGGGGGAGGGGCTGGTCGGACACACGACCGTAAGCAAGATGAGCCAGCCAATTATAGGGACATTGACGACGACGAGTGCGCGGCAAATTGGAAGGACGCGACATGGACTGCTGTAAGGTAATACTAATAGAGGTCCAGGAACCTCTCGTCGCAGCCGGCGCTTACCTGAAACTGATTCGATCTCGCCCCGCCCCACGGTGTCGCTAGGCAAAAAAGGATTATCCTAGCCATCCAATCGAAAGGCGGAGCACTTCACCGTGGATGCCAGTAGATCGACGAATCTCCAGGCATGTCGAGGTGTTCAAATCAGGTAGACTACGAGAGATGCCGACACTGATATTCCTTCTGACCGAAGGTGCGCGGACTGAATCCATCGCCCAATGGGATCAAAGCCGGCACGACGAACACGAAGATTAGGACAGTCCGAAGAGATTCGAAGGAACGCGCGCCCAAAATTTGACACGGCTTCCGCTGCTAAAGCCGGGGAAGCACTTGAAAACTTTTCCGCGACCATCGGGATAAGCCAGGTCGTACCAATTTCAAGAGATGTGCAACTGCAACTCGAGAACGTCCCGCGACCTGTCGCTGTCGTGACAACAGGTGTTTGAGATGATCTTCCTCTGAAGAAGTACTGTAGAACAGCGACTCCACCGAAAAGATCAATTGGACTGAACCGATCGAATATTTGCCTACCACTGTATGACGCAAAGACTTTGAACTCCTGAAACTCTACGCTGGCAGCGTCGGCAAGAACGGCGTTCGGCAGTGCTCCTGGAGGAAGAAAGCATGGTTCGCTCCGAGCCGCCTGCAGGAGGCCGCAGGCAAGCGCGGCAGTGGCCGGCAACTGCCGCTCAAATGAAAACGTTCAACCATCACGGACGCCGAGCATCAGTACACATGTCCACCATTTTTTGTAAATACTGAAGCTGTCTCTGTCGTCTTTCAAGTTGCCTGTAGCAGCAGTCGTCGTATTCTGCGTGGAATATAGCAGAAATCCTGGTATGTGCCCTCTGAGCGCGAATTGCGGAACCTTTTCATCCTCATACGCGACAGATGCATTTTTGTGGAGTATGGCGCATGGGAATGTCTTCCGGCCTCGAGGATTGATACAAGCGAACTTGCATTTCAAAAACTCGGTAACTACTCAAGCGACAGAGCGGAATCTGGTGCGATCGGTATACCAACTGATGCGGCCGGCCAGCTACCAAGTTGTATCAGGACCCCGGATTATTAGGCCAAATCTCATGTAACAGTCCGGACATTTTTGGGCATTTCGGACGCCAAAAGCCATGTTCAAGTCCGGACAAATCGACCCCCTGCCGGCCGGGACGCCATGTACGTGGTCCGGACATGGGATACCATGTACTCGACAAGCCATGTAAGAGTCCGGCCATGGGCTCCGACTCACGCCCAACAGCTTCCAACCCACGCAAGTATCAGGTACTTTTCCGGCGTCGGTGGGCATCAGTACGCCAAAACACGATTTCCACCACACGAAAGTCGGCCCCCGGCGCTGTTCGTCGGGGCGGCGCTCCCCATCACCCGTCAATTGGCCAGGACTTGAGCTTGGCCGCGTAATGTGCCCTGTCTCGGTGTCTGGTCGGCAGGGTACTAAACAGAACGTTGTTCACACCTCCAGCTGCCGCTGCCCACCGCGAGGGTTTGCAATCGGTTGCTGTACCGCAGTAACGAGTATAGCACCTGCCACTTTTCCGTTTCGCTCAAATTCTGGTGGTATTCAGCACATCGGTGACTCGTGATGCTTTTGGGAAGCGTCGCGAGCTCGATTTCTGTGTTCAGGGGCGATTTCTGCGAAGATTCGGCCCTCCAGCAATCGTTTACATTGTCCGGACAAATCGTGCCGGGCGCGCCAGAAGCCATGTCCAGTCCGGACAAAAATCTGCCCCGGAAGCCCCCCAGTCCGGACATTTTTGAGGGCCGATTTTGAAAAATCTGACATGGCCTTTGTACCGATTATCCGGGGTCCTGTTGTACCGCGATAGCGTCCAGACGGGTGCGATTTGCGGCTTTTGGAAAGGTCCGCCTAGATTTGGGGTTGCTCCCTAGGTAAGGCTGTTTGGGAGGGTCTCGAACGCCTGCCAATATGGCGACGAATAAACATGCGTGCTTGCATATCTCATGTACGCACGTTTTCGTTCTTAGGACAATTCGACCGTTGTGCTGATGGTCATGGGAAGCCGAATCACGAGAAGCCTCGGAAAACTGTTGCACGTCATTCCCACATTGCCGCAGCGTGTTCGGTTCTATCGTCTTCTCGTTGACGGAAGCCACGCCAGATCGCATGCAGTCGGATAATCGGTACGGCCTACAGCAACGGCCCCTCATGCGCTTAGCTGCTTATTCCAAGATCATGTCCCCAAAGCGATGGATTAACTCACTACTTACTAGAGGCGCAGT
Organism: Hericium coralloides; assembly: GCA_003675405.1. Classification (NCBI taxonomy): domain Eukaryota; kingdom Fungi; phylum Basidiomycota; class Agaricomycetes; order Russulales; family Hericiaceae; genus Hericium; species Hericium coralloides. Next base: position 96,278 of record QUOP01000281.1, on the reverse strand, counting down.
GTTTACCTCAACTTTGCGTTCCTGGTGAACACATGTTTTTCGCTATAAAGACCTTGGCCCGCTCCGTCCAGCAATTCAAGGTATCCCTTGAATCCTTGCGCACGAATCTAAAATGCTTGTCTCTATCCAGGACGTCTCCGCGAAGTTTTATGACTATATCGTTGTTGGTATGCTGCTTCCTTGTCCACACTTCGCACATTTCTGATCGCTTCGTGTCAGGCGGCGGCGTATGTTCTCTCCCACACACCCCTTCGTTGATATCTCTAACTGCTCGCGTCCCGCAGACCGCCGGTCTTACGCTTGCCGTACGGCTGAGCGAAGATCCTAAGGTCTCCGTGCTGGTTCTGGAAGCTGGCGGTGCTAACATCGACGATCCCGCTATCCGTGAGTTGCTAGGGATTGCCAACGCATGATCGACACTGTTCTGATCCACACCCCCAAAATGTGACAGTCCGCCCCGCCTCGTATGGTAGCCATTTCAAAAATGACGACTACGATTGGAACCACCGCACGGTAAGTCGGTAACTATGCAGGCTGGCGTAGCTTGCTCACGCGGGTGCAATATCTCCGTAGACCCCCCAGAAGTACAGTGGAGATGTTCAGTACGACTGGCCCAGGTGCGCTTGCTTTGCCTGCTGCGTTTCATTGTTTCTCACGCCGGTGTGGTTATTCCTTTACAGAGGGAAGGTGCTGGGCGGAAGCTCTGCGATCAACTTCATGTGCTGGACACGCCCGCCGGCTGCGGAGATTGATGGTTGGTCGAGATCTCGCAGCTCCACCACGCCTATCTTAAAAAGGAATGTGACCCGCAGACATCGAGCGCCTCGGCAACCCCGGATGGAACTGGAAGAACTTCAGGAAGTATTCCGACAAGCTCGAGAGGTACGCGCCACGACATTGCGTTGTCACCATGTTGACTGACGGTTGCTAGGTTCGTGGAGCCCGCCAAGGAAATTGCGAAGAAACACGAACTTCGGACTGAGGGATGGACGACCAGCAAGGCCGGTACGTGAACTATCGTCATCGTCGATGTCCGAAGCGCGTACCCACTTTCGCCCGATGACGACCTGCAGGATCTATCATCGCCGCGTTCCCTGGGACGATATACACTCCGGAACTCGAATTCCAGAAGGTGGGTTCACAGATCTAGTATTCGTGCCTGATCATACTCATATCTATCTCCATCTAGTCACTGCTAAAGTTCGGTATCCCCTATGCGAAGGATCCTGTAAGTGCGCGGACTTGAGATTGGTCGACTTTATCTAACGCAACTTGAACCGTGGTCGTGTAGCTTGGTGGCGACGTGAGGACTTTTGCTGTGAACTGAGGAGATCGTCGCTGACCACTGGTCCACAGCCGAAGGGAGTCTTTTTCAACCCGCAGACCGTCGATCCCGTGGACTCCACGCGCTCCTATGCCGTTACTGTAAGTCCGAATGGTCCATAATTCCGCTAATTTCTGGCTGATATAGATCTCAAGGCGTATTATAAACCAGCCAAGGAGCGCAAGAACCTAAACATCCTCGTGAAGGCGGCCTGCAACCGCCTGGTGACGGAGAAGCGCGCTGATGGCACCATCGTCGGCAAGGCTGTTGAGTTCGAGCACGACGGCAAGACCCACACGGTGGACGTTGGGAAGGAGGTCATCGTGTCTGCGGGGTGGGCTCATGGCGTCTACCTGCAACCGTCGAGCGTCACTGACTATGTCATGCAGAGCTCTGAAGACCCCCCATATCCTCGAGCTCTCCGGGATCGGCAAGAAGAGTGTACTGGACAAGCTCAACATCCCTGTGCAGGTCGATCTCCCCGTCGGAGAGAATGTCCAGGAGCACATGTACATCGGTGTTACGTATGGTGAGCATCTTATCAACATGACATTAACAGACGGTTGCTAAATTATGGCGCCACAGAGCTCCGCGACGAAGTCAACACCTTATCTCTCGATGCGCTTCGCGACCCGAAAGCCGTCGAGAAGCACGTCGAACTCCAGTACGCACTTGTAATAGCGGTGGAACTAGAAGCTCGACCTCTAATTTCTCGTGCAGCAAGAAGAACGAAGGATGCTTCTCCATGGGTCTCATGGGCTACTCCTTCATGCCCCTGCAAGCTTACTCCCCGCGCGCCGACGAGATCCACAAGGCCGCGAAGGCGCAAATCCTGGCGAACAAGGAGAAATATGCACCGGGTGTCTTCGAGCAGATGAAGGTCCACATGGACCGTCTCGATAGAGGAGCTCCAGGTTGTGAATACATTAACTTCCCGGGCTTCTTGTCTTTCCCTAGTAAGCAGCCCAACTCTTCGCGGGGCCTACATATGTTGATGATTATACTGCAGACCCGCCCAAGCCTGGCAAGAAGTACTTCACGACGCTCGTCGCGATGAACCACATGTTCTCGAGAGGAACTATCGTATGCATCTCTAGCCTTTCAGTAGCTGACTGCTCACTGACTCTCTTCACAGCACTCCACCTCAAAGGACCCGCGTACTGACCCTGAGTATGACCCGCAATACTTCAAGGAGCAAATCGGCACGTAGCATTCTCGTATGACCTTGGTTAATCTAATCTGCCTGTAGACCTCGATACCTTCGTCGAGTCCGTGAAGTTCATCCAAAGACTGAAGGACACGGCGCCTCTCAAGGACATTATCGGCGCAGAGGTCAACCCTGGCCCTAACTGCACCACGGACGAGCAGCTCCAGGACTGGGTCAAGAAATACATGAGCACGACCTACCGTCAGTCTTCAATGCCACGCGCCCGCCTTACTTGCTCATCTGACTTCTCGTAGACACGTCTTCCTCGGCCTCTATGCTTCCGAAGGATAAGGGCGGTGTCGTCGATCCTAAACTCAAGGCGAGTAGCCTTCTTTCCTGCCAATCAGCCTTCCCTTAATACTTCGTATCCCACGAACCAGGTCTATGGCACCGCAAACATCCGTGTGTGCGATCTGTCCATCCTTCCGATCCATTTCGCGGCGCATCCGCAAGGTAGGCTCACTTCCGCGCCTTCTCACTGATCGAATTGATCGCTGACATCTCATATCTGTTCCGCTATAGCTTCTATCTATGCATTTGCAGAGCAGGCCGCGGACATCATTAAGGGCAAGATCTAAGGGCTTAGGCTCTCCGCAGATTCACGGAGCCATTGCTTGGCGGCCCTCCATACAATTGTTCCAAGCATACATACATACCCTGTTCGCAGCCCCCTCATACCATGATACCACATTGTTAGAAGGATAGAATTAAGAAATGACATTTTTATGTACAATCTGCACCGGGAGGTCTACTCGTATGGGACCGTGCGACGCGTCCATACCCTCGACGCGTGTCTGACGTAATAAGCGCCTACTGCTGTTGTCTTCCACCACCATCCGACCTACCCATCCGGCACAACGTCTCCCATGGACCCATCCTCATCAACGGCCTCAGAGCCATCAACCGACTCTGCATCTCGCGGTCGAGGCCGTGGCCGTGGCCGCTCGCGCGGCGGGCTCGGCAAGTACTTACGCGCGCGAGGACGCGGGCGGGGCGGCGGGCGGCCCGCCGAGTTCCGCGAGCGACTTGTGCTCGAGGACGAGCAGACCGCGGAGCTCGACGAGGAGGCCGCGCGCGAGCTCGCGCGCAAATATGCGCGGCGGCAGCTGGGGAGCAATGTGGATCGGTATGCCGAGCCGGAGCCTGAGCTCGGGTCGGATGGTGCGTACGCTTGTGGCGGTCTGTCTTATCTAAGTGGAATCTGAGTGCTGAAATTTCGATTGTGGTTCTGTTTTGGCTGTAGGTGAGGAGATCGTCGAGCCGGAGGTCGACTTGTCGAAGTTCCTCGAGCGGCAGCGGCTCGAGGATGCTTCTGGACCGGCACTAGCGCCCGCGCCAGAAGACGACGCGGAGGACGTCGACCCCACGCTTGCGCACATCACAGGCAAAGCGCGGCCTGCACCTGAGGCGCAATCACGGAAAGGCAAGGTGCAGACGGTCGAGTGGGATGCTGCGCTGGAAGAGATGAGCCGCGAGAAGGCTGTCGCTGAGGCGCACTGGGGTAAGTACTCAGAGCTCTGTCTTAATATAATATTCCTGATGTGCTTGATCGCGTGCGAAGACTTGAAGGGCCGCTTTCGGGCCAATGCTGCAAGGCAGAGAGGACGATCTACACCACGCGGCGTCGTATCGGGTCGGACAGAACGAAGACAAGGTCCGTATGAGTTCCCGATATCTTCGATAGGATGACATCCATACCCCAGTTTCTTCTCTGATAGACAAGTCCTATACGGTTGCGCCCCTCCTACCAGAAGACGCAGAGAAGGAGGCTGCGAAGGATCCCAAAGTTCAGATGGAAGATTTCCTAGACGATTTACTGGGCTGATCCGAAGACTAAGGTAAGTTCGTTTGCCATCCTTTACTCGCACTGACCAGGATAATCATACTAGCGTTTCAGTATTCCATTCGGAAAGTAAGATAGCGCGTTTCACTGATGGGAATTGTAACACTGGGATTGCGCTATCAAGTCACTGCAGGGACGAACCACTTGCCTCGACGATCAGTCGATCCCGACCTTCTCTACTGGGCGGATTCTCTACCGCCGATCTTAGAGGCCTTTCATCAAGGAGTTGGCACGGTGCAAGTTTGGCATGGATGTGCATGATCAAACGGAGCGACGCCGTGACGACTTGAAGGGGAGCAGCGGGCGAGCTCTACGGCATTCATGACGCCCCGTACTTACACCGCACAATACGAACTTGAAGCTGCCAGCCAGACACCTGAGCGTGATAATCGCAAGGCGCTTGCGCTCGTACGCATTCTGACATCTACGCAAGTAAGGAATAAGATGATTGGATCGGAATATTTGACCCCACAGCTATAGATACGATAATGTTACACCCAGATAGCCACGGCACTAAGACTACACCTCTAGCCGGTACAAAACTGCGGATTTAAGCGGGTACATAATCTGGACAGCACGATGAGATGATAAACCCGAATAAGAATAGGTAAAGGAGTGTGTCAAAATTGGGTTGATCAAGGGAGGGTGGGTGATTGAGGAGGGGTGGCAGGAAGGGTGGCAGGAAGGGATGGTTGGAAGAGAGGGGAGGGAAGGGAAGTTGGTTTCGCAGCGGAAGGGAAGATGTTCGCATGTTTGGATGTTTGAGCGCTCAGCGCGATATGATGTCACTGGGGAAATAAGCGTGAGTACTTGAGTCGCCTGGCAGGAATGTCGAAGAAGACCTGAACTCACGATTGTGAAGGAGGGGAGGAATATTCATGCGATAACGCAGTAGATACCAGGGCGGTCCTGGCTGTCGCCATCGGTGAACTCGGGAGCATCGACGACGTCGCCGTGAGTCGTAATGCCGAAAGACTGAGAGCCGCCCGGGCACGAAAGGACGTCGAAAGTATCCATTGGGATGAGTGGGTGCGTAGATGGATTGGTAGGTGCGCGTGGTAGTTCGATAAGAGCGAATTAGAGATTACTCGAATGCATGCACAAGTTACACGGGGCAGGAGATTAATCGTGGTTCATAGAGGGAACGAAGAAGAGCGAAGTTGGTTTTTAAGGAAAAATCGCCTAATTTTCCGCATAAATATTCCGGCAGCTGATGGTCACCAGGTCAAGGTGTTGCCAATTGCTCCCAGCTGAGATGGAGATTTCCGGAGAAATGAGGATCTATACGGCCCTATACGCTTTGGCTATTACACACATACTTACAGGCAATAATCGCAATATGTCATCGTATTCACGAAAGGTACTGATACAAGTAGAAGAGTCGCATCGTACACCGAAACCAACTAGAAACTGTGAATATCCGAAATGTCGTGCGCACGGGTGATGAGTATAGCTGTAAAGGACAGACGAGAGTGCAGGCTGCGCGTCGTAACCTGGTTTTGAAAGAGCGTGTGCGCGATGCGTTAGGTATGGAGAGAAGAGGACAAGTAGCGATACAGTATGTCGGAGTAGATGTAGACAGAATAACTTAGGTCAGTACTGGGTTAGTAGCAGCGCGAGCCAAGCGCGTTGGGAATATCAGAAACGAAGGGAAAAATGCGATGGCAGGGAGCGGGAATCTAAACCGCCTCGCCAGGATAAACATGCGCCGATGACCGACGCGGGGAACTGCTACGCGACCGCCGACCCTTGCGCTCTTCAGGAACCGGCCCGATGAGCACGGTCGGGTAGCTGAAAGGACGCGGCGTGGAGGGTTGCATGTGCGCGGCAGGCGGGGGGTAACTGATGTGCCCGCTGTCGGAAGGCGTGGAAGGCACGGGGGTGTCCGGGAGCGCTTTCTCTGGCGTGGAGGGGTGCGAGTATGACGACGCTGTATATGTGGTGGATGCGTACGGCGGAAGGGCCGACGCGGAGCGTGTAAGAGGGAATGCGAGAACTTTCGGCTCAGCGATTGAGGTAGAAGATGTGGAGGCTAGTGATGAGAACGTCTTGCTTGTTGAGGTGAAGCGCGGAGGCGCGGGTGTACTGATCCAGGAGGTTAGCCGACGACGAACAGGATTGAGACGAATATACTAACACATAGGAGGGCAGCGAGTTTGTGAAGTCGTCCCGAGGAGTGCGCCTGAAGATGTGCTTCAGCACCCAATTGCCGCAAGCGCGATACTCCTTCATAGCCTCCTCGCCGAACGCGAAGAAGGCAGCGAAGATAAATGCTGAAATAGGGATCGTCCACCAGAGCGCGAACGTCCAACGCAAGTCGTCCTCCGTTATCAGAACAGTTGGGAACTGCCCGATCTGCCAGAAGCCGAAGTGGACGTTGGCCCAGCTGACCCACGGGCGAAGGCCGCCGCGGCAGCTAAACCAGACGTTGAGAATAGAGACAATCAAGGTCCAGAACATCTCGACGAGGGACATCATCATGAGGCGCAAGTAGCGCGCAGTCGTCAGTGCGGAGTTGGACTGCTGGAGATGTTGCGTAAAGGACAAACGGCGGCGGAAGAAGTGCGCCAGCGCCATGCCTACGAGATTTGGTAAGACATCGCCTCACTCAAAAGTCGTGAGTTACTCGTACCACCAAGGACTAGAGTCGCGGCCGTGAGGACGAGCGGCGGAAGAAAGACGATGAAGACCGAAGCGATTGAGATGTAAACGGTGGGACGGCAGCCGAAGCCTTGCACGATATCGAATCTATGTCCCTGGACGACGTAGTCTGCAGAAAGGAAATCAGACTTGAATGTTGAAGTAGAGCAGAGAAAAACCCACGTAAAATCATATAAATGATAGGCAGGCCCCAGCACATAGCCAAATCGAAGATCATATGCTTCCGCTTACTCGCTCTGGTCGTATGAGCCTGGCGGACCGAGGCGATTCTCTCCAAATGCACACAAAGACAAAAACAAGCAGCGGGTAGTGCTATGTTGCTCCCAATCTGGATCTTTGTCACTGCAGAGGTGTCAGATATACAAGTAGAGCAGCCGTGAGGGGTCGTCCAGCTCACCGATGTCGCACCACACAGGTGCGATGATGCGTGCGTTGTCAAACCATACCGACGTATTGACACCGTAGATAAAGTTCGAGACGAATAACCAGGCAAGGATCGAAAGAGTTGGGACATTGCGAGCCCGCCAATGCCAGGGCAGAGGGACGAGAACAGCGGCAGCGGCGAGGAAAGCGCCAACGGGGAGTTCTGCATGCATGGCAGTGGTGAAAATGTGTGGGAGATGGGGATGAGATACAGCAAAAGACTAGGGAACCACCGCATGTATATGTCGGCCCTTAGCCTGCATCTTCCATTGTCGCTTTGCATAATGCGCACTGGAACAAAGCAAGCTGCTAAGCGCGCGTGCCATTGTCCTTGCCGAGTCCGGAAGCTGTCACGGTGTCACAGTAACAGAACAATGGGGTTTGAACTCCGCGACATTGACTTCACCGTGATCACGCTCACGCTTTGGGTATTCGCATTACTTAGAGTATATTTGACTACAGTTGGATAAGTACTTACAATATGTAAGACTTCATGTCAATATAATAATTCACTGGGAAAAGCGGTCGCCCATGTGAATCACCCCCTGAATTTTGTCAAAGCGGCGTCCTTGATGAGATGGTGTCTCGTTTCGGCACTCTGAACTAGTCAGAACTCAGAACTCAGAACTCAGAACTCAGAACTCAGTACTATGTACTATGTAGTGCTGCCGCTTGGTGTCAGTGTTCGGACCCGGCCGAGGTGGAGCTAGGAAAACACAGAGTCTGCTGGCCCTCTGAGAATTATGATACAAACTCCAACGCGAAAGACAAGGGTCAGCCTCGGCCCGGTATCTAAAGCCAGAAAGCACAGAATGAATGCAATAATCAGGAAAAGCGTGAAGTCATTATCATTGATAAATAACCCATCAGGGAGCGACTGGTCGTGACCCAAGCTAATACAGGTGGTCTACGATATGTACGTCTATGAATACAAAAGAGTGACAGTGCCGAGAAAAAAAATTGTACAAGAGGAAGAGACGAATCATTATGCGGGGTATATAGTAGGCGATTTCTGGGTTACTATGGTCTAGGCAGCGCCGTGGAAATCATGGACGTGAGTAGAGGTGGTGTAAGACGGCGACGGTGGTTGTTGCAACTCGATCGCCTGTTCTGAATGTGGCTCAAGCCCGAAGTCGGGCTTGATCCTGGGAGGTACTGGATAGCTATGTAAGGGTAGCGAGAATGATTTCTCTGCTGGCGATGCTGAAGTCGTGGTCGTAAAGACCGATGAGGTACTTGTCTTGACGGGTGGCATGTAAATGGGGAGTGTCCCATGGCTGAAAGTGGGGTTGGTCTGGTCTGTCTTCGAAGAGCGCGGCCACGGCATAATTCTATGGACCGAAAGATTGAGCCACAGATACAAAACAAATTCAAGACAACATACCGTGCAAACGTGGCTCCGAGCTTCGATGGCTGCGACGACGTAGAGGGGCGTAAGCCGAAAGGCCTGACGAGAAACCAAAAAGCCATCTTGTAGTGACGCCGGGCTTCGCCCGCAAAGCCGAACAGGGCAAAGAATAGCAAACAGCAGACCGGGTAGATCCACCTGCCCATCTCCACGGCCACAAAGTACGCGTGGTTGGTCTTCCACAGCAAACTCGGTACCAGCGAGACATTGCCAAAATCGAAGTGAGTGTCGGCCCAACCCTTGTATGGAGCGAGAGCGACACCATCAGTGTTGATGAAGATGCTGTAAATGCCGAGGGGGACGGTGCATGCCATCTCGATGCAAGCGAGGAGCATGAGTCGGAAATAGCGGTTCACGCTCATAGAGCTAGCTGAGGAAACGACGCTGCTGAACTCAAATCGCCGACGTAAGAAAGCCTTCAGAGAGAGCGCTTTAAAGAGCGTCAGTAGATAACCCTGAAGATAGATGGCAGGGCGAGCATACCAGCGTAGACAAACGAGATGCAACCCAGTAAAACTGGCCAAATGAACACGAGTGGGTATGCCAAGACGGTATTATAGATAACAGGCATGCAGCCCACGTCCTCGAGGATGTCAAAGCGATGGCCTTGAACAAATATATCTGGTAGACAGCATGAGCGTCATCGACGGAGGGACGTGACACGACTTACGAAGGAACATGACTAGTGCAGGAACTCCCAGGGCAATAGCCATGTCAACGAGCACGGCGCGTTGTTTCTACGGCAGTCAGGATGACGCTGCAGAAACGCGGATAATTTGGGACGTACATCATTACGGGTGATTGATACAGTCTGAATGGACGCTATTTTGTACAGACGACGATTGATACACAAAGATGCTGCAGGGATACCGACACCAGCGCCGATAATAAATTTAGTAGCTACAGTAGTGTGTAAGAACAGGATCAAAGGACGAGGCAGAGCGACTCACAAATATCGCACCAGACCGGCGCAGGATTGTTGATGTTTCCGTGCCAGACTACGGAATTCACGAATTGGATCAAACTCGCCAGAGATGCCCAGAACATGTACAAGCATGTCCCAGCGTTCCACGCCTGCAAGTGCCACGACAAAGGAATGACAGCGGCGACGAAACCGAGGAAGGCGAACACGGGGAAAAGAGGATAGGGATCGGGATCGGGGATCATGATTGCGGAGGACGGGTCGTTACTTTGCTAGGGTGTGAAGGGAATGCGGGCGGCTTGAGGATGTGGAATGTGTACCACCTACCCTCCGAATCCCTTTAAGAGACCGCATGTCGATGATTGCGCATTGACGTTGTCAGACAACAATGGGGGAGTAGAGGACAATGGATTGACGCGTGTCCGCCCCAGAATGCTTTGTGACCCGTGACCGCGTCATTTGCCGAGGCGCTGCATTCCTTATTTGGCGTTGAATGGGCTTCCACCTCGACAGCCCAAAGCTACTGTAATTCATCTGAATTTACAGCTTTTTCGCTCTCCAACGGTTGGAATTTTGAACCTATTGCACGCGCGTGGCCGCAAGGAAGCTCTAAAAGGATTTTATGTAAATTCTGGTTTGGGACAGTAAGCGCTAGTGCCGGCGTCAGCGTTCCGGTTGGCCGCTTGCCGAGCATTGTTGAAGCCCGCGTATTCACCAGACAATGCGTCCCGCTCAATGCTTATAAGAGAGCGCTTATCGTAAACGAATCCTCCACGACATCCGCCTCATCCCCTGTAAGCCAAAAGCACATAACCATACCGCTGCCCGCAGCCCCCATACAAGCCCACACCCAATCTACATCCCAGTCCACATCCTAACAATGGATTCTTTCACTACGCTCTCTGACATTCTCCCATCTAATCCTCCGTCTGAGGACCATGTTGAGGAGCTCGGTCTTCCTATCGATGAGGAGCACGTAGGTGCGGGTGTCACTGTCGCATTCTGTGTCATCTCGTAACCGCTCGTGAGTTCGTCTTTATTTGGTGTTCGCGTCTTTATTGAGCATTGCACAGAAAGTGCCTACAGTACTCCATCCAACCTGCCTCACATCTGCGAAACCTCTCCATTCGTTCCCGCTCTCATTGCTGCCCGATGGGCAACCTCCACGCTCCTTATTTTCAATCTCCAGCTTATTTATTCGTTATTGTTGGATTATGACGGTCATAGGGTTATACAGCGGTAGAGTTTCTGTATCGTTATCAGCGTATGGTTATCTTCTGTAGTTGTATCCCGTGTCTGGATTCTCGTTCGTTCTGGGCCTGGCGCCCAGTAACTTATCTTCTCTTGTAGCTTACGACGACGGCTCTCGAGACATACTGTATACCAGGCAATTGCATTCGGCTCCCCTCCCCTCCCTGGTCTACCAGCTACCAGCTGATGTTTTAAGTGGAAAATATCATCGTCTGTAATGACTAGTCAAAGTTCGCGCATCGGGCAAGCGTGAAGAGTGGTCTCGAAGAACTCGCCAAACAACATTCGTGTTGTATACACATACTGTACTTACGGCCATAGGGCCGCGGATTTCATGGAAAAGCATAAGTGTTCATAATGCGTCGCGGAAGGACGTGACAACTACCACAAAAAGTACGGCGAGCATAAAACTAGCATAGGGATATAGGCGTCGTAATCCATGCTGCGATGAAACAGACGGCGATCCTGCGTTGCCAGCAAGGCAGGCCGGCAACAGGTCGGAGGAATAACCATCTGTGAGATCGAGACTAACTTCCCTCTCGGAGGTCATATGAAGCACGAAAGTGCATATAGCAGCATAGCCTGTCGAGCAATCAGTCCGAACCGGTCATGGTGAAGAGATGCTCGGACGACAACCTTCTACTTGGGCAGACGCTGTTTCTCTGAGCTGGGCTACTCCCGCTCTGGCGGGTCCTGCGTCGGTGGCTTCGCAATCTATGCATCGCTTAAAATCTTCAGGCGGAGCGCGGCGGCAAAGGCAGCCGACAAGGTTATTGCAGGACTAGACAGAAATTCGTTCAGAGTATCAGCTCAATGCAAATGGCGAACGCATTCAGGCCGCGTACAGCTCGTATGTCTAGCAGAACCGCGCATTGCGACGCGCACTTAAAGCGAGTGTCAGCGTGGTATCAGTCACAGAACAGTGAAAGCGCATACACTAGGTGTCGATCGAGGCACTGTTATCTCAGGTGCACATACTTTGGACGCTATGTCACCGTTGATCTGGAGAGGAATATATAGACCTGTAGTGAGAATATGGCAGGGTGGTGAGTCCTCTGCCCGAGTCAATGCAGCTCAGGTCAACGATACCTTGTGATGTCAGCACCGCTGTAAGGACGGCGATCATGATCAGAGCAACGGAAGAAATCGACGACATGACGAAATAAAGGTATACGCAACTCGAGGAAAGGGGATGCAGATATTGTTAGGATGGCGGCCTTATAGTATGTGCGCGATGGGCTTGCAAAGCGGGACTATTACGGTTGGCGGGATGAAGAGATTACCTACGCTTGTGTTGTCAAAGCGTCGCGCCTGCAGTGTGGCAAGCATCAATGCTCACTGACACAGTTTGAGCAAACAATAGCGCAATCACCTGGTTACCAAGAGGACGTGAAGGACCGAGCACAAGATCGGGTCTACGCGGTACCGAATGAAGAATGCATCTCGGAGGTAACACCTCCCTCCCTCGTTGTGTACTAGAGACTCGGTCACCAGTCTATCTCGGAGGCGTTTCGTGGAATATCCTGGATTACAGCAGGAATTCAATGAAGCGTTGCTTACATGCAGAAGTAGGGAAATGTTCTGGGTCGCTGTTTTAGGAGAGGTTCACAGCTAATTGCAAAACGTTAGGCCGTGTCTGGGAAAAAACCCGGGTAGCATCTGTTTTGATGGCGCTTTACCCCGCTTCCCCAAGCGTCTGCCGCGGTATGCCGCAGCCACCGGCTCGACGGCATTATCGTGCGGAGACGCAAATCGAGGTGGCGCCCAGCGTCACGGTTCAATTTCCGTCATACTCCGTCCCCGCGCGGCCGTCCGACTATTTTCGGGTGATGGCCTAACGTTTTGCAATTAGCTGCAATTACGGCCGAAACTGGCCTTCAGTACGGAAGGAAGGAAGGAAGTATATTCAACATTTGGGTATAACCTCCTACGTACATGACTAAGCTATGGTTATTTTTGATGAAATCGCGACTTGTACATAGTATTACAAGTTGCGATTACAAGTGTAAGTTAATTGGCTAGCCGGGGAACCAGTAGCCGCTGCATCTACCAAGACGTGCCGTCTCTACATGCTGGCTAGCCCTGTCTCGTTCAAAGGGACATTTGTACCGGTCGCAGCATACTTAATACAAGCTCTCAATTCTCGAAATGAAGAGGCAGCTGAGGTGAATTATACGGCCGGGAAGTCATCCAGCCGCATCATAAGAATATTCCGTCACTGATAGAAATACATGCAAGTCGCGGACTCATAAGATCACGATAGACAGTAACTCTTCTGATACAACGGATAGCAATACAGCACAGTTGATACAGTTAAAAACGAGCGACAACGACCAAACCAAATGACAACCGAAATAAGGATAAATAGGTAGGCCGCGAAAAACGACCGGGGTATAAATGTCAAGGAAAGGGTTCCTGGGGAGCGCGAAGGGGGTGGGGCGATGGCAGGGCAGTACGGAAAGAGAAGGTAGTGCAGAAAGGCGAAGGATGTATCCAGATGCAATCTGCCGCTCAAAGATTAGAGAACGGCAAGGCACAGGAGAGGAGCAGACATACCCAGCTGCAAATGCAGGGAGTAATCAAGTAATCACGCAGTAGATGCCGGGGCGCCATTGGCTGTCTTCATCGACTGGCATGGATTCTGGCTGCTCTGAGCCAATTGTGAGGATGGCGCCGGTAAAGAGGGTGGTGTCCTCGAAGGAGTCCATGGCAAATGAGAGCGTATGAGGATGACTTAGACGTAAAGTTGGAAGACGTGAGGGCGAGGGCGTAGGCGGGGTAGGCGAGTAGTAGTGGGAAAGTAACTATTGCGCGCGGGGAGCTTTATACTCGCTTTTCTAATACGCACCTGGATTTTGCCATTGTCTCACCTATGCGATATACAATGGGTAGATGTAGGCTAAGCGAGCATGGACAATGGCCTAGGAGCATCCGGTCACCCGGCCCGCCTTCGCTCAGAATGTAACGGATTCGTTGAATTTATACAAAACAAAGCGACCGTCTGAGGGCGTGCTCATTGAGGAACCGAGCTTGTCAAAGCGACAGTTGCATTGGCCGGCGCCACTATAGCGCACGTGGCACAGCGGAGACTCGATCAGCTCGCATTTTTGACCTTCGGCCTGGCGACATGTGAAGTATACAAACTATTGAATGACTCACGAACGTTGTCTGGTATGTGAGAAGAGCCGAATGCTAGAGCTCAGAAATTGGGGAGGAAACGTCGATGAACAATGGAAGGCGGAACAATGTGCGTGCCAGCGCCTCGTACGTTAAGCGCCCAAGACAATGGGAGCATAAGCGCCTATCCTTCCTTTCAACCTCCCCCCCTCATATTACTTCAAGTATAGAGTAGTATGGCTTCACCACTTCCCCTACCCGCTTCCCCTTTCTCTCATCGCCGACACCAGGCATCCTCCTTAAAATGTCCGAATCCAGCTATCCCGTCTTCCCCATCTTCGCCTTCCTCGGCTTTGTTCTCGCAGTCATTCCCTTACCATGGCACTTGCAGGCCTGGAATTCGGGAACATGTCTGTACATGATCTGGACCGCGCTGGCGTGCTTGAATCAGTTTGTGAATTCCATTGTTTGGCACGGGAATGCCTTGGATGTTGCGCCTGTATGGTGTGATATATGTACGTCTCCATCGTCTACTCACCGAGCCAATGCTGACGCCTCGATAGCTTCCCGCTTGATGATCGGGACTGCAGTAGCGATCCCGGCGGCATCATTATGCATCAACCGCAGGTTGTACAAGATTGCCACAGTTTCAACCGTTTCGATATCTCGAGGAGAGGTATGTCTATTCTTTCTTTGTCCTTGGAATCCATATTGAGTCCGACACTAGAAACGCCGTGCCGTTCTCGTTGATCTAGCGATCGGTCTCGGTATACCAGTTATCCAAATGGTCTTGCGTGAGTATAACGCTGGCGAGCCAATGTCTTATTCTAACCTGGCTGTCTTCAGAATACGTTGTCCAAGGCCATCGCTATGACATTTATGAAGACATCGGGTGCTTTCCATTCACCTTCAACACGCCTCTGGCGTATCCGTTAGTTTTGCTCTGGCCAATCATCATCGGCCTCATCTCCGCCGTCTACTGCGGTTCGTTCATTTCGTTTAGTTTAGACCTTAGATCTCAGGCTCATTTCCCTCACAGCATTGACTCTACGCGCTTTCCTCAAGCGTCGCAGCCAATTCAGCGAATTCATCACCTCGCATTCTTCGCTCACCGTCAACCGCTACTTCCGCCTGATGGCGCTGGCGTCCGCCGATCTGCTGTGCACGGTCCCCTACAGCGCCTACGGCACCTACCTCGACCTGACCGCCGCGCCTTTGAGCCCGTGGCGCGGGTGGGCGGACGCGCACTTCGACTTCGCGAAGGTGAACCTCATCCCGGCCGTCCTCTGGCGCCCGAATCACCAGCTCGCGGTCTCGCTCGAGCTCAGCCGCTGGCTGCTCCCCGTCTGCGCGATCATCTTCTTCGCGTTCTTTGGCTTCGCGCTTGAGGCGCGCAAGAACTACGTGGCGCTCTGGAGGACGTGCACGCGTCGCATTCCATTGCCCTCGCTCCGTCGCGCGGATGGCTCGAGGTACGCATTCCATTTCGCCTATTACTTCAGTTCACGCTCTAACGTGGAATCTGTTCTCAGTCGCATTACCGGCCTCGTCCAGCCGTCATCAAAGGAGAGCGGCGCGCTTCCCATCTACGTCGCGCGCCCGCCGCCTTCGCAGACTTTCATCTCATGCGACTCCACGTCCACCTTTAGAGACGACAAACTTCCGTCCCCTTAACGCCTCCTCTCCGCTACTGACATATACCCAAAACACCTTAGGCTATTTATCGACCTCGTGCGCACGCGCGATGACCACCTTCGTTGCTCTTCTCTGTCCCATCTTCACGATCATTGTACTGCCTTGGATTACGACACTCCCCTGTGTAGCGCTGTATTTATGTAGACCTGTATTCGTAGGCTCGGGTATGGGCTGGTTAATGACATTTCGATTCTCATTCGCATTGGTCTTGTTGCTTTGTGTTCCATGCTGTCTGCTTCGTAGGCAAATAGTCTGGAAAGGTCGGGCTCTGCTCATACCAGAATGTTTCAAATTGTGCTCAGTGATCTAGCTCCAACGTAATGCGTATCGAGATTTTAGGACTGAGTGCTCCAACGTCCTGGAGGCGGGAGTATGTACTCGGTCCTTTCAATGCCTCCATCCGCGCTGTCGCAAGTAACTCAAACACTTTTGCGAGCCCACGAGACTGCCTCCACCTAAAACACAGCCCAGTCAATCTAAAGGCGACCCCGATGAGGCATGCAAGTACTATGCTAGCACTCGTAGTGCTTAGACTCCCATAACCTCCCACAGGCATTAACCTCCTCGCGCGCATCGAGCAGTGGAGATAAAACAGAACTAAATTGAACGAATCCGATCTTGTGATACAGTAACACGACACGAGCACCGCTAAGATACAGACACACGTCGTATGAATACAACAACATAACTCGTTGGACGAAGGAAGGTGGGAAGGAGAGTGGGCAGGGATCAACCCTGGGACATATAAGGAACGAAGTCGAGGCCGAATACTAGGTCGGGAAATCAGAGTGGGCATCGCCAAAGGAGGGAAAGAGAGACTTACATGATAGGTGGGTGAGTGAGTGTAAAGGAGAGCGCGGACTTCATGCGATGACGCAGAAGAAATTCGAGGCGCCGCCGCCGTCGTGCTCGAACTCGAGCGGTTCTGAGTAGTCCGCCGAGGATGCGGTAGTGGGCAGCAGGCCCTCGAGATTCGAGGGCTCTGCTGATGGTAATGAAGTGAATTCGTCCATTGAGAGATGGAGGAGGCAGAGCGGCAGAGGATGCAGCTAGGAGTAAAAGTTCGCGGGACGTACTGGTGCGGCAGAGTGGTAAGATGGAAGAGGCAAGCTTTCACGTAGTGAGTACTTAAAGCGAGATCAGCTGGAAGCATAATATACGTTTTATAATAATTTATTAATAAGATAACCCAAACGCAGAGGACAAAGTGCATCCTCGCCATTGTCACGTGTCGGACAATAACCAGGGTCAATGCGTGCGCCGGGTGAGAGTGTCGGCCCGGTCGGGCTTCGGGGCCCGAGCTGTTGATGCTGGTGGGAGCCGAATTTACAACCGGGATAAACAGTGCGATGTTCTGCAGCTGGAGAGGGAGGGGGAGGTGCGCTATTGGCTCAGGCGAGGAGGAGAATGGAGGGTTGCAACGTGTCCGAAATTGGAAACCATGACTCAGCGAAATTGAAACGCCGCGGCTATGGCATATTGCTTCCGTTGCCTCTGTTGCCTGCATTGCGCACGGTCAGTGCAGCCTGTCAAAGCTCTCGTCGTCGCCACCATCCTAGTCAAAGCTCAGAGAAAGGTGGTCGGAACATCGGGGCTGAGTTAATTGTGGGTGAGTCACTGTCTTAGATCCTCACAATAGCGAAACATCCAGTGCGGAGCCCGAACAGCCCAGGAGCAGCTCAACTTCTTACCGACTCGACGATTTTTTCGCTCTGGTCCTTGCCCTGGTCTGTAGATATTTCTACAGAGAAACCAGGGTTCGTTTTGGGGGTCAAAGCGTGCTCCATTCGGCAAGGACATTAATATCCAAATATGTTATTTAATTTATCCTGAAATTGCAAGCTTGCCATTGTCCTTAAGCGCCGGCCCGGGTTCCGGCCATTGTCCCTTCCTTTATAACCCTTCGCTTCTGCAATGCTTGCTCAAGTATATCGTTCGTCTTCGTGCACTCCCCCATAGTTCACATTTTGCTGTTACCACAAACCCACACCACCGCGCTACCACTGCCATTATATCCACATCTCCACATCTCGACCACATCCTCAGTCGTAATGGACATCTTCGAAAGCTTTGACTTCCTCTCACCCATCCCTCTGGAGGGCGCGACACCATCATTATCGTCATCCACGGAGCACGGCGACGTCCCTCTTGATGAGGACCACAAATACAACGGCTTCGCAGGCTACTGCGTCGTCGCATGAGCGGCGCGCATAGCCCTGTATTTATATCTTTATTGCGGTCACCGCAGTGCGTCTCCCATTTTCTTCCTTTCTTCAGCATCTGATCTGTCTCCCGGTTTACAGTCATTATTCGCCTCGGAATCACACAATGTATCGATAACGGTCTCCCCATGTACTCTGTTCCGTCGTTTCGTTTCAGTGTCCTGGCCTGTTTATGCTAGGGTAGACACATCTTGTCCCCTCTGTCGTCACTCATTACTCTTTATTTTCGTTCCTTACCTCGTACCTCGTACCCGTATCCCGCTCCTTGTTCCCCCTTTTTTTTCTGTGATGCTAGTTCTGTACTGGGCTGCCTCTGTATCACGCTTGTATCAGTATGGCTCGCTTTCACATATATATACCCACCTTGCTGAGCTTGGCTCGACTTTATGTCTGCTGTGTGCGCGACCGAGGATATATTGTGAGTACGACGACGGGCTCATTACGAGGGATATCTGTTCGCGCCTTGGATTCTGGTGCTCACCGTTGCGTGCGAGATGATCCATCACCTGCACAGTGCAATGCGTACCCTTGAAGTTCCAGCGCAGCCATGAGTCTCAGCTTAGACCCAATCAAGACGACGCATCATTACAGTGTCCCACTTGGTGAGGAAGACCAATGAATATTATTGATAATCTGAAACAGGTGCTAACGCTACAATACTAATGTACAAAGCCCAGGACGAGCAAAGCAAAGACAGACAAGAATACAAACGGCATGAAGGGCCTGTAGGAGTCGTACAGCGGCGGCAGCGTCTGAGGCGTGATGACCGTGGGCAGGCCGTACCAGCACTGCTCAGCGGGAACGTCAGAGCCCGAGGGATCTTGGATGATGATGTCCTGCGCGGCGAGCGACGAGAACTCAGAAGTTGGTGGGAGGTTGCCACATGCGACAGCGTAGGCTGATTATAATAAGTAGCCATGGTTAGCCATGTCAGGGAAGGGCGTAAGGTTGGGGACTCACCACTGAGACGAGTGGGAATGACTTGCAGAGCCATGACTCCGTTCGCCTGGTGCGAAGAGAGCTGGCATTTCAGGCACTCATTGAGAACCAAAGGGGGCGCGAGCTCGCAGACGCAGGCTGCGCTCAAACCTGAGCAGACCTGGGAGCAGTATCAAGATCAGTCCAAGCGCGGACGGGTTCAGAGCAACGGCACACACCTCGATGGACCGCTGGACGGTCTTGCAGACGTTCGTGCACTAGATCATGCATAAGTTACAGGTGAGGGAGATGATCCTACAACAAACTTACATCGTTGACGATGGCAAGGCCGTCTATAGCGCCGCAGGTCTCCAGCTGGACGACGGGCAGGGCGGTCGGAGTCGCGCTCACGAGACTCAAGACTCATAGCGCCCCAGTTAGGATGCGTCGCGGAAAACTAGGGACAAGGACCTACTACAGGAGATGGCGAAGAAAGCGAGGAATGATATGGTAAACGTCATGTTGGTCATGTAATGAGCGAGAGGGCGAGTCCAGCGAGGTTATATGTAGATTCGAAGATATTGCGATGTCGGGAAAATGTGTCCAAGAAAATCTGGCAATCAATGCGCTGTGGAGATGTGAGGTGTAGTCGAGCAAGCTTGTCCGGCACAAGCCAGAAGGCCCATTCTTATATGCAGCTGGCGCTTAAGAACAATAGGATTCGGCTGCGAACCGCTTACGGCGGAGCATGCAGCGTGGCAAAGCTCACTTACCGTTATCCTTGGTAGACCTAGGCTCTGATTAAGTATGTCATAGCACATACAGGGATGTTTGGCTTAGTCTGAGCAAGGATCCTACTCACCGCCATGGATGTGATGGAGCAAAGCCCAAAGGCAGCGCGACGGCTCGAGGCTCGAGCAGCTCCGAGCTCGAGCGCTACTGTGCGGTCCGGTGATCCCGGCCAGCGGCCGAGTCTTGCGTGCTCACCCCATCGTATCGATTCTCACACTACTATAGCAAAGACTTGTGTTTATGCATGCGCACGCTCTGACAGGATGAAGTTAATGAACCTGAAGACTTGGTAATTCCCGCCACGATGCGAGAAGCCTGTGCCGGCAGATCATGTCAGGTCGAACGAGCACCTGCAAACTTCGAACTGCGAGGATTCCAGTATTGCAGCTCGGTGTACGGATACGCAGGTCACAAATTTCTCCAGCATCCGTATAGAAAAACCGTTCATAAGTGGGATTACAGAAGATATACAGAAGCAGAAATAGTGCAAGTACAAGAGTGGATATTCAGTAGGACCGGCCGCTGGGCATGCAGATGCGATGCTGCGATACGTCTTCGTGTTCTCATATCGAGACCTACGGTGCCTGATTGACCAACTACACGGCTTTCGAAGTCAGAGGAGGGCATTTTGACCTGTAGGGTGGTACATACTTTTGGATAGAGCTTGGTGTCCCGACCGAGCATGAACATCACCTCCGCATCAGAAGCCGTAGGCTGAATAGCCCTGCTAAATGGAGTGAACTTTTCAAAGATGCCCAACAATGCAACATGTGCGTGAACCCCCGCATCCATCGGCGTCTTCAACGGCGAAGCCCGACTCCGATCGCCCAGCGCGCGCTCAAAGACTATGATGACCATACTCCGTGTGTCCCCAGCGATCTGCGACCTTTCGCGCGCCAGCGAAGGCTCCCTACTGCACTCGGCACAGAGTAGCCCGACTTCCCGTCGCGACCTCGGTGGCTGGATGTCGAGATTGATGTAGTGGATCAAGGGGCACCACTTGGCGATTGCGCAGATAGCCCTCATCGTCAGCTTCGAGGGGTGGCCTGGGATGGACCGGGTGGGGGGAATGTATAGCTTGCGCAACTGGGGCCACGACTTCGCAGCATCCTCCACGACACTGTCATCCAAGTACATGCTACAAGGCCACAGGCTCACGTCCGCCAAATTTTTGTATGGAAGGAAGAGCGAGAGCGAGTCATGCGGATGGACGGGCGCCTCGTCGTGTTCGCAATCGCATTTGTGCGTTCTTCCCTCAGACCTTGTCCTGGGTAGTATGACGAGTTTCTGCAGAGTGGCAGTAGAAATGTGCTGCACGAGAGCCATGCAAAGGATCTGCAGGGCAGAGCTCGGGAGACAGCCAAGGTAGAGCAATTTGAATTTCTGGATCATCGGGCTCCGCACAGCTCGGAGGAACCGAGCACAGTCTGCAGAGCGAGTTGAAACGATGGCGAGTTCACGAAGCGCGGGAAGATACAAGATGTCAGAGAACACGCTCTCTTTGTCGATGGATAGCTGAAGCGTCTGCACACCAGACATCTTCGAAAGATGGAGCAGTGCGTGCGATGATAACGAAAAAGAAGTTTTCACGGCGTGCAAAGACCGAATACTGAGGACAAATTGCGAGGCTTGTTGATGGTAAGACTGGTCGTAAGTGGGGTTGTCGCCCCAGGTGATCTCCAACGTCTGCAATGATGGGGACTTAGCACCTAGCAGTTTTACCGCTGAGTTCACCGAGTCCAACTGGGATTCAGGCAGTGCGAATGCGGCGATCACAAGTGCCTTTAGGGAAGAGCCACCAAACGACGGGAGAAAACGATGATAGTGGAACCTATCGCTAGGATGGAACCAAATGAGATATTGCAAGGCTGGGAACGGAGCTTGAATGACAAGCAAGGTCTGGAAGAAAGTGTCGGGAAGGTTCTCCTCGGGACCTTCGAGGACCAAATCCAAGGACTTGATACGGGACGCGTAGTATCCGAATCTTCGTAGGTTCGCTTCATCGACGATCTATACATGAAATCAGCGGATGCCAGGATCACAAGTCTTTGAAAGGGTACTCACAAGTCTGTCCTTTTTGAATTTTTTCCTACGCAACGCCAGGTCCCACTGGGCGATACTGAGATGCGTGAACCCCAGGGCAATCCTCGCAATAGGCAAGAGGGAGTCCATTCCAAGCCATAGTTCGTCCAGAGCAGGGTCCAAGAAGTATTTGGATGTGAGTGCCAATGCGAGTGCGTCCGGGCCTGCTCTCTGATAACCTGCTAAAGGATCGTCGGGTCTGGTCGGGGCCGCGGACGATGAGCGCGGCAAAAGCAACGCAATCCTAGCGACGATCTCATGGACCTCAAGGCATCGGTGCATCCTGTGCTATGGTCCTCGTCTTCGTTTCTGAGAAAGCGGCTGTAAGCTGCTCTACTGCTGCTCATCAATTGAGTGTCACTCACGTCACTTTGGTCTCGCTGTTGAGATCTTCCGTACGCGGGAGTTGCTTCGAGTGAGAGTTGGGGGGTGGGAAGCGCTGTTTCTCGGGGAGTGTGCAGCATAAATACCTACCACAAAACAAGGGACCCGTAAATGATCCATGCAGAACAAAAAGCGAATAGTCACGGGTCACTGGGACCCTGACAATCAGCAGAGCCAGAAGTTGATGTTGCTTTGATCGTCAGATGAACTGATCCTGAGGCACGGTGGTTGTAGCCGTCGCGGCAATTACCGCGTTCCTCGAGGCTCTTCGGCGCTTCTGGCACTCTTCTGCCATCCAGCGTCCAGTACTATGTCTTCACAGCGAATTGACAGCACTGGGTCCAGATCCGTTGCAGTAAAAAAATGTTCAGAGTAAACAAAACTACACGCTAGTATACAGTGGTATCATAGTGTATCGTCATGGGGTGAGGTATCTACGGTGCAGAAGACTTAATCACTGCCTCCGCGGCCTTCGATCTCGGCTTCACCTGGCACTGGAACGCAACAGGGTACCTATTCACCAGGCCCATCAGTCCTACCGAGATTCAGAAAGAAAAGGAAGAAGCTACTCACGAGACGATGCCCGACGTGTACTCGTCCACGGGCTCGATCTCCTTCCCGTTTTCGTCGCGCGCCTTCGTGATCTCGAATGTGGCGAGCATGGACGCGACGGCGATCCAGACGGACGCGCGCGCCATGTAGCGGCCGGGGCAGATGCGGCGCCCGAAGCCGAAGGCGGCCTCGGGGTATTTCACGGAGGGGTCGAGGAAGTGTTCGGGCTTGAAGCTGTTGGCGTCGGGGAAGACGGACTCGTCGTGAAGAATGGCCCTATTGAGACACAGATTTGAGTCTAGGTAGACGGAGATAAGAAGTTGGAGGA
The DNA here is from genome assembly GCA_003675405.1 of Hericium coralloides. Taxonomy (NCBI): domain Eukaryota; kingdom Fungi; phylum Basidiomycota; class Agaricomycetes; order Russulales; family Hericiaceae; genus Hericium; species Hericium coralloides. The sequence goes on along the minus strand of QUOP01000281.1, from coordinate 73,149 downwards.
ACGAACCATGCGTTACCGAATACGATAGAGCCCGCGGGGATGAACATGCCCTCGTAAACATCGTCCTCAGTGAGACGATGGGGAATAGCTGTGTTCTGGTGAGCCATATTCACGAAGAAACTGTGCCAGTTGACTCACCCAAAGGTACGACCTGTCGCCATCTCAGGACCTCCTTGACCAATGCGCCAACGTATGGCAGGGAGTCTTCGTCACTGAAGTCTGGCAGGTGTTCGTTTCCGATGACGGCGTCGATCTCAGCTTGTGCCTTCCGTTGCGCCTCCGGGTAGAGACTCATAGCCAGGAAGAACGTGCCAAGGGCAGAAACGGTCTGCGAAGGAAATGATAAGTATAAAGCCCTGCATAGACGAAGCTGCCTTACCGTATCAGCGCCAGCTGTGAAATTAACGAATAAGTAAATAACAGATGTAAAGCAGCTGGCTGGTGCACTGACCGAGGTACATGTTGGCGGGTACGTGCTTGGCCATGTACTCGTCTTCACCTGGGCGAAGCTGGCCAATCGCCGCAGAAACGACTGATTCAATAGAACTGCCCTCCGCCTGAAAAGCAAATCAGCCTGACCGCCTAGAAATCTGGCTCTAACCAAGACGCACCAGCAACTCCTTCGCACGACGATAAGGGTCCTCAACCATCCCGATGTTGTAAGGTATCCACTTCTGAGCTTCTTTCTTGAAGCCGACACCGGGGAACCATGAAGGGAAGTGCAACACTATTTTTATGTGAGTTTAGTCTTTAGAACCTCAAAGGACAAGACGAACGGGCCGGCAGAAGATCGAAGATGCTGCCATCTGTCGATCCCAGGGCGATCGAGTGCAAAGTCTTCTCTGCGGTATCGACGAACGGATCATCGTGCGGCTTGACATCGATGCCGTAGGCAATGCCCAAAATAATCTCGCCCGCCATGCTATTCGCGTCATGTTAGCTTCGATTGTACCTGAGGCAATAGGGCGGCGCGCATACGTTCTCAGATGGTCCATGAACTTGACAGGCTCCGCGAGCAGGTTCTCGAGCAACCTGTTGGTCGCGCGCACCTCGATGGGGTGATAGTTCAACGTCGCGGCGGGGTGGAAATGGGTGTGGAATCCCTTGCGGACGTTTCGCCAGTGCTGGCCATAGGGAATGAAACCCAGCACCCATTCGAGCTTCAAACTAGGTTGGAGAGCTAGTTTAGTTGAAATACCTCAATTCGCATTCGGCGCTCTGACTTACATAGACGTGAGAGCCCGCAACCTCGGCCTAAAGAAGTAGTGTGATCAGGTCTGAGATGCATGGCCAGAATCCTGGAATCAAGGCAACATACCTATCGGAGTAAATGGTGGACCTCTTATCGAAGAGCTCATTCGCTGCCTTCGCAGAGTTCACGACGACGATGTGCGTTCCAAAAACATCAACGTGCAGAACGTCGGAATCTTGGATTGCAGCATCAGCACAACCGGCATCAATTACAGCAGGGGCTCACAACATACCGTACTTCTTGCTCCACTCCTCGTACACGAGCCACTCCCTGCCCTTCGGCATGTCGAGCAGGTTTCCGATGACGGGCAGGCGCTTCGGCCCTGGCGGGAGCGGCAACGCACCCTGCTTCTTCTTCGACGCCTGATAGAGGTAGGCAGTGCCGAGCAGGCCCACCGCGAGGGCGACAGCATCGATGGAAACGCCAGTCATCGCTACACACACACGGGGGAGATGCAGGATTCCGCCGTCCTGCGCCAGCCCCCGCATTTGAGGCGAAAGCCCACCGCCGACACGTGCGCCATTGCGTACTCCTATCAGCGTGCAAAATTGTTGTTCCTGCCTGTATTGCCCGAGTGGGTAAGTATGGGAAGGAGTCGAAGCGCATTCATATGCGGCGTATGGGGATCACAGAAGCTGCTTGCATGGGTCCGGTTCGGCGCATTTGGACGCCCCGGGGCAGGGCCGGGCTGCTAATCAGCCTCGCCCGACTGGTGGATTTCGTCAAGCTGGGTCACAGTGTGCACCAGGGCGCCTGGGCTCGCCAGCATATCGATGTGTCTCGATTTGACCGGGCGCCCGTCGCTTATAGCTGCAAAGAGCAGCAAATTTGCCGTTTGGGGGCCGCGTGGGCTACCCCATTGCCAGGGAAACACCTCTGGGTAGTCGTTCTGCTCAAGAAATTAAAAATGTGAAGGTCTCGAACTTGGTGTCGAGACCTCGAAAGCGAAAAGAGGTCGATCGGGAGCAGTGTTGTGTAAGGCGGCCAGGCGATCCCGAACAAAAGAAGCTTCCAAGCTATCAGTGACATAAACCCGTGTCATATGATGGGGAGAAGAGCTTCGAACGCACCATCCTTTGGCCTTTATGCGCAGAGGCGCGCACGGGTAGAACAGAGGAAAATATGCGAGGTATGCGATGACACGAAGATGACCGTCTGGAAGTAAGCAAGACGATCAGCGGTTGAAACGTTGAAACATGGAAACGTAACGTCGTAGACTTGACAACGTCGGATAAGATAACATGGCGACTTCAATTACCGAGAATTAGCGGCCCTGAGGCGAGATCACTGATCAGGTCCGTCGTCAACTCGATGCACTCTCGACGCGGAAGCAGATTCTTGTGGACGCCTGTAATACCGCGCACACAACGACTCCACTAGCTCCAATGGCCTCCAGTTTACACTGCGAGATATACCTAACAGGAGGGAGCAGGAGACCCGCGGACAGTACGAAATAATGCTACTAGTCCAGACGACGTCATGGAAAAAAACTACAAAATCTTCGGACACAAACTCATCGAGTCAAATACTAGAAATGAAAGGCCGTAGCGCGAACAAATAACGTATGGGAATAACTATGCTGCAGGGGGTAACATGCCGGGATACCGAGAAGAAATACAAACGAACGGAGTACAGGGCGGCTGAGCCAATAGGTTTTGGGCTAGGGTAAAGTGCTGGGTCAAGAAGTACAGAATGCGCGGGGATGGAATGGTGGATGAAATGCTTGGGGATACAGAGGACAGAAGTGCTTCAGGAGAAGAGACGTTGGACCGGCGGCGAAATGGCCAAGAGCGTCTGGACCGCCAGATGGTAAGGCAGAGTGACGATGTCGGAGGCCACATCTACATAGGTGCGAGGGTGGGTCGGACGGTCCTCTCTCTTCCTGGCGCTCCGCTCGTTGGACTGTTTCGGTGATCGTGGGGACTCGTTATCTGCAAGCTCGGAAGAAGATCCGCTTTCTGAATCTTCATGGAGAGCCCTCATTTCCGTCGAATCCTCCGGTATCGTCTCGAGTCTGCTCGGGGAACGCATATGGTGCAGTTTTCCGTTCTCCGTCAGGGAGAGATGTTTTGACTGTGCGGAGGAAGCGGCGTTCTGCTCGTAGCGAAAGTTGAAAGTGAGAAGCGCCCAGAGGACGTATATTGCCTGGAACATTGCGAAGTAGAAGTGTGCGACGAAGTTGTGTGACTGGGATTCGACAAGTGCCTGGCCGTGGGGGTCACCAAGGATCAAGCGTGGCACGTCCGTGCGTCTCCGCTGGCTGACGCGGGAGACGCCTTTCTCCACGGCAGTAATGCGATGCTCTTGCGCGAGGCGAGTCGACTCGGCTCTGGACTCCTGTCTCTTCACCACACGCTCGATATCATCGATGGCGCCACTCAGATCCTCAAAGACCTCCTCAACGCGCTCCTCGACGACCATATTGCGTTTCATGGTGCTGATCTCGCGTTCAAGACGTTCCACGCGGTTCAGAACAGCCTGCAGCTTGCTATCTGCTACCAGTTGTGCGTCGGGAGATGGATAATGAATGATATCGTGGAGTGTATGCGTCCGATCTCGAAGGCGCGAAATGAGATGTGCCCATGGACGGATCCCGGTTGCGAGCACGAAAAGTGTGGTGCTGAACCACGAAATATTCTGCAGGCCGCTGAGGGTATGAAGAACGAAGCGCAGGAGCCATGCCCCTACGAAAGGCGACACGGCCGACAAGAGCAGATATCCCAATTCATGACGACGAAGCTCGGTCGCGGCAAGCGCCTGCTCCGCACTTACTCGGTCGTTCGACGCGGCAGAGCGGTATGGCGGAATGGTGGGATGAGGGCGGCGGGCACAGGATGATTGATAGAGCTCCCAAGGCACTAGATCGTCCGTGTCAGTATTCGCGCAAGGACAGAAAGACTGGTGCTAACCTTGAATGAGCTGGTGCAAGTAGATGATCAAGAGGAGGATGAGGAAAAGGTTCTTGATGTGGTCGCTTCCAGTTAGCCAGTTGCCCACGGGCGCAACCAAGGCGACGACTACCGACAGGTCCAGATCGGTCCACGACGAGCGGGGCTCCCGGGAGACGGTGGGGCCTGGGGGTGCATCGCGCTGGGGATCCGGGCTGGCATACCGCTGCTCGTGCTGAACGCGTCTCGCACTCCCGCCGGCCTCCGCGACCTCACCACTGTCAGTCTCATCTGCACTTAATTCGCTCGCGTCTTCCTCCTCGTTGCTCGACGGCTGAAAGTCCGGCTGGGGCACCTCGGGCTCCTTGCATCCTGGCGCGAGCTTGGAGGAGACATGGTGGGAGTTCCTGGCGCTGGAACGGAAGCCGCCAGAGTGCGTTCCATTCAAGTTCGGTGGTGTGTCAATCCCGGAAGCCCGCCGAGAGCGTGTTGTCGTCGCCATGGACGTTGTCGTTGAACATTCAAAGTCGCGTGCCCGCCGTGTCGCCCGTCCTCGCACTCCACCCGACAGGCACGTGCTCTTTCCATTCTGGGACACTCATCCAAGCGCCAAGCGCAACCCGATTTACTTCCGTTCATTTTCCAGTCAAGCAAGTTGGCAAGGATTCGAGTCAGAGACTGCTCTTATCCTTTTGCTTTACAGGCGTAATTGTACCTTGTTTTCGGGCGGAGGAGATATCTCCAGGTGAGTACCTATTTTCGTTCAGGATTGCTATGCACGCTGGCACTAGGCAGGCCTAACACCTATCCCCATTAGCCATGAGCTTGAACCGTTATTCGTACAACCCAGATAACAATAAGCCCAAGGAGGTATATCTTCAAGGCGGCAGGGAAGCAGCTGGAGGGAAATGCGCGACACGTTCTCATCGCCTGGCCGAATGGACACTTCGAGTATGGTGGCAAGACACAGGCAGTTCGCCAGACTATTCCAGCTCACGCAGAACATGGAGGGATACCATTATAACCCCGTGCCGGTCGCGGAGCTGTACGGCGAGGCTGCGATGCGAAACAACACGGCTATCCCTCTCGCCACACTAACGCGAGCCGATAGGGATAGGATTCTAGAGTTGGCGAGGAATGTCCCCTTCGTGCAGAAGTCGACGGTCAATGGATGCCGGGTCTGGACTCGGGATCTTCTCGTGGCGATGTTGAAGGAGGGTATGATCTCGCAGGACACTTTTGACTATGTCGATGAAGAGGTGCCCCTTGTTCGACGGGTGACCGAGAAGGCTTAGTCTTGTTTTTAGTATGTGAGTAACCATTTATCAGCGCTGCTCATTAACGGCCCTTATTCCTATTACATTGCATCCTATGCTCTATTCAGATACACGCGCTTGTCATTTGCGAACAAGGTGATGATTTGAGCTGTAACCTTGTCTCGCTTTTAGCGGACTTCGTGCCCTTGAAACAGATGCATCATGCCTGCGCATCATGCCGTATCCCCTGCGTCAAGATCAGATCATCGTATCCGACGAACACGATGAACAACGTAGCAAAGGCTCGAGTTCTGGTTGTCGCAGATGCCGCGGGGATTTGCCGGCCGCGGGCGCTTCTATCCGTCTGACTTCAAGAGCTGTCCCTGAGTCTCGGCGCTACACGAGCTTACGCTGCCCTATTTATCTGCTACGCTCTTGCGACATACGCAAGGAGGTCATGAAAAAGTAACTTTAGATTTGGGCTCGCAATAACTACGCGAGACATTTGTGATGTCCGAAGATCTCTGTTCCAACTTCCTGGTGATTGCCTTTGGAAGACCGCTTCTCTTCATTCACGATTCCTTCTTTGGCCGTCCGCTTGTACTACTGATCATCTCTCCCCCAACCCGCAGGGCCCACCCTACGCCCACACTCCTACGCGCGCCCACGTGCCCCTAACAAAGTTTGCAGCCCCCGGCGGCGCTCGCCGCGGCCCGCCTTCTAGCATTCTGCCTTGTATTCAATCCGGAAATCCTCTTGTTATCGGTACGTCAGTGAAACTCGGTGCTGCAACCTCGCGTCCTTCAAAATGCACATATGTGCTTCTCCCGAGGAAGGCGCAAGCCACTGCCGCGACGTCTTCTCGCATCTCACTCGTTAAATAACCTTCCTGGACACCGTCTTGGCACGATTCCGGATCCGCCTTGCTTCAGTGCTGGAAAGCTGAACACAGATTCACTATGCGCGCCGAGCTGCCTGTGCTATCGTTTCTCTCGCTCTTCTGCCTCGTCCTAATTCTACCCGGCCAACTCAAGTCTAATACGATCCCCGCTGTCTCCATAATCTCATGGCTATTCGTGTGTAATCTCATTCACGGCGTGAACTCTCTCGTGTGGGCTGGCAATACTGGTATCCATGTTCCAGTTTGGTGCGACATCGGTAGGTGGTGTAGACATCGTATCACTTGCTGATGCTGACTTGAGGATCAGTGACCAAGGTTCTTCTGGGCGCGATGGCCGCCGTGCCAGGCGCGTTCCTGTGCATCTGCCGCCACCTCGAGTTCGCGACGTCCCGACCGCGCGACGAAACCTCCATACCGACCAAACGACAGACAATCCTATTCGAAGTTTCCATGTGCATACTTTCACCGACCCTCTACATGGCATTCCGTAGGTGGCATCTCTCGTGCGGAGACGATCCTGGTCTAATAGCTCCTGCAGATACAATCGTACAAGACCATCGCTTTACCATACTCGAAGACTTCGGCTGCCAACCGGCGCTCTATAATTACATGCCATCACTCCTAATCGTCTGGTTACCTCCCCTGATCATCTCGCTCGTCTCCCTTCTCTACTGTGGTAAGCCACCTCCTTCATCGCTGAAACCCAGTCTCACCAAGGCGCAGTCTCCGCCCTGATCAACGTCCTGAAGAGCCGCTACAACAACTGGCCATGCTTCCCACAAGCACCCAAGATGACCCTGGGGCTCTTCGCGCGGCGCCTCGCGTTCGCCGCCACGGGCATGCTCTACGTCTTCACCGTCTACGCGTTCATCGTCTCCTGGGCGTCATCGAACCTGCAGCCCGCAATCTCCGTCTCGCAGCTGCACACGGACTTCACGCAGATCGAGGTCTTGCCGCTCGATGCACAAGCGCGCGTGCGCGTCGAGCTGGTGTGGTGGGCTGTGCCGGTGTGGTCGCTGCTGCTGTGTGCGCTCTCGGGCGAGGAGACGCGGAATGGGTATCAAGCTATCTTTGGCTGGGTGTTTAGGCACAGGGATAACTTCGACCTGCCCATGCAGTGAGTTCTTCATTGGTATGGTATGTGTCGATTTGTATCTGACGTTTCGCTAGCACGAAAGCCGAGTTCATAAGCGTCACGCCTACCTCATCCGTCCACCTCCTCAGACCTGCCTGGTTCGACAGCATCAAGTCCGCCAAGTCGCCCTCTGCATCGCTGGAGACGGACCACACCGATCACGTCACATTCTCACACCGATCTCTCTCCCCGCGCTCTCTAGGATCGAGCCCGCCCGTCTCGCCCGCGCAAGACGCATCGTTCGCGCAGTCGACGCTGACCTACCTCGACTCCGACGCGGCGAAGCAGCTCCGCCTCCCATCGCCCCCGCTCACCGCGCACCCATACGGCCTTACGTCCCCGCCTCCAGTTGAGAAGCCAGCGACGGACAAGCTGGCTGCCTCGCATGTAGGCGCGCCTTCCACCTCCCCGGCGAACTCCATTCTTTCTGTTTCTGTGTGGCCGGACCCGCCGCGCACAATCCCGTCCCCGACTCAGGTGTATCTCCCCGATAGCCCAGTACGCTCGCCTCAGAGCCCGATCCGCTCGCCCCAGAGTCCAGTCCGCTCGCCCCAGATCCCAGCACGCGCGCAACAGACCCTCAACCGCTCGACCTCCATCTCCTCCATCCGGAGCTCCATGTCCGCCGGGCGGCTAGACGCTTCCGGATACCCGATGCTGCCCGGCGCGCTCCCCGCGCGTCTGCAGGACGTGCCCTTCGGCGGCCCAGGCGTGCTATCGCTCTCGAGCCCGCCCCCGCCACCGAAGCGCGCGGGTAAAGCGCGCGGGCTCGAGCGGAGCCTCACGGGGAAGAGCAGGAAGAACGAGGTGATCTATATGACTGTCGTGCAGGAGACTGCGTGAGCGAAGGTCGGCAACACTATACTTCATGGTATGATTAGGATTCTGTCACGTCTTTTTAACTGCTATTGTAGCCTTTCGATCTTCTGCTGCATACATTTTGTGCTAGGTTTCATTGCTTCACTTCATTAGTTCCCGGCCTCATGCATCGCGTTCAGCCCACTGTATCACTGCTACTTTCTCTCTGTATTTAGCCATTCTGTCTGTAGAATATATGATGATGATCTGTCCAATCTGCCATCTTCTCCATCGCATGTCGTGATCTTGCAGGACAATAAGAGCTCTCGGGCCGAGCGCAAGACAATAAGAGTCGGAGTTTCTCCACGTGGGGAAGACAATAGAGAGTCGGGAAATGCCGTTTACATATACGCAGGGTCGTCATCCTCGCCTTTCATGCACTCCTTGCCTCCAACCACCACCATCCTATCCCGCTCGACAACTTTAGCTCCTTGCGAAGCGTTCAGCGCACCTAGGAATCAGCGGGAAGTCGAATGGGGGACTGCGAAGTTCATAACGCCTCAGAACGCCCGGAACGAGAACTTGGCCCCGGTGTACGCCACTCGACGCAAATACTCCCCGACTTGGTCCCTCCTAGCAACGTTGTTCATTGGACAAGCTTAGGCCATACATGGCTACTGATACACCGATACGCATCTCTGCGGATGGGGACGGTCAGCAGTCATCTCAAGCCCTAGCTTTTCTGGGAACAAAGTCGCCGGAGCGTTCGCCCCTACGTCCGAGACCCATCACGCTGCGAGCTTCTGCTTCATCTGGACATTACCTTGTCATCGACTTCTGCTGATCCCGGCTACGTGGCCCGACGTCTGGCAGCTGCGCGCTTGGTACGTTGCTGACAACGCGCTCTCATGCGTTTATTCGCGAATCGGACGTGTCTTTCTTTCGGCCTGCTCTGGCGTACAGGAGCGTTCCTTGGGTCTATCTCACGTCTGTCCTGGGATGTGGCGGCGCGTCGGGCGTGGACGTCTGGAACTCCATGCACGCCGGGCCACGCGGGAGTATTTGCGTGTGCGGCGGCATTGACCACGCCCCCGTACCTCTTTGCCCGCAATGGCTAGGCTGTCAGACCTATCGCAGGCTTCTTAGGTTCTCTATCACGTTGTCGGTCCCCACCCGTACATCATCTGATGTTTGCGCTGCTGTTTTTCCAGGCGGATGCTTCGATTTCCTTTTTCGACTACAAGCAATGGGCTCGAATAGGAAGGGTGAAGCGCGCACGATTTGAGCACCGTTGCTGGCTTGCCGAATACAAGGGGATGCCCGCAATTGTACACAAGGTCGGGCGTGCGTTTCGTCTTAAAGCCCTCCCGCCCCGCGATACCGCACTCACCCTGCAGATTTCCGCCATCCCGTCACCGCACTATCGACAGCCTCACCGCACGCGGGCCTCGAGAGCATCGCAGCCATCCTCGGCCCTCGGCGATCCGCGATACCTCTCTAGTCCCTCCGACAGCTCTCCCGTCCCTCCACCAGCCGCGGCGTATACTGATTCCTGCGATGGCTGCGCCTCCGAATCACGTCTTCTCCGCGTTTGCCTTCGTCGGCTTCGCAATGTGCGCAGTGCCGTTCTACTGGCACCTGGAAGGTCAGAAACAGCAATAGCATCTCCAAAGATATCTGGCTGACGCTGGGCGATAGCTTGGAACACCGGCACCTGCCTGTACATGCTTTGGACTGGTATATCGTGCCTTATCCAGTTCATCAACTCCATCGTGTGGGACCACAATGTAATTAACTGGGCTCCTGTGTGGTGCGATATCTGTGCGTTCCCGAACATGCTTGAGGATGCGGGAGTATCTGACAAGACATCTATAGCAACTCGTTTCATGGTCGGCGCGGCCGTGGGCATCCCGGCCTCCTCCCTGTGCATCAATCGTCGGTTGTACAAGATCGCGTCGGTCAAGGCGGTGACGGTTACCAAGGCCGAGAAACGCCGCGGCATTATGATTGACTTGGCCATTGGAGTCGGCATTCCAGTATTGCAGATGATTTTGCGTGAGTGTTCATCTTTTGATGTCACGATGATCAGTGTCTCATTGCCATGGAACAGACTATGTCGTCCAGGGTCATCGGTTTGATATCTTCGAAGACGTTGGTTGCTTCCCGTTCACATGGAACACGCCGTTGGCGTATGTTCTCGTGTTTACTTGGCCAGTGGTTATCGGACTTGTCTCCATATTCTACTGCAGTAAGTTCCTGTGGTAGGTCGGGGTTTCGCCGAACTAACAGTCGCTTGCTTAAGGTTTATCCATCAGGACATTCTGGAAGCGCCGAAGGCAGTTCAACGAGGTCCTTTCGGGGAACCGCAACCTGAGCTTTAGCCGCTACTTCCGCCTGATGGCGCTCGCGAGCATCGAGCTGTGCTGCACCATCCCCCTGGGGTCGTACTCCATCTACCTCAACGTCACGGGCGGCGTCATCTCGAAGTGGGTCAGCTGGGACAACACGCACTTCGACTTCTCCCGCGTCGGCCAGTTCCCGAACGTGCTTTGGCGCACAGACCACGTCGAGGAGGTTTCGATTGAGCTCAGTCGGTGGCTCGTCGTCCTCTGCGCGTTTATCTTCTTCGGGTTCTTCGGATTTGCGGACGAGGCGCGCAAGCACTACCGCCTCGTCTACACCTCCGTCGCCAGCCGCCTCGGCTACACGACTGCTTCCATGAGCTCTCTTGGCACGTCTTCGTACGTGCCAACCTTTTCTCTTCATCAAGACCCAGTACTGACACGTGCGCTGTAGCTTCGACGCGTCGCGCTTCGCGGACGTCACGTCAAGCAACAAAGGCAACATCGCGATCTCCATGTCCACCGAGCGCGCCCGCCGACGCGACTCGCTCCTCTCCTTCTCGGACAAGCTCTCCACGTCGATCTCCATCGGCGACGACAGCGACGACCTCGACGAGAAGAAGCCGTATTCGCCGACCGACAGCACCGCGTCATCCTCGCGCGACGCGGTCGACCACAAGGCGCTCCCGCACCTGCCGGAGATCGCGCGGCCGCAGCCGTCGCTCGACATCTCGATGGTGCCGCGCCACCCCGCCGACACGCCGCACAGTCGGCCTGCGTCGACTGCATCGTCGTATGTCCCGACGCTCGATATGCCCGCCGCGCCGCGCCATCCCGCCGACGCGCCGCACAGCCGGCCCGCGTCCGGCGCGTCCTACGACGTCGTCTAACCTCCCCTCCTACCCCCTACCTCACCAAAACACGCCCGCGATACGTCTTCTCCGCCTCCGCACATATTCCCTTCTCTTCGTGGACATACAAATTCGATTCCCCGTGTATTCCTAGTCCTGCCCACCTTCGTTGGTACACTTTTCCTCTGCGTCGGTCGGAAGCCGATACCCTACTCACCCCACCGTACACTTATTGTAACGCTATTGGTCTGCTTCGTGTCGTGGTTTCTGTTAATAGTCGTACTTGTAGCCATTTGTCACACTCATAGAGCTGGAATGAGAAGTCTGTTGAAACATAATTTCGCGAGCCTGTGATGAGAGCCGATGTGTTTCATCATCGATAACCAGCTGAGAAATAACACTCGTGAAATGGTATGCTAAGGCAACTGAAAACATAAAGCTCGAGCTACAGGACGAATTACGAGCCATAAACAGGCCTTCTAAGATACGCCGTCCGTGGATATCTGCATATGATACAAGCAATAACATAGATCGTCCTCCATTCCTGTAATCTTACGACAACAAATCCACTCATGATGCTCTCGACCAGCCCCCTCACGAGCGCACGTACACCTGCAGCTCCCGCACCAGCCGCTTCGCACTCACCTCCAGCGGATCCTCGCGCCGCCGCTCCACCTCCGACACCGTCCGCCGTGCCCCGCGCGCCGCGAGCACAAGCCCGACCTTCCGCGGGCTCAGCGCGACACTCAGATTCTCGAACTGCACCCTGCTCCCGCCCGCGCCGACGACGCCCGCGCGCACGCCGAGCGCGCGCACGAGGTCCTCGCAGCGTGCGCGCGGCTGCATGAGCTCGAAGAGGTCGCGGAAGGACTCCTCCTCCGCGGAGAGGTGCAGCGCGCTCGCGTCCGCCCAGACGTCCTCGCGCACCTTGAGCGCGATGAAGAGGTCCAGCACGCGCGTCTCGCGGTGCGGCGAGGGGAGGAGCTGGGCGGCGGGCGAGGAGGGCGGGAACGTGTGCGGGAAGGGGTCGGAGGTGTAGGGCGCGCGGAGGAGGGCGGTGTACGCGGGGAGGTAGGTCGAGCGGAGGACGTGCATGCATGCTGGGAGTGGGTCGGTGGTGAGTGGGATGGTGGGTGGGGGTGGAGGGACGTACCGATGTAGAATGCACGGTTCACTCGTCGGAGCGCGATGCAGAGCCAATAGAGCGTGCGTCGCTGTCTCTCGATTCTGCCCTCATCGATGCCCGGCAGCTGCGGGAACGTATGGTGGATGACGTTGAGCAAGAGATGCGGTGGTAGACTCGAAAGCGTCGGGCGAGGCTTCGAGCCAGACGAAAATGGTGGTGGGGGCGATGGCAGCGCCCCGTCCGGGTTTGTGATGTATGGCGGGGGCGGCTGCTGCATCGGGGGCGGGCCAGAGGGAAGGGGAGCCTTCTCGTCGAGGATAACGACCATAGTCGCGCGGAAAGGCTGGTGCGGGTAGTTATAGGCTGTGGTCGTCTGGATACTGGACGATAGTGCCCGTTTTCAGCGCCGCGAGGACTGCGCAGTCGGTCACGTCGGGCCTTCTTCGTAAATTTAGATGCGTCTTCAACGCCTCCGGACACTCTTCCCCGCTGTATGCGGAACTGCAGTAGGAAATATGGGTAAGCCTGACCTGCTGATGGCCATGGATAAACTTACCTGGGTCGTGGTGAGAACTGTCAGAAAAGAGCAGACCGCAACTGGATCCGATTCCGAGACAGACGAGGGGACAAACGCTTAGGGATCAATGCAGTGTCAAGCAGGCTACACAACTGCTTGTCGTGGATGGAAGACGGGATAGAGAAGTTTACCTTGGCGGTGGTCGTGTGTTATATGGGTGGACACCGACGCCAAGCCTCGTCACCGCCATTGGCGCCAGCGCCTGGCACATGCGTCTGCGCAGTCCTTGTCTCGTTCACTGATCGCCCCACCGTGAGCATATCCCGACGGCGACTGGCCCTTTTGAGGCTTTTACTCGCACCCGGTGCAGCAAAGTGTACCTTCTAATCTAACTTGTTGCAATATCGGTCATCTTGTGAGTTGTTGCATTGTCGGGCAGTCGAACGGGCATCATGCATCATTCTATCATCCCATCATTTGCAGAGCGCGGTCGAGATGCTTAAGAGCCTAGTACGCTCTCAAATTATTTGGATGAAGGCGTTGTGCACCTCAGATGTCCATACGATTAATAAGAAGTCCGTATAGAAAACAGCAAGTCGAAAACCAGAGGCATGAAATCCAAGAAGAGACAAACGATACACGGCGCTCTCCCGAACGTATCAATCACTGTACTTCGGTGTATACGTCTCCGAACTCTCCTCTCTATCCTTGAAACGTACCGGTGCATAGTTCGAGCCTACAATCCTCGTCGACGCGCCCCTGCGCACCCACGCAGCCAACGCGATCACGCAGAGCGCAAGCCCGACGAGCACATTCCCGGCCAGAAGCCCGACGACAATCGAACCGTACTTATCCATCTGGTCCACGAGCTTCGATGTGCTGTCGCCCGAGCTTCCAGAGACAGCATCTTCAGACACAGCCCCTTCCTGGACCTGCGCCCCGCTCGTATCATCGTCCCCGGACGAGTCAGCACCGAGGTACGCCCGGATCTGGTCCATCGACGGCTCCGGCGGGAACTGCTGCAGCGTCAGGCCGCGGACGTTGAAGAACTCGCTCCAGGCCGTGGCTTGGTCGGTCACCGCCAACAGCTGGACGTACGGCTTCTTGCTCTCGACTTCGTTGAAGGTGCCGTCGCTCGATCGGACGATGGAATCGTTGCCGTAGTTGAATCTAACTCGGGCTCAGTCGTTGAACGGGAGATATGGAGCAGGGAGAGGCGTACGAGGAATAGACGTTGCGCAGGAACGCATCACCGAAGAGCATGTCGTGGCCTTCGAAGTTCTGGGGTACAACGTCCGACGGCTCGTAAAACCCGGTGCAAAAGGTGAAATTGGTGCCGTCGCTTGCGACAGAAGATTGCACCCGTGTCAGATCCAGAGGGTGGACGGGAAACACCTGTCCGCTATCGACAGCATGGAGTTCAGCGCGCAGGCAATCGACATCACGATATGGACGCACTCAAATGTGAAGGACAGATTGGAAGAGCTCAGGCACGGGACGACGTACGTGGTCTTGTCTAACATGAAGGCCCCAGGCAGGCTGCCATACAGTTTGTCCACGATCGACGACGGCACCTCTACGTCCGTTGTGCCCGTGTCCAGTAGAACCAACGACTTGCCTCTCGGGGCGCCTTTCACCGCAGACCCATAGGACACAAACTTCCCATCGACACTTGCCCCGTCCATCCACACCGTCCATTTTTTCGGGAAGCCCTCCGGCGTGAAGCGCGGCAGCTGCGGCGACTTCAGCACGTCCTCATATCCGTCTGCCTCCTCGCCTATCAGGAACGACCCGCCGGCGGTCTCCTCGCCGTCGTCCGTGCGGGAGAGCAGAACAGAGACGGTGTTCGGCAGCGACGCGTTGCCCGCGAATATGTTGCTGAGGAGTGGCCGGCCGCGCGTGGTGTCGTTCGTGGCTCCGATGACGGTTAAATCGATCACCGAATCGATGTCGAAGCTGATACCGAGTATGCCGGCCGCGCCAACCTCGGAATAAGTGTCCTTCATATCCTTGGTTTCGGCGTTGTTGATGAACGCTAGGGTACGACGCGTTCACGTCTTTGATCGTAACGTGGAGAGAGTATTTATGAACCTACCTTGCGAGTCGATAGTGTACGACCCGATGCTAACACGAGCGAAGGACACATTGCCAACGGCACTGCCGATCTCATACGTGATGTTCACCGGCCCAATGTCACTTGCCTCTACGCCCGACGCGTTTTGGAATATCCACAGATCAGTCGAGCCGGTGTCAAGCTGAACATTAAAGTCTGCAGAATGCCAGCATTGATCACCAGAGTATGCATACGGGTTTGAAGGCGCGTACCTTGCCCGGCGATCGTTACTATCGTCTCGTACTAGCGACAGATTGAATAGACGATGTTACGGTCGCGAAGTGTTGCTCACCAAGATGCTCCTGCCGTTCAAGAGCGTCGTGTCCTTAGTCGATACCTCAAACCCTGTTGAACCGATTGCTCGACGCTGGACAGGGATTTGCAGGGCAAAGGACCGCGATGCACTTGCCGCTAGTAAGCCTGCGACTAGAGTGGATGCTTTCATGGTGAAAGAAAGGAAACTGGAGAGCACCCATGGTCTGAGTGGTGTATTTGAACCCGCAGCCCTGCAGACAGGCTATAATGCGCTGCCCAGCCCTGTCTTTGCGCGCTGATGCATCGGGCAGCTCGGGCTGAGTTCAGACTGTTATCTGTGAGTGAAGCATTACAACCGGACATGCGGCATGCCCTCCGGGAGTCGTGACTGATACTGTAGATGTCTCTATGTCCCCGACTGCATGATCTAAATCAGCTTTTGAGGCGATAGGACGAAACACTCCGCTCACCAAGCATACAAGGCTCGATGTCCAAGGCCTTGTAGTAAATTCGGTCCACAAAATCTGTCGAAGCATCTCAAGCGCTGACGCTCACCGTTGTGAACAGCGCCCTCCACGCTGTTTGCGGGTTACGTGGTCTGGCAGGGTCATATTGAATGGTATCTGATATCGATCGGCGGCGTGCATCAGGGACGAAGGGCCACAAGCAGCTATTGAAATGTAACTTACTTTACTCTACTTGCAGGCATAAGATTTGTTCGTCAAACGACTGAATCGATGGACGCCTGAGGCCCTAATGAGCAGCAGAATTTTCTTCGGGTTGTAAAACGATCAGGAAATATGGAGGAGGGATATCTCGCGGCGAGCTAGAAACACTTACGAGAATCACAATGTTGAGCAGCCATTACATACCGCTTCTGTGAAAGACATCAGTGCTCGTCTCTTCCCTTCAAGGCCTGGCTGTGGGGGGCTGCAGTAGACAGTCGCACCTGCCATGCACAGCAAAGATGAAAGTAAGCTGTTCATGTATGGACACTTGGCGTGGAATCACATTGCTGCCCGCGATACCCGCGCACAATCAACACACTTGTGCAGAGCAGAAAATCGATGAAAGCATTCCCGACAAGAAGCCCGATGACAGCGGGATTCTGCTTGTCCAATTCGTCTGCAACCTTGTGTGATTCGTTCAAGTTGTGGGCCGCGAAGTACACCTTCTGTTCAGCCCGATCAGCACTGCGTTCGCAGTGAGACCGACGGTGCAGATCCCCAGCGGGCAGGAAAAACCAGGTGGGTCTGCGAAGCCCAACTTTCGGAGACAAGTGGGTGGTGGGTATTTTGGCCGCCACGCTGGCCTACGTGCATACGGATCCTGCGCTGCCGACGGGTCCGAAAGCACCAGAACCGGCTGCGCGCTCCCAGCTATGCACATAAGATTGGGCACATAACGGCATGTCGACAATCGTGTTGCAGGACATACAGACATCGATGGACGAACAGATGGCTGTATGCGGAGATGTGGCGAATGACCGAGGGCTATGATAAATGACTGCGACACGAGACCATATCCAAGATTCATGAAAGATAGCGAGCAACTCACTCATGAACATCGATGCACCTCTTAGTCTAGCCTGCCTTTTCACCACACCCGTGATCAATTCGGTGATACCATGTCTTGTCCAACAGACCGAAGTTCATCTGGCGCGGCTCCTGCGGCGGAGGCCTTGCCGCCAAGTCGACCTGCTCAGTGACCAGAGACTCCGACCTAAATTAATAGGTCAAATGCAAACCGAGTACGCCGAGTCTACACTCTTGGCACGAAATCAAAGTTCTCATTCCTGGCACCTTACCCGCTCCTGCAGGCCAAGAACCAAACGCTGTGTTGCTTCGCCCGCGCTGAGACCGCCGTCTACTGGCCGTCTTCGTGTCAGCTGCCGAGAATCTGAGGCAACGAAGGCTCTGACCATCTGGCGCCATTGGGCGACAAGTCACTGAAAGCCGCATTGCGGATCTGCGTGTCTGTGTTTGGAATCAGTTCTTGTCGGACGAACCTGCGCTTCTCGAATGCATGGTCCCATCCGTGAGAAGCTAAAAAGGTTCCATCCACGTTCGAAGATGTCGACGTTTACTGCAATACTGACGTGAGGATAGTGAGAGAGAGCGAAGCGGTGGAATTGGCGCTCATATGTTGTGGGAAGTTCGCAGGGGAAGAAGCGCCTTGATTAGATTAGATGGCGACTTCCCGCTGACTCCGACGCCTCGCTGTCCGAGCTGAAGCTCTTGTCTTACCATCTCTCCTTCAGGGGGCTATCAAAGTCTGGCCATGGGCTGCTAGCGATTCCACAGCCATTTTACTCCCTGAATGGTGCGCTTCTACCCGCCAGCGAAACCCGTGACGAACTTGTGCTGGCAGCTGCTTAATTCGAGGACGGTCATAGGCCGCAGGAAGCCTATGAAGACCACCGGCCTTCTCGAGCGGGCTCGCCCGCCAGCACGCATCCCCAAAATCCCGATCATCCACATACGCAGCACAGACGAGATCGCGACGAAGCTCTGGGGCACCGCTCACGACATGCAGAAGCGAGACGCACCTTGCAAGACGTACACACGCACCCACGCGACCCGCGCCATTCAGTCTAGTGCAAGTCATGCGCGCGATCAGCACGATATGAGGCCCAGCAAAGGAAAGCGGACGTGATCGCATTCTGGAGACGTTGCGACCCTGTAGGCGCGAGCGGGTCCCGGGCGCCGGCTGCAAATAGGCGCAACGCCGTTCTGACTTCGGACGAAGCGCTGCTGTCGTTCTAGCCCTCGGCGAGGAAGCGTACTGGTATGTACTGTCAAGGTATTGAGTCCGCCCATGCAATCGCGATTGAGGCGTTCATCTCGTACCAAGTGATGCCTGCTGCTGTGTCAATTAGTCCGTGAACAACCCGCCCGTCTCGGCCGACGAGGCGTCCGCCTCGCCCGACTTCTTTATGGCAATCGCGTATGCCTCCAGCGCCCTGTCTCGCGCAGATTTCGCGCCACCAGGGATCGAGTCCGGCGGTGCGGCTGTCATGTGCTGTCAGTTTACTCTACTTTATCTTGCAACGGAGGGGTGCGTACGTCTGGGATCCGTCTTCGGGTAGACCTATTTGATGGATGATCAGTTGTGGGGAAGCGTGGAGTAGCAAATGATACCGACTGCTCCGGGGTTCTCTGGTGTGGGTGAGGGCGGTATGGCTTCGCTGATCGAGCCAGGGAATTTCGCGTCCGCTGCGAGCATATTTCGTTAGTTGATTGACAGGAAACGTGAATTGTTACCTACATGGACCGAGGACTAGCTTTCCGGGCGGTCCTTGTCCAGGCATGATGGGTATTGGATGAGACCGGAGAGAGAACAATTGAGAGGTTCAACTTGAGTCGTTGTCTGCGTTTACAGTGACGTCATGGTCGTTTCTGTCTTGGACGCGAAATTTGAAAGTGGAGCTGATCGGTAGAGGTCGTCGTCGACGGCGCCCTGGGGAGGGCTGGTGGTAATACCTGGTGACTCTGTTCCACTTCCTCCTCGCCGCAAAGCACGAAGAACACGTTTTCGCTGGCGCTTCTGATTCGAAGGGAGAAGCCGAGCACGAGGACGCCCATCTCAGCGAAATCTGCTCACACAGTCAATTGAAACCATTCGAGCTGCTACCCGGCGTCGGTCAGCGTCCAAATACCATAGTGAGCGAGCGCCCGCCATGTCTTTAGGGCTCTTGCCCTACCTCCTCCTCCAATCTTGCCTTCCGCTCCCCATCGCGCCCCTCTGCCATGTATCACGCCCCGCCCTCTCGCCCGCCTTCGATACGCTCTCGGTCCAAGCTCGCCGATGATCGCATCGAGCTCTACCACCCGACGGGTAGCCCCGTCTTCGGCGGCCGCACCATGTCCGCCGCCGACAAGCGCGCTGCCTCCCGTGCCTCCCGTGCCTCGGGGCGCACGAGTCCGACCGACACCGTATCAATATCCGACGAGAGTCTCAACCTAGGGCACGTCGAGAGTCACATCGAAGACATCAACGCTCCTTTCGGTCTGCGCGAGCTCGAGAAGGGCTGGCAGTTCTTCCAGCCCTACCTCAAATCCAAGGGCTACGTCCTCCGCCCGCGCTACTGGCCCGGATGGATCGGATCGTGGGTCGGGACAGACAGAGACCCGCTCACCTGCGAGGACAGCATCGTGGTGGTGCGTAGCCCGCCCTCTGCCTCTCGTGTTCTCACCCCGTTGGCCCGTTGCGAAGGACTCGACCGTGATCGACGCCATCCGCGCGGCCGACAACGCGCAGGTGCTGATC
This sequence comes from Hericium coralloides, assembly GCA_003675405.1. NCBI lineage: Eukaryota > Fungi > Basidiomycota > Agaricomycetes > Russulales > Hericiaceae > Hericium > Hericium coralloides. The sequence goes on along the minus strand of QUOP01000281.1, from coordinate 53,446 downwards.
AAGGTGCACACGCCGCTCGCGCCGCCCGCCGCAGCGCACACGCACAGCGCCGAGATCGACGTCCTGCGCTACTTCGCGGCGCCGCCCCGCGCGGGCGACCCGCGCAACCACTGCGTGCCGCTGCTCGACGTGCTACAGCCCGAGGAGCACGGCGCGATCCGGCTCAGCGTGATGCCGCTCCTGCGCGACTGGTACGATCCGCCGATGCGCATGGCCGTCGAGGCGCTCGCGTTCGTGCGCCAGCTGCTCGAGGGCCTCGCGTTCATGCACGAGCACGGCGTCGCGCACTGGTACGTTCCCCGCACCCCTCCCCGGCCCGCGCTGACCCCAGCCCACGCGCGCAAGCAATATCACCGCGAAGAACATCCTCATGGACGCGTCGCAGCTCTTCCCGGAGGGCTTCCACGGCGCGTTCAACATGAACCCAACGCATCGCCTCGCGGAGACGCACCTCCTCCAGCGCACGCGCCTCTCGACGGCGGACCCCGTGCGCTACTTCTTCATCGATTTCGCGCTCGCCGTGCGCGGCGCGGAGCGCGTGACCTGGCGCGGCGGCGCAGCGGTGCCCGAGGGCGCGGCCGGCGCCGCGTACGACCCGTTCCCCGCGGACGTGCACGCGCTCGGCGCGCTCTTCGACCAGTCCTTTCGGCAGGCGCACACGCACCTCGAGGCGCTGCACCCGCTCTTCGCCGCGATGTGCGATGCGGCGCCTGCGCGTCGGCCGACGGCAACTGCGGCGCTGGCGGAGTTCGACCGCATCGCGCGCGCGCTGCCGCGCCGCAAGCTGCGGGCGCGGCTCGGGTTCCGCGAGGGCGTCGGATGGAAGGAGTGGCGCGAGAACGTGTTTGGGTATTGGGCGCTGCTGTGGATGGTGTGGACGGGCGGCGGGCGGCAGAAGTGTCTGGAGTTCTAGGTCGCCGGGGGGGAGAATAAATGTATCGGTAAGTGCGCCTTCGTTCGTCCGCACGCTGCCCGGGGCTAATATCGTGAACACGCGTGAGTGTGCAGCTAGCTTCAAAAAGCCCAGAACTGTGGAGTTCGGGTTTGGGATCTCTACTTGTTTTTTTACTGCTGTGCCCGGCGTGGATACTCGGATACCCATCCATCTGCCTTATGGATCTATACCCTACTCTCAGCGTTGGCTGATGCGTGCGCGAGGGGGCGGTGGGTTGCGGGGGTGCGGCCATGCGGACGCGGCCGGGACTCTTATATACTGATACTGTTTTCTATCTGGGGTGGTGCAGTGGCCGTTCGCTCGAGGACCCAGTGACCGCGCTTCGAGGGCCGATTCGCATACGCTGACGTCGATACGGTATTTACCTGCATAATGCGATTTTCTAGGGATTTCTGGTGCTTTATCGGGATATCTCAGGAGCGGAGCGCGTGCATGTGCAGCGCGCGCGCATGGGCACCCGAGAGCGCGAAGCGTTGCTGTCGTTCGATCAGGCAGGATTGGACGATACTTCGTCCTGACTGGGACGGAACGTGCTGGCCGAGCGAAGCCAAGCCGGGGGCGAGGCGGTATTCGGATTCGATCCACTGGACACCTGGTCGGTCGTGGAAATAGGTGGGTCTGTGTCTGTGAAGTGCGGTATGCTGACCGTGCTGCTGATCGCGATTGTTGTCCAACATGCCAGAATAGCAGAATTCTACCGTCGGAGCTGACATCCACCACGGGTGCTATATATCCTTTGTAGGTTTCCTTGCCCATCTTTGTATCCTTGCTGCAGACTTACACAGGGCATCACATGTCGCACGATACTGACATTTGCCTAGCGCGTGTGCGTGCTATATCACCATTACCCAGTATGGCCCTGCAATTTCTTGGTGGGCGTGTTGTTTTTGGCCTGTTGCATAAGTCTCCTTTGATCAGTGCCTTGCGACACTGCCAAGGTCTGACAGTCAAGTGGATTGGATTCTTACAGTTCAGTAATTTCGTTCGTCTTGATATCGACAGGATTCCTGATTCCCTCTTGATTTTTTCTGCGCGTCACATCTATAGCGTTTTACTCGTGCAGTCCGGTTTCTGGGCGTTGCGATGGCATCCATCGTCTGCTACATACTAGGTGCGTTTGCCCGAGTGACATGTGCATGCTGTCGTGACTTCTTCCTTCCTTCTAGGTCTGTCAAGACCTATCGCTTAAAGTCACAGCCTCAAAAGATTTCTGGCACTGAATGCTCCCGAGTACTCCTATCTGAGCCGCTACGGGTTTCTGATACGGGTAAGAGCGCGGGCGTCATCTTCTGGACCCAATGCACTAGACGTGAGTTGAAGAGGGCATCATCCATTATACCCCATTGGAGTGTTCGGTCAGTCATCAAGCATTCGCCGAGACTTAAGCATTCACCGAGAGCTCTTCAACAATTTGGTTTAGGAAAACAGCAACAAGGTGAGCTAAACATCCTGTCTGGCTCATACCCACGCTCATCTTTCTGCACGATGTGCATCGTGACCGACAGATAATGAGGATCATGATATCGACTTGTGTAGCGAGTGTGGATAGGTAATGACTATATATGAGCGTGATATTCCTGCGGGCGGCCATCTAATATTGTTGACGAGCGACGACGTGATGCTTGTTCATATTTAGATACAGTATTCCCAATGCCGCCTTTCCACATCGGACCTCATTCTTCTCGCTGCGATTCGAGAAGCGAAATCCTGGTAGGTGGTTATTTCTATGGGGGACCAACTGCATTGCGGCCATGTCTGACTGACTCAACCATATCCAGGGCATTCTTGGTACTCTGGCATCACCTCTCCGCGCGAGCCAGGATAAGTTGTAAGTTGCCGATCTCATCATTTTACTACTGGATACTCAAGCACTGATATCGGGTACAGCGCGGTGCTGTCTCAGGCTGTCGCTCGCTCATCATTTTCGCCGCCAGTGATGCGTGACAGGCTGCTCCTTTGTGGAGATCCTAAACCTCGCTTGCCGTGGACATCCAGTACTATATAACTCCATGTTCAATGCGGTGTCTTGTCTATTCGCCCCTCCATTTTGTTCAATCTTTGGGAACTTTTGAGTGCGTGGTTCTCATCAATTGACATGGATACTCCACCTCCAGACGACAGTCGCCACGCCATAATCTGGCTGTAAGCTCATAGTCTTTCACGTACCCGGGAGGTGTTAATGGCGTTCATTCTGCTAGCGCGGGTCCACGCCTGCTAGGCCTATTCTTCAATTGGGGCCTGCTGGGTATCCTAACGGCGCAGGCGTATATCTATCTAATCAACTTTCCTCAAGACAGGCGGGTTTTCAAAGTGCTAAGTCCGTCGTATTCCATGAGTCATCTATCTGTGCCTCTGACTGGACGGACACTTCCGCTTCAGTCTTTACAGTGTACTTGGTTGACTGGATCCAGACCTGTTCGGCGACTTACGACGGTTTTCAATGGTTTGTGTACGGCTGGGGCGACATCAACGTGCTCAACAACTCCGAGACCGGGTATCTGAATGTCCCCATCCTGTCGAGCATCGTCGCGATTACCGTTCAGGTGAGCTGATTCTATGACAACGTATATGCGTCTGTTCGTGGCTGAACATCCCGAGCGGCCAGACCTTTTTCGGCTGGCGCATCTGGACGCTGTCAAGATCGTCTGTGTCTTTGATTTGTATCGCCGTCCTCGCCGTCGCGCAAGCCGGCGCCGCCATCGCTGCTGCATACTTCGTAAGTCCCAGCTCTCATCGCTGGATTGACAGTAGGGCCGTAATACACCATTGACGGATGCGTGGATGAATATGCAGCTTGCGACCGTCCCTCTGGAAAATGCGCGAGAGCTGGGTCTGCCGGTCGCTGTGGGCATTAGACTTGGGACGAGCGTAGTCGCCGATGCGATTATCGCAGTCTCCATGACTTACTTTGTGCGTATACCCATCTTGCCGCCTTGGTACTTTCGAAACCGGAGCTGATCGCCGCCCAGCTACTCAAAGGCCGAGATGAGACCATCAAGTTCAATAATGTGCTGACGCGCCGTACGTTGTCTCCCATTTGGGCGAGCTCAAGGGTATACTGATCGTGCTGATCCTGCAGTCATTCGGTTAACGATCGAGACCGGTACGGTGACTGCGCTTTTTGCGGTCATGGACCTCGTCTTCTTCCTCGCAGCGCACAACGGGCTGCATGAAGTCTCCGGAGTCGTCCTCGCGAAGCTATACTCTAACTCACTGCTCGTCATTTTCAACAATCGGGTGTTCATGACGACTAGGTCCTTTCAAGCACATGGTAGGGATCCCATGCACATCGAGTTGGAGAGCCGCAGTGTGCCGTCGACGAGCTCGCGCATGGTTTTCAGGTCGAACTTGCGTGTTCAAGACAGCGCGGCCAGTGTCAAATTCGTGAAAAGTAGTGCCGGGACGGGGGACGTGAAAAATGAGTTGCAGATACCCATTCATGCATATGTGGTGAGTTCGAGCAGCTGCTGTCTGGCACGAAGGATACTGAACCTGTTCATATGAAGCCTGAAAGCCTACCGTCTGACGGCGTGCTGTATAGCGGGGTCAAAACATGATGAATGGTTGGCCAGACTGTTCCTAAGCTTGAACTCGTTGTTTGCTTGGGAAACGGCCGTAAATCTCTGCTCCGTGCAAGTCGCGCATATCAAACAAATAACTTACGGAAACATCTGAGGTCTGGGCACGCGCTCGGGATCTGAGCGCATGCATGTGCGGGACGCGGCATGGGTCTGCATCAAGTCTGCATCTGCGAAATCCGGTATGCTGACGATGCTGATCGTGATCCCTCCCGACACGCCAGGCTGACAGAATTCTGCCCTCAGACCTGAGGCTCACAATTGGTGCTGATATATTCCTTGTAGGTTTTCTTTCCCATGTTTTCATCCTTGCGAACTGACGCCGAGCATCACACGATACTGTCGCCCGTCCGGTCATGTGTTGCACCATCCAACATGGCCATACGATTTCTATGTGGAGATGCTATTTCCCACCTGCAGGGCGCACCGGCGCTACACAATTCTCTGCGCCCACGTCTTTCTATATCCTCAAGTAGTTTGACTTCTACGTTGTTACGGGTGGACCGACCTGATCGACTTCATGGATGCCGCACCGCCAGGCCGCGGTTGCCAGGCCATAGTCTGGCTATAAGCTCAGTCTCTTTGGAGGTTGCTCACGGATTGACAGATGGTCCCATCTGAATTTATCCAGTCTCAAGGGACTTATCAAACAGTACATCGTAAGTCTGAGAGTGAATTCTTGTTCGAGCCCAGACTGGATACTGAATTCATTGCCACGAGGCTTGCTGCAGCGGATGGTTTGCTATCTAGCGGACCACCTATATCGCTGCACTCACTCAACTCCGTCTCTGTAGTGGATGTTGTCGTCATGTCTGCCATCTGCTGCAATAGCAATACCAGGCGCGTTTGCCTGAGTGAAATGTACGCGGTGTTGTGACTAGTAGCACGTCTAGGCCTGCCAAGAACCTTAGAGCTCAGAGTCGCCAGGACTCTGGCCTTGTTACGCAATATCAACTTGTCCCACGAGGCGCAGGTTGCTTCCAAGTACATTGCCTCCAGATACATGTGTGTATTCTATGTGAGTGTATTCGCACTCTTTCACGAAATATCTGATGCGAGTCAGAGACAAGCGTCACTCTTTTAACCAGCCTGTCCGCAGATGCAGAACTTCTCACCAGGGCCTTTCCACACCGGCATAATTCTTCCCATCATGGCCGAGAGACGAAGCCATGAAAGGCTGGTTGTTGATGGGAGATCAAGTCTGAACGCTGAATTGAGGCCATGTAACTGACTCAATCATATCCAAGGCACTCCTGCCCAGGCACCATCAGTGCATTCTCCTCCTGCATGAGCCAGCGTGCGTTGTAAGTAGCCGGTTTTATCGTTCTCCTGGATACTCATCATGAGCGCGGCGCGGTGCTGTCGCTGGCCCGTTCAATTTCCACTGATGCATCACAGGCTGGGGCTGCGGTATCTCATATGGGGATATTACCTCTCACTAGCCGTGTACGTCTCATTGTATATAACTCTCCATCCGATGCGGCGTCTATTCACCTATCGATTTTGTTCCATTTCTGCGGGATTCTGGGTGGGTGGATCTCGTCTATCGATATGGATACTCCACCTCCAGACGACAGCCGCCACGCTATAATCTGGCTGTAAGCTTACTGTCTTTCGCATATCCAGGAAGCGTCAATGACCTCCATTCTGCTAGTGCGGGTCCGCGTCTACTCGGCCTGTTCTTCAACTGGGGTCTCCTGGGTATTTTAACCGCGCAGGTGTACATCTATTTCATCAACTTTCCGCAAGACAGACGGGTTTTCAAAGTGCTGAGTCCGTCGTATTCCATGGGTTGTTTATCTGTACCTCTGACTGGACGGACACTTCCGCTTCAGTCTACGCAGTGTACCTGCTTGACTGGACCCAGACCTGTTCGGCGACTTATGACGGCTTCCAGTGGTTCGTCTACGGCTGGGGCGACATCAACGTGCTCAACAGTACGGGGACGGGCTACCTGAATGTCCCAATTCTGTCGAGTATCGTGGCGATTACTGTTCAGGTGAGCACTGATGCTGGGACAATGTATGTGCGTCTGGCTGCTGATGAACATTCTGAGCGGACAGACCTTCTTCGGCTGGCGCATCTGGACGCTGTCAAAATCGTTCGTGCCCCTCATTTGTATCAGTGTCCTCGCCGTCGCGCAAGCCGGGGCCGCCATCGCTGTTGCATATTTCGTAAGTCCCAGCTCTCATCGCTGGCTTGACAGCAGTGCATTAACATACCATTGACGGATGCGTGGATGGATGTGCAGCTTGCGACCGTCCCTCTGGAAAATGCGCGCGAGCCGGGTCTGCCAGTCGCTGTGGGCATTAGACTTGGGACAAGCGCAGTCGCCGACGCAATCATCGCAATCTCCATGACTTACTTTGTGCGTCTACCCATCTAGTCGCCTCAGTCGCTTCCCAATCCGAGGTGACCGCTACCTAGTTGCTCAAAGGCCGAGAAGAGACGATCAAGTTCAATAACGTGCTGACGCGTCGTACGTCCCATGCATGTCCACTGAACCCAATGACACTGTACTGAGCATGCTGATCGCGCAGTCATCCGCCTGACTATCGAGACGGGGACGGTGACCACGCTCTTCGCAGTCATGGACCTCGTCTTTTTCCTCGCGGCACACAACGGGCTGCACGAAGTCTCCGGCGTTATCCTTGCGAAGCTGTACTCGAACTCCCTGCTCGTCATCTTCAACAACCGGGTGTTCATGACGACCAGGTCCTTTCAAGCGCATGGTGGGGACCCCATGCACATCGAGTTCGAGAGCCGCAGTGAGCCGTCGAGGAGCTCGCGCATGGTGTTCAGGTCGAACCCACGTCTTCGGGACGGCGCTGGCAGAGCGGATTTCGGGATAAGAAGCGCAGGGGCGGCGGGTGCGAAAGATGACTTGCAGATACCCATTCATGCGTATATTGTGAGTTCGAACAGCTGTTGTCTGGCACGCCGAATACTGAATCTGTTTATATGAAGCCTGAAACCCTACCGTCTGAGGGCGTGCTGTATAGCGGGGTCAAATCACGATGAACGGCTGGCCAGGCTGTTCTTACGCTTGAAATTGCTGTTTGTTTGGGAAACGACTATAAAGCACTGCTCCATGCAAGTTGAGCATGTAAATTCAATTACTTATGGAATCATCTGAGCTCTGTGCAGGCACAGAGCGCTGAGCGTGTACATGTGCTGGGGTCGCGCATGGGCACTCGAGAGCACGAAGCTTTGCTGTCGTCCGATCGGGCGGGATTGGACGATACTTCGTCTAGGGGCGGAATATTTTGGCCGAGTCAAGCCAAGCCGGGGGTGAAGCATATTCGAACTCAATCCGCTGTACACCTGGTCGTGGAAATAAGTGGGTCTGCAGCTTTGACTTACGATGCGCCGATGGTGCTGATCGCGATCACCGCCCTACATGTTAAATAAGCCATCAGAATTCCACTCGTTGAATTTGAATTCGTTTTTGGCGCTGAAATATCTTCTGTAGTGTTCCTCGCATATCTTTCAATCCTTGCGAATCGATGTGTGGTAATCCACGACGCTGTCATAGTCATCTGCCCGGTGTTTTACCATTCAACACGGCCCGCGATTTCCATGTGGAAATGCTACTCGGGAGTGCCAACTGCGTTGGCATAGCCCTTGCTTGCGGGAAAGCCTTGCAATTCTTGATACCATAACTTACAAGTGCGAAGTAATTCCGTTGTATACTGCAGACTTTTACAACCTGCATGCAGGTGTGATGGCTCGTGAGGTGGCTGTGCAAGCACTAAATGGAGGCCAATTTGACTGTCTTATAACTCTCTTCTCTGTGCACAAGGAAGCACAAATTTTTCCGAGGATATAGTGCCGTATCAAAACTGCGACTTTGTCCAATTATAAGCTATTCATATGTCGATTTGCGCATTCTAAAACGCAATCTCTTTGAAAGTGCTGCCGCGCGCCTACGGCAGTGGCAGTGCTTATTTGTTGGTGTTGACGATGTGAGTCGGTGCCTGGAATCATTTCGAGTGTGCAAGAACCCTTGGCAAGCAAGGGGACCTCTCACCTGCAGTGCGCACTGATGGTACGTTATTCTCCGCCTTCGCTCACGTTTCTCTATATCTCTCAAGTAGTTTGACCTTTGCTTCACTGGGGGTACGCCGATCGGACCGACTGCCGTGGAAGCTGTCCATTGAACGTTCTTCAAGTGGGGCTAAGCATCGTAACTGTGCAGATATACATCTATTTTGTTATATTCCCCACAGATAGGTGAGTGTTCAAGATCCTAAGTGCATCGTCCCCCTTGCGCCGCCTCTTCTGTGTCTCTGACGGATACCGGGCCCTCGTTCCAGTCTGGCGCGGATACTGAGTTCAGTTTGTTCTTGCGAAGCCTGCGGGCGCTCAAAAATACCGGCTGTGTCCGAGGTTAATGATAGGCACCATCCGCGAATTACAATGCCCCGGTCGAATGTTCGGTCAATTATCAGGCAATCGCCAAGGGAGTGTGCACAGGCCGTGACAATACGAGCATGACCACGGGCGGCCTATATAATATATTTTGTTGATGGGCGCGATGCCTGTTCGTAGATCTTCTCATTGTCGCCCGTACATCCCGGCGCATATTCTTGTTGCTGTACTTCCAGTGAAATCCTGACAGGTGGTTATTTTCTGGGAGGTCAAATGCCAAAGCTACATTGCGGGTACGTCTGGCTGAATCAACTATATCCAGGGCACTCCCACTCAAGCATGATCATGCAACGCGAGCTGGCATATGAACCGTGTTAGTTGCTGCTCTCATCAGTCTCCTGGATACGCGGGGCGGTTCTGTCCCTCGCCTATTTCATTCCTATTGGTGTATCACGGCGCTAGCTTGGCCTGGTGGTATTGCAGTTTCATTACTATATAGCCCCGTATTCGATGCAGCGTCTCTTCATCCTGCGACATTGTTCAGTTCCTGCGCAATTTTGAGTAGGTCGACCTCACCGGTTGACATGGACGCCCCATCTCCAGACGACAGCCGCCACGCCATAATTTGGCTGTGAGCTCAGTGTTTTTTCATGCACTCGGTTACTGACATCGATTCTGCCAGTGCCGGCCCGCGCCTGCTCGGCCTATTCTGGAATTGGGGCCTGCTGGGTATCCTAACGGCGCAGGTGTATATATTTTTTATCAACTTTCCGCAAGATAAACGGGTGTTTAAAGCCCTAAGTTCGTCATATTTTATCTTGTGTTGTCTGTCCATGTCGCTGACTGGATGGACGCCGCTTCCACTTCAGTCTACATAGTATACCTGCTGGACTGGGCCCAGACCTGTTCGGCGACTTACGACGGCTTTCAGTGGTTCGTGTACGGCTGGGGAGACATCGATGTGCTCAACAGCTCCGAGACCGGCTACTTGAATGTGCCCATCCTGTCTAGCATCATCGCGGTGACCGTTCAGGTGGGCATCTACGTTAGGGGAAGTGGACGCGCATCTGACTGCTGATGAACATTCTCGCCGGGCAGACCTTCTTTGGCTGGCGGATCTGGACGTTGTCGAAATCATTCGTGCCCTTGATTTGTATCATTGTCCTCGCCGTCGCGCAAGCCGGGGCTGCCATCGCTGTTGCATATTTCGTAAGTCCCAGCTCTCATCGCTGGCTTGACAGGAGTGCATTAACATACCATTGACGGATGCGTGGATGAATGTGCAGCTTGCGACCGTCCCACTGGAAAATGCGCGCGAGCCGGGTCTGCCTGTTGCTGTGGGCATTAGACTTGGGACAAGCGCAGTCGCCGACGCGATCATCGCAATCTCCATGACTTACTTCGTGCGTCTACCCATCTAGTCGCCTCAGTCGCTTTCCAATCCGAGGTGACCGCCATCTAGTTGCTCCAAGGCAGAGAAGAGACGATCAAGTTCAATAACGTGCTGACGCGTCGTACGTCCCATGCATGTCCACTGAACCCAATGACACTGTACTGAGCATGCTGATCGCGCAGTCATCCGCCTGACTATCGAGACGGGGACGGCGACCACGCTCTTCGCAGTCATGGATCTCGTCTTCTTCCTCGCGGCGCACAACGGACTGCACCAGATATCTGGCATCATCTTGGCAAAGCTCTACTCGAACTCGCTACTCGTCATCTTCAACAACCGGGTGTTCATGATGAGCAAGTCCTTTCATGCGCACGCTGGTGACCCGATGCACATTGAATTCGAGAGCCACAGCGCACCGTCGAGGAGCTCGCACCTGGTGTTCAGGACGAATCCGGATGCGATAGACAGCGCGGACAGCGCAGGTTCCGGTCTAACGAGTGCCGGTACACTAGATATTGAAACCGAACGCATGGGGCCTGTGAAAGGTCCACCGTCTGGCAATGTGCTGTGCAGTACGATCGAGTCACGATGAATTAATGACCAGGCTGTTCTGAAGCCTGAATCTATACATTGCTTGCTTGAATAAACGACTGTGGATCAATGCTCTGTGTAAGTCGGGCATATAAATTAAATAACTTATGAAATCATCTGAGGTCTGTAAAGAGTGGTGTAAGTTGGATCAGATCAAGTTGGATAAGATCAAAGCAGAAAACCCCGAGGATCCCGAGCCACGTCGTCTAAAAACCCTCAACCAGCTCAAAGTAGCTTGCGGGTTGTGCGCCAACCGCTCGTGTCTGCGTCGCGTTGTAGGCCCTGAATAAGAGATTGTATCAGACACGGGAGATCAAAGCCGAAGAGCGTACGCACATGAATTCGCCCAGGAAATCTGCGGGTAGCGGCGGCAGATTCTCTATGCCAATGAGCAGCACTGTCGCCATGCCCATCGTCATATGCGGCTGAATATGGCAATGAAGGAGGAATGCGCCCGCGTCGACCGCGTTCAGACGATACACCATCCAGCCCCCGTTCGTACCCGGCGGAACGGTGGTGCTATTCGGGGAATAGTCTGCACCCTGTGGGCTGGGGAAAACTGCGCGGAGAATGATGACACAGAAGCGGAATGGCGGAGGAGGCACACGCACCGACGCCAGTGTCAAGTCTGTAGGGCTTCCCAGTACGATTCTGGCGCGCCGCGGTATACGCGTCATTCGAGAACTCGCCGAGGCCCTGCGCCATGAGGAATGGATGCGCGCCGTGTACTACATGGTACGTGTCAATGTCCATGCCCCCTGACAAGAACGGCTGGGTGCTCACTGTGCCATGGGTGCGCCTCGAGAGTCCCAACGTAGCTTGCGAGGTTCAGGAAGACCAGGTCTACGGTCTCGTTGATATGAATGGGGATTGAGTTCGTCGAGTTGTCGAAGCCGCCGTTTGCGAGTGCACCTTCATAGTCCGGATGGAGCTTGTTCTCGTATGCCTGCACGAGATATGGCACCTGTGGCCAACTTTCCGTGTACTATGTATGCTACACTCAGCATACAGACCTGTATTGAAGTAAAAGGAGGCAGGCACACCTGGTACTTGTCAACGACCCAGTATACACCCAACGTGGAGCCATTGCCTGAGCTTAGCTGGCTCATGGACACGGTGATACGGCGCCCAACCGTGTCGTCGGGTGGCGCAATGTCCGCGACATTGAGAGGCTTCACATCGTTCGTGATCCAGAAGGGCGCCTCGTCCGGAAGCGGGACTGTCTTGTTCAAAACCGGAATCGGCGCATACGGATCTAACGTCGGAAAATCTTCGCTCTCGCAATCCTGTGTCAGGTTATACCGCAGAATCCACGCGCCATAGTCTCGCGTTGCCCGCCAGCGTGTCTCGATATTGGCCCAGAAGTCCGTCTGGTTGAGCGCACGCAGTTCTGCGGCGGACTTCGTGCGCAGGAGGAAGGAGACGCGCTGGCCAGAGCTGATCTCGAGGTGTGACGCGTTGTGCGCCGCGATGTAGCCACCATCGAGCTCTATTACCGTGAACGGCGAGTGTGCCTCGATGGACGTGTAGATGAAGCTGAGCCCCATTGCGCCGATCATGCGCACGCGGTACGTCGTATCGGGCAAGACATTGAGCACCTCCGTGTGACAACCTGCCTGGCATGCTGCGCCTATGCATTGTCCAAACGCATTTCCGTTCACCGTGAGTGCCTGCGGGTCATTTGGCCACGTGAAGGGCGTGCCGAGCAGGCCCTTGGTGATGTTGGCGTCGGATGCGTGCCAGAAGTCGCCGAGGAGAAGGACAAGGTCAGCGTCGTACGCGAACGGCGGCTTCGCTTCTTCGACTATGAGGGCTCCGTAGGCGGTGACGATCTGGACGCCGACGTGGGTGTGATACATGTATGTGCCCGCGCTACCTGGTTGCAGGAGGAATTCATAGTCAAAATAACCACCTGGCGCGATGGGCCACTACAGACATCCGTTCAGTCCTCGACGTTCGCAATTTGTCGATAGTGAAAGCAGTGAACTTGCCTGGCTTGTTTGTGGTGTCCCGTCGGCGAAAGGAGACAAGTACTGAGAAATTCCACTTTTGAATTGTGACGCGGCGCGGAAGCTTTTTCAGCATTCCTTCGTGTCAAAAACTGGCGATATACTCACTGCCAATGCAACGTCGTGTTGCTCCCTTCCATATCATTGTACACCCTGATCCACGCATGGTCGCCTTCCTTGAGACGGATCGTGGGCCCCGGCGAGGTGCCGTTGATGACGACGGAGTTGCGCACGGTGCAATCAGCGGCGACGGGGCCGCTCGCGATCCGTAGAACATGATCAGGCTGCCATGCGAGAGAAAGTTGTGCCAGTAAAAGCAAAAGCAACTGATACATGCTCGACGCCCGTGTCGTCCTTGGCGGGGAAAGAGCAGGGTTCTTGAGAACAGGTGAGAATGTTTCGGCACTCCGCCCTCGTTCCGAAGCTGACATCACGTCTCTTCTTCGTACAGCATTTGTCGAGTAGAAGGCGTAATGTGCTCGTGTAGATGAACATCATGATGGTGTAGTAGGTGTACATCATGCCGTTCATACTATCGGCAACCCAGAGTTGGTCTACGACCTAGAGATGGTCCACCCCGATTTTTGTACCAAGCCGAGGGAATCTCGTCCTCAAAATATTCATGGAAATAGAAATACATGTCATGAACCTGATTCTGTTTTTTATTCATTTGTTTCTATGAGAAAAGAAACACAAAGTCGAATGAACCGCCCGAGAAGAGCTTTCCGCGGCTTTCCGCAGCCCAGATCTATACGATCTCGGTCGATTCTGACCCCGAAAAAAAAGCACACATCATACGAAGATGCATGAATGCTAATTATTATTTCTCCGGTACGAAAGTCAAAGTGGAAGACAACGTTCTGAAGACCATGCGCTGAAGGTCACCATGTGTGGCGCAGACGGGTCGGCAAGGGCCGGCAGGGCACACATATTCGTGGTCCGACGGCTCGCATCGCTGGAAGGATGGCTTTCCATTGGCTCTCGGAATGCGGATGCCGTCGGACTCTGATTTTTGCAAAGCGGCACGTCGCGGAAAAATGGACCATCTCTTGGTCAAGAGCCCATTTCCGACCCCCCCTCCTCGGTCAGTGTCCGACACAAAAAATCGTCCTTCATTAAATCGGAAAAAAATCATATTATGGAAGTTGAGATATTTGCCCATCTGACTACGTAGATATTATCTCAATTTGTGTTGTAGCAAGCTTGGGGGAGGGCAAAGACTGAAAAGCGGACCAACTCTGGGTTGCCGATAGTATGGGACTCGGGAGTCCACAAAAGGCTCGCGTAGCGTCTACTAACCACGCGGCTGTCACCGACTCGACAGGCCGGTCGAGACTCATTTGAAGATTTCTTTCTTCTGTCATGACTGTAGCTGTAGCTTGTCACGCAGCCATCCTAGGTTTTCAATCCTCTTCAACAAGTGAAAATGTTCTGTCGTTATGAAGATTCCAGCATTACAGCCGTTTGCGGTGATGTTTAACTGGTTTCATCGTATTGATTCCGTCCACTCACATGGCAGATCCGACATCTTGTCCTGCAACTGTCATTCTCGAATTAGCATCCCTTGTCTGCGTCCAGCACAGTGTGGCAGCGCCCTGTTACATCGTTTTGCTGTGCGCATGTGTGCCTCTTATCGCCCCTGCACGGAATTACAGGTGACATATCACTCAGACATTGCCCTTTCCAGTATGTGCCTGGCAGAGATGTTCGTTCCTACCTGTCCTGCGCAGCTAAGTGTATATAAACTTTCACATTCTCCCCAGGCCTCCTTCATATGCCTGGCTGGCTGATCTGGCGCCTTATAGCGGCATTCGGTAACTCTGAAGACGGACCGTCTCCACACAATTTATAAGCCCCTTCCTTGGATACCGACTTGCTCGAAGGACTTCCTTTGACGTTCCTAGTCCTCATTTGTAAACGTGCTTTTGTCAAGGAATCTTCAGATGTAAGAATCCCAAGTCTCTGAACTTTATACATGGCATGCTAATGATGAGTTGGTAATACAGTTTCTCTTGAACTGCCATGGATACTACACCACTAAATGACAGCCATAATGCCATAATCTGGCTGTGAGAGTTACTGTCTTTCGAGACCGGTCGGGAATTGACAGATAATCCCATCCGTTCAGCGCCGGTCCTCGCCTGATTGGTCTATTTTTCAACTGGGGTTTGCTCGGCATTTTGACTGCGCAGGTGTACGTCTACTCTGTCAACTTTCCCAAAGACAAGCGGGTTTTTAAGATCTTGAGTTTGTTTTTTTTTCTCCTACATTGTCTTTTCCGTCCTCTGACATGCATTTCCGTTTCAGTCTCCGCGGTCTACATAATAGATTGGGCCCAGACCTGCTCGGCGACATACGACGGCTTCCAGTGGTTCGTCTATGGCTGGGGCGACATCAACGTGCTTAACAGCTCAGAGACAGCCTATCTCAATGTTCCAATCCTGTCTAGCATCGTTGCGATTACCGTTCAGGTGGGCGCTTGCACATGCACTCAGAGGATATTTCTGACAGCGAATGTGTAGATCTTCTTCGGCTGGCGCATCTGGACATTCTCGATGTCTTTTGTGCCCCTGATCTGCATCACCGTTCTCGCGGTGGCTCAGTTCGGCGGTGCTATCGCTGTTGCATACTTCGTCAGTCCGAGTTCTGATCGTCAACAAATGGAAAATGACATGGGCGCTGATGGGCAGATGTATGAATGAACGTGCAGGTTGCGACTGTTCCTCTGGAGAATGCCCGAGAACCAGGTCTTCCGGACGCTGTTGGCATTAGACTAGGCACGAGCGTGGTCGCGGATGCGATTATCTCTGTTTCCATGACTTATTTCGTGAGTACGGTGTGCACTCTCTTTGTCGATATGGGGTTAATCACCACCCAGCTGTTGAAAAAACGCGAGACAGCTATCAAGCTCAACAACGTGTTGACTCGACGTATGTCTCCATCACCAGCCCTGCTCACATATGCCCTGTCTAATTTAGTCTGACGCAGTCGTCCGCCTCACGATAGAGACAGGCACTGTGACCGCGCTCTTCGCGATCATGGACCTCGTCTTCTTCCTCGCGGCACACAACGGTCTGCACGAGGTTTCCGGCATTGTTCTTGCAAAGCTTTACTCGAACTCGCTCCTTGTCACCTTCAACAATCGCCTGCTCATGGCGAACGACTCCTTCAATGTGCACGGCCGGCACCGTATACACTCCGATCTCGAGGATAACAACAGTGGAGGCTTCGTTTTTGAAATGAGCATACGCGCCGACAAGAGTGCGGATTTAGGGGAGACTGTTAGCGTGGGTGTGATGCCGCGGGAGAGGGGGAGAGGTGGGATGCGCGGCGTGCGGGCGGTGGACGCGGAGACTGATGAGATGCAGGTGCCGACTCATGCGCACATTGTGAGTCCATGTGTCCTTTTCTGGCTCCGATCTCGTTGTAATGAATGCTCCACGCAGCCTATCTAGTAGATCTTTGGATGGCGGACGCGAATTGCGATGGATTGGTGCACCTGGACGCATCGAGTGCTGGCCACAAACACTCTGCGCTGTATTCGAATTCTTTGCTGCGGCATCTCTGTATCCAGAACCGCGTTGCCCACTCGCAGGAACGTTGTCTCATTCGAAACAGTTAACTTACCTGGTGTTATACTAATAAATTCACATTCAATCCTCAGCCGTCGATGGTTCCTGACATACCGGGCTTGTTTGAAGTGCTTCGACATCGGCGAAGGGCGCTTTGCGATTCGGTGACCACGGTCCACGACTGCTTGCAGGGCTTGCGGCGCCCAGTATCGACGGATCCGTTTTCTCACGATTCCTTCATGAAAATCGACGACTCTCCGTGGCAATGCGACATTGATGTATATCATCTGATTCACTCTTTAGGATAGATCCTAGATCCGGACGAGATGCCGTTGACAGGTTGTTAATGACCAAGAGTCATTGCGGTATGAAGGCACCTGAAGGCGCTCGCTCCGATACGCAGAACATGCTCCGCAGGGTGCTAGGCCAGAGATCCAAACAACGTTTCCATTAGAAGCAACGGGAAGAGCCGCTGATCCTGATCTTGACGGGGCCGGATGGCAGGGATTGGTGCGGGGCCCAAAAGACCAGGTGAGAATTGTCGTGGCCGCCCCACCATTCCGCTTGCATTCCGAGATTGACACGATGGTTCTTTTTCGTACAGCATTTGTCGAGTAAGAGAATTAAGATGCCCCTGTCAGACCATGGGATCATGATGGCGCAGTGCGTACACATCACGCCGGTCTATATCAATACAAAAGAGGCTCGCGGAGCGTCTAACGACGAGCTTCTCGGACGTAGTATTCGCTTCTCTGTCCGGCTGGAATGTTGCCTCGCGGCCATCTTTCTTACGCCTCTTTGACAGACGAAGGGCGTCCATTGTGGAGGTGGCAGCGACGCATTGCGGTGGTGCTTTCCTGATTTCAATCACCGGTACCAACCAGCTACACTCTGTTTCTTCGCTCGAAGTGGAATCGCTGGACACTCGGCAGACAGATCTTCGCGAAGCGATGCTGGGCGGCGTCCTGTGCAGAATGCACATATCCTTTTTGGCATATTAGCCTCGTGTCGCCTGTGCATGGAATTCCAGGTGATATTTTAATTCGCCATCATCCTTCCATTAAGTTCCTTGCGGAGATATCCTTGGCTCGCCAAAGCCTTGCACACCCAAGGATACATAACCCTCCACGTTCCATTCAGGCCCTTTTCAGCTTCCGAGCCCACAGACATCTGCCTCGTTGCAGGAGGGCCTACCTTATACCGATATCGGATAAGCCTGAAGGCAATCTCTCTTCCATACGATCAACCTCCCTCTTCCCTTCCGCATTGACGTGCTCGACGAAAGAGTTCTCACTTTCACCGACGACTCTCCTATCCTCGTCCGCGAGTGCTTGTTTCACGACATCTTCCTTCAGATGTGAGATTGCCGTGCACTCTAAAGTCAACGTAGGCTAATAATGGGCTCGGAATGCAGCTTCCGACCTGCTATGGATGCCGAACCACTGGATACTAGCCACAATGCCATAATTTGGTTGTAAGTGTGATGTATATGGTGACTCGTTCGACGTTGACCAACAATCCTATTCACTCTTCCAGGGCCGGCCCGCGCCTGCTTGGCCTGTTCTTCAACTGGGGTCTGCTGGGTATCCTAACCGCGCAGGTGTACATCTATTTTATCAACTTTCCGGAAGACAGGCGGGTCTTCAAGGTCCTAAGTCCGTCACTTCCCATTCACCGTCTCTTTCCGTGCCGCTAACGAGATGGGCGTCTTCGCTTCAGTTTACGCGATATACCTGCTGGACTGGGCCCAGACCTGTTCTGCAACATACGACGCTTTCCAGTGGTTCGTATACGGCTGGGGCGACATCAATGTGCTCAACAACCTCGAGACTGGCTTTCTCAACATCCCCATCCTATCCAGCGTCGTCGCGATTACTGTTCAGGTGAGTGCTTGCACCTTGCGGACGTCCACGTGTCTGGCTGACCGTGAACGGCTAGATCTTCTTTGGCTGGCGCATATGGACGTTTTCCAAATCGTTCGTGCCCCTGATTTTTATCGTCATCCTTGCGGTCGCCCAACTTGGCGGAGCCATCGCTGTTGCATACTTTGTGAGTTCGGAACTTCGTCTCTGGGCTGAAGCAAGCGGCGATGATTGACGGACGTACGAACAACTCTACAGATTAAGACCAACCCTCTGGAAAATGCACGAGAGGCGGGTCTTCCGGATGCTGTCGGGGTTAGACTAGGCACCAGCGTGGTCGCCGACGCGATCATCGCGATTTCCATGACATATTTCGTGAGCGTTCTCAGTCCTCAGATCCTTACTCAAACCGAGAGCTGACCATTGACCAGCTGCTGAAAAGCCGTGCAGAAGCCATCAAGCTGAACAACGTACTAACCCGCCGTATGTCCCTACCAGATTCAGCCCGCCCATCCTGACGCAGCTCCGTACAGTCGTCCGCCTGACGATCGAGACCGGCACAGTGACCGCAATGTTCGCGATTATGGACCTCGTCTTCTTCCTCGCGGCGCATAACGGACTGCACGAAGTCTCCGGCGTCATCCTCGCGAAGCTCTACACCAACTCGCTGCTCGTCATTTTCAACAATCGCCTTCTCATGGCGAGCAAGTCCTTCAACGTACATGGCCGGCACCGTATGCACGAGGAGCTCGAGAACCGGAACAGGATGACTATGAGCACCGGGATGGTGTTCGGCACGGGCATGCGCGGCGCAGAAGAGAGTGCGGATTCGGGGGAGACGAGCATGGGCGTAGGCATGCCGCTGCCGGCGGACAAGGAGAAGGGTGCGGTGCAGATGGTGACGTCGGTGGATGTGGAGAAGGACGACGTGCAGATACCGATTCATGCGTACATCGTGAGTTCGACCGTCCTATTCCGGCGTCACTATGGGTACTAAGTCTTTGCCGTTCAGCCTGCGGGAAGCCCGTCATCTAGCAGCATGCCTGATGATAAAAGCAAACCACAATGGTTTGGTGCCCAAGCTGTCTGAGCTGGGTATTGAAGAGCTGCCTTGAAGATCTTCGGGCGAGTTGCAGAGTCTTTTTTTTCATATTACTTTTTAGCGCAGGCGCTCTCTAGCATCACACGATAGGGCCGTTAGGCCCATGTTACGCCGCCGGGACGAAAGGCTGAAGAGACGCTGTATTGGACACGCATGTACTATTAACTAATTCTTGGGCACATTGCTAAATCAACAGTATGTAGGTGAACTGATCATGGCGGAGAAAAGTGGTCCATTGCCGAATTGATCACTATCCAGCAAAGCGTAGCGTGAGCGAAAAGTAAAGGAAAAGAAGAAAGCACAGTAGTCAAGTCTCGGGATTGGCATCCCGGCCTTCTGCTTGTCTCGCAGCAAGTTTCTCCCTCAGCCGTTCTACTTCCTTCCTCGACGCCTCTGCCTCTGTCTCTGCATTCTTGGCTTTCATATCCGCCTGGTGAATAAGTGGGACAAAGATTGCGAGATCGGGCTTTGACTTGAAAGCAGCATCTGCCGCGGCAGCGATCTACACGCAAGAATTGACTAGAATTCAGAGATGAAAGCGGCAAGGCTACAGATTTGGGCATCAAGATCACTTTGGCGCTTGAGAAATTCTTCCTTTATTTTGTTGACTTGGTGCTCGTCAACTCGAAAAAAGAGGATGCTGACGGATGACGCAGAACTTTTCTTCACATGAACAGAGTCGTGCGTCTCCACAATGTGCATACCGTCGTAAACGCTCTTGAGGACATGCACGATCATGTCAGCGTACCAAAAGCATTGCCGACTGAGGGCGGTGTATTCGGCTTCATGCTCGTTGACGAGATTCGCGAGCACAGCAAGGTCACGAAGAACGAGGGCGCAGTCGGGCCCGCATGTTACAAGCTCGATGACGGTGTCTGTCGGCTAGGCGGAAATGGTCCGTACGACATCTCTGGCTGGGCAGCCGAAGAAGACGTCAAGTAAATCGGACGAGCGAGGCCACCAGCGCGAGCCCGACGATTGAGTGGGCCGAGACTCGTCGACGAAACGCTCGATGCGCAAGAAGGCGGCGCCCATGTCCTTCCAGTCGACCTCGACCACGAGGTACTCGTGCCGCACTCCTGCGGGTTCATTGTATCGTCGAAGCACCACGGCCTTCAGCGCATCCATGCGCTCGCGGTTCAGCTCGCCGACTGTAGGAGCTGTCGAGGGATAACAGGTGTGGATATCATTCAGCCATCGCTGGACCCTGGCCGCATGGTCGGGGAACTCGTACACAAGGTTTGCAATGCTTGGCTGCGACTGTGGATCTGCGTGTTGTATAGTTGTCAACATCCTTATGAATCTCGAAAAGAGCCCATCGTCAGTCGGGACATACGCGGACATCTGGGGCAACGCCGTCAGTCAGAAGAGTGTAGGTGGGGATTTGACCCAGGTTGGCTTGTTGGCGGAAGGACCGGCACAACCCCTGCACTGAGCAAAAACCATATCTGGCTCGTTTGCTCGTAATAGGAAGATCGCATGGTTTTGGACCCACTAGAAAAGGAATAGCACAGGGCGTCATGAGTGCCGCATTGACCACACAGCCTCTTCTCGTAGAACCCTCGTCCGTGACAGAAGGGTGACTCTCGCGTTGCGATTAGAGCCTACAGACTCGATAAAGCATCATGCGATAGCGAACAAACAAAATACGCAGCAAACCTTAGACATGTGAAGACTAGACGTATCGAGATTTCGAGCTTCGGGTTCCTTCGCGCCGCACTGTGCGACGAACCCTTCGACAGTAATCTGTCCAGCCAATGAGTTTCTGTACACTGTCTGTAAGATTTCAGCTATCTGCGAGATGACCAGGCCGAGCAAGAACGCTTGTTCGTTGCGAATCAATTTCAGTAGATCGCTCGATGGACAAAAGGTGGTGCGACGATGGCTATTCCTGACGTTTGGCAGGAGTGAATGCCCTTTCTTTTTCCCTTGGCGCTGATAGGATGGTCAAAAAGCTTGTGCACGACAGATTCAGTTGCAAAGCGGATCAATGAGTTACCTGGAAGGTAAGGTCCTCGTAAATCTCGTGGCGAGCCCTTCATCTAAGGTGAACGTGGACCTCTGGACAACCTCATTGGCTGGGAGTGAGGTGGCAGATTTGCTGGATTCGGGTTGGTGGCGAAAGGATAAGTGCTCTTTCTCGGTCAAGCGCAATCTGTATATCTTCTGCGAAAGGAGAATCACGGATTTTTAGGCTCACAAGGAAAGCGAACAGCACGAGTCCACGCCTTCTCGTAGAGCTCAATGTCCGCGGCTCAGAACAAGAGAATGAGTCCTACATTGACGCTAAGCCTATATGATTAGTAAAGTATCGTCCGAGAACTAGAAAAATGCAGGTGTATCACAAGTGGTCCTCAGGCCCAACCATAGCGGCAATCGCGACTAGAGCGCGCGTAAGCGCTCGTCGGTGTACGCGTCGAGTCCTGTCGAGTCGCGTTGAACTTGTTGATTCCGATGGGCTCTGCAGTTGACCAGAAAAAGAATATTGCTAAGTCAGCCTGCACGAGGTTGTCCTCGACGACGTTTCTGAAACGTGGATAGAAGATAGAAAGAAAGACAGCTCGGTTGTTAGGTCAAAGGAGAGGCGAAGTTGAAGATGGGATTTGGATTTGTTTGCATCGTTCTCGACAAACGCTGCCGACGTTTCTTGCTTCCCTCCTGCCTTTGTCCTCCGCCCTCAAGCTTCACTGCCGGCTGCAGAGGTCCTACCGCACTGTACACCACCACGTTCATCAAGATTGACTTCTCGGTTAGTCCTTGTTTCTGGCGAAATTATCGTTCGCGTGTCGCTTGTCTACGTACTAAATCAATCGATCTTCGTTCAATGACGACAGCGGGTCAGCAACCAGCCACGTTATGCACGCTATTCTGTCCAAGGTTTTTGGACGTAAGAAGGCAGAAGACAAGGACGGACGCAAGGACAAGGACGTGCGCAAGGCCAAACGATCGTCCGCGTCTGGGTCTCTTCTAGAGGGCAAGTTCGAAGCAGTCCCACCCATCACTTCACCCTCCGCAGCCCATCTTCCGGAGAACCAACCGCAAACTTCACCGAAGGGCAAAGACACGAGCACAGGCTTCGCGCTCTTCCGTCCCAAGTCGCGGCCCGCATCACCGCCGCCTCCCGCAATCCAGAAACGCTCAGCAGATGTCCCCCATCTTTCCCTCAACCTCCCAGTACCGAAGGAGCAGCGCAGCCGTGCGCTCGGCGTCGTGTTTGAGGCCGATCCTGATGCGCTGGCTTTGCTTGATGAGTCGGTAATCGGTCAGAGACGACTCAGTCCACTCGAGACGCTCGTGCTTGTGCGTGCGTGCTCACAGGTTATTGTGGAACGTGGTGCGTGCTTCGTTCATATCACTTACTTCCCTTCATCTCATTTATCTGCCTCCACAGGTCTCGAGAGCCTCGGGATCATGCATCCCCATTGGTACTCCGCCTCGCCGGATGTCCAGCGCAAACTCATATCCCTCTACATTCACTCTTTGGCTCCCAATAGCCCTCCAACCACGCTCTCTCCCAGTTCCGCGGCATCCGACTCCGCATTCCAATCTGAGCTCGCCTACGTGCGCTCTCCCCACGACGTCGCCGCAGTCTTGCGTTGGGGCTTACGGCATCTCCAGCTCGACGGTGATGCCTTTGGCAAAGACACCGCCGAATCCGCCGAGTGGGCGTGGTATACTGCGTTCGCCGGCGCCGAGCGCGCCGCGGGTTATCCGCCCGATGCGTTCTCGCAGACGCTCGTGCCCCAGCTGCCGCCAGCGCACGGCGAACTGTTGTTCGCCACGCTCGAGATCATCTCGTCGCTTGCGGCCCATGGCGAGGCCACTGGTTCCTCTGGCAGCAAATTGTCGAAATTCTTAGGGCTGTGGCTACTTACTGCGCGTAGATCGGCGGAGAACGATGATTGGAATGCGTTCTATGATCGTTGGGAGCGGGCTGGAAGGATATTAGAGCATCTTTTCTTGTCTCGTATTCGGTGCGCATCGCTCTCAATGACTTGGCGGATATGATGATTGACATCAGTCCAGGGACGAGGCAGTTGATCAACGGGTGCCAAGACGGCTCACAGAGCTTGTCGACCGTTATCCCTACAACCAGGGTTCTCACACCACCGATGATGGTCTTTTGACGCGTCCTCGTTTCTCTACGAGGAGCTACGAAGCTATCTTTGTCCACATTGAGAGCGAATACACCGGCGCATCAAAACCACGTGCTCACCCGCTCCGCATCATTGCAGAGGCCCTCAGGTCAGTTGTCAGCCCCGAGGACAGCGATCTAACGTCTGTATGGGATAACATCAAGAAAGCCTCTCTCAGCTCGGAGCAAGAGGACTCCTTCCCCGTCTTTTCTAAGGTCTTCACGGATGAAACCATCCGGCTACTGTCCCTCATCCCAGCGGACACGCCGGACAAGGATCTCAGCCCGACGTTCGCACTTTTGACGCCCACGACGCGTGCTACCCCATCACGCCGCCGCTCCTTCTCCCTTCCAGGCACGCCGGGCATCTCGTCACAGAACAACAGCAGCAATGGACACGCATCACCCTCTAGCCAAGGTCACGCTACTGCGGCGAAGACCCCGACGATCACCACGGGTACGGGCACCGCACCGACGACCGCATTGCCCGAGACGCCCACCGACTGGGCACAATTCACCAATCTTGGCTTCACCGCCACGCCCGGCCCGCGCGACCTCGCGTCGACGCTCTGGGACACGGACATCGAGGTCACGAGCCCGCCCGACATCCCGCTCCCGCTCTCGCGCAAGTCCAGCCGCAAGCGGCGCTCCGTGGACGCGCACAGCCGCCGCTCGTCCGTCGACAACCCCGCGCCGCCGGCGTCCACCCCGTCGACGCCGCGCCCGCCACCGCCGCCGCCGCCGACGTCGAAGGCCGTCGCGCTGCAGCGCATCCGCATCGACGAGGCATTCGTCGACTTCTGGAGCGACGCGCTGCTCGACCCGATCGCGGCGAGCTGGGGCAAGTTCGTGCTGTGCCAGTTGAAGCCGCTGCCGGCGCTGCAGGCCGAGGCGTCCGCGTGGCTCGTCATCGAGCAGACGTTCGTGCGGCCCCCGCCCCCGCCTGCGCCTGCGCCACCTGCGGCGGAGGTGGAAGCGGAGCCGGCGGTGCGCCCGCGCGCGACGTCGCCGCGGCCGTCGCTCAAGTCCGAAGGCTCGCGCATCAGCTCGGCGTTCTCGCTCCCGAAGCGGTTCAGCTTCTTCTCGCATAGCCAGAGTGAGAAGGAGAGAGAGAAGGGCGCGGGGAAGAAGAGGGCGGGCAAGCTGCCGCGCGTCGGCGAGATGGGCGAGATGGTGACAGAGGAGGAGAGGGGCGCGTCGAAGTCGCCGGAGCCGGAGACCAAGGTTGTGGAGGAGAGGGGCAGGTCACCGGTGGAGGGGAAGAAGGCGGCTGTTGTTGAGGGCGTGGAGGTTGCTGCTGGGGCCGCTGCTGTCGCCGCGGCCGGGGCTGGTGTTGCCGCTGCGGCGGCTGAGCAGCCGAAAGAGGAGGTTGAAGGGGATTCGACAGCTGCCCCTCCCGCTACGGTGGATGCACCTGTTGCCGATCCTGCCCTTCCCACTGAGGAAGCTAAGCCCGTCAATGGTGCACCTCAAGAAGAGGCTGCTCCTGTGGTTCCTGCGGACACCAATGGCGACGTTCTCCCTGCAGCACCGGAATCTGTCGTTCTGGCTGGTGAAACTCCCGGTCCGCAGGTCGCGTTGCAGACGAGCGAGCCTGTTGCCGTCGCGCAGGCTGCTGTTGACGAAACGCTGCCCGTCGTGGTCGAGGAAGCCGTGCAGGACTCTCCTGCGCAGCCTATCGAGGAGCCTGAAACCGTCGAGGCAGCAAAGGAAGTTGAAGAGCCTGCGGTGCCTGTTATGGAAGAAGTCGCTGCCCCCGTTGTTGAAGAGTCACATCCATCGCAAGAGACGATCACCGCAGAAGAGACTCCTGCTCAGGATGTCGCCCAGCCTCCGGTCACGGAGCCCACGGTTGAGGAACCTGTTCCTGCTGAGCCTCCCGTCGTCGAACAGCCAACTCTGGCTGCCGAGGAGACTATTACCGTCGTTGGGCCAACTCCTGCGCCTAGCGTCAATGTCGCGCCTTCGGTCATCGAGGAGCCCGTTCACGCAGAGCCTTCTGCCGAGGCGCCCGCTGCCGCTGTCGAGCCGCAGCCCGTTGTGGAGGCAGCTCCTATTGTTGCTGAACAGGCGCCAGCTGTCGCCGTCGAGGAGGCCCCCGCTCCCCAATCTCCTGCGCCTGTCGAGGAGCCTGTCGTAATCTCTGAACCCGCCGTGGCTGTTGTGGAGCCGCCAGTCATTGAAGAGCCTGTCGCACCCATCGAGGAGCCTTCTGTAGTCTCTGAGCCTGTTGCCGAGGAACCGCCGGCAGTCACAGCTGCTGCCGAGACCATCACTGCCGAGGAGCCTACTGCTGTTGCTGAGCCGGCCCCTCTTGCTGAGGAACTGCCTGCTGTTGAGGAACCGTCTGTAGCCGAACCAGTCCCAGCTGTTTCCGAGGAGGCCCCGGCCATCATCGAAGTGCCTGCCGTAGTTCCTGAACCTACGCCGGCTATCGAGGAGTCTCTCGTCGTCGAGGAACCTGCCGTAGAGGAACCAGTTGCACCCGCCATCGTGGAGCCAGCGCAGATAGTTTCTGTCTCCGAGGAACCTGCAGCTGCCGAGCCTCCTGCGCCCGCGGAGGAGCCCGTCCAGGTCGTGACTGTCGTCCAGGAGGACGAACAGCCTGCACCAGAGCCCGAGGAGCCTTCAGTCGTTGAGGAGCTAACGCCTGCTGCAGAGCCGGCTGTTGAGGTTCCCGCCGTTGAGGAGCCGGTACCCGTCGCGGAGGCGGCTGTCGAGGAAGCTCCTGCTGTCGAGGAGGCTCTCGCTGTTGAAGCGACCGTTTCTGAGGAGAGTCCTGTTATTGAAGAGCCGACGCCCGCTCCAGTTGAGCCCATCATTGAGGAGGCTCCCAAGGAGGTTGCTCCGGAACTCGAGGCTGCCGACGAACCGACACCTGCTGCCCCGGAACCGGTCGTCGAGGAAGCGCCTCCCGTTGAAGAGCCGACACCCGCTCCTATCGAGGCAATTGTTGAGGCTCCTGCCGTAGAGGAGCCTACGCCTGCCGCACCAGAGCCGGTCGTTGAGGAATCTCCCGCCGTTGAGGAGCCTACGCCTGCTCCCGTCGAGCCTGTCGTCGAGGAGAGTCCAGCTGCTGAAGATGTTCCTCAGCCGCAGCCGGAAGAGGCCGTCGAGCCTCCTGCCCCGGTTGAAGAAGCGCCCAGCGCTGACGTCGCGGCGCGTGCTGACTTGACGGTGGTCAAGCCGTCTCAACCAGAAGAACCTGCCGAGGTCCCTGCCGCCGTCGAAGTGACACCTGCGCCGGAAGAGGCGCCTGCCGAAGAGGCCTCCGCTCCGGCCGTTGTGGGAGCTCCCGCTTCAGTTATTGTTGATAAGAGCCCATCGCCTGTGCAGGAAGTAACCCTTCCAGCCGAGCCCGAGCCCGAGCCCGAGCAGCCTGCTCCAGTCGTGGATGCACCCCAGCCTTCAGTGGAGGCCGAGGCAGCTCCCGAATCAGCGGCCAAAGCAGAGACTGCTGATGCTAAAGGGGCAGCGCCGGCCACTGAAGAGACAACTTCCTCAGATGTACCCGCGCCAGCCCCTGCTGTAGAGGAGCCTATAACCTCTGAATCTGCCGCTGCATTTGAGACTGAAGCACCATCGGCCCCTGCAGAACAATCTGCGCCGGAAGAACCCACTGCCGAGCCAGTTCCGGAGACTCCTGCTGAGACAAATGGTCACGCTGAAACGAAGGAGGTAGAGAACGATGTTGCTGCGCCAGGTAACGTTTCTCGTAACTATTTCAAGACACCGTCCTGACTGGTCGTGTAGATGCCCCGTCGAGCGTTGAAGAGCCAGTTGCGGAACCGGCATCCTCACCTATAGGTGCGGAGGCGCCTGCCGTTGCGGAACCTGCTGCATCTGTATTAGCAGAAACCCAGGCGTCGAGTGAGTCGTCTTAGTAATCCCTTGCTATCTCTGACTGATTTTGAATGCAGCTATTGCTCCAGAGCACGAGTCTACGAAGAGCGAGCCTAGCGCCGTCCCACCAGAGGAGAAACCGACTAAAGAGTCGGAGGCATGATACCTTGCAGCCATACCCGAATGCCCGAGGACATTTTTTATCAGTGGATACCCCATTCTTGCTGCTTGCCTCACCATCTCCCGTCATATCTAATTCAATCCACGCTGACGATTCACATTCGCTTCGGCACCTTTCCTTGATTCATACACTGCATATTTCTCCGTTTGAAGCTCGGATTCATCTGCAATGCTTTCGCTGTTCTGACGTCTTCACTCGACTGTTATGCCTCGACCTGACTTCTTCCACTGCCTTTTCGTGACGGATGCATTTTTTTGCATACTCCCATCTCCTTTCTCAGGCTTATCTATACTTGGTACTTACTCCCTTCTATTGCATGCGCTGCCTTGTCTATCTGCTTGCTACTGATGCGGTACGAAGTCCTAGTTTACTTTTTGTTAGGTGCTTATGTTGATTTTACGAATCATGTATCCCGAGACGGAATGACATCTTTGTGTTCAGACATTTCGCATCTACGCGGAGGGCAGAGTGGCCCGCGGTTACTCCAAGTGCCAATGATGATACGACATCTTCGTATCGTCTCTCCGTTATTTCTGTGCTCCCGGCCAGCACTGATGAACTTGTGAGTTTTTCGCACCTTACGAAGGAACTTCCAAGCGACACCATGTCAGCGCGAGCAGTAAGACGGTTGAGTGACCAATCACATTACAGAGTCCCAGGCACCTCCGACGCTCTCCGACGACGTCGAAACATTTGCATGTGGTGATCAGACGCCGAAGGGAAGTTTCTGCACGCTCCATTGGCTGTCTGATCGCACGGATTCTCAGTCAGGCTGAGAGACTATTTATTCCCGGGCACATGCCCTCGTCCTTTTCCACTCTCTTCCCACCATACGGTTTCAGTTTACCTGCTGCCTGTCGTCTGCCTATAGACAAGACGTCTACAGCACTTGGATATCCTGAACTAGATGGCCTTGATGCAATACCCTTCGGAGAAGCAGCTGGTGGACGAGAAGTCGCCGTCCCCAGCCGATTCGCAGTATACTTTGACACCGGATCTGTACGATGAAGGCTCAGTGGATCCAGTATACCAAGCCAAAGCACGTATTCTGAATCGTGCTCTGCAGGAGATAGGTATGGGAAGATACCAAGTGAGTGCGATGTTGTCTCGTGAGAACGGAATCTCATCCATGATTAGTGGTATCTTTTCGTGATTGCTGGTTTCGGGTGGTTCTCGTACGTCAATCTGTGAATGTTCTCTATCGTATGCTTATTGAGATGGTCCAAAATGTGCAGGGATAGCGTCTGGCCGGTATGTTTCCATGTTCAAGCGTATGCTGGGGCTGGAGATACTTATCGACTTCTCAGCTACTATCGGGCCTGATTCTCTCACCCGTTATCAACGAATTCCACTTCAATGGGCCTTTCCTCTCACTTGCGCTAAACATCGGATTGCTCGTGGGTGCGATACTCTGGAGCTTCGGGTGCGATATCTGGGGAAGAAAGTCGGTCGCGTGACGTCAATAAACGTGTCCTCGGGAAGACTGACCATGTGTTTTTGCCATACAGATGGTCTTTCAACCTCACATTGTTCATGGCAAGTATATTCGGTATCGCAGCCGGAGGCTCGCCCGGCTTCGTCGGACTGGCATGTCTGATCGCCATATCAGGCGTCGGAGTCGGCGGAAACATGCCTGTCGACTCTACTGTATTTCTAGGTATTCGTTTCCCTTACCATAATCATTGTTCAGAATATTGAGGCCATGCGGTAGACTTC
Organism: Hericium coralloides; assembly: GCA_003675405.1. Classification (NCBI taxonomy): domain Eukaryota; kingdom Fungi; phylum Basidiomycota; class Agaricomycetes; order Russulales; family Hericiaceae; genus Hericium; species Hericium coralloides. Next base: position 24,138 of record QUOP01000281.1, on the reverse strand, counting down.
GTTCCAAGCTCACATCAGTATCTATTGACTATCATGTCAATCTGGTGGGCCATTGGACAGCTGCTCGGCTCTCTTGTACGCCCATTCATGATAGTCCTTGTATGTTTATGGTCTGAACGACTCTCACAGGTGGCTTGGCCGCTGATTGCGAATTTCTCCTGCAATCCCGCAAGCATCACCCAATGTACGCGAGCTGACAACATGGGCTGGCGCTATCTCCTCTTCACTCTCGGCGGGCTCATGCTTCTCCTCTCCTTCGTGCGCCTCTTCGTCTTCAACCTGTACGAGTCCCCGCGCTTCCTTATCGGCCGTGGGCGCGATGCAGAAGCGGTCGCAGTCGTGCACGCCATTGCACAATACAATGGTGTCGAGTCGACGCTCAGTATTGAGGATTTACGAATGGCAGAGAAGAGTGCGGAGGATAAGTCCAGCGCGGAACGGTGGCGCGTGCTCAGTGAAGGCTCGAGTTGGGATGCGCAGCACGTTCGCGCGCTGTTTACGACGCGAAAGATGGCATGGTCATCTAGCTTGCTCATTAGTCTTTGGGGTAGGTGCTGGCCTACAAGACTTGAGAGTGTTTCTGACGGTGTTGTAGGTATCATCGGTCTAGCGTCGACCCTGTACAACAGTTTCTTGCCGTTCCTGTGAGATTCCTCTTTCTTTGCCTCACTTCGACCAACTGACATTTTCCCAGCCTCGCAAGCCGCGGCGCCAAATTCGATGATGCGACCTACTACACAACCTATCGCAATGTCCGTATCCCGCCTTCTCACTTCCATCCTCTACTCACCTCCATACAGCAAGTCATCCTCTCCATCACAGGCATTCCCGGCGCGTTCCTCGCCGGATGGGCTGTCGAACTACCGTACTTCGGGCGACGCGGCACGCTGGCCGTCTCCGCGGGCGAGTACCCCACTTCCTTCCGCGCGTGGCATTACTCAACGACCCCCGCGCGAATCCAGGGCTCACGGGGGCATTTCTCTTCGCGAGCACCACCGCGCGCAGCTCGCCTGCGTTGCTAGGGTGGAACTGCGGATACTCTTTCTTCAGTAATGTCCGTGGTGTCCCCCTCAGCTGTTGGTGTAGGGCTGATGGTGGTGGTAGATTATGTATGGCGTGTTGTACGCCATATCGCCTGAGCTGTTCCCCGCAAAGGACCGTGGCACGGGCAACGGCCTCGTATCCACCGCGACACGCGTCTTCGGGGTTGTTGTGCGTCGCTTTATCCCTCTCGCTCTCCGCGAGTTGCTGACACGGCGCGTGTGTAGGCCCCGGTGATCGCTCTATACGCGAACCTCCAGACGGCGGTGCCGGTGTACATCGCCGGCGCGCTGATCATCGGCGCAGGCGGGCTTGCACTGTTGCTGCCGTTCGAGCCGCGTGGGCGCGCTTCCATCTAATGACTGCACGAAGAACGAAAGGTAAATGCTAGAATGGGTTTGTTTTTGAGTCGTGTCCGCGGTTGGTCCAGAGAACCCTCTCGCGAGGGATTCCACGGACAGCTTGATTTGCTATTGAATGGATGTAACTTGTAACTTACGAACTGTCTGTACGAATCCTGGACTAATGAACGAGGCAAAAGAGCGCGAAACTGATGGTAAGGAGAATGGATTACACGTGAGCTTGTGCTCCGCATCACGTGGGCGCGTCGCGTCTATATTCATTTCGCGTATTCGTGGCGCCTCTTTGTTCTGACGAGTCTTTGTTCCTTCCGTGCTACGAGACAACCCTGCGTTGCCACCACCCTATCTTCCCACTAACTACTACTTTTATACCACAGCACTCAACCGGACTGCACTCGGTTTAAATCTGGACTTTCATGGGCGGACAACCTGAATCCACGATGACAAGAATGAAAACGAAGAGTAATCAGGAAGTCGCTCAGCAGGAGCCATCTACAGCCAGCAAAGCCGCTAAAAACATCCAATTAGATGAAATAATCGATGATGACAAAATTCTGCTGCATGCTAAGCCACGGCCATATTGGTTTGAAGACGGCGACGTCGTCCTCGCGGTAGAAGAGAGCACTTTCAAAATCACACGGTCGATCCTATTTACGTCGCCTGTATTTGATGGATTGTTCGACATGGGCCTTGGAGGTGTGGACGAGAGGCTCGACGGCTGCCCGCTAGTGCGTGTGCCCGACTCTGCGCGCGATTGGATGGTCGTTCTGCAGTGGCTCTTCCTGAGGAAAGAGTCATATACAAGGTGTGCCACTGCGTTAAGCTTTTTATCGAGACTTATTTTGTTCTGACACTTAACGTTGGATAGTGCTTTATCATTTATGGAGCCAGAGCTTCCAGATCGCAACTCTATACGTTTCCATAAGGCGGTCGGCGCGCTCCGCCTCTCCATGAAGTACATCCTCCCCGAGCTATATAATGTGGCGAGGACAATTCTCTACGAAATGTTCGGGTCGCTCTACCACGACGAGCCCTTTTTCTGGTTTTCGTGTGAGCAAGCAGTAGGTATGTGACTCGTCGCATCCGTCTTCCTCTATACTCCTGCTGACTTTCATTGTCCATTCAGAGGCGATCGCGGTCGCGGAGAAGTGCGAGCTAGAGCAACTGCTCCCGAGCCTCTACTACGGCCTCACCGTGCAGGCAACCCGCTTCTACGAGGCTTCAGCCCCTGATGCAGACTGGGCACGCACCATGGACGGCGCCCACCACGCGCGCTTCGTCTCCCTGCACTCTGCACTCACCGCCTTCTACCACGCATGGCGTGTGGTCCCGCTCGGCACATACGTCGGAACGGAGACATGCGTGCGCACCGCGCACCGCTGCTGGCACGGCCCGCTGCGCGACGTGTTCTCGCCAGAGCCGAAGGACGACATGGCCGCGTTCGGGCTGCTCTACGCGCTGGGCCAGGTGTACCAGCGCCTCGCGGACGCGCCGCGCGAGACGATGTGCGACCCGTGCCGCTGGATCCAGCGTGACCTGTGTCTCGAACGCCAGATGGCGGTGCTGCAGTGTGTCTATCGGTGCTTGGGGCTGTACGTGCGTTCTCGCTCAGACGGTTCTGGTGCTGATTTATGCGCTTTCTAGGGAGGCGAGGGTCGCGGCGGAGCCCGGGCCTGCGGTTGTGGGTGAAAGGCCCGCTGAGGCTTTGCGTGAGCCTCTGGGCAATGTTCGCCTTCCTTGCGAACATTTTCGCAAGGGGATCTCTGGCCTTTGCAAAGCGGGGAGTGAAAGTATGGACATCATTGCAACTTGTTGAACGCCAAAAATCTGGGAGATGACTTATATCCTATGTGATGATTGAGACTTCGTTACGGACAAGGATCCACTATTGTATACTGCGAATATCATCGTTCATAATACCTCTAATAATCCTGTATATTCAAGCCCCCGTGAACTCAGCGAAACCGCTTTGAAGACAGGACACTGACCAGGATCTCGAAGATGCCCAATAAATGTGGGTAGATTCAAATGTATAGTATATGTATGCATAGGGAAATGACAACTGGGAAGCAACACGTACATGCTATGCAGTATGACAAGGGAGCAACGCATCGACGGTGACGCTCTATGAGCCAGCAAGGAATCTACGTCACCGCAGGATGCGAAACCTGGAATCGTCGCAGAACAACGCACCGGCCGGCGCAGTCGAAGACGCTAGAGGGTCGCGCTCTCCCCATGGCATATGCATTCCACCGACGAGGGCATGAGCGGGTGTGAGAATGACATATCAGCAGCCGGATGAATATACTCATAAGCTAGTGACGAGTAAATCACCCAAGCTGGTATATAGAGGTTATATGTCGGGCAGCGTCAATAGGACCAGCCACGTAAAATGCAAGTATCTTACATTCAGGTTGCTTATTTTGTTATTTTCACAGTATCGTCCAATGTTGACCTGGACAATCAGAGCGCCGTCCCCATCCCCATTGCCATTGCAAAAACCTCAGCCTTCTTCAATTCGCCATCAACCAGATGGTGACAAGGGCTTCTGCGTTAGGACAAGCCTGGAAGCTCGCATTCGCGGTCGAGGCCGATGCTTTATAGTTCACTGTTGAGGTGAGGGTGGATTTGTGCATGACCGGTTCAGATGTTTGAAGCATGAAGATGAGCAGAATGCGACTCGCGGATATCGGGATAGCGTCAAAGGCATGCAGAAGCGTGTCGTTCCTGGAAGTAAGCTGCACCCTGATAGTGTGCCAGCACTGGCACTGCATCTATGCCATTGAATAATCGACTGAGAATCTGCGAACCGCTGATCCAGCGAAGCATTTTCTGCAGGACTTGTCAAACCTTCCTGCTGTGATTTGATACTAGTCAATCAGAACACTGCAGTGATAAATCAGCCGCTATTCGTACGGTAGGTAGTCCGTCAAAATTGTACATGTCCATGCGACCATTTCAGCTAAATTACTCGCCTGAGTTAATCCTTGAACATCCCTCCTGTCTCCGCAGACGCTGCGTCCGCCTTGCCTGACTCCTTTTCCGCGACGGCCTTCTCTTCCAGCACTCTGTCTTGCGCGGATTTCGCGCTCCCGGGAACTGAGTCGGGCGGTGCAGCTAAGCATCTCCTTAGTTGAATATGGGCCAGTCGCAGTAAAGTGGTGCGTACCCTTCGGATCCGACTTTGGGAAGACCTGAGGGGCAGGGTCAGTTGTTAGGAGACTTGGGGCGGAGAGATGATACGGACCTGTCCCGGGTTCTCTCGTGACGGCGAAGGAGGGATGGCGTCGCTATTCTGACCAGGGAATGCAGCGTCCGCTGAGGGCGTGATCTGTAAGCAGGTTGATGATAAGACTCGATGAACTCGTACAGTCGCCAAGGGTTGTTGCTGGGGCCATGATGAGAGTACTATTGTAGGTGCTTTAGTCTACAACTTGAGTGGTTAAGTAGCGTACGGGCAGCTATATTCCGGAAGCGACGTCATAGTTGGGTCTCGGATGTTTGGAAAAAGAGATTTGATGTCACTGGAGCAAACGAACCTAATTACTGTCTCCTCGTCGTCACCATCCACGGCCTGCTCGCCCTAGCGGAAAGGCCGTAATGCTTCGCGTCCTTGAGGAATACAGTCTCACTGGATGCTCTATACGATGCGGGGTTCGAAACTGGGCACCTAAGCACTGGCAGCTGTGAGCGCGTCGAATTAGCACACAAGGACGTCGACCCCCTCTCGAATCAGACTCTGCGAACGAAGCATCTACATCTGGCCTACAAACCTGACAAGCTATCATCCGGAGACTATACCATAGCGAATGAGCGAGTGAGCGTCATATGCCATTTCGATCCTTCGGGAGCGACGGATCGGGGTAGAACGACGTAGCCAAATCATAGCGATTTTCAGGGATAGAAGCATCTTGCGTCGGGGTATACGACAAAATGCATGTAAGAGGAGCAGTTGAGCATGAGCGTTTCAATGGACAGACGAAGAAAGACAAGGACAGGGAGATAACAGTGAAGACTTAGCCGAGTGACGGCTGAGTACGTCCAGTCTTGCGCACTGCGCTGAAGTTCTCAAACAAATTGTCAATGCTTCTCCAGACAAACGTCCATCGCCTAGCAGGGAGGGTAAAGTGAGGCTAATACTAGATATGCTGTCATTATTTACAGTGTACAGAAGCTGGTATGTAGATGTCGATGCGATTATCGAGCAGAAGTCCGTGCAGCAGATACAATAGGTCGTCAATGAAGAGACAAGGCATGAGCCATAATCTCCAAAATAAGTAGAAAGAGCGAATGAAACGCCTAATCGTTGTACTTCGGCGTATACACGGCCTCCTCTCCCATCTCTCCGTCCTTGAACCGCACCGGAGCGTAAGTCGGACCTACGCGTCTCGTCGATGCGCCTTTGCGTATGCATGCAGCCAACGCGATCACGCAGAGCAGAATGCCAATGATAATGTTCCCGGCAAGTAGTCCAATGACGATGGGACTGTACTTGTCCACCTTGTCGAGGAGCTGCGACATGCTGCTGTCCGAGTCGTCAGATGAAGCACCACCCTGGATCGCGGCATTCTGGCTGTCATCGCTGCTCTTGCCATCGCCGTCTTTCATGCCGTCGCCGCTAGACGAGTCATCGCCGAGGTATTGGCGGATCTTGTCGAGCGATGGCTCTGGCGGGTATGTCTTCAGCGTCTGCTTGCGGACGTCGAAGAACTCGGACCAGGCTTTGTCCTGGTCGGTCAGCTTTAGCAGCTGGATGTACGGGTTCTTGCTAACGACGTCCTTGAAGCTGCCGTTGTCAAAGCGGACGATGGAATCGTTGCCGTAGTTGAACCTGGACGAGAACACTCAGCATCGAATAGGACAATTCAAATAGAGACGCGTACGAGGAGTAAACGTTGCGCATGAAGGCATCGCCGAGAAGGATCTCCTCGCCTCCGCTGTTGACACTGTCAGGTGTAGCATCGTCCGGCGTGTAGTATCCAGTGCAATACGTGAAGTTGGTACCGTCGTTAGCGACAGAAGTCTGCACCTGGGTCAGGTCAAGGGGGTGGACGGGGAACTCCTGCCCTCTATTAATATGGTATCAGCATGCGGACAAGTCAAAACCCCATATTGACGCACCCAAACGTGAAGGACAGGTTAGAAGCACTCAAGCAAGGAATAATGTATTGACCGCTAGACGGGTCGATGAAAGAACCGGGGATGTTGCCGTACAGTCCCTTCGCGAGCGACGAGGGCACGTTCGCAGCAGTCGAGCCCGAGTCCAGGAGGGTCAGCGTCTTGCCCTTGGGTGCATCCTTGAGTATTGAATTGAAAGTCTGGGAGGTGCCGTTGAGCGTTGCGCCGTCGAGCCACACCGTCCAGATGCCCGGGCGACCCGACGGGGTGAACCGTGGCAGCTGCGGCGCCTTCAGCACGTTCTCATATCCCTCGGCTTCTTCGCCTATCAGGAACGATCCGCCTGCAGTCTCCTCTTGGTCGTCCGTGCGGGAGAGGAGAATGGAGACAGTGTTGGGCAGCGACGGGTTGCTCGCAAAGATGTTGCTCAGTGGTGATCGGCCGCGAATGGTGTCGTTCGTCGCTAGGATGACGTTTTGGTCGATCGACGAGATAGAATCAAAACTAATGCCGAGGATGCCAAAGGAACCCAACTCGGACATCAACTCCTTGAACTGCTTGGTGTAGTCAGCATTGTTGATGAATGCTAGAGTACGGGTCTTCAGTGCTGAACTGTGATGTGAAGATAGCATGAGCATACCTTGCGACTCGACCTTGTAGTTCCCCAAGCTGAATGGGGCGAACGACACGTTCCCGACAGCATTGCCCGTTCCGTACGTGAGGTTCACCGGCCCAATATCTGTCGCCTCGACGCCCGCATCCTTGAATATCCAGAGATCCGAGGAGCCGGTATCAAGCTGCACGTTAAAATCTGCAAGGAAGTTAGTGTCGATCATCAAAGAATGCTCGGGCATTCCAGCGACTCGTACCTTTCCCGGCGATCGTCACGGTCGTTTCATACTATCGTGCCTATGAGTATAGAATATGTGCGACAACAAGAATGGGTACTCACCAAAACATTCTGGCCGTTCAAAAATGCTGGCCCTGTGCGCGACATCGAGACACCTTTCCCAGAGTCCGCGCGACGCTGGACCGGGATCTGCAGTGCCAGTGACTGCGAGACACCGGTCGCCAACAGGCCTGCAAGGAATGCGGATGCCTTCATACCGAGGAAGAAAAAGAAAAGGGAAAAGAAACTGGTGATGCCCTTTCCTCCCTGATCAGAATCGTGCATTTATACCTGCAGCCATGCATGCAATGTGCCGTCACAGCTAGTTGCCGCTGAACTGTTGGCAGCAGGCCATCACAGCGTTGTTCTTGAGCGCTGATGGCTGTCCTGCGCGCGCATGAGCGCCTCAGGGCCGGCTGTCGTGCAACGACAATGTATGTTCAGGGTCAAAAACGTGGAGCTATGAAAACGAACCCAATCGCCGGCATCCTAACAACTGTCAGCTGCCCGAGTCCACTCACCGAGCCTGAACGTTGAACCCTGGATGTGAGTGTATAGTCTTGCGTAAATCTGAGCAACATCAATGCATGGCGGGCTAGGCACCTCCCGAGTCCATGCTGGCTGGCCGCATGTTCGGAATGGATCGAAGTGAATACGAGCAGGCCTTCCGAAGTCGGGCAGAGAGGACATGGTGAGGTGTTGAAACTGGCATCGAGGGCCTTGCAACGATTGTGGACAGCCACCGGCTCGTGACGATAGACGCGATCGGCCAGACTTGAAGAATCAGAAGATGTCCTGATCCGGTGGAGCTGTTGCTGTCCCGCTACGTAGGCGGCAGGGTCCGGTGCTTGCGAGATGTCGATAATCCAGAAGGAAGATCCTTTCTGCAAATTCCTTGCGTGGTTGCAGTGCGCTCGTCAGCTCACGCATCCCCGTCCCTGGACCCTGCACGTGCTGCACGCTAGGCCACCACACGCATAAGTATATGTTACGCACAGCAAAGATGCAAAGCTATGCGTACTGTATATTCACAACGGATACCGTCCGATCTCTATTGCTCCTGGCCCTGGTCATTTGTAACGCCAGAAACACAGCCAGTCAAGGTCGCGCTTGGAAAGAATGCATCTGTATGTCCCGGTGTCCGTGAGTTTGGATGCCTCCAATGCCGCGTGATAGATTGTCGGAGCTGTCAACATTGGGTTACGATGAATTGACAGGAGACAAAAGAATACATCTGCATGTCCGTGAGTTTTGCGATGCCTCGAAGAGGCGCGAAGTATCTCGGCTGTCGACATTGGGGGGCCCTGAACCTATAAAGCCTGCTCAGCCGTTTGAAAGAAATCAGCTCACAAGGAAGTAAGTCAGAAGACGACGCATGCTCGAGCGACAACACAAGCACTCCCAAATTAAATAAAAATGGGATTAGAGGCATCCATGCAGACTAGTAAGGGTCAATAGGTGGGAGACTGGCTCGCCGATGTGGGGGAGGGAAAGAGACTGAGAGAAAGGCAGGCATGAGATCAGGGTCGTATGTACGGCGAAAGCGAGCGAAGGGACAGGAAATGCATATGGGGCTCCGGAGACGTGGCTTGTATGAGAACGAGGCATAACATGGCGATGATCGATGTATGATGGAATGGATGCGTGAATGCGAGGTATAGCAGTAAATGACCGAGAACAACAGGACGAAAGCAACACGAGACCGATTCTACTTCGAGACGCAGCAGCAGACGACCGCACCTTCACCGCGGGCCGCCGTCCCAGCTCGCCCGCTTGCGCTTGTTGTCCCCGCCCTTCCGCAGCATGAGGTCCTGCGGCGACACCGCGCTCATCCCGCGGTGGTGCAGGTGCAGCTTCTGCGGCGCAATCGTCGCCGTCGAGCTCATCGCCTGCTCCGGCATCCCGCCCTGCGCGAAGCGCGGGATGTACTGGCCATGGCCCGCCGCCACCGACGTCGGCAGCGCCAGCGCCTTCGGCGCGACCGTGCCCATGCCCGGCGCGGCGCCGGCCCCCGCAAGGTCGAGCGCCAGACCCTGCCTGGCCTCCTCCGCGCTGAAGCCGCCGTCCTCGGCCGCGCCGCCCGCCGGCGACCCGTAGTAGTGCAGGTCGAGGAACGGCACCTCGTTGCAGTCGCCCGGCGCATTCGCGCGCCACGGGTCCGCGCCCTGCAGGAGCGCATGAAGCGCGGACTCGGGGCCGAGCGTGTTGAGGTCGAGGGACAGCGAGCGCGTGGGCGTGAGCGGCGCGTGCAGCGGCTGCTGGGCGTGGCCCTGCGCGTGGTTGGGCAGCGGCGAGTGCGCCTGCGACGTAAAGTCAGAGGAAGACGCGTGCAGCGCGTGGGCGAAGCGGTGCTCTGGCGGCGGGACGGACAGCGAGCGGTTGTGCATGCTGTGCGCCTGGGCGTGCGCGTGGAGGGAGTGCATCCCGCCGAGGCTCTTCGGACGCCCGCTGTGCACTGGCGTGCCAGGCGGCGTGTCGACGAGCTCGGTCTCCTGCGTGAGCCCGTCTGCGCTGAAGTCATCCATCGCAAGCGACGGCTTCGGCCCGCCATCCGGCCCCCCGCTCGTGTCCATCGCGTCCGGCTCATCGTTAAGGTTGATTGCGGTCAGCTCAATCTCATCGATGCCCGGCAGGGCAGACGCGTGCATCATCGACATTCCCGACAGCCCGAGGCCTGCGCTACCAAAGCCGAAGCCAGGTCCGTAGTCTGCACCCTGGGGATGTTGCGGCTGGTGCGTGCGCGCCCCGAAGATGAGGTCACCGGCATAGTTTGAGTGATGTGTGAAGCCTCCGGAAGGCCGCGGCGCTGGAGAACATATCCGGGTCAGAGAAGGCACTGTGCGTGTCGCCCAGGCCAGCCTCTGACGCAGACGCGAAGTCGCGAGCCGACGGGAAGAGGTCATAGCGATCGAGGACGCCCTGTGAGAGCTGCGAGAGGCTGAAGGGTGACGATGGTGACGGAGAAAGGCCTGAGAAGTATGAAGGCGAGCTGCTCGAGGCGAGGGACATGCCTGCGGCGGAAGGTGACGCAGTGGAATCGAGCCGCGGGTTCGCGGACAGCCAATCGGTGGGGCCCCACGCGGACTTGCCGATCATAGTGTGGGGCTGGCGAGGGATAGGCAGGGAGAAAGGAGACGAGGACGGAGAGAAGAGAAGGTCTTGGGTGGAGGAGGATGGCGAGTTGGACCATGTAGCATTGGAGGTGGACGTCGTGGCAGACGACCAAGCCTGTGAAGACTCGGCGGGCAGAAAGTCAGACACAGAAAGCGGGTCAGCCAACGCGTCATCGATATGCTGCATGTCGACTTCAATGTCGGCCATTGGTGGCGGCGGCGGGGGCATGGCCTGTGAATCAAAAAACGGCTGCGCAGACACGAGCTGCTCATCCTCCTCCTCATCGGCAGACGTGTCCTCCTCTTCAGAACACGACGCGCTCTGCGGCACACTCTTCGTCCCGCCTCGCAGCAGGCCCTGCGTGGTGTGCCGCCGCTTCCGTCGGGCGGGCCCCGCATCACTGATCGCGGTCAACTGCTCGTCTGTCGCCGCCCGCATTGGCATCTGGGGTGCCGCTACGACTGTGGCCCCAGTCTTGGTCTTCTTCGCGGTCGCCCTGGGCTTGTAGCCCGCCGCCTTGTACAGCTCGGGGAAGGCATTGCGGAAGCGGTCGCGAAGGTCGGTGGAGCGGCGGTTCTGCTCCTGGAAGATGGGGTCCTTGACGATGGCAGCCCAGACGGTGCCATGCTTGTCGTACCCGGCCTTCAGAGCGCGGTCCTCCTCCTCAGTGAAGGGTCGCCGCTTCTTGGAGCGCGTCTTCTCGAAGATGGACGAACCGTCGGGCAGTGCGGACCGGATCTTGGAAGAAAGGTGCGTCTTAGCGTTGGGGTAGTGTTGTTTGTAGGCGTCGGGGAAGTAAGTGCGGAATCTGGGGTGAAGGATAAGCCGGATGCAGACACGGTGACGTTGAGCACATACCTGTCTTTGAGATCGACAGGGGAGCGATGGTCGAACTTCAGGCTGGGGTCGTTCAGGATTGACTTCCAGTTGCCGACGCCATGCTGGAAGGAAGACCATGAGAACCGTGAAGCTAAAGCATGAAAGAGATCATACTCTGTTGCAGCCCTCGACGAGCATCTGCGTCTCCTCCATCGTCCACTTCTTCCGGACCTTCTTCTCGGTGGAAGAGGCGACAGGCGCGTCGGTCGTGCTGAGCTTGCGCATCTTGCCTCGGCGTTCGATACCGGTGTCGTCACGGAATGTCCAGGCGGGAACCTGACGCGGGGAAGAGGGCAGCGCAAGCGAGACGCGGCGCTGCTTCTGTAGTGACCCCGCAGTGGCGGTGGCGGTCGACGTGGACGGGAACGGCGCGGTGAAGGAAAAGGCGGAAGTAGGCAGTGCAGAAGAGGCCTTGGAGGGTGATTCTGACGCTGCCTTTGGCATGGCTATCGAACGACTGGGGGAGGACGAAAGATGGGGAGAAGAGAGCGCGGTCGCGCTTGCTTTGTAGGCAAACAAGAAAGCGCAATTTCCGGTTGGGGAAGGAGACGAATGAAAGGTCGAGATGAAGTTGAAATTACGATGGAAGATGCAGCTGGGGACAACGTGTAGAAGCCGTGTCCTGCAGGTCCGGAGAGGGGGGGAGAAGGAGAGCAGCAACGCGGCATACCGAATCGGTGCGAGCCAATTCTGTAGTCCCAAAACGTGCCCCTCTATCCATCAATCACTTTACTCATGTCTGCCTCGCGCAACGTATCGTTCATCGGAATCATCTCATCGCTACTCTACAGACACATCTATCCTTGCTTGTCTCTACTCCCACAACTCTCCTACGACGTGACCAGTAGTTCCGGTGCAACCCGCGTTTCCACTCCATGCAGACGCTCGTTCCATGTTTGTAGCCGCTCCGCAAGCTGCCCAATCCGCTCACGCGACAGCACGCGTGGCTGCACCCAGCTGATGGTCGCCTTTTGGTCCACCTGGTCTATCTCGCCCCGGATCAACTTCAGGCTGCTCGAGTGAATGCCGCGTGCGATGACGACAGCGGGGATGCGCAACGATGACGGTGAGAATGTGCGATGAGTACCGCGAGAATGAGGACGAGCGATAATCATTGTTGTCGTCAAAAGCGACCGAAGGCGGCAGCGTGCAGTGACGACGGCGGGGACGAGGACGATTGACGAGGACGTGTGACATCAACAACAACCGAATGAGACAGAAGACCATATCAGTATACCTTCCGAGCGCTCTATCCCAGTGACGCACCTTAATGCCTTCATTATCATATGCTCGACCTCCTCCAACGCGAGCCGCGTCTCCTCCGCAATCGTTTGGAACGACATCGTCCGGTCGTACGCATTCCGCTTGAACACAGACTCAATCAACGCCATAAGACAAATCTTCTGGCGCAGGTACGGATAGTTCTCTTGCAGTATCGGCTGTTATCACGTGAGGACGTATCAGCTACCGCTCGAAGCACAAGAATAGCGAGCCTCACCTCTTTCGGAAACAGCGGTGCGAGGGCTTCGAATTTCCCGATATTACCCTCGTTGAACGTGAAGAGCAGCTTCTTCAGCCAGTCGTGCGGCGTGCCGTCCAGCGAGTCCAGGATCGGGTGCATCAGCTACATCCGGTCCCAAAATCAATAGTCAGTGACCGACTCGGCCCAGAACGCCAGGAGGACGCAAGGCACGCAAGTCTCCGACATTACCTGCGGGCGCACCATGATGCAGCCCGCGGCGCACAGAAAACCCCTGCCGTCACGACGCACCCCGCTGCGAAACACTCACCAGCTCGCCAAAGTTGTAGATCTCGTCTCCCAGGAATGCTGCGATGCTCAGGTCGTGCGCGCGCCCGAGACGCTCCTCGGCGGTCATGTCCTTTTCCAGGTCCACGCACGCGAGGTACAGCAGCGAGTTGCGGTAGTACGGCGCGTACTCCGCCTTCGCCTGCCGTGCAAGCGCATCTTAGCCACAGGGGTCGCTGCGCGGGCAATACATCGGTCCGCACCTTGTAGTAGTCCGCTGCGACGCTGTAATACGCCGCGTTCACGGTGCTCTCCACGCCAGAAAGGTTATCAAGCACCGCCCACGCGGCGTCGATATCCTTCTTCGACCCGTCGATGTCACCAAAGACAAGTTTGGAATGCGCGAGCGTCGACAGCAGGAGCACATGTGCGTCGGGCGAGGCCTCGGCGTCGATGCGGCCGAGGAGGGCCGTCAGGAAAGTGATGTGATGCTCGGGGTCTAGTGCGCGGCGGGGTCAGTACACGGATGGCGCAAGGCGATCGAGCGCGTCGGAACGAGTCGCCGAAATTGGGGTGCTTACTGTCGATGTCTTTTGAGACCGTGACACCCATTTCGACAAGTCGGAGCGGGTTCAGGCGCGGCTCGAAGTCGCGCACGAAGCGGTTAAAGACATCCACCCGGATATTGAGTGCTAGGGGGTGCGCGAGGAACTCCACGAGTTTGAGAGTCAATTGGTGCCATAGCCTGTATTACGCATGAGCAAGCTGAGCAGAATGGCAGTTTGGGTTCAGGGCAAGCAGCGTGTGGAGATATGAAATCGAGCGGAAAGAAACGCACTTCCGCGAATGCAACTCCTGGAATGCCTGGAAATATGGGATGCAACTCTGGTGGGGTGGCCGAGAGCGCAGTTGTAAGATACTCATTCCACGCTAATCCTTGGCTGTTGAAGTGATGTCGACATGGTATGCTTTGTCGTGAATGATAGGATATATGCGCGTATGGATGAGCGCGGACTCGAGGGCGACGCGTCGCCCGTTGTTTGGTCGTGTGTGGCAAGAGCCTTGGATCCTAACACGCTCAAACACAAATCCACCACTCCTCGAGCGCTTTCATTCGAAAGTGAAAGCAAATCTTTCCCTTTTCTAAAGCACTCTATCGGCTCACATCGGTCTTTTGTCGAAAGAAGATATGCCTAAACACCACACAATGCGAATAACAGACAATCTTCTAGTGCAATCCATGTGATAGATGTAGTATAAACAATCCGAGTGAGAAATATGAAATCCTACAATCATGAAAGGCGCGAAGGTCCCGCAACAGCGTTCATATGCTCCGTTCCCGAGGCCTCGGCATTCCCATGGTCATCCAGAGACACTCCCTGCGGTCCCGCTGATCCCTCTCGCCGTTCACCCGTTGCTGGAAGGAGATACTCGATGTCTTCGTACATGTGTGGGAACAGGATTGCAAGCATGTCGTCCGTCCTATCCACCAATCAAACCGTCAGCACTCACGCTCAAACATACCGAGAGCCCGCGAGGAGGACGTTCGTTCACGTACTTGAAAATGAAGTCCCCCTTTTGAAGTTTCTTCTTCGTAGGTGAGTCCACGACGTTCTTCTCGGAGTCCGGCGCGAGAGGCGTGACATTTAAAGTGCCTTTGGCATTCTCACGCGTGTACAGCGAGTAGCCTTGTCGGGCCGCAAGATCGAGGATGTTTCGCTCGACGGTGTCTGTTGCAAATAGTTCAGGACTGAGAAGGAAAACATGGGCGCTCGGCAAAAGTAGACATACCCTCGGCGTAATAGCAGTACACTGGGAAAAACGTTGCGTCAGCCAGAGTCTAGGTATAAGGTTTGCAAAATATGCTTCTGATACAGGCACTTACCTTCTGTAGGCCTTCGCTGCCCCATTCGGTCGATTCTGGCGATCGCTAATTGCCTTAATGTTAGCGCTGGAACCGAAGAGAACTTGAACTTTATCCATATGTTATTCGTGCCCCCGTTCCCGCAGTCATTTGGCGCGTCTGGAGACGCCAAAGATCATCTATTCTGCTGGATCAAGCAGCTGGAGACGCGCTGTCCATCCTGGACCCGCTGGTCTCCATTCACGCTACACGGGCAGCTGACTATGGTAGTTGCTCCGCCACACTCATGGGAGGAGAACCTCGAAGAGATGCCTTTTCAACTTCATCTAGACGTCACCCTTTGCTTTCGCGTACCTGGTGTCTTTCAGCCTTTCCAAGGCAATACGAAGAAAGACCTTGCTGTCGACCTCCTCAGGCAGAATGTCATTCATTTCGTCTTCCCATCTCCCGGCGTCGACCAGTCACTTGCGCCTTCTTTCCACAATAAAGTCGACATACCGCTTTTCTACTCTGCCGTCCGGCCTGCGCCGCCAGTGGAACCTGAGGTCCTAGCAGCCACACAGCCCAATGACCTGCTCCCTTCTCTCCTTCCGTTCCAGAAGCGTAGCACCGCATGGATGCTCGCGCGGGAGGGCAAATCCATCGATGCCTCAGGCGTGGTGTCGAATACGGTCATGGCTTCGTCCGAACTGCCTCTGTTCTGGGAGCGCGTTACTGTCACGCGCCCCGATGGAGAACAGCTCGTTTGGTACTATCGGCGCCTGACAGGGACGCTTACTCCTGAGCCACCTGAACAGGAAAAGCCGGCGGCGGGTGGCATTTTGGCCGAAGAACCGGGCCTTGGGAAGACACTGGAGTGCATTTCCCTGATTCTGCTGAATCCGGGTATCGGCAGGAATCCTAGTAATTCAATTTGGGATGCGGTCGCTAAGATTGACGTGAAGGAGGTGAAGGTGAGCTGCCTTGAAACGATATGTTGAAGTTGCTGGATATGCTGAGCTGTCCTAGACGACGCTGGTTATCACCCCCTTGTCGCTCTCCCAGCAATGGGCGGACGAACTTGTCGCCCATGCACCAGCGCTCAAGGTGCTGGTCTACGAGGGGTGGCAGAAGCTCCCAAGCGTCCTCACTGGCAAAACTAAAACGAAGGCGAAGTCCGGGTCCAAGAAAGGCAAGGGCAAAGTGATCGCGATCGACAGCGACGTCGAGATGGAAGACATCGACGAGGACGCGCCTGGCGGTAGTGGCGAATCGTCACAGCCGAACGACTGGTGGTCCTACGTCAATACGTTCGACGTATGTATTACGACGTACAACGTACTCAAGCAGGACCTGCACGTCGCCCGTGCGCCCCCTACCAGACCTCGTCGTGAAACCGCCGAATATTCAAGGAGGAAGCCTCCACGCAGTCCACTTATTTCATGCGAATGGTGGCGCGTCATCATGGACGAAGTGCAAATGGTTGGCGGCGGTCAAACCGAGTACGTCTTATCAGTCACTCTGCCTTCGCGAATTTGACCTTACCATGCTATAGGGAAATGGTGTCGCTTATCCCGCGCGTATCTTCGTTCGCCGTTTCGGGAACGCCAGCTAGAGCCCATGTTTCTGACTTGTCTCATGTTCTGAAGTCAGTGCATTTGTTTTTGCCTACGTCGGAAACCCCTAGTACTAACGGGATGCGATCAGGTTCCTTCGTGTCGACCCAATGATCTACTCACCTTATATCTGGAGTCGACTGCAACAACCCGAATTTGCCCCAGAATTTGTCGCTTTGTTCCAGAAATATACCGTCAGGTAAGCCATGGCCTTCCAGTCTATCGAATTATGCGCTCACATTGTAATCAACAGGACGATGAAAGCTGCGGTCAAGGATGAGCTCACGATACCACCTCAGACTCGCTATCTCGTGCCTATAGCACTGGGTCGTGTCGAACAACACGTACGTACCCTTTGATTCCCACTCATACTTTCCTCTAACGATCCAAAACAGGTATATGACCAGAGCGTCGAGAGGGCGTTATTGGAATTGGGCCTCGATGCTCGCGGTGTCGCCGCCTCGGAGAACTGGCAGGTCGATACTGCGCTCCTGCGCTCCTGGCTTCGCAAGCTTCGTCAGATCTGTACACATCCACAGGTCGGACAGCTGCTGAAGAGCGGCGAGAAGACGCATAGATCTGGCGTTTTGAAAACCATTGGCGAAGTGCTCGAAGGAATGAGCGATCAGAATTGGCGCAATCTCATGGATGACCGTCGGACGAAGGTGAGCTATAAGCCTCACTTGTGGTGCGGCTTGAGCGTTGACAGAGTACACCGCCAGGTCAATGAGCTTGCTAGGCGTGCCCAACTCATCCAGCATGACCAGAACCTTGAAGTACGTCATACGAAGTCCCTCGAGGTTCTGTTGCAAGCCGAGAAGGAAGCCACCGAGCTTATCGACGAAATTAAGACCGCCATGGCGGAGCATGCCGAGAAGGGCGAGATTCTCAAGAGAGATGCGGTGGCGTTGAGGGAAGCGCGTGGTCAGAATCGTCAGGGTGATACTGGCGACGCCGGAAAGGGAAAGGGCAGGGACGATTCTCCGCTCTCTGATGCTGGCGACTCGGAGGACGGCGACCTCCCGAAGACGCCTGCTGGTGAGGAGCATGCTATCAAGAAGCGTGCGCTTCAGCAACGTTTGCGCGAGTGCTATGTGTCTTTGCACCGGGTCAAGTTCTTGCAAGGCGATGTTTATCACGTGCTCGGCGAGTCGAAGGCGAAGGAAGAGGATGCGGCGTATGCTGCTGCAGAAGATTTGCGTAAAAAGCTGCTGAAGAGTACGTACTTCAATTTCATGTCGTGTTATATGGAGATCACTTACTGTCTATTTCTTGACAGTCACCGAGGAGTCGGCAATCCGTGCTATGGCTCAGCTGGAAAAGGACGCCAATGGCAAAGGCTTTACGCTTAAGGATGTCTTGGTCAAGACCCCATATTGTTCAAAGGGCGGCATCAAGTCTGCCGATTTGGTTTGTACCAAAGCCTCAATTTGTTTACTCCACGCGCTGACATGTTTCATAGATGGAGGAGGCTGATGAAATCATCGAGCAACGTTTGAATGAGCAATCACGGCTGCTCTGGAAATGGAGGACGCACATGTATAGCCTCCTCACGCAGAAGCTGTCTCCTGGGGACTCTGAGGCTGATGGTCAAGAATATGCTCGCACGTTAGCGACGCAGGGCGAGGCGGAGATGTACCTGCAGGCATACTCTGCACTGTTGGCCGATAGGCGTGAAGTCCTCGTAAGTCACGAAAGCCTGAAACATTCCAGGCATTCTTACTTAACTTTTGCGCAGGTGGCCGAACGGACTGCACTTGCCGCCCATGATGACAGGGTCAAGAAGAAGCGAAGTACGAAGGCCGCGATCAAGGCGATCGCAGCCGAGGACAGCGACATTGAAATTCCGGACGATGTCGACCTTCAGCCCGAGCATGAGGTTCTTCACAAGGACCTTACGGAAGCGCGTCGGAAGCTCCTCGAGACCTTTGACGGGCGGGCAATGAAATCAATCATGGCCGCTCTGACTCACGTCGCGGCGAATTGCGTACGTGAAGAAGATCCGGAAAAGGTGCTCGCGAAAGAGGGTGCAATTGAGCTTCGACGTCTGATCAACGAACAAGGTCAGTTAGTTGTAGGCTTTGATATCTGTACTTGCTAATATTTATGAGTAGGCAACGTGAACGACAAGTTGGAGGCAGACCTGGCTCAGTTCCGCAAAGCATTCAACGAAAGGATCCTGTAAGCTTCTTCATACTTGGCCTTCACCGATACTTATACGTTTATTCGAAAATTTTCAGGTATTTCCGCCAGCTGCAGGAGATCTCCGACTCCGTTGTGGAGGTTGAGTGGGATGGCGACGTCACGTTCGCAATCAACGAGAGTCGAGAGCTTCAGAACGAGCTAGAAGGCAAGATCAATACCGGCCGCGCAAGGCAGAGGTATCTGAGCCATCTGGCTAAGGCCCAAGACGAAGGGGAGGACCCAGAAGAAGAGGCGTGTATCCTCTGCCGGTGCGACTTCGTTCGAGGGTACATCACACAATGGTACGCTATTCACGTTTGTACGGTCTGCAATGTTGCTTAACGCAGTTCTGCCACAGCGCGCATGTTTTTTGCGAAGTAGGTTGTCTTTCCTGATGCGTTGCCTTCTCTCGTATTCACCCCGCAATTTCCAGGATTGTATGAAGTCGTGGTTGACACGCCAGGGCGGCAAGGCGTGCCCCGTGTGTCGGTATGTTTATCTTGTAATCTGGCTGTGCACATCCTGCAGTGAGGCTGATATCTATCTTAACAGTGTGCCCATCAACGTCGACAATCTTCAACGTTTCTCTATTGAAGATAGAAAGAAGGATAAGGATCAGCCCATGCCTTCCCTGCCGAACAGGTTGACGAACGATGAGCCGCTTCCGAAATCTCGCCGAAAGCTAGATTACAACGTCATCAGCTCGGGTCTCTTTGGCGATATCGAGGCAACAGAGTCTCATGGAAGCTACGGCAGCAAAATTCAGACCCTTATTTGTCACCTTCTGTATCTGCAGATGGCTGACCCGGGGGCGAAGAGCATTGTCTTCTCGGCCTGGGCGGACTCCCTGCATAGTGAGTGCATCCACTGGACGTCGATTCGTGGTGCAGCACTGACGCCGACGTTTCATGTTCAGTCATAGAGCATGCGTTGACCATGAATGGTAGGTCTATCGCCGCATCTCGACGTCACAACGGCTGAAACCCCGCATCGCGTCCAGGCATACCGTGTCTTCGGATCGACCAAGTCAAAGGCAAGCAAAACGCAGCAAAGCGGTTTCGGACGGATCCCGAACTGTTGGTCTTGCTTCTGCATGGGTGCGTATCTCGGAGCATCTGAGCTTATCGACGTATCGTCGCGACTAACGGACGCCACTTACCTCTACAGCGAGCGAGAGAACGCAGGCTTGAATGTGACATGTGCATCCAGAGTTTTCCTTTTGGAGAGCGTGGTGCATCATACCTTCGAAATCCAAGGTGAGCTAGATAAAGTTCAAGTTCTCTTCGGTTCCAGCGCTAACATTAAGGCAATTAGCGATCGCCAGAATCGACCGAATGGGGCAGCGAAGGCCTACAGAAGGTAAGTGCCTGTATCAGAAGCATATTTTGCAAACCTTATACCTAGACTCTGGCTGACGCAACGTTTTTCCCAGTGTACTGCTATTACGCCGAGGGTATGTCTACTTTTGCCGAGCGCCCATGTTTTCCTTCTCAGTCCTGAACTATTTGCAACAGACACCGTCGAGCGAAACATCCTCGATCTTGCGGCCCGACAAGGCTACTCGCTGTACACGCGTGAGAATGCCAAAGGCACTTTAAATGTCACGCCTCTCGCGCCGGACTCCGAGAAGAACGTCGTGGACTCACCTACGAAGAAGAAACTTCAAAGGGGGACTTCATTTCAAGTACGTGAACGAACGTCTCTCTCGCGGGCTCTCGGTTGTGTTGAGCGTGAGTGCTGACGTTTGATTGGTGGATAGACGGACGACATGCTTGCAATCCTGTTCCCACACATGTACGAAGACATCGAGTATCTCCTTCCAGCAACGGTGAACCGCGAGAGGGATCAGCGGGACCGCAGGGAGTCTCTCTGGATGCACATGGAATGCCGAGGCTCGGGAACGAGCACATGAACGCTGTTGCGGGACCTTCGCGCCTTGAACTATGATTGTAGATTTCATATTTTCTCACTCGGATGTTTATACTACATCTATCACATGGATTGCACTAGAAGATTGCTGTTTATTCGATTTTGGTGGGTTTGCACATATGCTTTTGAACGAACGACCGATGTGACGCGATAGAGTGCTTTGAGAAAAGGGAAAAGTTTGCTTTCACTTTCGAATGAAAGCGCTTGAGGAGTGGTGGTTTGTGTTTGAGCTTTAGGATCCAAGGCTCTTGCCACACACGACCAAACAAGCGGCGACGCGTCGCCCTCGAGTCGCGCTCATCCATACGCGCGATATATCCTATCATTCACCGACCAAAGCATACCATGTCGACATCACTTCAACAGCCAAGGATTAGCGTGATGAGTATCTTACAACTGCGCTCTCGGCCACCCACCAGGTTGCATCCCTATTTCCAGCATTCCAGGAGTTGCATTCGCGGAAGTGCGTTTCTTTCCGCTCGATTCATATCTCCACACTTGCTTGCCCTGAACCCAAAATGCCATTTCTGCTCAGCTTGCTCATGCGTAATACAGGCTATGCGCACCAATTGACTCTCAAACTCGTGGAGTTCCTCGCGCACCCCCTAGCACTCAATATCCGGTGGATGTCTTTAACCGCTTCGTGCGCGACTTCGAGCCGCGCCTGAACCCGCTGCGACTTGTCGAAATGGTGTCACGGTCTCAAAAGACATGACAGTAAGCACCCCAATTTCGGCGACTCGTTCCGACGCGCTCGATCGCCTTGCGCCATCCGTGTACTGACCCCGCGCGCACTTAGACCCCGAGCATCACATCACTTTCCTGACGGCCCTCCTCGGCCGCATCGACGCGAGGCCTCGCCCGACGCACATGTGCTCCTGCTGTCGACGCTCGCGCCTTTACTCTCAAACTGTTCGGTGACATCGACGGTCGAAGAAGGATATCGACGCCGCGTGGCGGTGCTTGATAACCTTTCTGTGCGGAGCTCATCTCCTCCTGAGATGCCATGGCCCCTATCCTCCCCTACACAAACTTCGTGCAATGGAGGAGCACCGCAAAACACCAAATCACTCCCGCCGTCTGAACGCAGGCTCCCATGTCGTATACACAGCCGTCGCAGCGGGCACTTACAACAAAGTGCGACGACTTCCCTGACTCCGCGCTATGCGACCCCTGTCTGGATCTAAGATGCGCCTTGCACGGCGCAGTGCGAAGGGCACTGGTAGTACTGAGCCGCGCCCTCAGCACATCCAATGGACGAAGCGTTTTACGCGATGTCTATGTTTCCCCGTACCGCGATCAGTACGCATCTCCGCGCCCGATGCGCCTCAACACTAAATCAGCGCATCATAGCATGGCTTTGCGAGCTGTCTCCAATGCAATCGGAACGGTGAACATCCATCCTCTATCGGTGGACGGAAACATCCTGGATAATCCTGGGCCATCCACGATGTGACTTACAACTCGAAGGCCCGGAGATCACTCTGAAATATGTGGAACGCCCTCTATTTTACAGTCATCCCCCCGGCCGCTCGCTTACCAAAGTATCTCCAGCCCTCATTATCCTATCTTCGCAGACCGTTTGGGCATATAGCAGACATCGCTTTCAGGTCACAATACTTTATCGTACTCCATGGCCCACCTTTCCGTGCCTCGGCGGTCAAACCGGCTGCTCGATTTCCATTCTGTACCTTCTGAGTGACCACACCTCCTCCCGTTGCTCCCGAAAACGCTGTTATTCCGCATTCCCGGGAGTGGTCTCTAGCTTCCCTCCGGGTGCATCTGCAATCGGACCCTGGAAAACTGCAAGGACCCATGGCACCGCCAACCGAGCAGGACAGCAGTCTCCCGCGCGGGGCAAAGTAACATCCGGGTCGCGCACCCTGGGATCGCTGTGTGAGGTAGCGATGGGCGCGTACTACGTCGTTCCCCGCGCCGCCGACTTGTGTAAATACGCCGCGACCGCCTGAAGCGAGTCGCGCAGTTCACCGCTTTGTCTCTGCTCTCACGCCAGAAAGGCTTATCAAGCACCGCCGCCCTGGGCACACACGGAGCACTCGTGAGCGAATCGTTTCGGCCGATGTCGAGCTTTATGCGCACTTGCTTGTTCGCGAAAGCCCGGCGGTCCTTCGGCATGGGGTTCACAAAGACCCAAAGTTTAGGAATGCGCGAGGCCGTTACCCCGTCGCACCAGCAGGAGCACGAGTGATGCGTGACTCTGGGCGAGCCCGAGTTTTCTTGTGCGCCGCGGCTGCATCATTGGTGCGGGCCCCCGTCCCAGGCTTGTCGATGCGGCCGAGGGCAGGGCCGTCAGGAAAGGTGATGTGATGCTCGGGGTTAGTGCGCCGGGCGGTCCCAGTACCACGGATGGCGCCGAATAAGTGTCGGCCGAGAGCGATGCCGAGCGTTGCCCGCGTCTTGCGCCTCGCGTCAAACCCGCAATGGTCGGCCCGTTACTGAATTGGCCGAGTCGTCAGGCGTGGGACCTATTGATTTTGACGCTGACCGGGACGGTAGCGTGTAGTGTGCACCCGATCCTTCATGTCCATGCAGTGTCATCTCTGTTTGGAGACGCGACACAGCGCGCTCATTCGACACGAGTCCCGGCGAGCTGGACGGAGTCTCTGTGAGGCGGCTCCGTAGAAGAAGCTGCTCCTCAACAGGTGTCTGCGACCGAAGCCAGGGATTTAAGACACTCCACCCGGAATATTGAGTGCTGGGTGGGTAATATCGGGAGGCATTCGCGAGTGAACTCAAGCCACGGTTTGAGAGCCATTGCCTGCCCGCACATAAGCCGCTGTAGTGTGAGCGCCGTTTCCCTTAAAGAGGTTGAGGCTCGCATGAGCCAAGTATTCTCTGAGCAAGCAATGGCATTTTGTGGGTTGTCGTGGCAATGCGACTGTGGAGGCGATAACTGGACATAGATACTCTCGGCTGCACGACTGCGAGTAAAGAAACGCCCACTACCTTCCGCCGAATGCATACCTGCACTAATTCAGACACAGTCATTGACCGCGTCGGAAATATGGGGCAGAACTATCCGTACTCTGCGCCAGATATCATTCTGTCTTGCAATCAGCTGGTCGTTGATCGCAGTCGTTGGTGTGTGGTCCAACGGAGAGAAGAGCGCCGTACGGCCCGAGTACGATGTCTGTTTACAACGAAACATACTTCGAGTCCAACTGCGTAGAGGAATCGCATCTGGCGGGCGCGTGCTGACGTTGAGTGTTGGAGGATGGTGCGAGTCGAGCATATGATAATGAAGGCAATGGATTAAGTATGCGTCTTTCTCGTTCCACTGGATGTAGATAGCGCTATCGGAATGGAACGCGCGTATGGATGAGCGCGGACTCGAGGGCCGGACGCGTCGCCCCCCTGCTTCTTAGGCGTCATATGCATGCTTGTCTGTCTCTATC